>OZ035881.1:118096200-118793117 GCA_964034835.1 Muscina levida | reverse complement strand
TGGTAACTGTATGGTGTTGTCTTAAATGATCATATTGTTGCTGCCACCGCTTTATGCTTGAGTGGATAGGAGAGTATTTGTGTATTTGTGTATGTTTGTTGTCATAGTGTTTTCTCACTTCCTGTGCATAAGTTTCTTACGTGTCGCAAGGACTATGTGTGCCAGCAACAATTACCACTTATCTTTAGTGACATGCCATCATCACCATCATAGCTTTTCTTTTGTGTATAAATTGTTACCATGACGGGATTGTAGTTGTGTAGTCATTAAATGGTATTTTAATTATACTAAGATCTTGGTAGTCTACAGTGCACAGGATTTACATTAAGGGGTACAACGGAAAATTTTGAATCCAATTCAAAGCAGAATCCCAAATTGGAAAATAATAAATCTAATGCGTGTAACTCTCTTAGACTACGGCTGTAATCGCGGGGGCAGACAGACTCAGAATTCGACGCTGATCATTTAAATATATACATACTAGCTTTCCCGGCTCGCGTTGCTTCACCCGTACCTACAATGAAACTTCTTAAGAATGTAATCAATACAGATAAAATGCAAACGTTTCATAAGACGAACGGACACACATTTATGTGATTGTAGCTTTATCCTACTTGCCTGAGTGATTGTACCGCTTTTATCCCTTAAAGTTCGAATTTCAAAAGATACATTCGTACAGCACAACTATAATTAAGTGGTACCTCCTCTAATTCTGTGCACATATACGATAATAGCTTTAGCTGTTTGGTCTGGGCGATGGTACCAGTTGTATCCCCTTTCGGTCTTTTGTTCCCCCCAATGTTTAAATTTCTAAATACACCATCTGGCGGGTATCTAATTCTATAGGGAGCAATGCTTTTCAGTATTTATACAACTAAAAAACGATTTTCGAAAAATTACTTAACATCGTACAACTAAAATATTCACTTAAATGTTTAAGACTAATCCTTTGGCTGTTTAGTACCAGTGTTATCCGTTTTCGCCCCAAAGGTAAGAATTACGTGAACCTTTCTTGCATCGTTCTAATTCCATGGGGAGCTAGCCCATATAAATTATCATGATTACATCCCTTTTCGATATTTCGATACCCAGAAATATCGGATTTTGAAAAAACCTTCCATCCAATTTGATAGTGAGCATGTCCATATTTTCGCGATTATAGCTTTAACCGATTAGTCTGAGTTTATCCCTTATTGGTAAATATTACACCTTAAAGTACGATTTTCCAAAATCCATTCCTAGCTGACGTTTACACGAAAAGGAGAACAACTACCCCTAATTTCGTCATCCTATCTACTAGGGATGTAACGAACGTTCGCATTCGCATATGCGAATGCGAATTATTCGCATCATTTTGTACATTCGCTTTCGCACTCGCATTCGTATAAATATATATTTCAATATTCGCATTCGCTTTCGCATTCGCAAAAAAATTTCTTAAATACAAGTAATAATGAGACTGAGGCCGACATTCAAGTGGTCACGTTTTCAGTCTCTCAAAAATATTGTTAGCTGAATACAATAAAGAGAAAAAAATTCATATTTCAGAAGATCCTATATTGTAATGGAAACGATACAGCTCGAAATACCAAAGTTAGTACCTTTGGCACGCCAGTTCTTAGCTACGCCTCCGGGAAGTGTCCCCAGCGATCAGTTGTTTAGTGGAGCCGGACTTATCTATGATCCACTAAGAACTAGATTGCATAGCGAAAAATCAGCGAAGCTTCTTTTTGTTAAATACAACTTGGCTCTACTAAACTTTGAATACTGAATACGTCAAAGTTTTTGATGTAAATAAAAGTATTGTTTAGTTAACTTAAAGACTGAATTTCTGAGAATTATATATATTTTTGTTTTTCTTTTACTTTGAAATAGATATTTTATGTTTAACTACTTAACTGGAATACATATTTTTATTTAAAAAGGCAGATAAAAGGAATGAAACTAAATTATTTGTTTATGTAAAACATTTTTTGACATTCGCTAAACAATTTTGGAAAATTCGCTTTCGCATTCGCATTCGCAAAAACCAAAAGCAAGTATTCGCATTCGCATTCGCTTTCGCAAAAAAAATATTCCAATATTCGCTTTCGCATTCGCATTCGCTAAAGCACATTCGTTACATCCCTACTATCTACAGCCATTTCACCCAATCAGGTAGTTAACCAATTTGAAATATATGAAATTGTAATTACAATCGTTCTATTTATATGACCAACTAACCCATTATTTCAAATGGGGCGTGACACCGCCCATTTCCCAGCGTGTCGTAATCCCCTATGTTCCATTCTATGTAGCAAATCTCATCTTCATACCTTCAATGGCTGGTGAAATATGACCGATTGAAGTTTTGGATTGTGTGGGCGGTGTCACGCCCCTTTGTCTAATTATGCTTTCATGTAGCCTATGATAGACGCCCTCCGGACAGCACTTCACAGTAGCACTTTCATTGCAATCGGTCCATTTATTTCGCCCAGATAACGATTATTTTCTTAAGGGGCGTGGCACCGCCCATTTTCGGGCGAGACTTTATCCTCTTTGTATCTGTAACATATGTAGAAAATCTCATCTTCATACCTCGAATGGCTCTTGAGATATGACCGATTGTAATTTCGGTTTGTGCGGGCGGTGACACGCCCCTTTGTCTAATTATGTTTCATGTAGCATATGATAGAGGCCCTATGGACAGTATCACACAAAGAAAATTTAATTGAAATCGGTCCATTTATTTGGCCAATATAACTATTTTTAAAAAAGGGGTGTGGCACCGCCCACTTTCCACAAACAAAGTATTTTATCTTATACGACCGATATACGTACCAAGATTAAGATGGAGGTTTAGTGAAAATGTAAGAAGGAGAAAATTACTGGGATATATACATTTAAAACCTCTAGGGACGACATCTGGTCTGTTGCGGTGCTTGATGTGGATTTTTTCACTTCCCCATCAACTTTCACGACGAAGCGCTACCAGTTACAACCCACCCCATCTCCCCTAACTCTCAACTCATTCATTTTTATTCCCAAAATTAGGAGGTCTTGCTGTTGCTATGCACCTCCATTCGAAATTTTCTTGGCAATCTAACGATATAAATTAGTTTCCAATCCAAAAAAAAAACTAAAGTCGCAACCTTACAAATAATAAATCAACATCGCCCAAAAATGGCTTAATTTTTTTTATTTTCGCAAATATCTCTTGATTCTCATAAGATAACCTATATAGGTTTTTTTCAAGCACTACCAATCAAGAAAAATAATTTTAAATTGATTATAACACCCGAGATGACCAACTTTGTGGGGCCACCTTAGCCAGTAGGGGATGCAAAAATTTATAAAACACCAAGAAAACACCTGAGTTTTAACCTTGTGAAATTTCATCAGAATTATATTATCCTTTTACAAGTTTCGGAATTAATTCCAAAAACAAAACGTGCTCGCACCACTGAACTTAGATTAAAAGTTTGTTCAAGCACACTATGCAGTACTTTTCGGTTTGATGCTTATGAGAGAAATTTAAAATTTTTCAAAAAATAGGTTATTATGTATGACAGGTATCAGAAGGTGAAAAGTAATTCTGCATATTTACAATACCATAACTACATTTTGGAAAAATGTAATACTGGTACATTTTCATAAGGATTTCATTTTCATGTATCCTGCCCACCAACCATCCAGCCAGCTAGACAGACGGACATGAAACAATCATTCTACAAAATCTTAAAAGGAATTTGGTCTTAAGATACTTGGTGTTGAACACGCTGGCAGACACGATAGACCTAGAAAATATTCATGGATCATCTTGAAATTTTGACTAATTACATTTAAAAATGTCAGGGAAAATTATGAGTTGAAACGACAATGTTCCTAGAGCGTATGATCAATGTATATATTCACTCATTGTATATTACTCATACGTCATACTTAAAACATAATTTGCAATAATTAACTCCAAATGTATAACATATACCCCAATTTTAAAATCTATTTGCATACAATTTTTAAATTAGCCTGCAAATATAAAAAAAATTAATTATTTTTATTTTAAATAGGTTTTGTTGTACTCAGCTGCAAAAATTTTTTTGTGCTAGAAAGCAAGATTCCGACTGTCAATTAATCTATGGAATAATGTTGTTTGTTTTAAATGTCCATCAACTAAAAGTCATATGACGTCATGGCCTATTTGTTTTTCAGGCATTAACATATAACCTTAAAGACAACGACAAATATCGTGACACTCTAAAATGTTTCATCCCTACGTGGAGTATATAGTCCATGTGTTTGCTTTTGTTTTCCGGGTCAGTTTTATTTTGTTTTTATGTTGATAATTATTCCAGTCACATCTGTTTTTATGTTAACTATACCAATCGACCGACCAACCATAAAAGTGAAACTTTTCACTAAAGAAGAGCTAATAATACGAGCAAAACCAAGGCTGAACGAACATATACATATATACTATACACCAATATATGCATGTGTGTGTGTGTCCTCGTGTTAGAAATAATTTAACTATTCAAGCGGAAAATGCTTTTGGGATGCGTTGGAAGAAATGAAGCGAGGGAGAGAAAATGTAGAGTCAGGTCATAAATGATAAGCATACAAATTTGGTGTTGGCGATTCTGAATATTTGTCTTATACACTAAATACTAACAAAGTAATAATATACCCCAAAAAAAAGAATGTTAAAGCGAAATTATAGAAACTTCGTGGGATATAGCACAAGTGAGTTAAGGGTGACTACAGAATTACTACAAGGCTAGATGCTCATAGATAAGGGAACATTTTTATATGGTTCAACTATGCGAAAATTTTGCAAATATTTATACTAATCTGTGGCATTATGGCAAAAGTTGATATGTTCAATTTTCATAATTTTATAGCCGATTTTGAAACTTCATAAATACGTATAGGCAATGCCCATTGGGCATATCAGCTATATAGACAGCATTTAAAGAGACTTCAACTTATTTCAGACATGTCATCTTTTGCGACATGTTGTAAAAAAAACTAAAGGACACATCAAGTAAAAATTCAATTTTTTAAAAAAAAATCTATATATTAACTTTTGCCTTAACGGCATAGAGATATATAGGTGAAGTTGAGGTAACTTAATATCATGACTTTTACAGAAATACATATATTAATAAAGTTGTTTCAACTACTGTTGAAAACCAATCGCAGTGTCAACTATTGTTTTTTTTATTTGAAGGAATTTTTGTATCCATTCTTAGTCTTTCGTTTAGAAATGTTACAAACTGTCTTACTGTCCTTCCCTACTCGGTGTAGGGGTATGAAATTGTCGATGGTATTTTGTATGCTATGCAATGCCTCTAAAATATCGCACAAGCGCCAAAGTACTTTGAAGCGTAAATATTTTTAATGCCGAACATGAGTTGCAATTCTAATGTGGCGTACAGTGGTCGCAAGGGATAAATTTAGATAAAAACAAAGATTTGTTTGCAACTATCGAGATTATAGGCATTATAGAAATTATAGATATTAAAAAAGTAATACAAATTATAGAAATAATAGAAATTATAGAAACTACAAAAATTATAGAAATTAAAGAAATAAAAGAATCTTAAGAAGAATAGAACAAAATTAAAGAAAGTAGAAAAATTAGAAATTATTATAGGAACTATAGAAGTTGTAGAAATTGTAGGCAACAACGGTTTTATAAAAATTATAGCAATTACATAAATTATATGAAGTACAGAATTTATAGAAACTAGAGAATTATAAAACTAGGAACTATAACAGTTATTGAAAGGTCATCACTTGAGAACGCATGGACCGATTTGACTTATTTTTTGTTACAATGTTCGTAATAGCCCGAGAATGGTTTTTTTTAATGGAGTGGCCAATCCCACTTTTACGCACACTTTTTTCAATATATCTAAAATTTCTATAAAACACTCTAAAAATCTAATTTCTTTGCAGATTTCGCTTTATAATGTTTTAAATGGAAAATATAATCTATATATATAACTAGTAAGAAAGTTTCAGTCGGGCGACCCGACTTACATATACCATCACCCTCAGTAAAAAAAAAAATTGCTATTATATTGATATTATTACTCTGTTTCTAAAGTGGGTGGAGTGGTAAATTTGTATGGGAGGTACTAGAAGGGGTGTGTCTAGACTTCTAGGTTTATCCTCCAAAACTTTATCCTGTTATAGCTTTACTAAATACAGAGTTTGGGCACGATAGCGTTGGATGTATTGATTCATTACTCCATCTCTGAAGTGGGCGGAAAGGTACATTTGTATGGGAGGTACCATAAGGGGCGCCGCTAGACTTCCAATTTTTTCTACAAAACTTTGTCCTGTTATAACATAACAAAATACAGAATTTTGGTACGATCGTGTCGAGTGTATTGATATTATTACCCTATTTCTAAAGTGGGCGGAGTGGTACATTTGTATGGGAGGTACCAGAAGGGGCGTGTCTAGACTTCCAGGAATTTTCTCCTAAACTTTATCCTGCTTGAACTTTACCAAATACAGAATTTGGGCTCGATCGCGTTAGGTCTTTCAATAATATTAATCGATTTCTAAAGTGGGCGGTACCAGATGTGTATGGGAGGTAGCAGATGGGGCGTGGATAGGCTTCCAATTTTTTTCTCCAAAACTATATCCTCTTATGGCTTTACTAAAAATAGAATTTGGGTATGATCACGTTTGATTTATTGATATTTTTCCTCCATCTCTATTGTGGGCGGAAAGGTAGATTTGTAAGGGAGGTGCCAGAAGGGGCGTGGCTCCAAAATTTTTTCCAAAACATCCTGTTATAGCTTTACTAAATATAGAATTTGGGTACAATCCCGTTGGGTGTATTGATATTATTACTCGATTTCTAAAGTGGGCGGAATGATGTATTTGTATGGGAGGTACCAGAAGGGGGTGGGACATGTAGCCCATTTACAATACCCTACCCAGCAAAATATTTTGTTGCAAAGAAACAATTACATAACAGCTTTTACTGATAAGTAACAAGTTCCACTTTCGGTTGCACAATATATTATTTTTGTTTGAAATTGTCCCAAAACCAACATGTTCTCATGGAACCTGTTATGAAATGAATTGCTACATAACTGAATTAGATATGCTGTTTTTTGAAATTTCATTGATTTTCAATTGGGTGCTAGTTCGAAATATATTTTAACTCAGATTTTTGAGTTTTTCTTAATAAATACCCTCTAAAAAATACTTATTTCGAATACGAATATTCATTTTCTGTTCTACGGAATCTGTGGTGCAACATGTTGTACATAATCGGTTATATAGAACCAGAAACAGAATAGAAAGTCGATTAAAATAGAAATGATTCTAGTATTAATACCATTCGCAACAAGTTCTGAAAAATTTTCCTGGGTAAGTAGTTTTGAGGAAAAAGTAACTCGTGCAAAATTTCAAAACATTTGGTTGCGTCTTTCGTCAAACGACTTAAAAAGTCATGAATTGAATTTGGTTCAAAGAAACCTAGGGTCTAAAGTGACTCTTTCTATGTGTTACACTTTTGGTTCGTATCAAATGATATATACCCTCATTAGGGTGGGGCGTTTAGTATGGAAGGAAAAAAATCTTACTGGGCGCTTCGCGTTTCTGATTCTTGGGATTGTACAGAGCAAAAAAGTCCACTAGACCATACGTCTACGGTAAAAATCGAGCTTCCCCATTTTGACTTGAAGTTTTTTCTCAAACTTTATTTTTTTTGGAAAATTTGCAAATTTTCTTGGGCTCATATTTCGTAAACTATTTGAAATTTTTACTTATTTTCAAAAGCAAAGTTATAGCTATTGTCTGGGAATACAATTTCTCTGAACATATTACTTAGAAAAAACTTCGTTTTCATGGTCAAAAAGTCGAAAATGTAGAAAATTCACCACTTTTTGTCACGTATTTTTAGATATTTTAGCCTATAACAGCCAAACCATTTAGATATTCGATCCAATACTAACACAATACTAATTTTAGCCAAGACAATAGTCAAGAACTCTCTAGTACATCGCAAAAGCATTGGAACACTCCTTCAGGCAGTTTTGGCCTTGTGAAAGAGCATATTTTTCGTGAAAATATTGATAAATTACAATTTTCAGTTGTTCATAGGGCAAAATCATAAAAATGTTCTATTACTTATTTTTATTCTACTTAATACCATCACCCTTAGGGATGAGGGTATATATCATTTGATACGAAAAAAAAGTGTAAGGCATTAAAATAATGTTGCAAACCTACAATATAAAAAAAATATGGCTGAATTATGTTTGACTAAAATCCGCTACATCGTATACGATCTTTGTTTTACATACATAACTTCGAAAAATAAATATTTTAAAACAGACTTTTTTCAGTGAAACCCCATTTATAGCAAATTTATAATAAAAACTGGGACCAGCTGTGGCATGATGGTTAGAACACGCGACTACCATGAGGGGGATCACAGGTTCAAATCCTGGCTCCAGTCATCATCAAAAAAAAAAAAAAATTATTTCATTGTCGGCTCCCTCGAAGACTAACCAAATGCTATAACATTTTAAACCCCCCCTTTTTGATTTTATGATCCATAAAACAAAGACCCTTCCATCCCACTGTCAGGCACTTTATTTCTACCAATAATTTTTTTCACCAACTACAACAATTTGGTTGCAGTTCCTTTAAGAGTTTCGATGGTTATTTTTTTTCATGTTTTTCCTTTTTCTGTCTCTCTTTTTCTCTCAAACGAAGTACTTAAAAATACACACCAGCTATAAAAGACGACCAAGAGAAATAAATAAATTTGCCAGAAATAATCAAATTGTGGCAAAAGCAATGACATTTTTTATTACTTGTATTAGTTTTTATGTTTTTGCATCTTTAGTTTAAATTTCTTGTGTTTGTTGTCTCTTTGTTAATTTGTCGTCAGTCAATCATTTTAATGCTTTGCCATCAAAAGAAACAAAACGTGTTTGGAAACCAAAATATTGAGTGATTAAAAGTGAGAATTGCTAAAAGGTGAGATAAGACTTCATCAATCATGATATTTTGGCTGACAACTTAGGCCAATAGGTGACATTTAACAGCGGGACAAAAGGGGAATGGGGGCGAAGTTGTCTTCTATAGGCAGGACTAACAATCAAAGTGGGTCACTACAGTTGGGATGTGGTTTGGTTTTTTCGTGGGACGCTACTAGAATTTGAATGAAAATGTTATGTTATACAAATTGATGAAGAGATGTTTCTTAGCCCTAAGGCATTCCTAGATTCGCAAATCTCTAAATCCTGGCCATATGCCCAGAATACAAATTATCTCTGTCGATTCGAACCTCTCTGAAGAGATATCCCCAAATTTCATAATTCAACGATATCGCATTTTGTGTAAATGCAGAACTCTCATATTTTCTTCGACCAACACTCTCTCTCTCTACACTACACAAACAACATTCTCGCCAATTTCTAAAATTATCACTTTTGGCCTAAGCGTCACTAACGCAGAAATACTCTTATTTTAAATATATAGTATTTTTAATTCAATCTCACACCACATTGGATGGCATAACACCCACGCTACACAACATGACACCATTTGCCACTTATCCAAGTACAAGTGCATGCATCCATCGTTTAAAACAATTTATCTCGGAGTAAATTACGTGTACCCAAGCAAACAAGTACTGCCCGCTGGCACCCTCAATGACACCGCTGGCACCCTAAGACATTTTGGCACACTACAACACACGATTTTCATTAAATTGGAATGAAATTAATTAAACGCACTATACTCTCAACACATCGAACAGCTGTCAATTTGCACTTGCATGTGGCACAACGAGCACAACGAACGCAGTGCACGGAGCAGCACAAATAGCTGGCAGGCAGTCCACAAAGACGACTACACCTACATCCCCATTGTGTAGATAGATGCCCTTACGCTAATGCGAATATCGTAAGCGTTCTTTATTAGCGTCTTTTCGCGTTCCATCCACTAAGGAACTTTTTATTTGCTTGTCGTCGTAACTAACGAACTAAGTAACTAACTAGTCACTGCAGTTAATTTGAAAATTACTGCTGCTGATGTTGCGCTTAAATTGACAATGAGTTTTAGTTCAATGCGAACTGTGCGATGAGTGCTTTGGCCAATCGTCCTATTATCTATAGAGGAAGTAAAGTGCAAGTACTTGATTGTGCAGAGATGTGGTGTGCAGAAGGGGATTTGGGTTTATAATGACACTGCATTAACTTGCCTCGCGGAATATTTAATTTGTACAAATGGACTATGATAAATTGCCACATGATGACTATGTATGTATGTATGATGAGTAAATGCAACCTGATGTAAGGTTACACAAATTATAAGGCGCACTGTGGCATATGGATCAATAAATCGACCTAACATTAACCTTATTGGTAACTATGCCTAAAGCATGTCGCACTTTCATGTGTCAATTATAATTACTATATACAGTGAACTGTTTAGGAAAAATGCTGGAAATTGGATGATACTTCCTTGGACATAAATTCAACAAAGTTCAATAAACTATCTCTGGAAGTATTTTCATTATAGATTCCGATTACTTTTTATACCATCACCCTTAGGGATGAGGGTATATATCATTTGATACGACCCAAAAGTGTAACACATAGAAGGAGTCACTTTAGACCCTAGGTTTCTTTGAACCAAATTCGATTCATGACTTTTTAAGTCGTTTGAGCCATGTCCGTCTGTCTGTCTGTCCGTCTGACCGTCTGTCTGTCTGGCTGTCCGGCTGGTTCGCACGATAACTTTTGAAAGACGTAACCAAATGTTTTGAAATCAAAACTACATACGGTATTGCAAATAGGCTACATGGCCCCGCCCCTTCTGGTACCTCTCATACAAATACATCATTCCGCCCACTTCAGAAATCGAGTAATAATATCAATACACCCAACGGGATCGTACCCAAATTCTGTATTTGGTAAAGCTATTATACGATAAAGTTTCGGAAAAAATTTTGAAAGCCTAGCCACGCCCCTTCTGGTACCTCCCATAAAAATCTACCTTTCCGTCCACTATAGAGATGGAGGAATAATATTAATAAATCAAACGTGATCGTACCCAAATTCTATTTTTAGTAAAGCTATACAGGATAAAGTTTTGAAGAAAAAATTGTAAGTCTATCCACGCCCCATCTTGTACCTCCCATACAAATGTACCACTAAGCCCACTTTAGAAATAGGGTAATAATATCAATACACTCGACACGATCGTGCCCAAATTCTGAATTCTGTAATGTTATAATAGGAGAAAAATTTGAATGTCTAGACACGCCCCTTATGGTACCTCCCATACAAATGTACCTTTTCGCCCACTTTAGGGATGTAGTAATAATATCAATACACCCAACGCAATCGTGCCCAAGTTCTGTATTTAGTAAAGCTATAACAGGATAAAGTTTTGGAGAAATAATCTGGAAGTCTAGACATGCCCCTTCTGGTACCTCCCATACAAATGTACCACTCCGCCCACTTTAGAAAACGAGTAATAATATCAATATAATAGAAAATTATTTGTTTTACTGAGGGTAAGGGTAAATGTAAGTCGGGTTGCCCGACTGAAATTTTCGAACTGATTCATAATTCATATTAACAACAATTTGGGTAATATTTAATGAAGTTTGCATATCTCACTTTTGTCTGGATTGGAGGCAATTGTCTCATTTGTACTAGTGTATGGGTATTTCCAGAGAGAGGATGGACAATGTCATAGTTTAAAATTGCTATATTTTTATACCACTATGCCGGCCGTGGCATAGTGGTATGAACACGCGACTACCATGCGGGAGATCGCAGGTTCAAACCTGGCTCCAGTCATCTTAAAAGAAAAAAAAATAAAAACAAAATTTTCTTTCATTGTCGGCTCCCCTCGAATGTTGTCGACAGCAACTTCGCAGTATTAAGCGTCGATTCAATCGTCGTGTCTAGTAAGAGCTTCTCCAACAGTGACGTTCGCATTCGTCGATAAACAAGTAGGTGCCGTTAGTTGTGAATCTAAGAATAGAAAGCGTGTTAATTCACAACAACGCGAGAAGCTATCCCATACCTCATTCATGGGGTGCAAAGGGAAATTAAGTTATATTTTTATACCTTCTCAAAATTTTTAATTTATACCGATGATATTCAAACATTTTGAAGAAGTTTGCATAAAGTAAATTCAACTTACTACATTAATGGTAATTTAGTGAAAAAAGTTTTTAATATTTTGGATTAAGTCGTCGTCTTTGATTGCAAGTTAGAATTAAATTTACATGTCGATTTCATATTGCCTAAATGTTTTTCTATTTTAGCGTTTATAAAAAAAACTTTAAAAATTTTACTGATCCATATTTTTTTTTTTGCCTTTAAAACAACTTGACAACATATATATTTATATCTTAGTGTCTAAGTCAGAGGCCGAAATGATTAGAGATTTCCATTCACTTCGATCTTGTGCGCACCGTCTTCAGTCAGTCCTACCAAGCAGCATCAGTGATTCTTCCACCTGGTCCTTTCAACGTAGTCGCGGTCTCCCTCTTTTGCGCCGTCCTTCGAGGTCTTGATAGAATACCTTTCGCGCTGGAGTTTCCTCATCCATTTTCACGACATGGCCTAGCCAGCGTAATCTTTGCACTTTGATTCGCTTGACAACATCAATGTCGTGGTATAACTCGTACAGCTCATGGTTCATCCGAATCCTAAACTCGCCGTTTACGCAAATGGGTCCATATATTTTGCGGAGTATTTTTCTCTCAAACACCGCCAAATGAGCTGCATCTGCCTGTGTAAGCACCCAAGATTCGAAGGCGTACAACAGGACCGGTAAAATTAGTACCTGGTACAGCTGGACTTTGGTAGTTCGAGATAGGGTGGTGTTTATAAAGTGCTCGCGTAGTCCAAAGAAACACCTGTTGGCAAGCACTATTCTACGTTTTATTTCGAGGCTGACACTGTTGTTTTTGTTCATGGCAGACCCGAGGTAGATAAATTCATCCACTACCTCAAAGCAATAGTTTTCAACGTTCACGTTGCGTCCCCAACGCACAGTGGTCGAAATCAATGATCTGACGGCATTTAAGTCAAATTTTAAAACTTTAAAATCGATAAATGTTTTACATTGTATCGATAACCGATACTCCACTGAGCAAATTTAAGTTTTTATATTTGTTTTGCTTTCAATATTCGCACAGCTATTAGCTGTCAAATATAACATAAGTTGCAGCAAGTGCATTGAAAGAATTTGGCGCCAAATTACTCAGTGCGTGGTTTTTGGCAATATTAAATCATTTGATTAATAATTTTATAAACTAAGGTTTTTATTTAAAGTAGAAGGTATGTATTCACTAATAAAAATATGTTTGTGATCTGTGATTATCTAGTTTAATAGAAATACGCTGTAGAAGTTAACATTGGTGATAGCAGATTTGAAGTGCTATATACTAAAGTTTGGTGGAGTGCATCTTTTGGGATTCGATCGGATTCGGTCCAAATATGGTTTTGTTTAATTATTTGGTTATTTGTTGTTGTGAAACGTCCAAAATGATCTGCCCGTTCTTGCCCGTTTATTGTTTAATTAATTTTTTAGGCATAATGAATGTTTCCAAACGCACACTTTTTTTGATTTGGCACAATAAAAACGTCCTTACTAAAAAATTTTCAGCTGTGAAGGCCCACGTATTTAATAATATAATAGACCAATCGCACTATAATGAGGAGCAGTACCGAGAAATAAAAAAGGGGCCCCTTGGGTTCTATGATGACCCCCATGTGTTGGGCGTAAAAGCGCCGCAAAAAAAAAATCGGGCGATTTTTTTAAAAATATTTTTTTTTGTGTATCCCGGGAAAAATATTTTTTTTTTTGTAAATTAGAGTGGAAATATATATGTTGGGCTTATTAGCGCCGCAAGAAATTATTATTATATAAAAATCGCGGAATTTTTTTAAAAAATATTTTTTTTTTTGGGTATATCCCGGAAATTAAAATGGCTCTAACTTGGAGAGACCCGTCGGAACCTAAAAATAACATCGTTGGATTCGTCTCGAAAATATCTTTCCTTTGAGTACCCGCACGTGGGGGGTCATCATAGAACCGAAAAGGGCCCCTTTTTGACCCCCCGGGTCCCATGGGTCTGAGCGCCAACTTTGACCTACCATTCCGATGTTTGGGGAACAAGACGAAGACAATGGCATATTTTTTTTTAATCGGGCTCCCGCCCGATATTCAGCACTTCAGCCAAATTTTGTTATAGGTTGGAAATTGTAAATATTTGTGTTAAATTATAGACATACTATTTTCAGTGTATTTGTATTTAAAGCTCTGAAATAATTGCAAATTGTTTACAATTTAATTTATTACGCATTTTATAGTCGAAATTAAGCATCAGGCTTTGTTTTTATTCATTTGAGAATTAAATGCCGCCAGATTCGGTATATCGACCACTGTGCAACGGGTGGACACTAGGCATATAACTTTTTTTGCAAATAGGAAAATTGGCATAGCATAGTCGAATAGAGCATAAAAAAGTATGTACTCCCATTATTTTATTTTTTTTGAAATTTCAAAAAAGTTTCCGCACCAAACGCAATTACTTTTTTTCAGATCATATAGCCATTCAAGGTTTTCCTACAAAGGTTACGTCATCCCAACAGCTGTTTTAGACGTTTCGTTTATTTCTGTTGTATTATTTCTTCACAAAACTGTCAAAGTGATTTCAATTACAGAGTTGCAAACTCGCAGCAATACATACATTTTTTCACTTGAAATCTTTAACTATATTAACTAATAAAAGCCTGATATAGAGGTGGCAGCCCAGTTCTTTTTGACGTTTGTCACGAACGACGTCATCCAACCTTGGTTTTCTGATCATACTTTTAACAAAAATGATTTCGCCATACTACAAAAGTCATTGTCCGGCTTTACAAAAGTAAATGAATGTTTTCTCAGACATTGGGTCAAAAAACCATCAGATACTCAGGAAGTTCAGCGGAGCAACATCTGCGCAGAGCGTTCAATTGAAATTGTGATGGACATTTTGCCATTTTGTAAATCATCACATACTTTAAACATTAAATTTATTTCATACTAGTGGGCCCGGCAATACTTCGCTATTGCATATTAACTTGTAATATATTTCACATTTCTTACTATCCTAAATACTATATAAACGCTAATTTATATTTTTGTAAGTCTATAAAGTACTTTGAAGACGGTACTTAAGCTCGACAACAATATGTTGAGTTTATTACCTTATGTAACTAATTTCAAGTAACTCCTTAACATGGAAGTTAGCCAATTAAGTGTTATTGTTTTAAATTCTAAATATTATAGCCTCTATGACGATAGTCGTATCTATAGTGCCGACATGTAGATTAACTTTTTTCTGTATGTGGGGCGAAAACCCACTTTTTTACAAATAGAAAACAGACATTCCGCTAAAAATCAAAATTAAATTTTTATTTTTACCTGTAGTAGCGGGAACCGTCTGTATACTAACTATCTCTTAAGGCATAAAATCACTTTTGTAATGACTTCTCCGCCTATTGACCGCAAGTGAAAATTTCGTTTGAAGATTTATGCCTTTAGCCATAAGACCATCTTTTGCCATGTCTTCTACTGTCACGGATCAAGAATATTCCCGAATACTATCTTTGTATTGAACTCGTATTACCATTTTTTGAGATAATTCCGTTACCAAACGTTTGGCTTAACAAAGTGATGGTCTCACGCGCTGTATGGCTTGTTACGCCGACGTGTTGAAATAATTTATTCTCCCAATGATTTGCAATGACATGAGAAATAACAAATCAATTGATGATCCACTGGTTCTTCCACCAGTTGGATCTTATATAGATGTAGGTCAAGATCTTTCCTCAGCATTTGCAGAGACCTAGTTGCTGAGAACGGCGTCGGTTCGATAAGTTCGAGTCCCTTTCACACTTACTTCTACAGCGTCGATGGCTTCCATTTACCGCTCAGATGGATGATTATGTGCACCGTAAACTTGACAAAGGGCTTCATAAGTATGGCAAACAGAACGCGCATTTTGAAATAAAATTTGTAAGATTTGTAAACGCTGTTCTTGTGCAGTATTTGCATAGTGATTTGCCGAAGTATTTTTTGGAAAAAAAATGAATTTTATGGACGATCAAACTATTATTATGGCAGTTATAACTTATAGTTATAGTTAGGTATAGCTTACTGTAATTCATACTGTAACAACAACATATGTAACAAATCACATCTTCATAACTCTGATAGTTCATAAGATATAGCCTTTTTTACTTTCAAGTTGTATGGGCGGTGCCACGCTCCTTTATCCAATCACAACCAAGTACAGCCAGAGACTATCAACAGGTCATCAGTATAACTTTTGAAAATTATCGTATATATCGGTCTATTAGAAAAGCCGTTAGAGCGATTTTTTAAAACGGGGCGTGGCACCGCCCACTTTCTTCCTGGCAGTAATTAATTCTGCTTCAACAACATATATACCAAATCTCATCTTCATACCTCTGATAGTTCATGAGATATAGCCCTTTTAATTATCAAGTTGTATAGGCGGTGCCACGCCGCTTAATCCAATCACAACCAAATGTAGCCAGGAACTATCTACAGGTCAACAGTACCACTTGCTAAAATTTTCGTATTAACCGGTCTATTAGAATAGCCGTCAGACCGATTTTTGAAAAGAGGTCGTGGCACCGCCCACTTCCACCCTAGCTATAATTAATACTGCTCCAACAACATATATACCAAATCTCATCTTCATACCTCTGATAGTTCATGAAATAAAGCCTTTTTATTGTCAAGTTGTATGGGCGGTGCCACGCCCCTTTATCCAATTACAACCAAATGTAGTCAGGAACTATCTACAGGTCAACAGTACCTCATGGTAAAATTTTTGTATCAATCGATCCATTAGAAAAGCCGTCAGAGCGATTTTTGAAAAGGGGGCGTGGCACCGCCCACTTCTTCCTGGCAGTTATTAATACTGCTCCAAGAACATATATACCAAATCGCATCTTCATACCTCTGATAGTTCACGAAATATATCCTTTTTTATTTTCAAGTTGTATGGGCGGTGCCACGCCCCTTTATCCAATTACAACCAAATGTAGTCAGGAACTATCTACAGGTCAACAGTACCTCATGGTAAAATTTTTGTATCAATCGGTCTATTAGAAAAGCCGTCTGAGCGATATTTGAAAAAAGGGGCGTGGCGCCGCCCACTTTTTGAAAAAAATAAACCTTTTAAACCATCCGGAAGCTATAGCGAACAAAACAAAAAAAAATTTAAAAATCGGTCCAGCCGTTTTTGAGTTTTAGCGAGACAACTGCACAGCAATTGAGAATATTAAAAACAAAAATCTGACTTGTTTTAGAAATCCCGTTTGGTGCGAAACATTTTTGAACCCAAATCACCTAAAAAGGTTATAATTATTACTTGTACAATATTTGCCACCACGTAATGGTATGATATAATGGAAGATACCATTAACTTCGTCTTGTCCTCATTCACTGCCAAACCAATTTTCGCTGACTCCCTTTCAACTGATGAGAAAACAGCTGTTACCTCTCGCATCGTTCGACCGATAATGTCGATATCATCGGCATATGCGAGCAGCATGTGGCTCTTATTAAATATGGTGCCAGACATATTAACCGCTGCTTTCCTTAACACTTCTCCATCACTATGTTGAACAGCATACATGACAAACCTTCTCGTCGTATCGAATGGTGCAGATATACCGAACTCAGGCATGGCTTCGTATAGTCGATGCCTGATGGGATTATCGAAGGCAACTTTGTAACCGACAAAGAGCTGGTAAGTGTCAATTTGCTTCTCATGGGTTTTCTCAAGAATCTACCGTAGTGTAAATATCTGATCCGTCGTGGATTTGCCTGGTCTAAAGCCGCACTGATAAGGTCCAATTAGGTTTTCCACAATTGGCTTTAGACGTTCACACAGTATGCTAGACAGGACCTTATACGCAATCGGTAAGAGGCTAATTCCACGGTAGTTTTTACACTCACTACGGTCACCTTTTTTGTAGATTGGACATAGCACACTGAGATTCCAATCCTCTGGCATGCTCTCCTGAAGCCAGATATTCTCTATGAGCTGTTGCATGCTTAAAACAAGCTCATCTTTACCCACCTTAAACAACTCAGCTGGAAGACCATCAGCCTCAGCGGCCTTGTTGTTCTTAAGGCGGGATATGGCAGTTGTTATCTCAGCTTGGCTCGAAGGTGGACACTCGATGTTATCATCTCGGATTGGTACACAGTCTTCATCAGCCGAGTTTTTAGACATCAATAGGCTGCAGAGGTGATCTTTATATATTCTCAGTACGCTCTCGGAGTCAGTAACGAGATGACTATCCCAGTCTTTACAGGAGGGAAGACCTAATCCATATACTCTTAATTTATTGTATACCAGTTTTGTCAGATGAAAGTTGGAATGCGGCTCAATTGTTTGGAACCCTTATTATGATACTCACATAAACCGCATTGAACCTTTACAAAAAAAAGTTTATTAATTTTGCCTTGTTCTCGGTTCAATTTTCCACTCTTGTTCTCTCACATGAAGCTAGATGTAGATTCATTTATTTAGAGACTCTCTTTGGGACCGGCCGTGGCATAGTGGTTAGAACACGCGACTACCATGCGGGAGATCGCAGGCTCAAACCTGGCTCCAGTCATCTTAAAAAAGAAATAAAAATTTCTTTCATTGTCGGCTCCCCTCGAATGTTGTTGACAGCAACCTCGCAGTATTAAACGTCGATTCAATCGCCGTGTCTTGTAAGAGCTTCTCAAACAGTGACGTTCGCATTCGTCGATAAACAAGTAGGTGCCGTTAGTTGTGAATCTAAAAATAGACAGCGTGTTAATTCACAACAACGCGAGAAGCTATCCCATACCTCATTCATGGGGTGCAAAGGGAAATTAAGTTAAGTAAGTAAGTTAAGTTTCTAATCGAAGGGACAGGTGTTCAATTTTATTTTTATTCAAGCTTATTTGTAGATTTGTTTATTTTTCCATTCTGTTAGGTTACATACGCTTTAAAGTACACCTATTTAATCTTAGGCAAAATAACTTTTTCTGTGTACCTCCTCGCAGAATGAATTATTCCTCTCATGAGCGTAAAACGCGAGTATTAGCATTAGTCTAAAGTATGATTTAGATTTTTCCTTTTCATTAAATAAATGTAAACATATATTAGATTTTATTTACTTTTAGTTATGCTAGTCAGTAAGCATTGTAATCCATATACATTAATAAATAAATCAATAAACATGGAGGGAGCGAATGGGAACTTAACCATTCAAGCATGGACAATCGACACTCCCAGAACTACAGGGGTATTTTTCTTCGAATTTTAACGCCCATAAGGAGGCGAGGTGGGTATGACAATATATACTTATACATATATGTAAATGATCAGCATCGAATTCTGTTGCAATTTAAAGATGTCCGTCTGTGTGCCCTCACTATTACAGCCATAGTTTAAGAGACAAAGAGTTGAAATTTGGAATGCAATCTTCCTTCCATACAAACTCTCAATTTTAGCGTCTCCCGATGCGATTTCAGCCGTAATTAAAGATATATCGAAATTAAATTTTGTACGTAAGCTTCTATTCTCCAAGCAGAGTTTGAGTTCTAAAATACGAAAGATCTGTCAAAAACTACACACACCTTCCATACAAATTTATTTTTTTTGGAGGTGTGCATCTGTTTGTCTCTGTGATTACAGCCGCAGTTCAAGAGTTATCGAGCTGAAATTTAGTACGCAAGCTTTCATCTCTAAGCAGAGCTTTAGTTCTAAGATAAGCAAGGCGAAAATATGGGGTAGGTATGTTCGAGAAAAGGGACCGGCCGTGGCATGATGGTTAAAACACGCAACTACCATGCGGGAGATCCAAGGTTCAACTCCTAGTCATCCAAAAAAAAAATAAAAAATAAAAAAAATTTTCGTTTATTGCCGGCCTCCTCGATATTGTTGTCAGCAACTTCGCAGTATAAGTGTCGAGTCAATCGGCATGTCTAGTAAAAGCTTCTCAAACAGTGACGTTCGCATTTGTCGATAAACAAATAGGTGCCGTCGTTGTGATCTAAAAATTGGAAGCGTGTTAATTCACAACAACGCGAGAAGCTATCCCATACCTTATTCATGGGGGTGTTAAGGGAAATTAAGTTTAAGTTTTATGTTCGAGAAAAATGTTAGGAGAGAATACTAGTGGGGTTCGGTCATACGTTTTACCCCTCTAGGAGGCACGATGGGAGCGACAGAAGTTGATTTCATAAAAAAATATTATAAAAATAGAAAAAGGGTTCAAGGTACAGGGTATATATGATCTGAAAAACTGTTAGGGTTGAACAAATATTGGTTGCTGGTCATACATTTGACTTCTCCAGGGGCGACTTCGGGGCGATTAGAGTGGTGAGAGCAAATTTTTATAAAAAAAAAAATATTCTGTATTAGGGGGTGCAGATGGGGTACATTATTTTGGTAAATTTTTTTTACTCCATACAAATTGACCCACTCTAATAGACATGCTTGCTGATATTGCAAACTTCGTCTGATCTTTAGAGTTGTACATAACAATTAAGAAAGTTTCAGCTGGGTAAACCGACATACATACACCCTCACCCTCAGTAAAAACATAAAAGTATTATTGCTTGATTTCTAAATGTACCATTCCGACATTTGTATGTGAACTAGAAGAAGGGGCGTGGCTAGACTTCCAGTTTTACTCCAAAACGTTATCCTGTTATAATTTTACAAAATACAGAATTTGGACACGATAGCGTTGGGTGTTTTGATATTATTACTCGATTTCTAAAATTGGAGCGTGGTCATGTAGGTCATATGCAACCCCGTAAGTGGTTTTGGGATACAAATTACCCATGCAAAGTTTCAAAATAATTGGTTACGTCTTCCGAAAGTGCCCGATCATACCAGCCGGACAGACAGACATACGCACAGAAGGAACAGGGCTCAAACAACTTAAAAAGTCATGAATCGAATTTGGTTCAACGAAACCTAGTCCTTTAGATTGATTGATTGTTTTCACAATATAAATAATTGGTCGAGTTATTGGCTACTAAAGGGTTGTTAAATTTTAAGGGCCGATGTTGATTTTTAATAAACACAAATTATTTAGGAAATTATTATCATTCTTTCTTTATGATAATACTGGCATAGTTCAATTATGTATGGAACAAATTATCGGCCAAATGGCCGTCGCGACCTCGGCGGCACACCTCCATCCGATGGTCCAAATTTTCGATGTAAGCCTCAGCGTCATCATCACTGAGGTTCTATGTCGTTAATGTGCCGAATTATCCCATCCTTTAGCTTTTAAATTGTTGCTGGCTTATCGACGTACACCTTTTCCTTCAAATAACCCCAAAGAAAGAAGTCCAACGGTGTCAAATCACATGATCTTGGCGGCTAATTGACATCGCCACTACGTGCGATAGCCATTGAATTTGTCGCGCAAAAGAGCCATTGTTTCGTTAGCTGTGTAGCAAGTGGCACCGTCCTGTTGAAACCACATATCGTCCACATCATATCTTCCAATTCGGGCCATAAAACTTAATTATCATTTCTCGATAGCGAACACCATTCACAGTAACTGCCTGACCGGCCTTATTTTGGAAGAAATAAGTCCCGATGATGCCGCCAGCCCATAAACCGCACCAAACAGTCACTCTATAAGGGGGCATTAATTTTTCGACAATCACTCTTGGGTTATCACTCGCCCAAATGAGGCAGCTCTGCTTATTGACGAATCCACTGAGTTGAAAATATGCCTCATCACTGAAAATGATTTTCTTCGAAAATTGATCATCCACTGTTGCCATTTCTTGCCACCATTCTGACCATTGACGACGTTTGGAATGATCAAGAGTCTTTAGTTCTTGAGTCAATTGCACCTTGTAAGTATGTAAGTGCAAGTCTTTATACATAATGTTCATCAAGATGAACGTGAGAGGTGCAATTGTTGGGCACGACGACGAGTTGAGGTGGCGGCTCTTTAACCACACTATCGCGAATAGCAGCAATATCTTCTGCAGTACGAGCTGTACGCTCATGCAGTGGTGTTTCACATCTCCTACAGACCCGGTTTGCTCAAATTTTTGCACGATTTTTCCGATTGTACACACATTTGGACGATTAAATTGACCGAAAAAATCACGAAGTGGACGATATGCATTTTGTTTGAACACCCATTTTCATAATAAGCCTGATTAACTTTAACACGTTGCTTGATTGTGTATCTTTCCATGGTTCAAATTGAGTTAGTCTGAAATTGAGAAATGTCAAATGAAATGCAGAAAATAACTTTACGTTTAGGTGTGGCTCACATACAACATCGGCCCTTACAATTTAACCAACCATTATTGTTTTGTAGAATGTGTTTTGTAATGCATACATAGAGTGCATATCAACCAGAAGTTGTTATTTGGGAATAAGTTCTTAATGTACTGTTATATTTTTTACTGGTTATGATCGAGCCACGCCTACTTATTTAATCCCGTCCATTTTTAACCTGATATAGGCGTTCTATTGCTACTAAATGCATCAGACCAAATTTTAAGAGGAATTGTGTAAAAGATCTCTACCTAATGCTTTTACAAAAACATAGACCTATGGTTAGGCCCAGACCACAAAATATCTAAATGTGAAATTTGTCATAAGAAATACTTTGCTAATGTATCAATGTATCCCCATATATTGCACCGTGTTATTCTTACATTTCACACATGTCATAATTTAGACGATTATTTACTAACAAACTAACAATTCCTTTTAAAGAAAGAAATACTGCAAAATATGTAAAATTATATAGACATCACATATCCCATTAAGCCGATCCTTTAATATTATAATGTATACGCAATAATTTATTACTTGTTCAGTAATTCTACATTTCTTACATATGTATTTGCAACTATAACGATATCACATTACAATTATCTATTCACACGTTCGTCATTAAGTAATATCTTCTTGTACTCGTTTTTGTTCTGCCCATATGCATTAAGGAATAAAAAAAATAGCAAAACAACAGCAACAAAAACTGCATACAGCAATATGGCCATTTGCCTTTGGCACTCTCGTTCTAGATGAAGTAAACTTAGTCGTTTGTACTTAGCTGGTGTTTTTATAGAAATCGCATTTCTTGCACTCGTTTTTCTTTTTTCTTGTTGTTGTTGTTGTCGTTGCCGGGATATCACCACAATTTTCAATTACTTAATGAGTGCATTAAGATAATTGCACAGCAATTTTGCAGTTCTTGGCTGCATTAATTGTAGTTTTGTTTGGGTATTTCTTTTAGTTGTATGTATGTTGGTTTTTTTTTCAACTCAATTTTTTTTTTTTTGCTATTCGCCTTTCGAAACACAAAGTGTAACAACGAAAATTTTCTACAACATCACACAACATTATCAAAGGTCTCAATGGTTGCTGTAACCCCTCCCACCCTAGAGATGAGTTAAGAATTTGTGGAGTGTTTTTGTGTTTGTTATTTTATTTTTGTCGTTAAAGGATGAAGAAAATTTGGTATCGACATAAGTGATTTAATAAGTTTAGGCAATGTGATGGTGAAAAGTGATGTGGATTTAGGTCATTTGCATGTTATATATTAGAATAGCTTATATAATGTTAGATATAAAATGTGTTGTAGAAACAATAACAATGGCTATCCCTCGGTCAAAACACCAAAAATCTAATTGATCATGTGGTAATTGATGGCATTCATGCGTCTAGTGTCATGGACGTGCGTGTGTTCCGTGGTGCTAATATTGGCTCGGATCATTACCTGGTTGCAACCAAGGTGCGCACAAGATTGAGCAGAGCGAAAAACGCACGTAACTAAACACAAAGAAAGCTGGATATCACGGAGCTGCAAACCCCAGAGATAGCCACTGCCTACTCCAACCAGCTCCCCCAACGCCTCTACTTCTGACGTTCCATGGCAACCGCCGCAACAACTGTGGTAGGATATGCTCAATATAATTCTGGAGTGTCGCATAGCGCCTAATGAACAGGATGCTGCTTATAGGGCAACGCTACATCCAATTGTAACCCTGCTATTAGGGAACGACACAAGAAGACAGTAAAACAGGTGAGACAGCTTTTTAAGCGAAAAAACACGTCAGATGAAGGGACGGGAGAACGAGGATATAGATCGATACAGGGATAGAGGTGAGGCCAGAAAATTTTACCAGAACCTAAAAGCAAAAGGCTTCGGTGATGGGCTCCCCTCCTGTAAGTACAAGGATGTAAATCTGGTTACAGATACGCATAATGTGCTGCATATATGGAGATAACACTTCCAGCATCTGCTGGTTCCAGAAGGCAGCACACGTGAAGGTACCACGCCAATAGTCAAGCCGAGGTAAGAAGAAAAATATCGCGGCTGAAAAATAATAAAGCAGTCGGTGACGACGGACTTCCGGCAAAGCTCTTCAAGTCCGGTAGGAAGGAGCTGATTATGGACATGCCGAGTGTGCTATGTGTAAGACTAAAACCAGTGTTATCCAATCTGATCGGGCCTTATCAGTGTGGCTTTAGACCTGGTATGTCAGCAATTGGCCAGATATTCACACTTCGCAAGTGCTGAAAATGATCCAAGAGAAAAAGATCGATACGTACCATCTTCATCGTCGACTATAAAGCTCCCTTCGGCAGCCTAATACGGTAGAAATGACAGCGAAGCTGATACGCCTTTGCCGAATGACGCTGACTGACATGAAGTCTTCATTGAAGATTGGCAAGAACCTTACGAAGCCATTCTATACAAGAAGAGGCCTTAAACAAGACGACGGCCTATCGTGTGACCTCTTCAACATAGTGATGGAGATGATAATGAGGAAAGTTGCAGTAAACACGAGTGACACGATATTTAACAAAAACTACATGCTACTCACGTACACTGATGACGTAGACATCATCGGTTGAAAACTGCGGGATGTGACTGCAGCCTTCTCAAGTATACAGAAGGAATCAGCGAAAATGGGTCTTATTGTTAACGAGGATAAAACGGAGTTATTAGATTTAATTACAAAATAATCTACCCGTTTGGGAAACTGAGTGAACGTTGAAAACTATAACTTCGAGGTGGTAGATAATATCTACCTAGGCTCCGCCATCAACAAAACAAATAGTGTCCGCCTCGCGAATAAATGCTACTACGGGCTAAGCAAGCAAAATCCAGCTATACCAGATACTGGTTCTACCTGTCTTGATGTATGGTTCAAAATCCTGGGTTATGACACAAGCGGATGAATCGGAGAGTATCGACGTCGTATGAATCATTAGCAGGACACTGACATTGACGTGGTTAGACGTATTAAGTTGCAGCGGTTGTGTTGGCTAGGTCATGTTGTACGCATGGACGAAAATGTGCCAGCTCGAAAAGTTTTCGACAATGAACTCGATGGACAGCTCAGAAGAGGGCGACTTAAACTCCTTTGGACAGACCGGATTACTGAGAACCTTGCAGAACTTGCTGTGACTAACTAGAGAAGAAGCGAAGAAGATCGAAGTGTATATACTATTTTTCCGCATGCGGCATATAATCCCATACGATTGCAAAGAAGTGTGATCTAAATAAATAAGTATACAATATAGACACCCTTTATTTAAAGCCCAAAATCCTTTATATCTGAAATTTATATGTAAATTTTTAAGCCATAAAGTTTATTAATTTAATTATTCTGCACAACTTTGAGGCAATGCCTTTCCAATGATATATTACTTGTATTCAATTATAACCGATTAATACTCGAAAAAAGTAGGCAAAACTGTTTGCTTGCCAGTTGATTATGTGATGATAATAGTATACCCAAAAAGAAACACTTTAAAATCAGTCTACCTTATATAAAATGTATGAACCCTTTATTTCAGACCCAAAATCCATATTTCCTGAAATTTATTTGAAAATTTTTAAGCCGAAATAATTTATTAAATATAATAAAAATGTTATTCTGCACAACCTTAAAACTGTACCTATCTAATGATATATTACTTTTATTATATTAATGGCGTTTGACACTTTAAAAAAGTAGGCAAACATTCTTGATTGCAATTTTATTACGCGATGATGATAATTTCCCCTTATAAAACCACGTCGCCATCAGTCTACCCTTTATTTAAGGCCCAAAATCCTTTACATCTGAAATTTATTTGTAAATTTTTAATTTTTTGAATTTACAAAAATTTAACTGTGCACATCTTTGAGCCAATACCTATCCAATGATATATTACTTATATTAAATTGATACATAGTAACACTCGAAAAAAGTAGGTAATCATTCTTGCTCCCCATTGTATAATGTGTTGATGATAATATATCCTAATAATACCATGTAGCCATCAGTCTACCTTATATAAAATGTATATGACTTTTATTAAAAGCACAAAATCTATTATATCTGAAATTTATTTGTAAATTTTTAAGTCAAAAACGTTTAATAAATTTAATAAAAATGTTAATCTGCACAACTTTGAGGCTATACCTATTCAAAGATATATTACTTTTATTAAATTAATACCGATTAACACTCAAAGAAAGTACGCAAAACTATTATTATGTGATGATGATAATATATCCTTATGAAACCATGTCGCCATCATTCTACAATTTACCCACTTTTTTAAGAATTTCTACCTTATATCTGAAATTTATTTGTAAATTTTCCTGTCAAAAAAGTTATGTAAATTTTAAATTATTTAAATTTTTATTTAAGTTTAATCGAAATGTAATTGTACACAACTTTGCAGCACTATGTATACAATGATATATTTATTTCATTAAATTAATTACTTGCCGATTTAATATAAGATGAATATGATATACTCCTGTAATAGCACGATGACATCATGCAACCACCTATAAAATGTGGAAGGCCCAAAAATCTTACAGATAATTAACAGAGACATCGCATCACATCATCCATTCGTATTACTTAGTCTTCTTATTTTGATTTCTTTTCACACTATCCTCGTTGCATTTAATGAATCTCAATATTTTACACTCGATTATTCTTCATTCGAGTCAAAGCACATTGTAGCACCGTCTCTGCACGAGAACTTTTCTCTCGAATGCAATACATATTTTTTTTTTTTTAATTAATTATACCTTTTGCCAACCTTTGAGCAGGCACCTCAATCACCTCAAACCGCCAAGGCAATGGGTCATTTTCATTTATTTTCCATCCAATCGTAGACTTTTTACCTTGAATTTATTGTGAACTATCGTTCGTTCGTTCATACGTCCTTCCACGGCGTCCCTTTTTGATTTTCGCGAAAATTAATCGTTATATACTTGAACCCAAAGATTTATTGTTTCGTAAATGTGAACTGCTGCTGCTGATGCCGCTGCACTGGTGGTGCACACACACACACACACACACACAGTGCTCTTTGCAGCTCACATTGTGTTGAGATTTCCGCAGGTTTTTTTTGTTTCGTAACCGCTTTTCCAGTTCTACAGTTCTCCGCAGTGTTGTGTGTCGAGCAATCTCGTTATTTATTGTTTATGTATTAATCAATATCAGTCAGACAGGAATGAAAGAATATAAATATTTCTCGAAACGAAAAAGTACAAGATTTCTATATGTGTATATGTGAACGTAGTATATATAAACAAGTATGCAAATTTATATATATATATATGCAGATCCCTTTAGGTCTGTGCATTTATATCGCATAAACTTGACTGGAGCATAAATTTCCACTGATATCAATTATAAACTACGACCGACTCCTTTTTCATGTTTATATCTGCGAAAATTACCGCATTTTTTCGCGTTAATTAATGGTTCAGAAGGTAGCGATGAAATTGGATTCGAAACGTAATGAAATGTATTTTTGCTAGACTATTTATGGACTTAAAGTAGGTGGACCATTTTGTAAGTCACGTTAATTGTAACTATAATGTTAATAATTGGGAATGATTTTGAAAGACCTTATACCATACAGGAAATGGAGAGTCAATTGTCTAAAAAGTTCCTGTTCAGAGATTGGTGGACGTGTCATCAAACTGGTTCTAAATTGTTAATTAATTGACAATTTGACTGATTTGTAGGTATCCTCAGGCGTTATATTTTTCCAAGGCGGTGTTTAAAATAATAAATAGGTCTCTTATAGTCCCTAAGAGGATCTATAAGAAAAATAAAATATACTTTTACTTAAATATCATTTACAAGATTTATAATAATCGGGATTCTTGACACACATCCTTGAATGAAAAATAACAAATTAAGTAGAGAATTACTTTTAATTTAATCAACTTCGACATTGGTCCTATGGTGGGTCCTAGAGAACTAACACATGAAATGTTTTTAAGGAGTGGTCTTAGGACAGATACTGTTAATCAGACATAGGAGTGGTCCAAATAATGGAGTAGGGTGTTAATTTACACCTCCAATGACAAAGCCATGTTAATGTGACGTATCCCGTTCTTATATTTGAGTAAAAATAGGGCCGACCTCTACCCACCAGGGATCAGTCACAGGACTATATTTTCCTGTCGGGTAGTAATAACTTGGCACTCCGACGAACACAATTATTACATTTCGGTACCAAGCCATATCAAATGAGTGCACTTAAATTTGTTCGTAGTTGTTGACAACTATCGTTTAAATAATCCTGTAGTTGAAATACACTTTACTGATGAATAGTTGATTCGGAATAGTTGATTTTATGTAAATCTCAATAACTAAACTATATTAGTACATTATATAAATGATTAACAGGACAAGTCATAGATAACACACGCCAATAGCCAAAATTGCACTAACTTATCAAATCTCAAAAACGACTTATCCTATTTTGTGGAAATAAAATCAGATAAATTGATATTAAATTATCTCCCAGTTTTGAAAAAAACTTGTGGAAAAAAATATTTTGGTAACAATACCAATTTATAAATAAATACCTTATAGATACAATGAGGAATGGATCATGAACATCAATAGATTTTTATTTTTATTAATTAGTTATTAAAAATATAGTGCAGGTATCTCATTATAGCTATGTTCGTTTTCTTTCCCAGTAATAATTTTCAAGATTGTAGTTTGGAAGAGTAAGAACGCTTCATGCTAAATTTCCACAAAAAAGTACTCGAACAACATCCAGTTAAAATATTCAGATGATGGGTTTTTTATTTGATTTTAATTTGTTGTTTTTTTTATACCCTCACCCTACTGGTAGGAGGGTATATACCATATAATACGACCCAAAAGGAGGAGTCACTTTAGACCCTAAGTTTCTTTGAACCAAATTCGACTAAGACATAACCAAATGATTTAAAACTTTGCACGAGTTAATAGTTCGCCAAAACTACCCAGTAGGAAGAGTCTGCAAGACATCCTCAAGGATAGGTGCATGACCATATTAAATCGTTGATGATATTTAGGGGACCGTCCATACATATCGTCGACGAAATGTCGGTCAAATTTTCGTTGATGCCTGTACAAGCGACCTGTCGCCCACACAACCATGCACGGCATGATGGGTGACTATGTCGGTTGTACTGTCGTTGATGACTATATAAGTAACACGTCGCCTACACAATCATGCTCGACCTGATGGATGAAAATGTCGGTCAAATTGTCGTTGATGGATATGTATGTCTTGAATTGTCAATTGGTGCCATTTGAAAAGATGGATTTTTAGCTGTTTTTTAGCTTTATATTAGTAAGACGAATTGTTAATGCTTTGGAAAACTACTGACCAAGAGAGAATTGAAGGATATAAACTTTTAAACGGCATTCCCATTCAGTCGAGATTTCAAACTATACATTAATTATTAAAAATTTAATATATTAAAAATTTTTTACGTCAATTTCCTTTCTTTTTGTTCCCATTATCATAGCAACACATTTTTTCCCTTTGATTTTGTTGAATATGTTTGAAGCACGACAACATTAGTATTTTGTCGGTCAGCTTGTCGTCAACCGAGTGTTTTGACGACAAGTACATACATTTTTCACATTTTGTCTTGAGTACAGCGTTGACGACAAAGTCGTGTATGACGGAACTTCCTACTGGGATACAGCCTTTTAAAGTTTCATGTTTTATACCACGCCCGCTGATGCGATCCGGACATTTTTGCTGCCAAATAAATCTACACAGTCGGGCAACCCGACTTACATATGCCTTCACCCTCAGTAAAACATCAAATTTTCTATTATATATATGTATATTATTACACGATTTCTAAAGTGGGCGGTACATTTGTATGGGAGGTACGAGAAGGGGCGTGTCTAGACATCCAGATCTTTTCTCCAAAACTTTATCCTGTTATAGCTTTACTAAATACAGAATTTGGGCACGATCGTGTCAAGTGTATTGATATTATTATTCCATCTCTAAAGTGGGCGGAAAGGTACATTTGTATGGGAGGTACCAGAATGGGCGTGTCTAGACTTCCAGATTTGGCTCCAAAACTTTATCCTGCTTGAACTTTACTAAATACAGAATTTGGTCACGATCGCGGTAGTTCTAATAATAATATTAATCGATTTTTAAAGTGGGCGGTACCAGATGTGTGTGGGGGGTACCAGATGGGGCGTTGGTAGACCAGTTTTTTCTCAAAAACTGTATCCTGCTATAGCTTTACTAAATTAAGAATTAGGGTACGAGCGCGATGTATTTATTGATATTATTACTCCATATCTAAAGTGGGCGGAATAATGTATTTGTATTTGAGGTACCAGAAGGGGCGGGGCCATGTAGGCCATTTGCAATACCGTAAGTAGTTTTGGGGAAATATTAACTCGTGCAAAATTTCAAAACATTTGGTTGCGTCTTTCGAAAGTTATCGTGCGAACCAGCCGGACAGCCAGACAGACGGACATGGCTCAAACGACTTAAAAAGTCATGATACGAATATGGTTCAAAGAAACCTAGGGTCTAAAGAGACTCCTTCTATGTGCTACACTTTTGGGTATGATGGTATAATCATGGGGATTAAGGGTTGAAGAAAGAGAGTAGATTTGATCTGAGAAACTGTTGGGGTTGCAGAAATATTGGGGGTTGGCCAATGACCAACCAATGGTCATACTGGTCTTCTCTTGGGGCACCTTTCAGGCAGTTAGAGCGGTGGGATGAAAATTTTTCCAAAAATTTTATTTTAGCATGGAAGCCCCCTTAGGGAAAAATGTTAGGAGAAAAATGACAGGGGGTCGGTGATTACGGTGCAGTTGCGGGGCTTGTTGGGGATTTTTCCCCTATACTAAAAGTTACACGTTAAAAACCGGGGGCTCGATGTTGTTATTAGACCCATGGTTTCTTGGTCAAATTTTCTTAGAATTCGTCCTAGATTACGATATTGATAACCGCTTGCTGGAGAAAAAAACAGTTCACAGTTACACAGTTCCTATTTTCATTGAGGACTTCGTGGCAATCAGTGTCATTCCGCAAAGTCGCATTATCTTCGCGGGGAAACCAAACTCAGCCATAGCATCTAACAATTTCTGTCGTATAGGATTTTGTAATCGATGAACTGATGGAAGGTGTCGATCTGCATTTCTTCACCAGGATTTGTCGTAGTGTGAATACCTGGTCAATGGTGGATTTACCAGGTCTTAAGCCACACTGAACTCAACCATCGCTTAGATACCAAATTTCAGATCTATAGCTCTTAAACTACTGCTGTAACCGCCAAAAAGATGCAGTTCGTGCCTACGGTTGAAGCCGCAGGCACGGATCAGAGTTTCTGACTGCCTGTCTGTCTCCGCGATTACAGTTGAGGTTTAAGAGCAAACTACTACTCCCACCTCCCATACATGCAGAGGATGGAGCAAAAACAATTACCACAAGTCCCCATGCAATATTCAGAGTGATTTCGAACTCTACAATATGGACATGGCTTCTGCACTGAATATATTACTTCAATTATTCTGTATAAGAAGCTAAAACATTCCAAACAAAATACACCTTAAAAATTCTTATATTTTAAATAACACATTCCATCGTATACCATAATATTATTACTTTTTGCAACCGAGTCTTTTTTACCTATAATAAATCCTATTCATTTGCTGTCATATTAAAACGATAGAAATATAAATCCTTTATGCTGCAACTGCTTTTTTTTCAACTTATACATTTAACATCTGTATATGGATTATCAAATGTTTTTTTTATGTATAAATATACATATGTATGTATTATGTTTTTAAGCTGTACATATACATATATATTGTACAATTTATAATTGATGACTTTTACCACCATTAGACGTGCATATGATATTGTGTTGGCCAAGGCGCAGGGAATGTTCATAATACTTCACATTCAAAAAAACGGATGTTGGTAAAAAGGAAACAAACTCTGTCATTGACAGTGTCAGAGCAACAACATAAATATATAGTTGTAGTTTTGTATTTGTGGCAATGTATTTTTAACATGTTTTTGTTGTTGTTTTTTGTTAGTTTTGTTCTGTCCTGTCCAAGATCGATATAAATGAATATGATTTTATTAGTTAAGCCATAAAATTGTGGAATATTTACAATCGCCGCGGTTTTTCATCTAATTGTTTTATTTGTTATCTCTTTGTGGTCACCATTAAAAACTAAAATGATAAAAATAAATACAAACACACACACACATACAAACAAAAACTAAAATTATGATATTTTATTGACAAACCAAATAGTATTGGAAAAACACAATTGTTTTGGATTAACTGGTGGTATTGTCGATATAAATAAAAAAAAACAAATATAAAACCAAAAGTTGCAAAATATTGCCACGATAAAGATAACCGATACAATAATAGTTTGAACATTTTAAATGTGATATATCGTTGGCTTAGAGGGAAAGTGTGCAAAAATAAGCAAAATTTTTAAATTTTAGGGGAAATTATTGTTAACATTTTAAAGTACACTCATACCTCTTTATACTGCCCCTCTTTTTACGGCATTTCGCTATAACGGCCTTTGCCAATTCCGAAACACCTTCGCTTTACGGCGCACATTACCTCGCTATACGGCTAAAAGCAAATAGGCGATTTACCGTTGTTCTACAAAGAGTGAGAGACTAACAAAAGCATTCGCTCATAAGCGCAGCGAGTGTTGATGCAGCAGTCTCTTGTTTGTGCTGATCGTGAGCAGACACATTCCGTTCTTGAGTAATAATAAGTAGGTATGTATTAATTCGTTGTTGATATTGCGTACACGGATATAAGTGTTTGCTTATTGAAACAATATTAGGTAAAAATGGCCACGTATGAAATTTATTACCTCGCTTTACGGCGTTTCCCTTTACAGCCAACATTTTGGAACGTATCTAGGCCGTATATCGAGGTATGGGTGTATTAGTTTTTATACCACCACCCATAGGGATGAGGGTATATATCATTTGATACGATCCAAAAGTGTAACACATAGAAGGAGTCACTTTAGACCCTAGGTTTCTTTGAACCAAATTCGATTCAAGACTTTTTAAGTCGTTTGAGTCATGTCCGTCTGTCTGTCTGGCTGTCCGGCTGGTGCGCAGAATAACTTTCGAAAGACGCAACCAAATGTTTTGAAATTTTGCACAAGTTAAAATTTTTCCAAAACTACTTACGGCATTGCAAATGGGCTACATGGCCCAGCCCCTTCTGGTACCTCCCATACAAATACACCATTCCGCCCTACTTAGAAATCATGTAATAATATCAGTACACCCAACGGGATCGTACCCAAATGCTGTACATAGTAAAGCTACAACATTATAAAGTTTTGGGGAAAAAAAATTGGAAGTCTAGCCACGCCCCATCTGGTACCTCCCATATACATCTGGTACCGCCCACTTTAGAAATGGATTAATATTATTAATAGACATAACGCGATCGTGCCCAAATTCTGCATTTAGTAATGTTCAGGCAGGATTAAGTTTTGGATAACAAATCTGGAAGTCTAGACACGCCCTTTCTGGTACCTCCCAAACAAATGTACCACTCCGCCCACTTTAGATATGGAGTAATAATATCAATAAACTCGATACGATCGTGTCCAAATTCTGTATTTTGTTAAATTATAACAGGATGAAGTTTTGGAGAAAAAATTGGAAGTCTAGCGACGCCCCTTATGGTACCTCCCATACAAATGTACTTTTCTGCCCACTTTAGAGATGGAGTAATAATATCAATACACCTAAAGCGATCGTGCCCAAATTCTGTATTTAGTAAAGCTATAACTGGATAAAGTTTTGGAAAAAAAAAATCTGGAAGTCTAGACACGCCCCTTCTGGTACCTCCCATACAAATGTACCACTCCGGCCACTTTTGAGATGGAGTAATAATATCAAAACACTCGAATCTGGATGTCTAGTCATGCCCTTCTGGTACCGCCCACTGAAGAAGCCGAGTTATAATATCAATATAATAGATATTTTTTTGTTTTACTGAGAGTGAGGGTATATGTAAGTCGGGTCGCCCGACTGAAACTTTCTTACTTGTATTCTATGTTGGTAGCACTATCACCTTGGGTGGCCGATTAGGAAATAAAGATAAGTTATTTTGTTAATGTTAAACAACACACTTAATTTAAATCGAACTGGACGTCGGAATCTTTATTATGAACTGTAGATGCAATCTTTAATTTTCTATCACAATTATCACAAGGAAATAATTTGAAAAATTCTATAAAAAAATGTGTGAAAATTTTAAATATTTTTGGAATTTTTTAATTTTTTTTTTTAAAAATGAAGGAAGCAAATGGGCAATTTAATAAATATTTAAAAAAAATTCAAAAATTTGATAAATATGTAAAAAAAAGAATTGAAAAAATTTATAAAAAAAAATGATAAAAGTGGAAAAGTAGAGTAAAAATTAATAAGTTGGGAGCGATTTTTTTAAAAATAACTTTTTTTGGTATATCCCTGAAAATATATTTATACCATCACCCTTAGAGATGAGGGTATATATCATTTGATACGAAAAAAAGTGTAACGCATTAAAGGAGACGAGTTAGACCCCAAGTATCTTAAGACCAAATTCGTTTCTAAGAAGAATGAGCTATGTCCGTCTGTCTGGCTGGCTGGATGGCTGGTCAGCAGGATAACTCGAGTAAACCTTAACGGATCGGTATGAAAATTGATCAGTATTAATATTTTTCAAAACGAACTTATGGGATTGTAAAAGGGCTGAATAGCCCCACCCCTTCTGGTACCTCCCATACAAAATTACCTATTTTTGGAAAATTAATATTTTTCCATAACTTCCAAACGGACAACTGGAGGATGTTTGAATTTGGTCAGTTTATTTATCTTGCAAAAGTAGACAAACCCTAAGAAAACCGAAATCTTTGCGCCACCCATTCTGGTACCTCCCATACAAATGACCGAATTGACCCTCATACTTTTACATACATATCTTTTTTGTAAGTAAAGTGAATTCACTCAAATTTTGCGTATGATGTTCGCTTGTGAAAATTAGACTCAGAAATGAACATGGACTATATCGGTTCACGCCTTCTGGCAATATTGTTACCTATTTTTGGAAAATTAATATTTCTCCCATAACTTCCAAACGGACACTTGGGGTGAAATGAAAATTGATCGGTAAATTTATCTTCTGATAGAAGGCAAAACCTCAGAAAACATAACTATTTGACACACCTCTGTTGATACCTCCCATACAAATGACCGAACCCACCCCCATAGTCTCACATACATATCTTTTTTGTAAGTACACAGAATTCAGTAAAATTTTGCGTAAGGTGTACGGTTATGAAGATTTTAATCTGAAATGAATATGGACTATATCGGATCACCCTTCTGGTACCTCCCATTCAAAATGAGTTTGTTGGGAAAATTTATATTTCTCCCAAAACTTCTAAACCGGCATAATCAAATTTGGTCAGTTAATTTATCTTGTAATAGGAGGCAAAGCCTCAGCAACCCTAACTATTTGGCACACCCCTTCTTGTACGTCATATATAAATATATGGAATATTTCCCCTTAACATACGTATCATTTTTGTATGTACACTAAATTCAGACAAATTTTGCCAAGGTAATCGATCATTGAACGTTGACTTACGAAAAAAAAATAAGACACGTTGTGCTGCCCCTAATTGTACGTTCTGTACAAATAGATCAAATTTTGTATGTTTTTGATCTACATGCAGACAAAAAATAATACATAAGTAATTTTATTTTAATAATCTATAAATTTCAATTACTTAAGACTTAAACAATACCTTATATTGGGTGATGGTATTTATAAGTCAGTTTACCTGACTGAAATTTCTGTACTGGTTTTTTTTGTAAATTAGAGTGAAAATGGACATATCGGGATTAATAATAAATTATATATTATATTATGGGGGGTCATCATAGAATCGAAGGGGGCCCTTTTCTGACCCCCGGGCCCCATAGACCTGAGCGCCAACTTTGACCTACCATTCCGATGTTTAGGGACCAAGACGAAGACAATGGCATATTTTTTTTTAATCGGGCTTCCGCCTCATATTCTGCACTTCAGCCCAATTTTGGTAATAATCTTGTTATAGTAGTCCAATCCTCCGAAACTAATCCACCCCTTTTAGCAGCTCCCATACAAATGACCGAAATTAGCCCCATAGTTGGTCATGCATATCTTTTTTTTCAAGTACTTAAAAAAAAAACTTAATTTCCCTTTGCACCCCATGAATGAGGTATGGGATAGCTTCTCGCGTTGTTGTGAATTAACACGCTTTCAATTTTTAGATTCACAACTAACGGCACCTACTTGTTAATCGACGAATGCGAACGTCACTGTTTGAGAAGCTCTTACTAGACACGCCCATTGACTCGACACTTAATACTGCGAATTTCTAAGAAACTCCGCTAAATGCTGAAAATCTTTTACTCTTAATATTTTGTATTTACCAGTGAAACCTAAGTATACGGGAGATTTACCCCACTCAAAATTATGATTTCTTTTGAAATTTTTGTGCCAATTAATTAGAGATTTTTTCTTTGACCGCATTCCAAGAGATATTGAATTTAGTATTAAACTGGCACAAAATGTTTACAACAGTCTAGTCTATTGACCGATATTCACTAAAGAAGAGAAATGTTACTCTTGATGTTCCTTTAGAATCCAATCCAACAGTTGCTGGCATTTTGTTCCATCCTTTTAGTCAATTCTTTGACATACTTGAGTGCTGTGAGACTTGCACTTGTATTCGTTATACGTTATTCGTAATTAATTCAATCTATTCCCTTTTCATTCTGTTGGTTAATGGTTTCTTTTTCTGTTCCATCTATCAATAATGGTTATTAAAAGATTTCTTCTTGTTTCCTCTGGCACAAGAAACCACAAACACAAACCAAAACAGCAAAAATACAGTTTTGTTCGTTCTGCACTGCGTATGTGCGTATGTATGTATGACCAACAAAACCAAACCTCCTCGACAGACATATCTGAGATGACGGTTATATGGAGTAACAGTGCCCCGTAATACTATGACATACAAATAACAAAGCCACAATCACACCCGTAGACCCGTTCCAGCAGAACAAACACGCAAATCGACATATAGAATAACAAACCGAAAAAGCAAAGAGCAAAAGTGATTCAAATAACAAACAAGAGCAGACCAAAATAAAAAAAACGACAGCAAACCTTACAGACGAACTCAATATGGTTTATGAGCTGTGTTACACACAACAACATTGATAATGGCTACAAGAGGACGACTACTTGAATTTCCCTTTACTCTAATTTGGATTTTTGATGCTGCTGCTGCTAAAGCTTTTGATGGTTCTGTTATGATGACAGCTATAGGTTCTTCTTTTATATTGGACCGTGGGGGACAGGTAAAAAGGGATATTAAAAAATTGTTACAACTGCAAAGAGAACATTTGAGATGGAAAGTTTTAACTGATATTAAGCCAAAGAGATGAGGACATTGATTAGGGTAAAGGTCTTAGTAACTTTGTAGTATCAAAACTTAGTCCTTTGAGGCATGTTAATACGTACTTACTTAATAAGGTGGCCAATTACAACTTACGAACATGGTTCATAAATTTGAGGTCTGAAGTAATAAAAAATTCCATACGCTTCGGTCTTCTGCCTGTGTTCTCCAATTAGTCCTACCAGATGATGGCACGTCGCCTACCACTTGGTCCTGCCAACGGAGTTTGCGTCTCCCTGCTCTGCGCCGTCCTTCAGGTTCGCCTTCAAACACCTTTCTTGCTGGCGCATTTACATTCATCCTGGCAACATGTCCCAGCAATCGAAGTCGTTGGATTCTGACTCTTTTAGCTACGCCGATGTCGTGGTAAAGCTCATACAGTTCATGGTTCAAACACCTTTCTCGCTGGAGCATTTACATCCATCCTGGCAACATGTTCCAGCCATCTAAGTCGTTGGATTTTGACTCTTTTAGCTACGTCGATGTCGTAGTAAAGCTCATACAGCTCATGGTTCATCCGATGGCGAAACTCGCCGTCGACACAGATAGGTCCATAAATTTTTCGGAGTACTTCTCTCTCGAATACTCCCAGGTTTTGTATGTCCGTTGTAGTAAGCACCCATGATTAAGCAGCATACAACAGAACTTGTAAGATTAGCACCTGGTATAGCTGTTTCTTAGTATCCCGGGATAATGTGGTGTTACTAAAATGCTGCCGAAGTCCGTAAAAACATCTATTAGCGAGCGCTTCTCTTCGCCTGATTTCCTGGCTGACACTATTTTTCTTATTGACGGAAGATCCGAGGTAGGTATTTTCTACCTCAAAACAATAATTGTCAACGTTAACTGTGCGTCCCCATCGAGAGGACTCTTTGTTTGTCGAAATCATTATTTTAATTTTGTCCTCGTTGACCGCTAAACCCATTTTTGCTGACTCCTTTTTTAGAGATGAGAAAACTGCAGTAACTTCCCCCAGATTTCGGCCAATGATGTCTATATCATCGGCATAGGCTAGTGGCATGTGGCTTTGGTGGAATATGGTACCAGACATGTTGACACCAGCCTTTCTCATCACCTTCTCCATAACTATATTAAATAGCGTAAAGGACAGGCTATCGCCCTGCCTGAGACCTCTTTCCGTGTTTAATGATTCAGACTGATCTTTACCAATCTTAACCAAGGATTTGGTGTTGTCCAAGGTACATCTGCAAAGTCGAATCAGCTTTGCAGGAATACCAAACTCAGACATGGCCTCATATAGCCTATTCCTTATCGGAGAGTCGAAGGCAGCTTTGTAGTCGACAAAGAGGTGGTAGGTGTCGATCTGCTTTTCATGGGTTTTTTCCAGGATCTGTCGTAAGGTGAATATTTGATCTGTCGTAGATTTGCCAGGTCTAAAGCCGCACTGATATGGTCCAATTAGTTTTTCTACAATTGGCTTTAGACGTTCACACAGTATGCTTGAAAGGACCTTGTACGCAATTGGTAATAGGCTTATTCCACGATAGTTCTTACATTCACTACGATCTCCTTTCTTGTATATGGGACATAACAGACTGAGACTCCAATCCCCGGGAATGCTCTCCTCTTGCCAGATGTTCTCCATGAGCTGATACATGCTCCTAATCAGCCTTAAACAATTCTGCAGGAAGATCATCGCTCCAGCAGCTTTGTTGTTTTTAAGGCAGGAGATGGCCATACGTATCTTGCTCTGGCTCGGAGGTGGACAGTTAATACCATCGTCATGGATTGGAGCGGGGTCTTCTGGAGTGGTGTCAGTATCCAGTAAATTTCTAAAATGATCTCTCCGTATCTTCAGAACGTTATCCGGGTCCGTCACTAGCTGACCATCGCTGTCCTTGCAGGAGGGCAACCCTGTTTCACGCATTCTCGCCGTAACTCTCTTGTAGAATTTTCGGTCTTCCCCTCTACTTCGGAGCAGCTCAGTGCACTCATCCTGTCTCTTCTTCAGCTCCTTCTTTTTCCTTCTAAAAAGACGAGTTGCCTCTCGTCTCTTCTATTGGCTCCAGTTTTGCCCTGTATGCAGCAACCGTCTCTCTCGTGGCATTGCCACATTCATCATCGTACCAGGCATCTTCTTGAGACGGTCTTGAGTACCTAAGTACGCTTCTAGCAAAGCAATAGTTTTCAACGTTCACGCTGCGTCCTCAACGGGTGGACACTTTGTTCGATGATACCATTAACTTCGTCTTGTCCTCATTCACTGCCAAACCCATTTTCGCTGACTCCCTTTCAACTGATGAGAAAACAGCTGTTACCTCTCGCATCGTTCGACCGATAATGTCGATATCATCGGCATATGCGAGCAGCATGTGGCTCTTATTAAATATGGTGCCAGACATGTTAACCGCTGCTTTCCTTAACACCTTCTCCATCACTATGTTGAACAGCATACATGACAAACCGTCACCCTGTCTAAGACCTCTCGTCGTATCGAATGGTGCAGATAGATCCTTACCAATCCGAACAGAGGATTTGGTATTAGTAAGGGTACACCGGCAGAGACGAATTATCTTCGCAGGAATACCGAACTCAGACATGGCTTCGTTTAGTCGATGCCTGATGGGACTATCGAATGCAGCTTTGTAATCGACAAAGAGGTGGTAAGTGTCAATTTGCTTCTCATGGGTTTTCTCAAGAATCTGCTGTAGTGTAAATATCTGATCCGTCGTGGATTTGCCTGGTCTAAAGCCGCACTGTTAAGGTCCAATCAGGTTTTCCACAATTGGCTTTAGACGTTCACACAGTATGCTAGACAGGACCTTATACGCAATCGGTAAGAGGCTAATTCCACGATAGTTTTTACACTCACTACGGTCACCTTTTTTGTAGACTGCGAGGTTATATTATTAGGGGTTGGAGTATTACTCCAAACACCTAACTCAACTGCTGCGTTAGGTGTTTGGAGTAGGCGTCCGCTACCTCTGTGGTCCGCAGTTTACCAATGTCCAGCTTTCGTTGTGCCTGGTTACGTACGTTTTTCGCCATGCTTAGCCTTCTGCGTAGCTTAACTGCGGTAAGGAAGTGATCGGAGTCAATGTTCGCACCCCTAATCACTCGTACGTTCAGAACACTAGATGCGTGCCTTCAGTCGTCTACCACGTGATCTATCTGATTCCTCGTCAATTGATATGGAGATAACCATGTTCCCTTATGAATATTTTTATGGTTAGATCTAGTGCTGCTAACTACCATATTTCTTGCCGCAGAGAAATCAATCAGTCTGATGCCATTGTTCGACGTTTCGATGTGCAGACTGAATTTTCCGATGGTTGGCTCAAATGCGGTCTCCCTACCTATTTTAGCATTAAAAGCGCCTAGTAAAATTTTGATGTCATGGCTTGGGCTACGGTCATATACATTTTCTAGGCACTCGTAGAATTCGTCTTTGTCCTCATTGCTTTTCTCTTCTTCTGGAGCATGGGCACAAGTGTTATGTGGAAAAACTTTGTTTTGACTCTTATGGTGGCTATACGTTCACACACCGGGTTGAACCTTGAGACTAAGTGTCGCAGTCTCTTGCCAACCACAAATCCACATCCAAACTCCTGCTTGTCCGCATGGCCACTATAGTTGATGTCGCACGTCTTCATGCGCGAGCACTCGTGTCCCGTCCACCGGATTTCCTGTAAAGCGGTTATGTCAGCTTTGTATTCTTCGAGGACTTCCGTCAGTTGGATAGAAGCAGACGCTGACCAGGGTACCGCTCACTCTGAGCCGACGTGCCTGGGTTTTATATTTCGCCCCATGGCATGTTAATGACTAATTTGAATTTTTGTTTTTGGAAAAAGTAAAAAAATATATTAATACTGTTTAATAACTGCATTTTACAGTATTTCATAAAATCTGACACTTAAGCATAAAGTTGTTAACTCATCCTGTCTTACACTTTTACAATATCCTCTTGTGTGCGTTGACATGTTGGCCCTGCTGATTGAATCCTGTTGGTATATATGACTTCCATTGACATTATCCAACCGCTTAATTTTGCATTCCTATGGTATTCCAATGTTGACGTTTTCCTCCTTTTAATTTTGCATTCCTGTCGTAATTCCAACTTTTACATTTATGCCTCCAGTTATTTGATTCTTTAGCGGTGGTCTGCACACATTTGTTAAGATAATTTATATATGCAACATGCGTTGTGGTTTCTCTTCCTGTCGTATTTCATTCCAATGCACTTGTCCCTTGACTTATGCTATCACATGCTATATGTATATAGTATATGCTGTGAACTCCAACTTTCAACTTTGTAACACATGCTTGAAATATATGTCAGACATACAACGTATAAGATTATCGGACAAGGATGTTGGATTATAATTCGGTCACGACATGTATAATTATTGCCACTGTCTGTGGTTATGCCCGCAAGAAATAAGCGATACTGGGTGGTGGCATCAAGAATGATTATAACTTGTGGTTATTGATTTTGTATGGTTTAACATAAATTTAATAGCAATGGTTATCGAAGTTACCCTTGCGACATTACTCATCAGTGGTCAACACAGGACGGATTCTTGTTGCCGCCGCATCTCAATGTTGTGGTAACGATGTATTAATTACGCCACTTCTTGTGAGAGCAATAAGTTTTATTACTAACAGATACTTTTTTGTATACTTTAGATATGACTGAGCAGATATGTTAAATATGTTTGCAGTATACCATATACTAGAGATACTTTATAGTACTGCAACAGAATTCAACCTAAACGCAAGGACGATACTGAGAAAGTGTGGTTTAAAATGTTTATGATATATTTAAAAGCTTCTAGAACTAATTTTTTAGAGAAATTTCCAAAGGTTACAGATGTGACCTTTGGACAGATTTTAGTATTTGTGACCTTTGACCAATTATTATTTCATTTCTTGTCCAAGTGTTCTACTTTCGGTTTCAAATTCTTGATAATATTTTTTAAATTTTCTTTTCGCTCCAAATGATAACATGTATGCAGCAACGAGAGCGGACCAAAAAGTCGGTGAATTAATACTACAAATATTTAAACTATTTAAATGATCAAAAATACTGAAAGTATTAAAAATATTTCAAATATTAAAAATATTAAAAACTATTAAAAATATTAAAAATATTAAAAATATTAGAACTATTTAAAATATAAAAAAATTTAAAAATTTTAATAATATTAAAAATATTGAAACATATTGAAAAATATTAAAAATACTAAAAATATTAAAATTATAAAAATATTAACAATGTTAAAAATATTAAAAATATTAAGAATATTAAAAATATTAAAAATATTAAAAATATTAAAAATATTAAAAATATTAAAAATATTAAAAATACTAAAAATATTAAAAATATTAAAAATATTAAAAATACCAAAAATATTAAAAATATTAAAAATATTATAAATAAAAAATTTTAAAATTATAAAAATATTTAAAATATTATAATGCATTACAAATTAAAAATATTGAAAATATTAAAAATATTAATAATATTAAAAATATTAAAAATATTACAAATATCAAAAATATTAAAAATATTAAAAATATTAAAAATATTAAAAATATTAAAAATATTGAAAATATTAAAAATATTAAAAATATTAAAAATATTAAAAATATTGAAAATATTAAAAATATTAAAAATGTTAAAAATATTAAAAACATTATTACAAATATTACAAATATTACAAATATTACAAATATTACAAATATTACAAATATTACAAATATTACAAATATTACAAATATTACAAATATTACAAATATTACAAATATTACAAATATTACAAATATTACAAATATTACAAATATTACAAATATTACAAATATTACAAATATTACAAATATTACAAATATTACAAATATTACAAATATTACAAATATTACAAATATTACAATTATTACAAATATTACAAATATTACAAATATTACAAATATTACAAATATTACAATTATTACAATTATTACAAATATTACAAATATTACTAATATTACAAATATAACAAATATTACAAATATTACAAATATTACAAATATTACAAATATTACAAATATTACAAATATTACAAATATTACAATTATTACAAATATTACAAATATTACAAATATTACAAATATTACTAATATTACAAATATTACAAATATTACAAATATTAAAAATATTACAAATATTACACATATTACAAATATTACAAATATTACAAATATTACAAATATTAATAATATTAAAAATATTTAAAATATTAAAAATATTAAAAATATTAAAAATATTAAAAATATTAAAAATATTAAAAATATTAAAAATATTTAAAATATTAAAAATATTAAAAATATTTTAATGAAACTGAAAGTATTAAAAATATTAAATATATTGAAAATATAAAATATATTAGAAATATTAATAATATTAAAAATATTTAAAATATTAAAAATATTTAAAATATTTAAAATATTTAAAATATTTAAAATATTAAAAATATTAAAAATTTTAAAAATATTAAAAATATTAAAAATATTAAAAATATTAATAATATTAAAAATATTAAAAATATTAAAAATATTAAAAACATTAAAAATATTAAAAATATTAAAAACATTAAAAATATTAAAAATATTAAAAACATTAAAAATATTAAAAATATAGAAAATATAAAAAATATGTATTAAAAAATATTAAAATAAATATTTGAAATGTTTAACATATTCAAATTTTGTAAAATATTTAAAATTTTCAAAATATTAAAATAAATTACAAATATTAAAAAAAATTAAAAATATTACAAATTTTAAAAATATTGAAACATTAAAAATATTTCAAAAAAAAAACAAAAAATATTAAAACTTTTAAAATATTAGAAAACATTAAAAATATTTAAAAAAAAGTAAATTAAAAAAATATAAAAAACGCCTAAAATTATTACAAATATAATTTTATTTTAAAATATTCAGATTATGTAAAGTATTTAAAATTTTCAAGATATCCAAAAAAGCCCACCATTATCACATGCTCCCCTTCCACGCTCTTCCAGTACAAAATAGTAGCTAGAACAATGCCGTACCTACTACCACCGCAAAAGGCAAACATAAATACAATAACACCGAGGTAAAAAAAATCCAATTTACAAGTCAAGTTCCGCTCTATACAATTTTAATGAATTACAGCACCCATCTCCTAGCAGTCAGGCAAGCCTGACAGGCATGTGGTGCACCATTTCCCCCTCACAGTACCTGCGTTCTGCTGCTGCAGCTTCTCCACTGCAGCTGTACATATTTGATGTTTTGATTTCGTTTGGCTATTTCATTTTGCTCTCCATACATCTTATAGCTGTGGCAGCTATTGCTAACCGTCCACATTACACTGGTCGTCGTCGTCGTCCACCTCTTTTGGTTCGTTTGCTTCTATTAGATTTCTACGAGATGTTTGTTGTTTTTCCATGATTTTGCATGCCTGTTGAGGAGGAATATTCGTCGAAGTACTTTTTTCTGGTTTTCCACTATTTTTTTAATCAACTCCCAGGTACATTGCGGAGATTCAGATTAAACGAACTGCAAACGGTTTTTGTGGTGAATTTGTTATGCAGCAGAAAATTTCTCGCAAAGCTTTTGAATGTTTAATGGCAAAAATAGCTGGTTGCCTCAACGACCAAAGAGGATGAAACTCTTATACACTAAGAATTCATAACTGGTTTTCTGCGAGTTGCTTCATGATCAGCTTAAGAGCAAAATCATTATGGTAGGGATGAGGAGGTTTGGCCACTTTGCTGTGAATGTCACTGAGGAAAATGCAGGCTGGTGGTTTCTACACCTTTTAAGAGCATTTCCACACTTAATTGTTCACAGGAAAAAAGAGACGAGAATAGTAATGGAATGGGTGCATAAAGAGTATTACGTCGCAAAAGGCTCCAGTGGCCGACTTGTCTAAAGCATTGCATGGCTTAAGACAAGCATGGCTAATGAATGCTCGTGTGTTTAAAAAATTTAATAGAAAAAAACACGTGCATTAGTAAGAAGAGTGAAACTAAACCAAACACTGGAATTTGTTAGTCTGCGATGAAAGAGGTTAAAATGCACTTGTATCTGTACAAGCTTTGCTACAAATTGATGTGAGTCCCATAGACAATTTTTGCTAGAGAAAAAACAACCTTCAGTCTTTTTTTCGATATTCTACAGATATATTTATTTTACCCGAAATCTATTAAATAAATAATAAATATTAAAAATTATTTTCTTTTCTTTTCAGTTTCTTAAAGTTGTACAAATCCAAGTTTTTTGTGCAGAAATTTAATTTTAAAATATTCAATATATTAAAAATATTCAGAATATACAAAGTATTCAAAATGATTCAATATATACAAAATATTTTTAAAATACTCAAAATGTTGAATATTCATCATATTTAGAACATTTAAAAGCATGTAAGGGAATTAATTTGGGATTGGAAAAAGTTTATATATTTAGATATTACTAGGCGGAAATAGCATTTTAGTGAGTAAATAACCACTATACAGATTTGGATGCACTATGGTCCTCTAAGAACGTTTATGTTCGAAATTTACCTTTTGAAATTTTTTGAAATCGTACTTTAAGGGGTATAAAAGGCCGAAAAAAGGAATAAAACTTGTACTATCGCCCAGACCAAACGGCCAAAGGTAGAATCGCTATAATTGAGGCGAAGGCATTTTTCGAAATTCGTTCTTTAATGAATAAAAAGGGAAAAAGTGGTACCATCGTAATTTGTATTTTTAGGTATAGACAGGACAATCATAAAAATTGGGGCAAATATTAATCTTATGGTATAGTTGTGCTATACGATGTTAATTTTCGGATATGGATAAAAAAGAAAAAATAAGTTATCATCGTCAAAGAAAACACCCTAAAGCTACAATCACATAAATTGGGCTAATCGTTCATCGTATGAAGAAGTTGTGCGATAAGAAATAATTTTTCGAAATTCGAACTTTTAGGGCCCAAAAAGGTATACAACATTTACATTATGAAGTTATTGTGCGGTACAAAAATAGAGAGGATGTTACTGGGACCACCATACAAAAAAATCTCAGAAAGATTTATTGTAAGTAAAGGCGGGCTGCGAAAAGCTATTTAGGATTTTTGTTTTGCTTCATTTGATTTAACTAGTGAACTATTTAAATCTTATATGTGAAAAGGTGTGAATTAGTGAATATTCCTAGCAAAGGCCGCATAAACATCAATAACTGCTAAGAACATCGACTTGTGATAGTTTGGGGTTTTCATCAATACTTATGAACAAGTGTAAGTGTGACACAAGTCTTTATGCGGGGGTTTCTTCTTAGGGGGGGTTTCTTCTTAGCCTTGGTGCGGGGCAGGCGAATTAAGTTACCAAACCTAAAAAGATTGAGTTTAAAATTTATTATGAAGAATAAGTTTAGCGGGAGGAAAGAAAAATCACAAAGATTTTATGCGGTTAGACAAGAGTAAAGAGTTTATTAAGCGGGTAAAGGGCTGATGCTCACCTTTTGACTTATGTTGCAAGAGTAACAATTAATTTTTTTGAAACATTAAAGGTAGCTTAGTTATAGCAGTTTTAGTACAAATGACAAATGTTCACAATTTATAATTAGTGCTGTAAATTCAAATAATTCATTTTCTTAAAATATACTTAAACTTAATTTCCCTTTGCACCCCATGAATGAGGTATGGGATAGCTTCTCGCGTTGTTGTGAATTAACACGCTTTCTATTTTTAGATTCACAACTAAAGGCACCTACTTTTTTATCGACGAATGCGAACGTCACTATTTGAGAAGCTCTTACTAGACACGCCGATTGACTCGACACTTAATACTGCGAAGTTGCTGTCAACAACATTCGAGGGGAGCCGACAATGAAAGAAACAATTTTTTTTTTCTTAAGATGACTGGAGCCAGTTTTGAACCTGCGATCTCCCGCATGGTAGTCGCGTGTTCTAACCACTATGCCACGGCCGGTCCCTTAAAATATGTTAAGTCTAAATGCAAGTTTAGACAACTTACTTCCACCAGAGCAATGTTCACATTATTTCGAACAGCACGAAGGGGGTTGGCTATGTTTCGGCATTCTGAGATTTTGCTTAATATTTTAGTGTATTAAGGCAGTAAAGGAGTTACCAAAAGGGTTAAGGATATTAAGCCCATTTTTGGTCCCAAATATTCGTTATTAAAAAAACTTTATTTTTTAAAATAAATCAAAATTTAGATAAAAATATTTCATTTAAATTTTTAAAAATTGTTTTTGGTTTTTATTAAATCTCTACTCTACTAAACTACAGAAACGAGCATAATAATATCATTTAGAAAACGAAGTTATATTTTTATGTTGTCTTCTTTTTGTTAAACAATTAATTAAAAGAAAATAATGTAACCATAAAAAGTCTAAACGAAGGACAAAGTTAGATATTTTAAAATAAATATGAAATAGAAAAAAAAACAATTAAATTTGTTTATTCTGAGCATATTATGACATTTTTTCTTATACATTCATTTCATTTATTATTAACAGTCTTGTAATTAAAGCCTATTGGCTAATATTTAACAAATTGCAATATGCAATTTTAAACTTTTTTCAACTTTCATTCCTGAGTCTAAGCTTTATAAGTGTACATCTTACGCAACATAAGACTGAATTCAGTGGGCTTACAAAAAAGATATGTATGTAAAGCTATGAGGGTTAATAGGTCATTTGTATGAGAGGTACCAGGAGGGATGTGTCAAATAGTTAGATTTTCTGAGGTTTTACCACCTATTACAAGTTAAATATACTGAACAAATTTTATTATCCCCCAAGTGTCCGTTTGGAAGTTATGGGAGAAATATCAATTTTCCAAAAATAGGTCATTTTGCATGGGAGGTACCAGAAAGGGTGAACCGATATAGTCTATATTCATTCCTCAGTCAAATTTTCGTACACTGACCAAATTTAAATATTCTCCGGTCGTCAGTTTGAAATGAAAGAAATGTTAATTTTCGTAAGTAATGTTATATAGGAGGTACCAGAAGGGGTGGGGCTATACGGCCAATTTACAATCCCATTACTTTGCTTTGGAAAATATTAATACTGGTAAATTTTCATACCGATCAGTTAAGGTTTACCCGGGTTATCCTGCTCACCAGCCATCCAGCCAGCCAGCCAGACGGAAATATCTCAATCGCCTTAAAAAGTTCTGAAACGAATTGGGTCTTAAGATACTTGTGGTCTAACTCATCTCCTTTAATACGTTACACTTTTTTCGTGTCAAATGATGTATACCCTCATCCCTAAAGGTGATGGTATAAAAATATTTCATCAAAGAAGCTGTAACAGATATTTCAAAAATGTCGTACACTCCAGATATCCCTTCTATTTTAGTATTATGATATTAGTATTATTCCCATTCCTATGTTAATACATATTTTTTAAAGTAAAAGAAACTTGGAGTGACATTTTTATTCTTTCTCGCAAGCAACAGTGCTGTTGTCCTAAGCTTCCAAATTTTTTTAAAGATTTTCTCACTTAAAAGGGTTCAGACCTAATGTTACTGAGGATTATGTATTAAATGAATACCAGTTTGTTGCCTATGATAATCATATATTAAAAGTATAATAATTTGTTAAAATTGTATTCAAGTAAAGCCCTACACTGTTTAAGACACTAATGTGAAAGTGATAAGCCTAAATCTACTAAGGACAAAGTAAGAGTCCAAATGTATAAACACTGCGTGGAAAATTGTGTCACGTATAATAAAATTTGTATTCAAATTGATCTACGTCACTTTATGCAATTTGCGACTGCTGTTTATCTAGTCTGGTTTAAAGTTTTAAAACATTAACAATTTCTAATTTTTTCCATAGTAATCACCACTTGCATTGTACTCTATTAGCGTAAGCTGTTTATCTATTTTAAGTTTTAAATTATTTAATTTTTTTTTGTTATATATTTAAAAAAAAATGGTGTTTTGAAATTATTTTCCTCTCCTGTTCTTTGGATATCAACCTCAACTCCGTTTCATTTAAACCTGATAAGATCTTTCCATACACATTTAGTCTAATTAAAGTATATACAACCAAGTATTTTAATAATGTAATGCTGAATAATGTATTGTACTCTACTAGCGGCTGCTGTTTATCTATTTTAATTACAATTTAAAACGTTAATATTCTTTTAATATTCAAGCTCAACTCCGTTTTAATAAAAACTGATGAGTTCTTTCCATACCCATTTAATCTAACTAATGTGTATACAAACAAGTATTTTAATAATGTTAATGCTCTTAAATGCGATATTTTCTAATTATTAAACCTTCTTCTATGTATTTCAGAATCCATTCATTAATCGAAAATCGTTTGTTATTTAATAGAATTGATTCTCAATTAGCATCCCTTTAGCAAAGAACAACAAGACCAGTCATTGTATTTTTTTCATGTATAACTTGCAACTCATTTAATATATTCGCCAAGATTTTACGCTTTTGGATTTATACAGTATTTTTAATTTTTTTTATTAATATTAAATACAAAAAATCAAATCTACTTCAATGAAGAGCATTAATTTAAATGTATACATAGAAAAAAATAAAAGGGCAGCTCGGATGCAAGTCGCTGCCATGTCTGCAATTTGTGCAATTTGCAACGTCCACACATGCTTCCAGTAGTAGTAGTAGTAGTCTACTTCAACTTCTTCTTGGGGCGCAAGTTGTTGGTGTGTCCGCACTTCTTCTTACGGCAATTGGTAGCACGAGGATGGAGACGAGCGTAGCACTTGCGGCAGATCATCTTGTCGCAGTTATATTTCTGGGCCAAGATACGCAAAGAGGGTTCAATGATACCACCACGAAGACGGAGTACCAAATGCAAAGTGGATTCCTTTTGGATGTTGTAGTCGGACAAGGTGCGACCATCTTCCAATTGCTTGCCAGCGAAGATCAAACGTTGCTGATCTGGGGGGATACCTTCTTTGTCTTGGATTTTGGCCTTGACATTCTCGATGGTGTCGGAAGGCTCAACTTCCAAAGTGATGGTCTTGCCGGTGAGGGTCTTGACGAAGATCTGCATTTTTCTGCAAATAAAAATAAAACGAATATATTAGTTTTTGCCATTTGCCACACACGATAAGTTGTTGTTAGTAAGCAACAAATACATTTCTACAATTTGCGACGTGTTTTTCTTTATCTTGTCACCACGCACTTTTAGGTTATGTTTACCAATGTTTGGCAAAAATTGTAGATTTATCAACTTCTTCTTAATATTTATTTAAATATTTATGTATTGTCGTTCACTTTTTACATTGAGATCAAATTGGAATGTATTTTCTTAATATTTTCCTATAAATTTCACAATTTATTGTAAAAATAATTTTTTCTTACCCAGAGAAACGTGCAGTCAAATGCTAATCAAAAGTAAAAAGGAAATTTCCAAGATGGTGGGAAATTTTACTGACATTTTGGAGTATAGGAAATTTATTTGTCACTCGCAGTGTTGCCAACCACCGGTGTGATGTCATACAGTAAAGGCGAAATAATTGAGAAGGGAAATATTTTGGTAATATAATCCATAAAATAAACTTGAAGCGTTATTATTAAAAAGTAAATAAATATCCAATTACGGTTGTGCTTCTCGTGGTAAAATTTGGTGAATTTATTTTGTGTGGCAAAGCAATTTTTCGAACTTTGCTGTAACAAATGAATAGCAGTTTTGGCAAAAGTGCAGAATATGGAGCACAAAAAAAAAATTCCACTCCCCCCCAAATGCGCCTTAAAACACGAAATTAAGACCAAAGTTGACCCTTGGGTTCTATGATAACCCCCCATGTGTGGGTACTCAAATGAAAGATACTTTCGAAACGAATCCAACGGTGGTATTTTTACCATTTTTTCCTACGGGTCTCCGAGTCAGAGCCATTTAAATTCCGGGATATACCAAAAACAATTTGAAAAAATGATGGAAAAGGTTAGAAAAATTTAAGGAAATAAATTGAAAAATTCAAAAAAAAAATAGAAAAACTAAAAATCGCGCGAATTTAAAAAAAAATATTTTTTTTCTGAAATACCCCGTAAAAAATTAAAAAAAATTGGGGAAAAAATCATGGAAAATTAGACAAATGTAAAGAAATGAATTGAAAAAAATCTATAGAAAAATTAAATGTCATCAAAAATGTGTGAAAATTTTAATTTTTTTTTTGAATTTTTTAGGTTTTTTTAATTAAAAAAAATATTAGTAAAAAGAAAATTGATAAAAAAAAGGATAAAAGTGGAAAAGTTGAAGAAAAATTTGAAAAATATTTAAAAGAAGTTATGTTTTGTAAATATTTATTATTTTTTTGTTGATATCTTCCTTTAAATTATTATTTGTTTTTTAAATTCACGGGCCATTAAAATATACGAAAATTAAACTTAAAACAACAAATTTTGCGTCAAACTATGAAAATCGCTACGAAAACTTGAAGATAAAAACCCTTCAAAAATTATGGAAACAATTTGAGCTGTTTTTGCTCAAAACATGTGTTTGGGATATATCGAAAACGGAGTATTGTGTTCGTTTATACGTTTTCATTAGACAAAAACAGGTTTATCGTAAAACACATGTTTTACTACATCTTTTCCTCGAAATATAGTTTTGTGAGATAATTTTTTCGAACATGTTTTGGTAACACAACTCTGCGATTTCATGAGGTTTCGGCAATTATCGGCCTTTTTGACATCACTAACTCAAAGAAGTGAATTGAAAAAAGATTTTAATTATATTCCAAAAAAAATTGTAATTGTCATTATGTGGGAAAATTATAGTGAGTCAAAACATTTATATTTTAATTTGCTCCGGTATTATTTGCTATGAATCAATGAACTGCATTTCAACCATAGTGAAAACGGGTTGACCAGATTCAAATTTGAACATTTTACTTATAACTTTTTTCTGAAATGTTTTTCCTTACTTCTTTTCTGTGCGTGTAGAGATAAATGTGAGTTTCCTGGTGTTGCCAACCACAGCTATATGAAACCGTGCGGCAATGCGATCTTTTTGGTTCAAAATACTACACAGGAAAAAATTCATACTTGCGTAGTTAAAAAAACTCGTTTTATATTTAAAAAACCAACAATAGATTTATAAACCAACATTTTTAACTTTTCATGTTACAAAAGTCGATAGTCGCCTATTCTAAACATCAAGTCACGGAGAACTATACGCAAAATTCACCAACCTCCGAATTTGGAATGATCTCTGACTATATATGTAATACTCACCGTTTAGGGCAAAAAACATACGTTAACATGTCATCAATATTATACGACATATATTTTCTCCTTTCCAATTAACCCATTGAGTAACTGTAAAAGATTTTTTATCTCAATTTTTTCGGAAAATCGCCAAAAATAAAAAATAATAATAATATGACACCAAATGAAGCTTTTTCGACTTTTAGACCCATTTTGACACGAAAAAAATTATAGTACAAAAATTTAAAGCTTTAACTATCCCTCAATGAGCTTACTGTTCGGGATAATAAATATGTGGTATGAAATGTTTTTTGTATAACTGTATTTGTGTATAATTAGTATTTTATGTATCGTACCGCATTTGTATGCGTGGAGTATCACACGAAAGTAGTATTCAAATTTATCCTTGAATTTAAATTGATGTTTGAATTAAATTGAAATGTTGTTGTTATTATTAACATTGCACAGTTGATAGATTAGATATTTTTAAATTTTGTTTTTTTTTTTTTAATTCATATATTAGATAAATTGCAATTTACTCATATAGTTTATTCAACACCATTGTTATATTTATGTTAAAACTTATATCATAAATAAAGTTATGGCAATTTTACACCAAAAAAGCATTTTGCATATTGAACTGAATATGCTAATGCTAAAAAGTGGTTTTACGCTGCAGTTTTCAGCCGTTGCCTAGCTCATACAGTTTTCCATTCGCCTTGTAAACCTCCAATATTTCCTGCCACAGATCTATTCACATTTCTTCGGAGGCAGTAGTCCACAAAGCGCGAATGTTTTTAACAATTATTAATATTTTGGCCATGTTGTTCGGCATTTAAACCCAAGTACCAATAAGGATTTTTTTATTCCCTCACTGTATTGCCACAAAAATCATCCCTGCATGGGATTTTTAACATGTGATGACATTTTCACCACTACACGTCACTTTTTACTCACCATAAAGAGCAAAAAATTCTTTCCCTTGCCTGTCAAATGAGAGAGATTAGATGATTTTTTAAGCACAATCATTTTCAATCAAGATTTTTTAAGCCGCTTGAATGGTTTGCACCAAAAATAAACGATATTGTTAAATAATAGCTAACTAGAACAAAGAATGAAGTAATAAATGCAATAGCATTTTTCGTTTCTTCAAAAGAAAGCGCAAAAGACACAACATTTGCTAACTCAATTGTTCTTCGAGACAAAACAGAAAAGGCAACGTGGTGGTGGAAAGAAGAAAACGCTGAAGGCATAAATAGACCATCGGATATTCACAAATAGTTAAATTATACTTCGCCCCTATAGAATATGCAAATTCACCCATGAAACCTTAAACGAAAGCCGCAAAAGTAAACCACCATAAAAGCTGATTAATAAATTAATTAACAGTAAAAATTTATAAGCAATACTATGTCTACAGAAGCGCAACAACCACCCCCCGAAGGCACGGGGAATGAGGTAAGAGAAATCGGCAAAAAAATATAAACACTTCAACAATGCATGCGAAAAACTGGATTAGAATGATGTTAAGGTCAATGTAATCGAAAAGAACACGTATGTGGTGTAGGCGAAAGGGACACGGGCGGCGGCACGGCACGTACGTTAATCTGTCATCAATATACGGGCTGCAACCAGTTGTAGGTGGTTTAAAGATATGTACAAAAGAAAAATACGGATTTGTAATCTGAGGATTTTTATAAAAGTTATATAGTACCGAAAGTAATTTTGGGAGAAGTGATGTGTACATTCGTCATGTGAACAATTAAAGTATAGAGTCATGAATGAGGGTGTTAATGAGATGATTTAATTGGACTGTTGTATAGCTAGATTTTTGTTAAATCTAACAGTTCACTCATTGGGAAACTGAAATGGTACTAAACTAATTTGAGACTAAAGACAAGGGAATATAAGAAACCGGCGAACCAAGTACAAGACCGCTATTAAAATATTTTTATCGTTTGTAAGCCAAAGCCTTATTGAGCGTTAGGGGACGTTAGATCAACACATGTACATTATTAAAGTATTTTGTAAAGAAAATACTCCAAACTGATACTATGTTAGTCAAGACATTTTAGATAAAACACTAGATTTATTTACTTATACTAAACAAATATATGTAGGCATTATCAGTTTACTTCATTAGTTGATATTTTATTTTGTGCAGGCCTTACCTACACTTCGTCATCCCTACATATTGATGTACGTAATACCTATATGTACGAATATAGCGATTTTTTGGAATTCAGCTTCGCGTTAAGGCTCAAAAGACTCCTAATTAAAAACTAATTATAGGGGCGAAAAATCTTTGGATGTCATCTTCCATCCCCAACCAGCCTTAACAGTTGGCGACCGTAGTGAATTTTGTCCAAAAAAAGTTTCGAATTTATTAGTAAAATTGTTGTCAAAAGTTGTGGAGTAGACTAGCAAGAAAACAACTAAAACTTGTGTAGAGTAATTTTGGTGCACCACAACTTCAAACACTGCAAATTTTCGTTACTGGTTACATAACAATGTTTTATTTTTATTTAAATATGTATAATGAATAATGTTTATCAGAGGGTTTGGGAAAAATTCTATAAATCAAAGGGTAAAAGAATTTGACAAGAAGGTCGTTTTGAAAGGTTGGTATAATATGGAAAAATTTACTGCACCACAGAGATCATAATTGTAATAGATATGCGTTTAATTTTTTTTTTTATTTTTAAAAAGTTAAAAACGAAACATTAAATATATAAACACTATTAAAAAATATTAAAAATTATAAGCATATTCACAATATCAAAAATATTGAAAATTTGTATTAGAATATAAATAAAAATCCGAAATAAGAAATACAAATTTAAAATAAGTAAAATAATAAATATATTAAAAATATAAAAAAATTTCAATATATTGAACATATTGAAAATATTTAAAATGTTAAAAACAGTAAAAATACGAAAATATTACAAAGTTTAAAATATTAAATAGAACTAAAAATATTTTTGAGAATTGAAACTTAAAAATATTAAAAAAGTTAACATTTTAAAAAATATAACAAATAATTAAAATATTAAATCATAATAATATTAAAAATGCTAAATATTTTAAAAATATTTAAAATATTCAACATTAAAAATATAAAATATATTTAAGAAATTAATAAAAGTTAAATATATAAAAATATTATAAATATGAAAAACATCTAAACATTAAAAATGTGAAATATCAGAAATATTAAAAATATTCAAAAAATTAAAAATATTGAATATGTTCAATAATAATTAAATTTTTATAAAAATAACAAAAATATTGAAAATGTTCAATAATAATTAAATTTTAATAAAAATAATAGAAATATTAAATAAATTAAATATACTATAATTATTGTACGTTGTGTTAAATGTAAATAAAATAAAAATAAAAAATATTTAAAATATAAAATATTATAAAAACGTGAAAAACAATTAAAATATTTAAACTTATAAAAATATATAGCTTTTATATTTTTTATTCGACCTTTGAATATATTATAATGTCCCAAGTTTTAAATAATTAGGCTCGCGGTCAGTGTTTTTGTTTTTATCTTTTATTTTTCAATATTTCGTCTTTTGCCGAAAGACATCATCAGGATTGAAAAGAGTTTGAGTAACACAATATCAAAGATAAGTAGTTTAGCGACCACTCTCCTCTGCTTTCGATAGGGTACCTTAAAAATATTAAAAAATAACATTTTAAAAAATGTAAATATTTTAAATTATAAAAAATAAAATTTTTTAAATTATTGAAACTATTAAAAATATATAAAAAATTTAAAAGCAATAGTAATAACAATATTTAAAATAACAAAATTATTTAAAAATACTAAAAATATTATGTTATGTCAAACGTTTTGATTTTATTAAACGAATGTAATTTTGACCACGTCTAAATCTCTGAACAATGTATACAATAAATACACTAAAGTTATAATTAAACCTTTTCCATAAAACACTATACTTAGGTCTTCTTTAACGTTTCAAAAGATAGTCTTAAAATATTTTGTCAATTTCACAATTAAATTTTCAAATCTTTTTTTTCTTTTCTCCTCTTCAGGTCGCCGCCCAACAAAATGGCGATGCTCCCGTCGAGGGTCAAGCAGCTCAGGGCCAAGAACAAAGACCTCAATCAAAATTGGAATCATTCTTTGCAATGACTAAATCCCTAATACTTCGTGCTCTTATCATTTACTTTGTCTCCTCATTCTTCAGAAAAGGCCAACCACCTGCCACCAATAATGCAAATCAAAACTCACCTGCTGCCACTGGACCGAAAATACACGCTTGGAATTTTTTTGAAAATGGCACACTGTTCGATTTACACGTATGGCTGTCAGAAAATGCCGATGAAGTGAATTTTCAACAAGTCTCCAATTTGTTATGGCTTCAAGAAGATCTCACCTATGGTGACTGGATATCAGGACCCAAAGGTGATGGCCACTACTATCATCAAGTCAAAGTAAAGGCTACGCCAAGGCTGATGAACAATGGTTCGATATATTTGCATACCTTTGTTACAAAGTCAGGCGAATCACCCGATCCAAACTCGCCAAATTATGCCAAGAATGGTATGATGGGCTATCAAACGAAACAATTGAATAAATTCAAAAAGATACGTGTTAATCGCAATTATAATCTGCTGGCCAGTGAACAAGAGAAGCTTGCATTCGAATTGGCTCAAGCTAATCTAAAAGACACAATTGTTTCACATTGGCATCAGAATTTAACCTTAAACTTGGTTATTGATCAGACGAATTGGGCTCAGGGCACTGTACCGCCTCCATTGGATGAGTATGTGAAATTTGTAGACAATGGAAAAACTTATTTGCCCATTGTATTCATAAATGACTATTGGAATTTGCAACGTGAATATTATCCCATCAATGAGACAACACCAGAATTGCCATTGCATTTGACTTTCCAACCCATTGGCATGTTTAAATGGCAATTGTATGCTGCTCAACAAATGAAGAATAAATTGGCTGGCAATATGCTGGGCGAACTAATGACGGTGGGAGGTGGCGAGGTAAGCAAGATAGCTATCAGCAAATCAAATTAAATTGCATGCTAGTATATGTATTTACTCCTCTCTGCGCGGACCAAACAGTTATGTGCCCAAAAACTTGTTTATTTTGGAACATTTCTCTTTATTCTACACATAACTGATTTGGTCGGCACAGCGACGATTTGTACTTGTGACATAGATATCATTTATAATATTTATCAATTTTACAAACAATCTACTAAAATTTTCTGTTTCTTCTTGCTTCTCATTTCAGGAAACCGATGAAGATCAGGATTCCCTTAAGGAAACCCTCTTGGAAACCAATATTTATCTTTTGGGCTTAACCGTAGCCATCTCCATACTCCATTCTGTGTTCGAGCTGTTGGCATTTAAGAATGATATTCAATTTTGGAATAATCGTCAGTCTCTTGAAGGTCTCTCTGTGCGTTCGGTCTTCTTTGGTGTGTTTCAATCACTTATCGTCCTTCTCTACGTGTTTGACAATGACACAAACTTTATGATTCGTGTGTCCTGTTTCATTGGCCTTGGCATTGAAGTGTGGAAGATCCATAAGGTGGTAGATATCAACTATAATACCGACAACAAGCTATTTGGCGTTTTACCCAAGATATCGTTTAAAGATAAAGGGTCATATTCGGAGACTTCTACCAAAGATTATGATAAGCTGGCTTTTAAATATCTAGGATGGGTGTGTTTCCCTCTTATCGTCGGCTATTTTGTCTACTCATTGGTGTACAATGAACACAAGGGCTGGTATTCCTTTGTGCTGAACATGTTGTATGGCTACCTGTTGACTTTTGGTTTCATTATGATGACACCCCAGCTGTTTATCAACTACAAACTGAAGTCGGTGGCTCATATGCCGTGGCGCATGATGACCTATAAGTTCTTAAATACTTTCATAGACGACATCTTTGCATTTGTTATCAAAATGCCAACAATGTATAGATTAGGTTGCTTCCGTGATGATATTATCTTCTTTGTATTCCTCTATCAACGCTGGCAATATCGCGTGGATCTTAAGCGTGTCAATGAATTCGGTTTCTCCGGTGAAATGGCCGAGGAAGCTGCGCAAAAGAAACTGGAGGGCACCATACCTGCCGTCAAGGATAAGCCTGCTGCAGAAGAGACCAATGCTAAAGCCAAAACAGCACAGGAAAAGAAAAAGGATTAATAAGAATTTCAGTTCGCTTTACATCGTCGTCGTATATATTAATTATAATAGCATTTTATTTAGAAAATGTACATTTTTTAGGAGATTTTTAATTGAAATCTGTCTGTCACCTGCAAAACCCATTCATACTTTATATTTAAAAAAATGCATGTTTCTTCTATATAACGTGTTGTTTTAGTTTCTTTTATCTTTTATAATTATAGAGATATTCTTATTTATAATATAATTTATGAAAACACTGATGAAGTGAAGAAAGAAAGATAAAGTTTATAGTAATTTGTTACTATTTATTTGAAACGATTTGCAGATGTTAGCGTTTTTATTTCAGTAAGCGAATCTGATCGTTTTAAAACTGGTATTTCTTCTTAAGAAGCGAAATTGTTTGCTTCTTATTATTTGTATTTTCCAGTTAAAATTACGTTCTTTTCATCCTAATTCTTGCAAAAGAGTTCATAGATACACTAATTCTTCCTGTTCTTTAAAAAAAATAAGCCCTCGTCATTTTCTTTGTTAAAACAAAGCTTTTTGCCATTCAAAAAATAAATTCTTGCGAAAAATTTCTCACTGTTAAGAAAATATTTTAAAAACTATGGCCTACTATTTTAATATTTTAAAGAAAAGTGTTGTAATTAGAATTTATTTCAAATAACTTAAACAAATCTCTCTCTCCACCCTCATTGAAACATAAACGTTTTTTGAACAGTTTTAAAATTATACATGAGCTCTTTTGTATTTTGTGCATACATTTATTTCAATTAAATTATACATGTGAATCCATAAAATATCCAAAAAAAATAAGAAGAAATTACCCAACAGAGATTAAACATAAATGAAAAATCTAAAATCTTATCGTTTTATTTGTTGGCTTATCTTATGTGAACAGCTCATACATAGTAACTGGGCGATTTCGACACGAGTAAGCTTCAGACGCGCGTCTTTTATAAACACCTGCTCTGTTTTTATTTTATCTCATCGTAGAAAATTATCTCTACTAGATTGAAGTTTTGTGTTTAAAGTGACGTGTTCCATTTTAAGATTAGTTAACTGATATACCTTTGGTTGATAATTTTGTGGGGTTCATTACAAAATGGAAAGGGGGTTAGCCAGCATGATTGTGTAGGTTCGTGCAATGCATACAAATGAAATCAATTTGGCAGTATAATGAAGCTGCTTAATTAACACCAGTGAAGCAGCACGCGAGAAATTGTGTCTAACTTTATTTCAATTGTTGAATGTTGTTTTTATTTAAATTTGTTTATTCTACGCTTTTGCTTGGGATGCTCTAGAATGTTGTATGTATTACAAAAAACAATACATCACATCAATTGAAATTAAGAAAAGAACTATTGAAAATCAGTAAATCTTAAACACAAAAAAAAGAACGATTGAAATTAAAATTTTCAATTAAAAATTAGAATTTCTATATGAATTTCAAAAAAGATCAAATGGAAATTAAAAATTGTAATTCAGAATGTACTTTTGAAAATCAGAAAAGCCATTGCAACTCAGCAAAAACAACAGAAATTGAGAACTTTCAATTCATATTAGAATTTTTATTTGAATTTAATAAAAAAATTAATTAAATTCAGCAAACACCAATTGAAAAACAAAATTGTAAATTAAATTTAACCAAAAAAACTACAATTGAAGATCAAAACTTCGACTTGTAATTAATAAACCAATTAAATTCTGTGTTTTAAATTCAAAACAGAATTTCTATATGCATTTCAGAAAATGCTATTGAAAATCAGAGAATTAAATTAAAATTTAGAAAAAATTACTGAAATATCAGAATTTTGTTTTGAATTTCATAAAAAACCAAATCAATTTCACAAATTCTAATTGAAATTAAAAAAAGACCATTTGGAAAAAAGAACCAATAGAAAATCTAAACTTTTACTTGGAATTAAGAGAAGACCATTGTAATTTAAATTCTTTATTTTTAATTCAAATCAATATTAATATTTGAATTTCAGAAATTACCAATTGAAAATCAGAAATTTAAATTGAATATTAAAAAACAATTCAAAATAAGAGATACCAATTTGATATTAAAATCGTTCAAATTAAATCGACAAAAAAATGAAACTCAGAAGAAAGCCAATTGAAAATGAGAACTTTAAATTTATTTATTTAATTCCATATTGTAAAATCAAAAGCAATAAAGAACAAAAATTCAAAGACCAATTAAAATTTAGTATTTTCAATTCAAATCAAAATTTTTATTTCAAGAGACCAATTGAAAAACATAAATTTAAATTTTGAATTAATATCAGAAGTGCTATTTGAAAGTCAGAAAAGACCAATTAAAATTCAGAAAAGATAAATTAAAAATCTAAATTTCATATGAAAAACAGAAAAAAAACATATAAAAATTAGAACTTCTGTATTCTGTATTTTCTATTCAAATCGAAAATGTAAATAAAATACAATAAAATATCACTATTTTTAATTGAACTTTGTGAAACACTAATTAATAATCAGAAACTCGAATAAATATTCAGAAAAGAATAATTAAGGCAACATTACAGTAGACCAGGCAAAGTTTGGATGAAAAAAGTGAAAATGTCATAATCTTCAGTTCAGACCAAAAATAAGGATATTTTTACAAAAAAAAATATGTAGACTGATTTTGGTATTTTTTTAGATTTTTTGTTTAACATTTGTTAGTTTTTTTTTATTATTTTAATACTATAAGTTATAAAAATATAATTTTTAAGAATGTTGAAATTATTTTTTGTTATTTATTTTTAATATTTTAATTTTGTATGTTATTTTTTTAATTTTTCTTATAAAAAAAATAAACTAATTTTTATAGAACGATGTTGAGAAAATCATTTTTTGTTGTAATTTATTTAAATTTTTAATTTTTATAATCAATGTATTATTTTAAATTTTTTAGATTTTGTATTTCCGGTATTAATATATTTTTTAAATTAAATAAAAAATAAAAATTTGTGAATTCTAGTAAAAAGATTCAATGAAAAAAAATTAATTTTAGAAATAGAACAAAAAATATTATCAGCACACTATTTTTTTTTTAAATAAAAAAATTTGGTATGTTGAGAAATCCAAAAAAAGAGTAAATTCAGGTTTTTAAAAATATTGTCGTTGTTTTTCTAAGTCAAATTCAAAATTTCAATAAAAAAAACGGCAGAGAGTTATCGACAGATCCGCGTGTCTGAACGCTCAAAAACTGTTAATAGTGCCTTTTCGATTATGTGTCTTTAATTTAAACTTCGTACAGTTACTTTGTGTGCTTCCTGTATATTTTCCATTTTGTTTCAATAGAGAGAAATTTTGTCAATATTTACAAATATTTACATGTAAACATTCGGACATCTGTTGCTTCATTTGCGATAATGGGGTTGCTGTTGTCGTAAAATGTACAAGTGTTGCCGCCTTTACTAAAATTAACTTGTAACATTTTGTTACGGTACACAGAAAAAAAATTTGTAAGTAATATAGCCAAATTTGCATTGATGAAATTTTTTGTGTGCCAGCCAAGAACTTTTTCTTATTGTCAGTCAAAACACATTATTAACAAATATGTATGTAGACCGAAATAAGTTCATAGTTGCATAGTTAAAGAATACATACTATACAGTATGTACATTAGGGTAATAACTTTTTTTGGACAACATTCTCCCCAGGACTTTTCTAATGGCAAATATTGTATTAACGATAAAAAAAAAACTATTTCAGTTCAATTTGCTCAAAAAACCTTACGCACCGACAGCGATTTCTAAAATGCCTTTAATATATGTTTTTTTAATAACAATTTTTTTTAAATATGGTTTATACATATGTAAGTATGTAAACAAATAATAACAATAAATGATTTAAAGTAGGTATTGTAAGATATAAACTTTAGGTTCAAAATACGCGATGTTTTACAAAGCGGATATATATCTTGTACTATTTTTATTTCATAAAATTTCTTTTTTAATCTTTGTTTGATTCAAAACTTTAACGCGTTTGGTGCGTAACCTTTTTTAACGATAGCGAAAAACTAAAAACGCAGTTCTTAATATTTTTCCATGCCCTACACGATTTTGTCTGGGGAGATTTGATATTTGCAAATAATGGAAAAAGTTATTACCCTAATGTACATTTCACATTTTGAGCTGATAATGCGAAATGCTAAAAAGTGGTTTTACATTGCAGTTTCGCATATTGCCAGCTGTTGTCTAGCTCACACATTTTTCCATTCGCCTTGTGAACCTGCAATATTTTCCTGCCACACACCTATTAACATTGTTTCGGAGGCAGAATTCTACGAAGCGCGGCTTAAGTCCAGTATACAAGCCTGATTGGGTTAAAATTTTAGGTATATATAAACATTGCTATCCTGAGTCTAATAGTGTTCATTTTTATTGGGTGAAAATTAAAGTTTAGGAGATATCGCCCCTTAAAGTTGGAATCTATATGTATAAATATCTCCGACATCTAGTGACGGATCGAGGCTATATATATATTATTGGAAAGCCCTCTGAAAAAGCTTTCCAACTGTATATATAAAAAATTAACAAATTTACATACAAAACCCATTATGTGCTAAAAATCAAATTAACCCATTTTGGACCATGGCTTTTTTTTTATAAAATAATTTTATTTCCAAAAAATGCGCATATAACGGTTTCAATTTTTTTGCACCAAACGAAAGAGGAGACTTTAAACTTTCCAATGAGGTATCGCACATTGGTCTAACTTCGAAGTTATTATTAAGCCCCCCACCGAATTCGTCTTGCACTACAATGTGTTTAAGACATAGAGAAACTAACTACGACATATTTTGAAGCTCAATATCTTAGGAACCTCTGAAGCTAGACCAATGTACAATACCTCATTGGAAAGATTAAAGTCTCCTCTTCCGTTTGGTTTGGAAATTTTTTTTGAAAATAAAATTATTTTATTAAAAAAAGACATGGTCCAAAATGGGTTAATTTGATTTTTTTTAGCACATAATGGGTTAATATACATACGGTTGGAAAGCTTTTTCAGAGGGCTTTCCAATGATATATATATATAGTCTCGGAGATATTTATATATATATAGATTTCAACTTTAAGGGGCGATATCTCCTGAACTATGTCCGTCCCCAACAAAATTTTTGTTTTATTCTAATTTTAGCTCAAATCCCTACAACCTCAAAAAAAATTAAAAATCTACGTCGTGTGTCCATATACTAGACTTGTTCCCGAAGCGCGAATGCTTTAAACTAATTGGAATAATCATTTATTAAAATTTTGGCAATAATGTAAATTTTTTGTCCGTCCATGTTGTTTGGCATTTTTTCCGATAAATGTAAAAAAACAACGAAAATGGTGGTTGCCGGATCAACATTACTGAGAAAAATCGATTAAATTCAGCTTTTTAGAGTACAACTCTATGCATTTTCCGCATCTTTCATGGATGCGAAAATATGTTAATATCTTTCCAACAACAAATACAAGCAATTTATCCGCATCTTTCAAAGATGTGGAATAATGCGAAAATATGTTAAATGCGTTCCGGTGTAAAGAGGTAACAAGATCACATATTAATCGAAATATAGTTCTTGTTTATGTTGTCGATAAAATATTCGCTTAAATATTCATCGCCTATAATATACTTGAATTTTGATTATTAATTTAAAGAATTTTTTAATAAAAATTTAAATTTTACGAAATTGTTGCCCTAAATTGAACTAAATAGAATTTTAAAGAACAAATTATTTGAACATTTTTTTCCTTATTATTTATTTTTATATATGAGGATGGTTTTTTCCAAAACTTGACTATTCCTTTTTCGACAGAACTAAATATTTCATATTTGTTCTTTTTCATATGAGGGTTAACTGTTCCTTGTAGTCATCCATATTAAAAGCACTTAAGGTGGTATTACACGACATGTGTTGTACATATGACATGTCAATTTTTACAGTGTAAAATTTATACATGTCGTGTGACCCCTTTCAAACACTGCTTGTGTAAAACAATGTGTTGGATAACATATGTATACATTTCATTTAGAGCGTGCTCTATTTTGACATGTAATACATATCGGCAATCAGCTGTTTTTGAAAAACAACAAAGCGTTTGCTGACAAAAAGTTGAAAAGGATAAGTATTTTATTTCAAATAGTACATAGAATAATTAATGAGTGTTTTTCAACATATTTTTTGTTAAATTTGGCAAATAAAGCTGTGTTTGGCGATGATAAAATATAGCAAAGTCAGCTGTTAATGATAAACACATGTATACATACACAAGCACGTTTGAACGCAAAAATTATAAACCAAATGTACACGCTCATTTTGACAGACATGCAGAATTACATATCGCTTTTTGAATTGACAATCCATGAGTAAAATACACCTCGTGTAATACCAGCTTTAGCACAGTCTAACATGCCCTCTTGTACTCCAAAATACAACTGTGTGTTGGGGCAGAACAATTGACGTTTACAAGTAGGTGCAGAAAAATCCACAATTTCGTGTTAATTTTACAGACAGGTGTAATTTTTGCAATAATTACTGCCAGTATTTATAAAAATTATAAATAAATACAAGTGAAACATTAAATATAAACAACAAATCTTCAAATGTTTATAAGGATTTCGAATGAAATACAAAATCTACCTTAAATAAAAGCAAAACAAAATAGCACAAAAAAAATTTTCTCCTCTGAATGAAAAAGTATATGGAGATGAAAGTGAGTGTGTGTGTTTGTTTGTGAATGAGTACCACTTCGTCTCTGCTTGTTTGGGAACGATATTTTTTGTTGACGGATGTTTATAAATTAATGTTGTTGCTATTTTTTTTTCTTGTGTTTTATTAAGAAATTTCCAAGTTCCGCTATAAACAAAGAGACGACAGGTGATAAAAAAATAAACAACCAGTTTATGTATTGAGTGCGGCGTTTGCTAATTTGTCTTCGAATTGTTTAATATTAATCGAAAATATTCCAAGTTGTATGCCTAACAATGTATGGCGAATGGGTTTCCTTGTCATCCCAAATATCGGCGAATAGCTGTGGGGCCCAAAGTTACAGTGTTCTAAATAAGTTTCCTGCAAGCGCTGGTCGTGAAGTTGCGGTACCGGTGGTCAAACAATTGGCCACAAACTTGGGTATTACTCAGAATGCTGAACCGAGTCATTTGGTGAAAGATGAAGAGGTTTGTACACAATGGTTTGAGTCATTGAATTTATTTAAAAATGGTATTATTAGTGTTTATGTATAAACATATCCCCATTGAAAAACAAACGCACACAGAAATAGTTCTGCGACTTGTCATTGGTGGGGAGGGCCATTTTTACTACTTCTAGCTTAAATATATGATGGTAATAAGTCACTTTAATACGGCTTTGGCATTGGAGGTGTTCATCAACACCCTTCACCATAACATGGAGATTCTCCTGCGTCTGTTCTACAATACATGTCTTACGACCAACTTCAAGGAACTTTACTAGGACCAATCCTTGAAAACATTAGGAACCATAAGTAAAATCAGCCAATTGACACTTTTTTAACACTTTAGAACTAGTTTGGTGACAAGTCCCCTCTTCGCCCATTTTTGAACAGCTACTTTTATACAGTTGACCCTCCATATCCCGTTGGGATATTACGGTATAGAGAAACCCGAGCAAAAGCACTTGATTGATCAGAGAAGTCTTAATACATGGCGACAAAGGTGGGCCACATCCAACTTTCGCACTATGTGGATGCACTGGCTTTTCGGCAATAAAGTGCGGGATCACCAACCTCAGATGTGGCATTGATATAGTCGCGTAGATGAAAATGCGTCTTTTAATTACTGAGTCAATTGGACCTTGTAGTCGAATATTTCGAGATATTTGTGCAAAATTCTTAACAAGCGGGTGCGTAATATACTAAGAATGGAGATTCGATGTTCTTAGATTGAGTTGGACATTTTCACATTATCTTGGCTAAGCTTAGTGTTATTCACAACGATCCAGTCTTGTGCACAACACAGCACTCATTTTGGAGATGAGTTTGCAACATTTCTAAAAATAGTTCAAGCGTAAACATTTTTTTTGTATGTTACTGAATGATAGTCAATATTTCACAAAGAAAAAAAATCTATTTTTGGCAAAATAACATTTATTGAGATACCAGCATTAAGACCACGATTTACATTTGGCTAATTGCGAGAAGTCAGATCTATATAAAAAATTATATGCAAATTTGCATGTGGTCTAGTTGTATTAGTCTGGTCAGAGTAAAGATAATATATTATATATATGTATTTACAACTATTCCAATGTAGCTTTAGCCATTTGGTCTGAGCGACATTGAAGAGCGAACATGATGATAGATAAAAGTACGAAATTTGACAAATCAATTTGTATTGCGCAACTTTTCCATAAGATGAACATTTAGTAATGTCACCCAGACAAGAGGGTAATGATAACACTCTAGTCCCGTTTAATTCTTAAAGTACAAATTTAAAAATTCCCTTCGTATCCCAACGATGAACGTACTACATTAATCACTACGGCAATGCTACTTTACGCTAAACCGATTTGGTACATCATTGGACATAATGACTTGCATATATATTCCATTAGGTTTAGGTTTAGGTTGAGAACATGTAATAACACATCACAATACCATGCCATTACAACACTCGGAGACCATTATGGTCCATTGTAATTGTCCTGATTTATGAAAGAAGAAATATAAAGGGAATAATGTTTTACAATAAAATAAATAGTTCATAAGAATAGTACAGTGGAAAGAGATAGAAGTGCTAAAATATAATTTCGGTGGGTCCTCTCCTTCAACTTCATTTATATACAAGAAAAGAGATTACGTAGGGACACTATGGTCCTCTGCCCTTAAGCCATCTCAAACCACCAGTAAAGTTTACCAGATCCTCCATGTTGCATGATGACAGTTCAGTGAGACTATCAAAGAACCATCCGCCGAGGAATTGCTTCCTTTCTCTATAAAGAGCTGGGCAATGGCATAACAAATGCTCAATGGTGTCAATTTAATCCTCTTCGTCGCAAAGCCTATAGTAATACTCCTGTGTCGTCTCCCAGTTGGAAGTAAATGCTTTGACATCGCAGTGTCCCGTGATTACTTCAATTAGTCGTCTAACGGACCTCCTATCCAGTTCCAATAGTGGTCTGTTCCGTCTTCTATCCAGTCTTGGTCAAATATGCTGTGATACAACACAGTCGGTGCGATGTTCCCAGGATACATTTGCCAGCCGTTCGATGTGACGGGTCACAATTCCGTATATATGACACATTGGTGGTCGCACTGATCCTTATCATTGGCCGGGTCCCAGTGCTGAGCATTTCCGCGCCAGTTCATCTGCTATTTTTCATTAATTAGGTTCAGTTTCTTTTTTCCATCGATGCTGCTACTTTTCTACTTTTACGAAGACACTACTTTACGTTTCTTACTTTTAACTGCTCTAAAGCGGCATATGGATCCCTTCAGTAGTTCTTTTTGCTACAGTTAGATTTATAAACTTATTACACCCCCTTTCCGTTACTGGGTTAATTCTGACCAAATCTAGAAATACAAAAAGTCAAGAATTCTTAACAGCATTTTTTCCTATACCAAAGTACATAAGATTAATTCTTAAAAAAATATTTCAGTAAGTTTTACCCAGTCAAACACAGTTATTAATTAACCTATCTACATACTTTCATTCCAGGTCAATTGGTGCATGGATGTCATTTGTTTTGGCCTATCCCTGCCCCTTCAAGAGCATGAGACCATTAAAGATTGCGTAAATGTATATTGCGAATGGATGACAGCACTTCATCCACAACCCAAAATAAGTGTTCCAAAGCCTATATGTGAAGATGCCAATATGTATTGTCGCAAAATCGTCAATCATTTTCACAATCTTTTTGTTCCTAGGCATGGCGAAAGTAAGTATCATGCTTCAAATATCTGTAAATCTGTAGATGTAAACGAGAATTATTGCTGTTGTAAGCTCTGCAATAGAAGTGCAAAATTATACATTTAATAATATGAACGAACGTATTAACTAAATTGCAACTCATTTTCATTTCAAGTCTTACCATTTATATATCACAAAGAGCTTGGTAGGTGATGAATGAAAGCTAGACACAAATGCCTATAGAGATTCTTATTTATATTAGCTGTATACCTTATTAAAATATTATGTGTATGTTTGGTTTAAGGTATAGATACAATAAATCGACAGGCAGTCTTATGTCATCGGGTGCTAAGGACTCTGCAACAAACTGCACAAATTTCACAAACAATGGATCGCGAAACATGGCAATCTTTATTGCTGTTCCTGTTGGCTATAAATGAAACATTGTTGGCACCGCCAACCATAAAGGATGATGTGGGCGATCAGTTGTGCGAAAGGGTCTTGCAGGTGCTATTCGAAGTCTGGCTATTGGCATGTGTACGCTGTTTTCCCTCGCCTTCGTTGTGGAAAACTTTGCAAGAATCATGCGCTATGTGGAGGCATCGAGTGGCTTTGGTGGATCAGTGGAATCGTGTTAATTTAGCATTAACGGCTCGCCTATTGGAATTTACGTATGGACCAGCATTTCCCGAATTAAAGATTTGTATGTGTTTCTAGATAAAATGACTACAAAATATTTATACATAGTTTTTTTTTCAGCTGATGAGGATGCTCTGCTTATACCAATCGGCATGAGTAATGATTGTGTTGCCCAGACTTGGTATCGTTTTCTACGTACCATAGGCAATCCCACTGCTTTATGTTCTCCACATATTATAAGTAAATCTTCACATTTTGTCCAATGGGCTCTTACACATGATAAGGGGGCTGAAACATATCAACATCCTTGTCTTCAGGCTTTACCTTTAATATTTCTTAAAGCTATAAAGGGTATTTCGAGTCAAGTAGATGCTTTCTTGGGTAAGTCTCTTAAGTACTGTTTTAAAACATTTACAGAAAGGGGAGAAAACGGAAGATGTTGTATAGTTTTTTCTATATTACAATAAGGTTAAATTGTAAATTGTAGTAAGACATATTAAGCAGAAATTGTTCGCTAGTTTTTTAAGTTATTTCTATGTAATTTTAAGGTGTTTAAAATATTAGTAAATTTTATAAATTCTTATTGTTTGTAATGTCGTTATTTAAAGCCAAAATTAAGGTTTAAAAGTTATGACATCAAATGCAAATTAGGTCACAACTACCATTGACTTAAAGCAGACATATTCTTGAACTTCAACGAAAATGTGAAAGTTCAGATTTAGTTCAAGTTTTTTTTAACGTTTTATCACGATCGGATGGACGATACAATACGACATATTTAGCACAACACAGGTCAAATAAAGATAGTTCGCACTGCTATGAAAACTATGGCCGCAGTGTTATCTTCATTACTATAAATTATTAATTTTGGCTTAAAACTTTGCAATATTATAGTTATTAATTATAATATTATCTTATTTAAAAAAAAAAACAATTCTCTATCACTTTCCCTTTTTTTATATCACTTCACCTATTCCTCTTAATATTCTCATATTTTGAAATTAAATTTATGGAAAAACGTAAAAAAAACGTAGGCATTTACGTAGCACCTCAACGACCAAATGATGATGGAATAACCAATTTAATGGACATACGATTGTCGCTGAATGAAGCCACGGCAAACACTAATGGTACGGCCAGTGCAGCACATCATCATTATAGTTTCTTTCATCATCACAATCATCATCATCATCATGGCAGTATCAGCGTACAATTGAGCAATAGTACAAATACTTCGTCAACGGGTAATTATGGACCAACAAACGCCAACAGCAATTCAGCTCCACAATCTCATTTACACAATCTTATAAGTGGTTCGGCTAGTTCAGCTTTTAATGCTCTAATGGGTCATCATCATCATCACCATCATCATGGCGCTATCGCGTTTAGCAATAACAATGCCGCTGCTGCCGCCTCATCATCACCACTGACAATGGGAACCACAGTGGGAAATGCATCTTTGTCGAATCCATCTACATCGGCCAGTGGCAGTCAATCGGCAGGAGTTTTGGGTACCATTTCATTTGGCTTGCCCTCCTCCTCTACGAATAGTAACTCTAGTGGAGGACAGGATCAACAACAAAATCAGCAAAATTTGCCTCACTCACCGACACCGCCATTACAAAGGCGCTTGGCCAAAAGTTTTAGTGTTGCCCCGAATTTGACACAACAAAAGGGTGCGATATTGGTTGTACTTTCTTAACATAACAAAAATACTCTAGATATTTTATTTTTTTCTCTTAATGTCACACTAGATTTTCTTTGCGCTAATTGTTTGTTTTTTTTTACATTATATTTCTCTCATTTTTATAAACAATATTAATTGAGTTTATAATTTTGCTTTTGTTTAAAACTTCATTTACGTATGACTAATTATAATTATAGTTTTTAATATTATTTTGTTGTATTTTAGGTTTGTTGTGTGTCTACCGCTTTCCCCAACAAAATTTATGTAAATAACGTTTGTTAAGTGAATGATGTTAATTTGTTAATGTTCTGTTTAGAAATGAGTCTTCGAATATCCCACTATTTTTGTATCTTTATCAATTTGCTGTTTCCTTATCTTAAAACAACACTGACGCCCCTTAATAATTTATAATTTTAACAAAGCATCATACTTTTAATTTGTTATGCACTTTGTTTGAATTGATTAACTCCATGTTAACAACTACAGATCTGTGAGAGAAGGTATCCGTTGTTGAATGAATGCTTTATATTTAAAATTTGAAAAGACTTCGACATCGGCTGTATAGCTAGCGAAAATGCAGTTTTATGGGAAGTGGAATTAAAATGTTATTGTGTTGTTAGCAAAAAAAAAGAAACCCTTAATATTACCTTTTACATATTTAAGTGCTGTTATTAAATCATGTGGTTTTATCCCTAATGATAAATTACATTATAAATTTGAATGTTTGTTTGTGGCTCAATCACAGGCAAGTACGACATGACATCGTCCCTATTCTATGCGATATCGAGTTGAGTAACATTTGTCAGAAGCTGGGCAGGAAGCGGCAGATCATCAGACTCAATAAACTGCAACAAGTGTTCGTACGGAATGATTGCTGAGAATGGGCGCTCAGACAAAACACAGTTTTGTCTCTCTTGCAGATGGTACGGCAAACTCAACATTGTTTACTGCCTCATCACATATGGATGTTGATATGTGATGAGTCAGGACTGACCACGTCATTGTCGGTATACAGCTCATGATTCATACGATACTATCCGTTAAAAATGATGGGCTCATAAATTTTACGGAGTATTTTTCTCTCAGATACTCAGGAACCGATCCATCCGCTTATTCCATCACCCAGAACCAGTAGTTGGTACAGCTGGATTTTCGTTCGGCGAAAGAGGGATATGACATTAAAAAAAGAGGATTCTTCTCCGGATTTCGAGGTTGACACTATGATGGCACAGCATATGTAGATAGAAATCAACCACCACTTAGAAATTATAGTTGTCAACGTTCACGCAGCGTCCCAATGAGTAGAATATATGTTCGTTGAAACTAATAGCTTAATTTTGTCCTCGTTCACCGTAAGACCCATTTTTTGCTTATTCCTTCTGCATTTCTGAGAAGGCTGCAATGACATCGCGCAGTTTTCGACCGATAATGTTTACGTCTTCAGCGGTGGCCTTCGATAGCTCAGTGGAAACGACGTAGACTAGCAATCCGAAGGTGCCGGGTTCGATTCCCGGCCGGGGCACTGGCCAAATCAACATCGATGAAAAATTTATTACTTTTCAAATCTTTTCGAGTTCTCCAGCCAACAAAACTCATCCTAGACGCTTCCACTACAAAAATCCAGATTGCGCAAGGACCAAGGAAAAGGGAAAATGATTTATCAACATCTCATATAAATCAACAAGCCAGCTGGCGCCATCTCTGGTGGAATTTGGCGGTTAAACTAACAACAACAACACCTAACAATCCTTGTTATCTACAAAGGAAGGAAACAGAGTTGCCAAACAATGATCGTATGATAATCGGATTATATGCCCGATCGAGTGCCGATAAATTCAAAATCGGTATAAAGAATTATCACCCCAGCTACCACCAGCTGTTACAACAATGTCCTCTCTTTACTGAAGAATTCGTGTCAGTCAGCGTCATTCCGCGTAGGCGTATCAGCTTCGCTGGAATACCAAACTGAGCCATGGCTTCGAGTAATTTTTGCCATATCGGGCTGACGGAGGCATTTTTATAGTCAACGAAAAGATGGTATGTGCCGATCGGTTTCTCTTAAGTCTATTGCGGGATTTGCCGAAGTGTGAATATCCAATCAGTTGAGCTCATTGCCACCGGACTTGAAGAGCTCTACCGGAAGTTCATCGGAACCGGCTGCTTTATTATTTTTCAGCCGCGATATTGCTCTTCTTACCTTGGTTTGACTTGGCGTTTGGCCATCTAAGCTTTCGTCGTCAGTTGGGGTGATATATTTACGTGCGCTGCATTGCGGAACCAGCAAATGTTTGAAGTGTTCCTTCCATATATGCAGCACACTCTGATTAGGTTTAGGTGAGCACAGAACCATGTCATTACAACACTCGGAGACCATTATGGTCCATTGTGATTGTCCTGATTTAAGAAAGGACAAATATAAAGGGAAAAAAGTTGTACAATATAATAAAGAGTTCAGAAGAATAGTACAGTGAAAAAGAGATAGAAGTGCTAAAATAAATAATTCCGGTGAGTTCTCTCTTTCAACTTCATATATACAAGTATGGTCCTCTGTCCTTAAGCCAGCTTAAACCATCAGTAAACTTCACCAGATCCTCCATGTTGCATGACGACAGTTCAGTGAGACTACCAAAGAACAATTACCAGAGGAATTGCTTCCTTCTTTTATGATGAGCTGGCCAATGGCATAACAACTGCTCAATGGTCTCAATTTCCTTCTCATCGTCGCAAAGCCTGCAGTAATCCTCCTGTGTCGTCTTCCAGTTGGATGTAAATGCTCTGACGTCGCAGTGTCCCGTGATTACTCCAATTAGTCGTCTAACGTACCTCCTATCCTATGCATATCTGTAAGCAGAGTTGCATCCTTGTCCTTAAAGGAGGGGAGCCCAGTACCGTAACACCTCTATTCCTGTATCTCTCTATATTGTCGTTATCCCATTCCTTCATCTGACGATTTCGATTTCGCCTAAATAGCTGCCTCGATGCTATCCGATATTTTTTTCATACAGGATTCGTCCGAGCGCCGTATTCATATCCAAGCACGGTTGTTGCGGCGGTTGCCCTGATGTGCGCAATATGGTGCCACTGTCTAGCGGGAACGTTAGAAGAAGAGGCGTTGTGTGGTAGTAGACGGTAGAGCTGATTGGAGTAGGCAGCGGCTATCTCTGGCGTTTGCAAATTAATATTCAAAATTAACTGAAAATGTGAACTCGATTTGCGCGGACTAAGACAATCTAGGACATATGTTTTTTTCAGCAAAACGTTCTTAGAACTTTTTGCAGATTTCGTTTTTTCGGCGGGTCATGTGTTTTTTCGACTACCACTATGTTTTTTCACCGCTTTTTAAAATAATACGTTACTGTCCCTTATTTTTCTCTTATACCATTTTATCGTATTTCTACTTGTTCTAAACAATTATATTCAAAATTGTGGAAGTCTTGTTCTGTCACTGATTTCTCTTGTCTGTCAATGATTTCTCTTGCATTTTAATAATTTGAACGTTGTCCTCTTTTTTTTTTCAAACACAATGTTCAACGTGCTCTCATTCACTTTTTCCTACAACTTTTCCACTTATTTTAAAACTTTATAAATTGTGCTGCCTTTTTAAGTCATTCTTTCGCAACCGAATCATTTATAAAAAAAAGTTGTGGTAACTTAAAGTGTTGCTACAACACAAATCATTGACTTCTCTTCGATCTAGTGTGTTCGAGATTGATTTTCTACTATTGCAATTGCATGCAATGAACAATGATACAAGCAATGTTTTTACCTGTCAATACCTGAATCTATGTTATAATTGTAAGACTATAACAAACTAATATTTCATCAAAAAATAAATAATCTCGGTCAGTTGTGAATGCTTATTAAAATCATATTTATGTTATCAATAGAATTTTCAACAGTATTTTAACTTAGTTCAAAAACTATTCTAATGTGTTAATAACTTTCAGCAAATATGACATACTCTGCTAATATAGTATTAATGTAACTGTCTACCACAATTACATAAATGTTGGTCAGATGTATGTGAATTTCAGAAATATATACATTAAACATGAGTAGACGGTTTACGATACTACTAGCTATTCATTTTATTCTGTGTGATATTTATTAATAGCAAAATCTGTAGATTATGAGACCATCATAAAAATTATATTCATATTTTTTACAAAACACAAAACCAACCACATTATTATTATTTGTATTTATCAACATCGAAAATTGCAAATTAAACTCATACATACGTGTCCCCTATTGAACTTTTCATCTTTGTAGCAGTGGATACCTTCTCTACTTTGCAGACGCACAATTAATAGTAGAGTTTCAAAACGTTATTAAAACCAACAATGCAATATTTATTGAGCGTGTCAATACATATATAATTATAAATTCCATTTTTAGGTTTAAGCAAATCTGCTCTTATTGGTTTGACCAGTTCGAGATCTTCAGCAGCTGCAGCACCAGCTCCATTGACACCTACATCTGGACCGCCATCGGGTAGTAGTTTAAGTTGTAAGTATTTATGATTTATATATCGACATAGCATTAGATTAAATTTGATACACATTTTAATCCTATAAAGCTCTACCGTCATTGGGTTTGGAACAAAGGCCACCCTTGGCTGCGGCTCGCCCTAAATGTAATAGTGTTTTGCATTTATTTGGTGAATGGTTATTTGAAGCTGCCCATATTGGCGGTGATGCATGGCTTATAAATACAAAAAGTAAGTAAGACTAAATACATGCATTTAAACTAATTATAATTGTTTTCGTTTTGTTCCCCATCTTTAGAACAAGCTTCGGAGGCAAGTAAACGCCCATCTTCAATGATCATGGAAAACCGCAAGGGTAGCATTTCTTTGTCACAACCCAATTCGCTCAATGATCCCTCTAGCTTGCCGCCTGCTTTGACTATTGATAAATATGAATCCGGCAGAGCTGAGGCCATTGGCACTTTATGTAAAATATTCTGTTCTAAAAAGACGGGCGAAGAAATATTACCTGTCTATTTGGCTCGTTTCTATATGGCCCTGCAGCAATGTCTCAAAATTACAGAGGCCAAAGAATGTGACGAGACCTTGGCTAGTATTTTACTTAATTCGGCAGATCTATTCCGTTTGGATCTAGATGGCATCCATGTATTGTTGCCCTCTTTTATAGCGGCTTTAGAAATTGTTTTGCCCGCCAAGGATTTAAAAATTAAAACTCAAGCTATGCAATTTAACAAGACGGAGCTGCGTAGATCAGCTATACAGATTTTGTTGTCCATTCTAACATTGCCGTTACATTTTCAAACTTTACCCATAAGGGATTTAACAAATGAGGCATCAGAAAAGTGAGTTTCTTATGATAAATGTTTGTAATTTTGTTTTAATATCGATTTTTTTCATTTTAGAATGATCACATTTATCCAATTGAAACCACGTTTGATAAATATTTTAATGAATGCCCTGCAAGTTGAAACTGATGCTCAAAATACCCACATGTTGTTGGGCGGTCTTCTATTGACTGTCCAAGATGCTGTTACCTTTGAAGATGCTGAAGCTTTAGGCACAGAGCATCATCATAATATGCATACTGGTTCACCGTCGCCCGGTCATGGTAATGCTGAGTCAAATATATTGAGTTCAGGTAACCTCATTGTACATTATTTTACACATTTTAGACAACTTACATTAAACTGCATTGTCGCAATAATGTATATTGTATTACTTTCCTTTTCATATTGTTTTGTATGCTTTTTTACTTTATTTCTTTTATTTCAAATTTCAATCCTCAATTTTTATTTTCATTTTTTTTGTGTTTCGTTTTATTTTGTTTTATCTCCTGTGTTGGCTTTAACTGCAACCATCACTATACCAACAACCATCCAATGACGTGAGTAGCTTGTTCTGAGCGTTCCGCTTCCATAGCTAGTGTGGGCAATTGTAGTTTAGGTGCTCATAGCACTGCCACCATTGGTAATTCTGCAGCAGCTGGATTGACATCAGCTGAGTCTTATCATGGTTCTGGCACCTTAAATGCACGCGATAGTGTATCTCAGCATGACTATCCCAGTTTAACATTATTTGAAGATAATCCATTGGAAATGTTGCAGGAATATGAAACAGCTACTGGTTATGGTAATGTTATTTATGATTTCTTTTTGTATTATTTTTTTGAATATTGCCTATAAGTTTTCTTAATAATTTCCTAAATTTTGTTAACAGTTAATTTTCCATTAATATATATTGTTGATATCTTCTCTTACAGATAATGCACACGCGTTATTTGTTCATGCAACGTATTTGGTATGTCACCGTTTGATATCTTCATGGAGAACGGACCTGAATGTATCCTTGGCTGCCTTAGAACTGCTTTCTGGCTTGGCTCGTCTATTTATACGAGATTCCGGTAAGTTTGTCACGTATTGGGTTAATTCCTTCTTTGATTTATTTCCGCCTTTTTTGCTAAGCATTCTTCTTTGAGTATGTATCTTTTGGTTTTGGGTTGAATGATTTATGTTTTGGTTCCCTATGCGGCATTTTAAATTTGGCTTTCATTTGATTCGTTTATGTCGGTTTTTTGTTTTCTTCTCTCTATTTTGGGTAATCTTTTTGTAGATTTAAAGATGTATGCATTTGACCATATGCTTGCATTGTTACTTTTTTTTTTCTTCTATGTATCCTTTGTAAATATCCATATACATTTTATATACATAATTAAAATTAACAATATTTGAATACATTTTATAAAGAGATATTGTGTATGATATTGGTTTTTATTGAAAAACCATAAAGTTCTTTAAAAAAAGGTTAATTTGATATGATATTGGATTGGGGCAATAACTAACACAACTTGTTGTATTGTATATCGGAATTCTCTTTTTTTTCTATACCGCTTTTTTTCGGCAACCGACATAAATTCCACCTTATGTGAGATAACAAAGTACAGCCACTGATAACTGATTATAGTAAATTATTCTTATTAAAAATAATATTAAATTTGCTATTGTTTTGTATTGTTTATCTATGTCACAGTACAACACATGATTTTGGGACTCAATTCTTGTCAAACAAAAGAGCATAAAACGTGAAAATTTTCCCATACGATACCTACTAATTTCAAATCGATATTAAATTATCATGGCATGTAACTTGACAAAACGAATGATGCAGAACTTCTTCTTTTTGGGGTTACTTTCACGTGCTGTTCTCAGAATTGAGTCCCATATCAATGAGCCGAAAAATGTTGTACTGTGTATGTGCAAATAATGAATTTGTTTTCATCGTTCGGTTCAAGATCTTTCTATTATTGCGAATACAGTTTGTTTTACAAGAGTTGTGTGAAATGGATTATGTTGACAGCTGGCAGGGCGGATAGCTATTTCGATAGTTGCCAAACTATCTCATCAAGCACCCTTTGTTGTGCCTTCTCAACACATTATAACAATCTTAAGTGTAAAGAGCTTCAAGAAACCATCGAAAAGTCCAAACACTTCCTTAAAAATTTAATTTCCCTTTACACCCCATGAATGAGGTATGGGATAGCTTCTCGCGTTGTTGTAAATTAACACGCTTTCTATTTTTAGATTCACAACTACCGGCACCTACTTGTTTATCGACGAATGCGAACGTCACTGTTTGAGAAGCTTTTTTACTAGACATGCCGATTGACTCGACACTTATACTGCGAAGTTACTGTCGACAACATCGAGGGGGGCCGGCAATGAAAGAAAATATTTTCTTATTTTTTTTAGATAACTGGAGCCAGGAGTTGAACCTGGGATCTCCCGCATGGTAGTCGCGTGTTCTAACCAGCATGCCACGGCCGGTCCCCAAACACACCGGTGCGAAAATGGCATCAACGAAGACCACACGTCAACATAATCCACACAAGCCTTTGTCTATGCTTTGTCCATCAGACAAATTTCCATAGAATTGTTTTTGGCACAAAAGTGCCGACTCAGTGTACCTCCTGTGTTTCTTTTGCTCTTGTTTTGTTTGGAGATGCTTCCTAAGCACGATAACAATATATTGGACTAGCTTACTTTCCTCAAGCACCGTCCGCCCACTTACCGCATCGCCCACGGATATAAAAACAAAATTAGCATATTCCCAATTGTGTTGCAGAGTACTATCGGTATATCAAATTTTATTTCTGTAGGACTTAAATATAGGTTGGCCACGCCCTTTCCGCCCACTGATCAAAAATACAAATTTGAACCTGAAGTGTCGAGTACTATCTGTGTACCAAATTTTTTCTCTTTAGCTCAAAAAATGCTTTGGTGGGCACAAAGTACTTTTTTTGTACCAGAGTACTCTTTTGTACCAAAAAGTACTTTTAGTGTAATTTTCGGCACAAAGAACTTTTTTATACCAAAGTACCTTTTTATGACAAACTTTTTGGTACTCTGGTACAAAAAAAAAAATTCTTTGTGCCGAAAAGTACATTAAATGTACATTTGGTACAAATAAGTACTCTGGTTAAAAAAAGTACTTTGTGCAGCAAAAAGTGTTTTTGGGCCAATAAAAATACTTTTTGGCATAAAAAAGTACTTTGGTACAAAAAAAGTACTTTGTGCCGAAAAGTACATTGAAAGTACTTTTGGTACAAAAAAGTACTCTGGTACAAAAAAAGTACTTTGTGCAACAGAAAAGTTTTTTTTGGGGCAATGAAAGTACTTTTTTATGCCAAAAAAGTACATAACTTTGGTACTTAGCTCGCGAGCCAAGAGCCACAAAATTTCAAATGAGCTCTCGAGCTGGCTCTTTTTTGGGCTCTTGGCTCCTGGCTCGCGAGCCAGCTCTTTATTTAGGTTTTTGGCTCTCGAGCCGAGAGCTCATTTAAAATTTTGTGGCTCTTGACTCGCGAGCCTGCTCTTTATTTGGGCTCGTGGCTCGCGAGCCGAGACCTCGTTTGAAATTTGTGGCTGTCAGGAAAAGAGCGGATCGCGAGCGAGTCAATACGAACCCTGAAAGGAATACATTTTTAGGGCGTTATAAAAGAATCTTAGATATACTATATAAAGTGGGCGTATAAATGCGTGCCCAAATTTTTTTCTATAAAAACTATTCTCGATCTATTACGAAAATTATAGAAAATATAAAATGTATTTTGAACGTATATGGGTAAATCCGAAATAATGTATACCAAGGAAAGAATTTCAGTGTTGTTAAAACCACATATATTTGTTAATCCATTAATGGGCCATATATTTAACCCTCAAAATATATAAAGCATAACCATTTTCCGTTATCTATTTATGAATGGCAGGTCAAAAACTGCACCTACCTCGTGCTTTTATCACCATATTTCCTTTTAGTTTTATATCAAACTTAAAATCTAATCCATTGTCTTCAATTAAATGTAAAAAACGCATCGGTCAGTCATTCAGAAGATATAAATAATGGTTAGTAAAGATGGGCATTCGGCATATAACGTCCGAAACGGAAAAAAGGTTTTTTAAATTTAACTGCTTTAATATTTAGTTTTTCCTCAATCGAAGTACGTTCGTAAAGAGAGCCAATAGTGCGCATAAAACATATATATATGAATATGTATTTTTACACCATTCTACAGAAAAATATGAATGACAAAGTGCATAACGTCCGCAACGTAATGAATTTTTTCAAAATTTTATCTATTGAAAGCAATTGTAAACCCATATAAAATGTTTGTGGAATGGGGGCATTAGTTCTACAGTTTCAGATAAACGACACAACCTGGTGACGGGTCTGATATTATTGCATTTCATCAACTTCAACAAAATTCCACACTACTGCCATGTATTGCGGTTAGTCAGCTGTTACGGTGCCAGTACCATATTGATCTGCATTGTATTAATGCAAATGTACATACAATCTTTTCTCATGATCAAACAAACATACATTCTGAATTTCAGTTAAATTGGTCAATCTATTCAAATTTTCTAAATAAGTCCACTCCTACGCCACCTGTCGAGTCTATTTGTACATAAAATGTTTTCTCTTTATCAAACCCATATATATTTTGAACTTCAGTTAAATTGGTTCATCCACTCAAATTTTCGAAATAAGTCCACTCCAGCGATACCTAACGGGTCCTTTCATATAATATATGTAATTCTTATATTTACAATTGTGTTTGTCAATAGCTATTTAACAGACTGTCTGATGTGGATACAATTTTTTAGGACAAATAAGATAGTAGGAAAAAGTGTAACGCCCGCAACGTAACGTCCGCAACGGACGAATTTAAAATTTTTGGATGAACCACTAAATGTATAACTCTTAATAAAGCCTTTTTAAAATCCTTAAATATTCCTCTTTCCTTAATGTATTTCGATTTTTTTTGTTACTATGCAATATTTTCTAAAATAGATGGAAATACACATTGGCATCCAAAACTACTTCCATTTTTTGTAACGACCGCTACGGCACTTTTGGCTCGAATATCTTTTTTGTCAAACGTAGTTAAGCAAACAGTTAAATGTCATTTCAAAGTACTCTCTAATAACTTTTGTTTGCTGAAGTTTATTTATAAATATCTCACTCATAACGCAAACAGGATTAATATAACAAAACATAAATGCGTACGAATGTAACATCCGCAACACAGGATTTACCCATATGTATAATGTATAATGTATAATGTATAATGTATAATGTATAATGTATAATGTATAATGTATAATGTATAATGTATAATGTATAATGTATAATGTATAATGTATAATGTATAATGTATAATGTATAATGTATAATGTATAATGTATAATGTATAATGTATAATGTATAATGTATAATGTATAATGTATAATGTATAATGTATAATGTATAATGTATAATGTATAATGTATAATGTATAATGTATAATGTATAATGTATAATGTATAATGTATAATGTATAATGTATAATGTATAATGTATAATGTATAATGTATAATGTATAATGTGATGTATAATGAACAAAAATGGTTAAACCCTCTGATAAATGTTGTGCTACAACATCAGGTAGCTATTCATGTTTCTTTATATCTTTATAAAATGGATCAAATATGTAGTCTGTTATATGAAAAACAAAAAATCTTGCCAACGTATAACCAACCTAACATATCTTCTTTCTTTTTTTATTCTCTTCTTTTTAAAACTACTAATCCTGGGATAACTCATAACTTCTTTTTTCTTTCGTTTTGGTAACATGTTTTGTTTTTTTATTCTTGATGCGCTGACTTCTACCCTAACCACGTGTACGCCTCATCCCTATACCCTACATATATTTTCCACAATTTTGTTTAAAATTTGTAATATAATTATTTCTATATATGTATCGCTGTCATTAAACACCCACCCACCTCACCCATTCCATTCTATTTCGAATTCTTTATTATACAACAATGTAACTAACACCCATTAATAACAACCAACAAAAAAAATCTGCTGCAGCTCGGAAATTTACAAATGGTAAATAATTGATTAACTATAATTACTAACACAGGTTTTTCTCTTTTTCGTTTCTTCTTTCTTTCTCTTTTCACGTAACTTTTCAAAACCAATAAATAATGCATACATTCTTCATATCCACTTATCCCACATATGCAATGGTTTGGAAATTATAACAATTTCAAATTGTATGTACTCTTTCCCATGCGCTCTAACTTCAAACTATAACTTAAAATATACATTTATATTATTCATATTTTAATGTGTACCACATGGGTCATACATAATTCGGGTGATATTATCACAAAACATTTTCCATGTTTTTCTTTGTACATTTTTTTTCTTCTCAAAATGTTATCATACAACCCAACCACCCAAAAAACACACATTTCAACTCCAAAAATGAAATCAAAATGTTGTAAAATCCTCAAAATATCGACTTGATTTCGAATGATAAACAAATAAAAACACCCATAAATCATAACCAAATAAAAAAAAAAAAAACAAAAAACAAAAAACAAAAACCAAATTACACACACACAACCTACTAGAAAACTTAGTAAAAATTGAAGAACCAAGTCAAAATCTTACGATAATTTCCACAGACGCCTTGGAATGTAAGCGAGCCGTCAAATGGATTTGCGATTACATATGCTATCAATGCTCGCGCCCACCCCAGGCTCATAGCAAAGATCTCCACAGCACTATAGTGGCGGCGTTCCAATGTACATCGGCCTGGTTGATGCAGCACCCCTACTTGTTGCAGGATAAGGATTGTTTGCAAACCGTATTAGAGGTGGTTGAATTGGGTATATCCGGTACCAAGAGTATTGGCAAATCCGGCGATATACCGAAATTTAAGGACGAAAAAGAATTGAAACCAGCTTCTATGCGTGTTCGTGATGCTGCCGAAGCTTTGTTAACGATTATTCTGGAACAAGTTGGCTATTTTCCCAGTGAATGTGGGCCCGAATCGATATCGTCGCTGCTGGACGAGGTGGCTTTAATGAAGCACTGCAATTCATTGGATGCGACAAATGGTTCTTCAATTTCGACTGAACAAGCGATATCGAAATTTAAATATTTCGTTACGGAGAATTCAACGATTTTGGCATTGCTGGAGGAGCCGTTGGGTAACGATCAGGATCCGCAACCGACAGTGACATGTAAGTAAACATTTTTTTTTGTATAGTATGAAAGTATTTTCTGTATAGTAATCGAAATTTTTTAACTTAGTTATTTAGAATTTTATTGTATGGAGAAAAGATAACAAATTAAAAAAAAAATGTAAAAAATAACCGCTAGATGTTAGGGTAACTGAAGTACATAAACAGTGAAAGTTTGCATTCTAAAGTGGTACCTCCATCAAAGTGTACCTCCACCAAAAAGGTACCTAAACCAAAAGGATACCTTACCCCTTTTTGTACCTTTTTTTTGGCGAAAATATACGAGTAATGTTCGGTATTTTCTAATAAGTATTTTTTAAGAATAATTTAGAACGTTTAATTACACAACAGTACACAAAATACAAGAAGAGTTAAATTATTCATGTTAATCGAGGTACATAATTTTTTCATCCTATACTTAAATCAAACAGTTAAAGTTATTAACAACAACACCAAAACAAAAAACTTAACTTAATATCCCTTTACACCCCATTAATGAGGTATGGGATAGCTTCTCGCGTTGTTGTGAATTAACGCTTTCTAGTTTTATCGACGAATGCAAACGTCACTGTTTGAGAAGCTCTTATTAGACACGCCGATTGACTCGACACTAATACTGCGAAGTTGCTGTCGACAACATTCGAGGGGAGCCGACAATGAAAGGAAAATTTATTTATTTATTTTCTTTTAAGATGACTGGAGCCAGGAGTTGATCCTGTGATCTCCCGCATGGTAGTCGCGTGTTCTTACCACTATGCCACGGCCGGTCCCGAAACAAACCCTTTTTTATTTACAAACAAGCAGGGTTCGTATTGGCTCGCTCTTTTCCTGAAAATTGGCTCTTAGCTCGCGAACTAGGAGCCACACATTTCAAACGAGCTCTCGGCTCGCGAGCCAGGAGCCCAAATAAAGAGTTGGCTCGCAAGCTAAGAGCCAAAAGCCCAAAAAAGGCTGGCTCGCGAGCCGGGAGCCAAGAGCACAAAAGAGCTGGCTCGCGGCCAAGAGCCAAGAGCCCAAAAAGCTCGAGAGCCCATTTGAAATTTTGTGGCTCTTTGCTCACGAGCTAAGTACCAAAGTTATGTACCAAAAGTACTTTTTTTATGCCAAAAAGTACTTTCAGTGGCGCAAAAAAACTTTTCTGTTGCACAAAGTACTTTTTTTTGTACCAGATTACTTTTTTGTACCAAAAGTACTTCTAATGTACATTTCCGCACAAAGTAATTTTTTCGTACAATAGTACTTTTTTTGTACCAAAAGTACTTTCAATGTACTATTCTGCACAAAATACTTTTTTTCGTACAAGAGTACATTTTTGTAACAAAAGTACTTTTTTATGCGAAAAAAAACTTTTATAGGCCCGAAAACATATTTTGCTGCACAAAGTACTTTTTTCTACCAGAGTACTTTTTTTGTACCAGAGTACTTTTTTTGTACCAAAAGTACTTTTAATGTACTATTCGGCACAAACTACTTTTTTTGTACCAGAGTACTCTTTTGTACCAAAAGTACTTTTAATGTACTTTTCCGCACAAAGGACTTTTTTTTCGTACAAGAGTACTTTTTTGTACCAAAAGTACTTTTAATGTACTTTTCGGCACAAAGTACTTTTTTTGTACCATAGTACTTTTTTGTACCAAAAGTACTTTTAATGAACTTTTCCGCACAGTCCTTTTTTTTCGTACAAGAGTATTATTTTTGTACCAAAAGTACTTTTAATGTACTTTTCCGCACAGAGTACTTTTTTTCGTACAAGAGTACTTTTTTGTACCAAAAGTTCTTTTGTATGCGAAAAAGTACTTTTATTGGCCCAAAAACACTTTTTGCTGCACAAAGTACTTTTTTGTACCAAAAGTACTTTTAATGTACTATTCGGCACAAAGTACTTTTTTTTGTACCTGAATACTCTTTTGTACCAAAATGTACTTTTTATCATAAAAAAGAACTTTGGTACAAAAAAGGACATTGTGCCGAAAAGTACATTAATAGTAAATTCGATTATTTCACTTTTTCCATTTAAATAAGCAAATGGCGAATTCATCAATCTTTGGGTAAATTTTTGCCATGCAGGGCAGAAGTTTTTAAAATTCAATTTGGGAATCATTGATATGAATCTTTTTTCTGATTCGTAAAGTAACCGCTTTTTCGATTGGTAATAGGATTGCCTTTGGATTCGTAAAAGTACTATTTGGTACAAACAATGTACTTTTAGTGAATAAATTGTAGTTTTTGGCACAATAAAAGTTTTTTTTTTGGTGTAATAAGTTGTACTTACTTACTTACTTAAGTGGCCAGTTACAATTTACGAAACGTAGTTCATAAATTTGAGGCCTGAAGTAATAAAGAATTCCACACGCTTCGGTCTTCTGCGTGTGTTCTCCAGTTAGTCCTACCAGATGATGGCACATCGCCTACCACTTGGTCCTTCCAACGGAGTTTGGGTCTCCCTGCTCTGCGCCGTCCTTCAGGTTCGCCTTCAAACACCTTTCTCGCTGGAGCATTTACATCCATCCTGGCAACATGTCCCAGCCATCGAAGTCGTTGGATTCTGACTCTTTTAGCTACGTCGATGTCGTGGTAAAGCTCATACAGCTCATGGTTCATCCGATGGCGAAACTGGCCTTCGACACAGATAGGTCCATATATTTTTCGGAGTACTTTTCTCTCGAATACTCCCAGGTTTTGTATGTCCGTTGTAGTAAGTACCCATGATTCGGCACCATACAACAGAACAGGTAAGATAAGCACCTGGTATAGCTGTTTCTTAGTATTCCGAGAGAAGGTGGTGTTACTAAAGTGCTGCCCAAGTCCGTAGAAACATCTATTGGCTAGCACTATTCTCCGTTTAATTTCTTGGCTGACATTATTCGTCTTGTTGACGGAAGATCCGAGGTAGGTAAATTCGTCGACTACCTCAAAACAATAATTGTCAACGTTCACGGTGCGTCCCCATCGAGAGGACTCTTTGTTCGTCGAAATCATTATTTTTGTTTTGTCCTCGTTGACCGCTAAACCCATTTTTGCTGACTCCTTTTCTAGCGATGAGAAAACTGCAGTAACATCCCGCAGATTTCGGCCAATGATATCTATATCATCGGCGTAGGCTAGTGGCATGTGGCTTTTGTGGAATATGGTGCCAGACATGTTGATACCAGCCTTTCTCATCACCTTCTCCATAACTATGTTAAATAGTGTACAGGACAGGCTATCGCCCTGCCTGAGACCTCTTTCCGTGTTGAATGGTTCAGACTGATCCTTACCAATCTTAACCGAGGATTTGGTGTTGTCTAAGGTACATTTGCAAAGTCTAATCAGCTTTGCAGGAATACCAAACTCAGACATGGCCTCATAAAGCCTATTCCTTATCGGAGAGTCGAAGGCAGCTTTGTAGTCGACAAAGAGGTGGTAGGTGTCGATCTGCTTTTCATGGGTTTTTTCCAGGATTTGTCGTAAGGTGAATATTTGATCCGTCGTAGATTTGCCAGGTCTAAAGCCGCACTGATATGGTCCAATTAGTTTTTCTACAATTGGCTTTAGACGTTCACACAATATGCTTGAAAGGACCTTGTACGCAATTGGTAATAGGCTTATTCCACGGTAGTTCTTACATTCACTACGATCTCCTTTCTTGTATATGGGACATAACAGACTGAGACTCCAATCCCCGGGCATGCTCTCCTCTTGCCAGATGTTCTCCATGAGCTGATGCATGCTCCTAATCAGCTCCTCCCCGCCAGCCTTAAACAATTCAGCAGGGAGACCATCGGCTCCAGCAGCTTTGTTGTTTTTAAGGCGGGAGATGGCCATACGTATCTCGCTCTGGCTCGGAGGTGGACAGTTAATACCATCGTCATGGATTGGAGCGGGGTCTTCTGGAGTGGTGTCAGTATCCAGTAAATTTCTAAAGTGATCTCTCCATATCTTTAGAACGTTATCCGGGTCCGTCACTAGCTGACCATCGCTGTCCTTGCAGGAGGGCAACCCTGTTCCACGCATTCTCGCTTTCACTCTCTTGTAGAATTTTCGGGCTTCCCCTCTACTTCGGAGCAACTCAGTGCACTCGTCCTGCCTCTTCTTCAGCTCCTTCTTTTTTCTTCTAAAAAGACGCGTTGCCTGTCGTCTCTTCTCCCTGTGCCGTTCACGAACAGCTCGCGTTGCCATTGGCTGCAGTTTCGCCCTGTATGCAGCAACCGTCTCTCTCGTGGCATTGCGACATTCATCATCGTACCAGGCATCTTCTTGAGACGGCTTTGAGTACCCAAGTACGCTTCTCGCAGCCCGTTCTAAGGAGTCGGCTATATTTTGCCACTGCGAGGTTATATTGTCAGGGGTTGGAGCATTCCGCAGCAGTTGAGTTAGGTGGTTGGAGTAGGCGTTTGCTACCTCTGTGGTCCGCAGTTTACCGATGTCCAGCTTTCGTTGTGCCTGGTTACGTACGTTTTTCGCCATGCTTAGTCTTGTGCGTACCTTAACTGCGGTAAGGAAGTGATCGGAGTCAATGTTCGCACCCCTAATCACTCGTACGTCCAGAACACTCGATGCGTGCCTTCCATCGACTACCACATGATCAATCTGATTCCTTGTCAATTGATCTGGAGATAACCATGTTGCCTTATGAATATTTTTATGGTCAAATCTAGTGCTGCAAACTACCATATTTCTTGCCGCAGAGAAATCAATCAGTCTGATGCCATTGTTCGACGTTTCGGTGTGCAGACTAAATTTTCCGATGGTAGGCTCAAATGCGGTTTCCCTGCCTATTTTAGCATTAAAATCGCCTAGTACAATTTTAATGTTATGGCTCGGGCTACGGTCATATACATTTTCTAGGCTCTCGTAGAACTCGTCTTTGTCCTCATCGCTTTTCTCTTCTGTCGGAGCATGGGCACATATAAGTGTTATGTGGAAAAACTTTGTTTTGACTCTTATGGTGGCTATACGTTCACACACCGGGTTGAACCTTGAGACTAGGTGTCGCAGTCTCTTGCCCACCACAAATCCACATCCAAACTCGTGCTTGTCCGCATGGCCACTATAGTAGATATCGCACGTCTTCATGCGCGAGCACCCGTGTCCCGTCCACCGGATTTCCTGTAAAGCGGTTATGTCAGCCTTGTATTCTTCGAGGACTTCCGCCAGTTGGATAGAGGCACCTGGTCTATACAGTGTTCTAACATTCCAAGTGCATATCCTTAAATCATGGTCCTTAATTCGTTTGCGGTGGTCGTCAACATTTTGGGGGGTCCATTTTATTCTTTTCTTACTTCTTTTCATTGCAATAGTTTATACGTCGGTGGCGGGTTGCAAGCCCAGCGCACCACGTCGCAGTTTTCTCCTCCTGCCAGGATTTTATTACAGCCGCCCATTCTGGGTCAGACGCTGACCAGGGTACCGCTCACTCTGAGCAGACGTGCCTGGGTTTTAGGTTTCGCCCCTCACAGTTAGTCGTGCTCTGACGGGTGTCAGAGGCACGCTTCCAGGCGTCACCACGTGGAGGTACTCCGTCCGCAGTAGTACTACGAATACGGAGCTCTGTGAGTAGACTTGAAGTGCAATTGGCAAGGATCACTCTGGGTTTGCCAAGTTAAACCGATCAGAAGCTTTACCTTGCATCACACTCCCGACGCCCAATAAGTTGTACTACTTAGTACAATAAAAGTACTTTTCGATGCAATAAATGTACTTTTCGGTACAATAAATTGTACTTTTTGAGAACAATAAAAGCACTTTACCGTACAATCAAAATATTTTTTGGTAACATTAAAAGTACTTTTTAGTACAATAAAATAACTTTTAGAAGTACTTTTTCGTACAACAAATTGTAATTTTTGGCTACAAAAAATCTACTTTTTACTAAAATAAAATTATTGTTTGGGTACAATGAAAATACTTTTTGGTGCAATAAAAGTATTTATTAAATGTATTAAATGTATTAAATGTACTTTTTGGTACATTGAAAAACCCCTTTTTGAAAAAAATGCTAACCTTACACTAAAAGTACTTTTTGGAACCATAAAAGTATTTGTGGGTAAATGGAAAATAACAAAAGGACTATTTGGTATAATAAATATACTTTTTGGTACTATAAATGTACTTTTTAACACAATAAATAATGGGGTTTGGTATAATAAAAGTGATTTTTGGTACAATACATTTTGTTGCACTAAAAGTACTTTTTGTAGAATACAACTAATTGTTGGTACTAAAACAGTACTGTTAGCTACAAAAAAGTACTTTTTAGTACAATAAGAGCAATTTTGAGTACAATAAATTTTACTATTTGTGCAATAAAATAACTTTTTAGTACAATAAGTTGTACATTTTGGTACAATAAGAGTCATTTTTGGATCAATAAAAGTATCATTTAGTTCAATTAAAGTACTTTTTGACACAATACATTATACTCTTTGGTACAATAAATAGTACTTTTTGGTAAAATAAAAGTACTTTTATGTACTACCAAATTTTATTATGACCCATTTACTGTCATGCATAACATATAAAACTGCATTTGTTTTACAAAACACTGTTTTAATCAATACTCTAACTCTTTTGTTTTAACGCTCTTCGGCATTTGCTTTGTATTTTACCAAAATAACACCAGTTTTAAAGCTTGTTCGAAGTCAATTTTTTTTATCTGTGCATAGTAGTAGGGTTCGCGGGTCAAAAAAAATTTTGATGTCGAATCAAAACAATGACATGTATTGAAAAAAAAAAACAAATAGGCTTGAAACTGTTTCAAGCGGGCTTGTGCTGATTTCTAGTTGAAATTAACGTAAATCTCAAGTTTTCTAATTCATTTTAACTAAATCGGACAGGACAAGTCGTTTTCGAGTGATGACCGATATATAATGTGTAAAAATATTTAAAATAAAACCCTTCTATAGAATTTACAATGTCGACATTACAAATTTGTTTAATTTAGGCTGTTGGCTGGTGTAGAATTTATTATAGGCACAGCAACACTTGTAGTAAATTGTGAAACAAAAATATTTTAACATACTATATTTTATTAATACTTTTCATTTACTACAATTATATTTACTATAAATATTAAAATAGAAACCATATACATTTTTTTATCAAACATTTGCAATGCAAGACACAAAGGCAGAAATTACCTTAAAACAATTATTGCAAATGTCATTGGGGTCCGCACAATTATCGGAAGTAAACTTAACTCTCCTACATTGCCTGATCGAAGTTTTACTACGAAAACTCAAATGTCAAGATGAAATTGTAAAAATTACTGGTTTTGAGGGACAGTGCCTTCTTAAACTTCTGGCTAATGCAAAAGAACCCCCAATATATCAATGTAATCACATAGAAGAAATGCAAATTCTTGCAAAACGACTGACGAAAATCGGAGAACTTGAGAGTCGTACAAAAGAACTATCACGTCAATTGGACAGCCATTTTAACGAGGTACGAACACATAAGCAAGTGTTAGATCGTCAATTTCAGGCAAAATTTTGGGATCGCTTCTCACATCCCTTAGAGGATCTTTGCTCGTACTATGGTCGAAGAAATGCGCCTTTTTGTAAAGGGTTAGCAACAAATGCCATATTTATACAGAAATTAATAGCTGCTGTGACTAAACCAGCGGTAGAACGTATTATCTCATTCGAGGAGCGTCTGGATTTGATGATTCAAAGTTTTAAGGATTTAAATAAAAAAATCGATGAAAGATTTGAACATCGGGATTTTCCTAAACCTCTTATCATGAAAATCGATATAATGAACAAAGATGTCGTACAAAGCCAAATTGTTTTCATGGAAGCGATAACCGAGTTGCAGGATATGTTAGATGCCAAATTGGAACGCGTTGCATTGCCGGCTATTAGAAACTATTTGAAAACAAGATTTGAAGATGTAAACAAAACAATAAAAGGACTACAACAAGAAATCCTGACATGTCCAGTGGAAAAAAAGCTTGATGTTGCAGAGGTGCATTGTTTGTCGTGTGGCCAATATAGGAAAGCTGCAAAAACGCAGATTAGTACAGTAGTTGCTACTTGCGAACCTCATCTTGTTAAATGTAGCCAAGTGCCAGAAGTAAAATTACGAAATCGCTTAAAAATTTTAAGCAGTAATATCGACAAGAATTTCCAGAGGCGTCAGAACAACAAACCCAAAAGAAACTCTCTCGGTTATCGTACTTCATTTTTTGTGGTGGGACAAACTTTAAAGAGAACCAAGCGGAGAGATATGACATATTCATATGATTATTAGGATGTAAAGGATATGTGTGATGAATGGAAAATATATAATTAATATATACAATACTTAAGGACTATTGTTTAGGGCAGTTAGAGCGGTAGGAGCAAATTTGATAAAAATTTGATTTTTGTATAGGATCCTCCTTAGGAGGTAAGGATATGGGATACATTTGATGGGGAAAAATTTTACTTCTCTGGGTGGCACCATGGCAGCGACAGGGCTGATTTTACAAAAAAATTATAAAAATAAAAAAATTGTATGGGGACCACATTAAGGGTAGAAGATAGAGGGTGCATGATCTGAGAAAATGTTGGGGTTGCATAAATATTGGGGATCGGTCATACATTTGACTGCTCTTTGGGCACCTTTAGGGCAGTTAGAACGGTGGAAGCAAATTTTAATTTTTACATTTTCTCTTTTATTTTTTTTTCTCCTCCTCCAGTATTAATACGCGGTCCATTTGGACGCCACGCCTGGACAATGCAGCTGCGACATTTGCCTCGCAGTAAATCAGGCACAAAATATCATGCAGCTAACCCAGGGCGTCCGATACCCATGAATGAGGTTCCGCAACGTATAGAATTCGATCAGAAGCATTTCCCCGAAGGTGTTGAAAAGGTGACACCATGTGTGGCCGACTTCTCCATACCAACATTCGAACAAATACGTGAATTGTATGGCACGGAGAGTATTAAACAACTGGAAGCCATGTTGGAGAATCAAACTATTCACGAAAAATTGGCATGGGCAGAAACAGATAACAGCTCCGATTCCCTATCACATGCTCAAGAGAGTGTACCGCCCACGGTGTGTCATGAATTTCAGGCGGCTCGTTTGTTTTTGTCACACTTTGGTTTTCTCACATTTGAAGAAAGGAATCCGAATAGTCCAGCCGAGACCTTAGGTGCTCCACCACAGAGACCATTGATTGTTTTAGATACAAAACGCACAAATTTCGCCACAGAACTCAATGGTTTGGATAAATTGAGTGCACGTACTTATGATACTGTGCACGTATTCTACGTCAAGGCGGGTCAGTCAACGGCTGACGAAATTGTGGGTAATATGAGTGAGGAAAATGTTAGAACATTAGATCCACACTTTGGTAATATGTTAATGACTTTAGGTTTGTATTATGAAAAATGTTCACAAGTAATAAATGATTAAACTTAAAATTCTTTCACAGGTTGGCCTGTCGATATCAATGAACATTCCGGCTGGTCTGGTTTAGTTAGTACATCGTGGTCTTTAAAAACCGCCACCACAAAGCCCGAAGATAAATCACAGCAACAGCGCTCATTGTTGGCAGATTTGAAGTTTAATGGTGAAACCAAAGTTTTATATTGGGCTGATGTAGCATCGGAAATAGCATTTGTGGTGCCCAATGAATGGAACTTACGCTCTGAAATTGATGGCTGTTGCCTGTCTTCAAGTGCTACGGATTCGGCGTCAAACGCCCCCAATGTATGGTCACGCGCACCTTCTGATTTAAGTGAAGCCACTAAAAATGCCTCACAACGTTCTCGAAATTTGTCTTTAGAGCTGGATAAATCTAAAGATCCGGTGCCACCTACTAGACGCAAGGCAAATGCCATGAAACCTTCGCTAATGGCACAACCGCCAGCAAAGATATTTTTGGTGTGGATAGAATCATTTGAAGATATGTTGAATTTTCCCATAGGTAAGTTGTTGATTAATTACATATTTTTAAGGTGTGTAAAATTCATAGCTGTCTCGCTTTTTTACAGAGGAACTATTGCCCTACACCAAAACGGGAGAAGAAGCCAACATTTTGCAATTGCCTCGAGCTGCTGATGTCCATGTCATCTTTATACATGCTTTACAATCCGGTCTCTTAAGGGTTAAGCTACAAGGTCCACCGGGACGTATGAGTTTTGCTACACCCTTAGTTGATGGTATGGTGTTAAGTCGCCGTGTTGTCGGCAATTTGGTACGACAAACAGCCCATAATATGGCTAAAAGGAGAAGATTGGATAATGATAAGTAAGTTGAGAAAGTTTAAGAAGAGTTAAGAAGAGTTTAAATATTAAACATTCATATAATTGTTTTACTTAGCTTCCAGCCTCCTCACGTTCGACGCCGCTTGAAAGTTCAAGATATTGTGCAAAAATACAAAATGGATTTATCCGAACCTGAGTTATTGGCACATCTTTTTAAATCGTCTTTTTGAAGAACTACAAAATGGAGTTATTCGATGCGCTGTTATTATTGGCTCATCTTTTTCAAATTGTGTTTTGAATACAGTATTTAGTAATTACATTCTCTTATCGTATAAGTTATTTATTCCTCCCCTCCCCATCTATCAAATTAATATTACTTACTTCTAAAGTATAACTTTATTTAATATTTATTAACTTGTATGTTTTTCTTTCTCTTTGGTTAATGGGTCACCTGTGTCTCTCTCTCTCTATTTTGATAGTATTAATATTTCATTGTTAAACTCCAATACTAATTTTAGTATTTTCTTTATTTTTGTAAGCTTAAAGAAATGTGTGTTTCTAATACACAAAGATATAAAATAAATTAAAATTTATTTTTGCTAATACATAATATCAAAAAGTTGCATTCATTTGTATAAGAGAAAATCTGGAAAGTAAAAACTACCTGGGAGGGAATTATATTAGTTCGGAACAAGTTCCGTAACTGGCGGCTTCAGATTGTTTATTTACGTCTACTCCACTGAGCTATCGAAATGTTCGTTATTTTCTTTCGGTTTTTAACTGACTCCCATTTTCTTTTAGTCTAAAATAAAACTAACTGTTTTTTTACAATTTAAACAATTTATTTACACAACACATGTACCCTTCTTACATCTCAATAGCTTTGATTTTCTCAATTTCCACTTCCAGTTGTTGAATCTGAAACAAATACAAAGTAGATTTAGCGTAATAGATTTTATAGTAAGTATTAAAGATTTTCTTTTTAAATTGGGTGTGGACCAAAAGTCAGTTTACATTTGAGTTAGTAGCTATGTTGGGAAGCCATGGCGGTGTGGAGCGGAGGTGTTTCAAAATGCAAGTGAAGCCAATGGGAATTCAGTGCCATGGAGTCAATCAGCGGAGCACAGCACAGCGTGGAATTGCGTACGCGAATACTATAAAAACAATGCTTGTTAGTCTATAGCGCAATGAAAGTTTTACGCTCATTACAACAAAAATAAAAATCGATTGATTCAATTGATTAGAAAAAAGGTGTATAAAGTCAAGGAGACGGATTTAACAAACAATCAACCACGATCCGGCTGAACTTGGAACTTTAAGGGATCCCGGAATCGAGAAGGGTATAAGAGCATATGTTTGTGAATCATCTATACTCTCTTCTCGAAACCGGTTTAGCGTCTTAAATAGCTATCCAATGTCTCTGTGTTTGAAAGAAACGTGTTCGCGAGGAAATGCAGAACTGTTCACGAAATATTGTATAGTTGTTGCTGGGGTTGACAGCCCTTGGCCGTATATTTCGGGTCATTCCGGTACATAGAACCGGCTGCCGGGAGAAATTTTGGCGGTCACCTTTGATAGACTGTTTACCTCTTCAGCTCACGCCACTGCAATCACGCACAAACTGCGAATTAGAAACAAGGTCCTAAATGCGCTAGCCGGCAGCACCTGGGGAATGGTCAAAGAAACCTTATTGGCTACCTACAAAACAATTGGCCGGTCATTGGTTAACTATGCCGCTCCAGTGTGGTCTCCTTCGCTGAGTGCTACCCAGTGGAGAAATATTCAAAGCTGCCTAAATGCCGCCCTGAGGACTGTAACGGGCTGCATGCAGATAACATCAGAACAACATCTACATGAGGAAAAGAAAGTCCTCCCAGTTAAGGAACATAATGTCAGGTTGACCAAACAGACTCCTGGGATGTCATCGGAAGAGTCATGCCAACTTTTACGTCACACAGTTAGATTTTCCCCCGAGGCATGTCAGGAAGGACCTTTAAGTATACGAGGACAACATACACAATTATGTGCAGGACCCCTTGGATCGCACCTCGTATGCATCAGCTTTGAACGACATTCATAAAGACGACATCAATTCCGCGGTTTTTAGGTAACCGCATGAATTGCGTTCTTGGAGGTCGCCCGAAACAGAGGAAAGCCTGCCACGGAAGAGAAGAGTGGCCCTGGCACAACTAAAATCGGGATGGAGCAACAGAACCAATGCCTACTGGTCCCGCATAGACCGTGCCCTCCCCAAACTTGTCCAGCCCACCCTACTCCACTTAACCCATTGGATTTATGGGCCAATCCAGTATAAGTAGCCCAATTTTTGGGGCTGGACATTAGCGAAGAATCCCCGGATTAAAAACTTTTTAATTTTGTATAGTCTAAGCTGTTACAACAACAACAACGAAACATTTTAATCATTGTAATTGATGATGTAATTTTAAAAAATTTAATTTTCTTTTGTGTACTTTCATAATAAATAAATTTTTTTATCAAGTTTTTTTTATCGCCGCTTGAAAATTAAAAAGACTTTTGGTCCACCTTGAATAAAATAAATATCACCCAACAATTTCTCACCACACTTACCTTTTGAACATGTTTCTGCTGCACTTCCTTGCTGGCTGACTTAAGGAAACCTTCATTTTCCATGCGCATTTGATAGCGTTTCAATTCATCTTGAAGTTTTTGCAATTTTTGGTCATTCAAATTTTGCACTGTAGACGAATTCTCAGACTTTGGTTTATACGATGAATTTGTGGTAATACCTTTAAAGAAAAAAGGAAAATTTGTTAAAGACAATAATTTCAATTTCGAACTGATCTGTATTACCAAAGCTACAAAGATGACCAGCTGTGGAGAATACTTTCAATTCTTTATTTTGTTTTGAAGTGGTTGTCATTAATGTCAAATTTATGCCAGTCGTTAAGGTTAACGCTTGAATTTCGGATAAATGTGATTGTAGCACATCCACAGCCTGTTCGTTGTGGGCGTATAAATGTAAATGGGGTTCATGTTTTTTACTTATAGTATTACGACTCTTCAATTGTCGTATCTGTTGACATATTTCCAATATCTCAGATATTTCTTGTTCTAATTGCACATTGTGGTATTTATTTAAATCTATTTCTATATTTTGAGGCAAATACTTTAATAGCTCTTCACTAATAAAAGGCGTGAAGGGACTCATGGCTTGTAGAGACCAACTTAAGGCAGTTGCCAAAGTGGCACAGTGAATATAACCCTCATGTTTGCTAAGGTTAATATTTGATTTGCAGGTTTCCTATAATCACACGAAATCACAATAATTATTACATTGCACATTAAGTTTGTATTTATGTAGATTTTCTTTACTCACCACATAAACATCACAGAGGTTGCTGTAAAGAAATTGTTTCAAAGCTGCCGTCGCCAAATGCAAATTATAGTTTTCGAAAGTTTCGTTACAGATATTCAGAGTGTGCGCTAGACGACTTAAAATCCATAAATCCCATTTTCCCAAAGGCACTTGATTCATTGTTTCTATTTCGTGCAATGGCATTTTAAGACGTTCCGCAGCTCCCAATGTAAATCGAGTGGCCTGCCAAATTTTGTTGAGAAACAATTTGTTGGTATAACATTCATTGACATCGAAGTTTATGAAATGGCTTTTAATATTATGACTGCATAGGGTAAAGCGTAAGGCATCGGTGCCACACTCTTGGATACCCTGAGGAAACATGCGTTGCAAGCCCTTAATAGATTTTTGAACCTCAGAGGCATTTAAGATGCCAGCCTTTTGGGACATCTTAATATCCTGTTGAAGAGCCTGAACAGAAAATAGAAATACTTAAAGAAAAACTTACATTAGTGTAAACAGTTTTGAACTCACCTCCAATGATGCTCCCTGTACAACCTGTTGTGGTGTCACCACATTACCCAAACTCTTTGACATTTTACGGCCATGGGCATCACATACAATACCATTGAGTAAGACCTTTTTAAATGGTGCCGTTCCCGTCAATTTCAAACCCAACATAACCATGCGAGCCACCCAAAAGAAGAGGATGTCATGACCGGTTTCCAAAACATCTAATGGATAATGTTGCTTGTATTCCTCTGAAGGCCAACTGGAAGCTGAAAAGGGCAGAAGAGCCGAAGAGAACCATGTATCCAAAACATCAGAGTCACGTTTCAGTATAACCGCAGTTGATTTCAATCCTTTTTCGGCTTTCTCCTTAGCCTCTTGTTCCGAATGAGCTGCTATCCATATAGATTTACCACTTTCATTGTCTGTAGCTTTGTATGCCGGTATTCGATGACCCCACCACAACTGCCGTGATATACACCAGTCATGACAATTTTCCAACCATCTTTGCCATTCAATTTCAAAATTAGGTGGTATAATTTGTAAACGACCGCTAAGAACTTCCGCCAAAGCTTCATCAGCCATGGGTTGACAATGTAAAAACCATTGCTCCCTTAACATATATTCAATAACATCTTTGGAGCGAGAACAAATGGGTAATTGCATGTTGTGGTCATGAACCGCCTGCAAAAGTTGCATTTCGCCCAGATTTTGGAGAATCTTTTCACGGGCCTCGAATCTGGGCATACTGGAGAATTGCTTAAATGCATCGGTCACTAAGCCCTTTTCAGAAAATACTTGTATTGGTTTAAGTAAATGTCGTTTAGCAACATCGAAATCGTTGCGATCATGTGCCGGCGTTATCTTAACAGCTCCCGTTCCAAATTCCGGTTCAACTGTAACATCAAACACTAAGGGTATAGGTTCCTCACGAAAAGGATGCCACAGCATAACCTCTAGCTGATCGCGATATTTCTTATATCGTTCATCAGTTGGGTTGACAGCGACAGCTACATCGCCTAGCAGAGTTTCAGGGCGTGTGGTTGAAACTTTAATGAACTCATCATCAGCTCCGTTTACAACTTTATAATTGATATCGTATATGCGGCCAAATGTTACGTTTTTGCTATAGCCGGGTACTGCCAACTCCGTTGGTCCTTTGAGATCTAGGGTTTCAACTTCAATGTCTGATATGGCAGACTCTAAGGCACATGACCAGTTGACTAGAGACTCTTGTCGTTGGATAAGTCCCTCGTCGAAGAGGCGTATAAAAGCTTCGTTGACGGCATAAGCTTGGCGCTAGAGGAGAAAAGTAGATTAGTACAATAATAGGTGAATAATAATGTTGTAAAAAAAAAATTTTTCATAACATCCAAAAATCAAGTGCAACTTCGGTGCCTAGCATATTTGCAGGGATTTATAATTGCTTCAATCCCTATTAAATTCTTGTCTCCCCCTCCATACTACTTACCTCATCCATTGTAAAATACTGCCGATCCCATGTTAACGTACAGCCTAGTTTTTTTAAATCCTCCACAATACCATCACCTTTTTCCTCTTTCCACTTCCATACTTCTTGAAGAAACTCTTCTCTGCCAATGTCATGACGTGACACTCCTCGTTCCTTAAGCAGCTTCTTCTCTACCACCACTTGTGTCGCAATTCCAGCATGATCTGTACCCGGTATCCAGACAACTTCATAGCCCATTTGTCTCTTCTGCCGACATAGAACGTCCTGTATGGTGGCCATTAGAGCATGACCCAAGTGCAGATTCCCCGTAACATTTGGTGGCGGCAAAAGCATACGATAAGTGCCGGGTTTACATTTTCCTTGCATATCAGATGATAAATATTCTTTGCTACATTTTCCCTGCTCAACTTGTTTGGGCTGATAGCCGGGTGCTAAGGTAGCTAAAAAGTTGAAATGTTTTCTATTGAATTATTCAATGAAAATACCAATGATCTTACAGATTTTGGATGACCACCGTCGGGGTAGGTTGTATGCTTTGAATGTGCGATGGAATCCATAGGTTTTTCCGTTTGTAACATAAGATTTTTGGAGAAATTTGTACATTTTCCTGGGATAACCTACTGAACCAACTGGAATTCGAGTGATTACGACTTGTGTTGTTGGGCACAGCTGTGCAAAGCGGATTATGAGAGCGACCAGCTGTTTTTTGTTTATATTTATAATTTGAGTTAGAGATGCCGTAGTCATACATATATTTGAAGAGTTGCCATTTTATGACAAATTACGTTTTATTTTACGAATGTTTTATAGCCTTTTTATAGCCTTTTTACACCAAAACAGCATTCCGCATCTTGAGCTGAAGATGCGGAATGCTAAAAAGTGGTTTTACACCGCAGTTTCGCATATTGTCAGCTGTTGTCTAGCTCACACATTTTTCCATTTGCCTTGTAAAACTGCAATATTTTCCTGCCACAAACCTATTAACATTGTTACGGAGGCTGTATTCCACAAAGCGCGAATAGTTTTAACTAATTGGAATAACCATTTATTAATATTTTGGCAAAAATGTAAATTTTTTGTCCGTCCATGTTGTTTGGCATTTTTCCCGATAAATGTAAACAAACGACCTAAATGGTGGTTGCCGGATCAACATTACTGAGAAAAATCGCTTAAATTCCAATTTTCAGAGTACAACTCAGTGTATTTTTCCGCATCTTTCATGGATGCGAAAATATGTTAACATTTTTCCAACAACAAAATACATGTTAAAATTTTAGCATTTTGGCCGCATCCATCAAAGATGCGGATTAACGCGGAAATATGTTAAATGCGTTCCGGTGTAAAAAGGCTATTACACCGGATCGCATTTAACATATTTCAGCGTTAATCCGCATCTTTGATGGATGCGGCCAAAATGCTAAAATTTTTACATGTATTTTGTTGTTGGAAAGATGTTAACATATTTTCGCATCCATAAAAGATGCGAAAAAATACAATGACTTGTACTCTGATAATTGGAATTTAAGCGATTTTTCTCAGTAATGTTGATCCGGCAACCACTATTTTCGATGTTTGTTTACATTTATCGGAAAAAATGCCAAACAACATGGATGGTCAAAAAAATTAAATTTTTGCCAAAATATTAATAAATGGTTATTTCAATTAGTTAAAACTATTCGCGCTTCGTGGAATACTGCCTCCGAAACAATGTTAATAGGTTTGTGGCAGGAAAATATTGCAGTTTTACAAGGCAAATGGAAAAATGTGTGAGCTAGACAACAGCTGACAATATGCGAAACTGCAGTGTAAAACCACTTTTGAGCATTCTGCATATTCAGCTCAAAATGCGGAATGCTTTTTTGGTGTAAAAAGGCTATTACACAGCAGTTTCGCATATTGTCAGCTGATGTCTAGCTCACACATTTTTCCATTCGCCTTGTAAACCTGCAATATTTTCCTGTTTGTTGTTTGGCATTTTTTCCGATAAATGTAAACAAACAACGAAAATGGTGGTTGCCGGATCAACATTACTGAGAAAAATCGCTTAAATCAAAGATGTGGAATAATGCGGAAATATGTTAAAAGCGTTCCGGTGTAAAAAGGCTATAAGTCTGCCTTTTCATATTTCCTATTCTATTTTAAAGGTACTTTTTGGTGCTATTTGGTGGAATAAACGTACTTTTTGGCACTAACAAAGTCATGGTTACTTAAGGGCTACATTTCGCACATTGGACTTCTCTACTCCGACATCAATTTCAGTTTTTAATTTTCTTATTTCGTTGCGTACACCCTAATGGCGCCTATTAAGTTCGTAAATATCATACAAATATAAGAAAAATTCTGATTTTTAAAGTATTTAATTGTATTCATAAACACAAAAGTTATAGAGGTTTTGTGTTGTCCGATCGAAACAGAACACATATCATTTTTCATGCTTACCCAAAGGGCTAAAATTCGTCCATTTGACAACTCCAACGTCGATTTTGAGTTTTTTTTGTACATATGTGCCTTTTAGAATGACAATGGTCTAAGCCACACTTTAAGTCTAATACACAACATTTTTCAATTAAAGTATAGATTGTTTCTTTTAAAATATTCTATCATTGTCTCCAAATTTTATAAAAAAAAGGAATTGACCTAAGGTACGGTCAGATTAGCCAACATTTGTTCAATATATGCCAAAGCAATACAGAGTTGATTTTGTGTTCACACTACGCATATTTGTTCGATCAAACATGTGCCAAACTGTGTCAAATAGACATTAGGGAAAACATATTTGACCTTAGTGTCTTAAGTCAGAGTGCGAAATAAAAAGAGATTTCCACTCGCTTCGACCTTGAGCGTACCGTTTTCAGTCAGTCCTACCAAACAGCGTCAGTGATTTGTTCAATATATGCCAAAGCAATACAGAGTTAATTTTGTTTTCACACTACGCATATTTGTTTGCTTCTTTTTGTTTGATCATACAGGTGTCAAATTGTGCCAAATAAACATTAGGGAAAACATACATATTTGCCCTAAGTTTCTAAGTCAGAGGCTGAAATGACAAGAGATTTCCATTCTCTTTTGCCCTTGTGCGTACCGTCTTCAGTCAGTCTTATCAAACAGAGTCAGTGATTCCTCCACCTGGTTCTTCTAACGTGGTCGTGGTATCCCTCTTTTGCGCCGTCCTTAGAGATCTTGAAAGAATACCATTCGCGCTGGAGTTTCCTCATCCATCCTCACTACATGACCTAGCCAGCGTAATCGTTGCACTTTGATTCGCTTGACCACATCAATGTCGTGGTATAACTAGTATAACTCATGGTTCATCTGAATCCTGAACTCGCCGTTTACGCAAATGGGTCCAAATATTTTGCGGAGTATTTTTTTCTCAAACACCGCCAGATGAGCTGCATCCGCCTGTGTAAACACCCAAGATTCGGAGGCATACAGCAGGACCGGTCAAATTAGTACCTGATACAGTTGGACTTTGGTGAGCACTATTCTCCGATTTATTTCTCGGCTGACACTGTTGTTTTTGTCCATGGCGGATCCAAGGGGGATAAATTCATCCACTTCCTCAAACCAATAGTTTTCAACGTTCGCGCTGTTTCGTTTTGACCTCATTCACTGCCAAACCCATTTTCGCTGACTCCATTTCAACAGATGAGAAGACAGCTGTTACCTCTCGCATCGTCCGACCGATAATGTCGATATCATCGGTGCCAGACATGTTTACCGCTGCTTTCCCTAACACCTCCTCCATCACTTTGTTTAATTGTATGCCTGACAAGCCATCACCCTGTTTAAGACCTCTTGTCGTATCGAATGGCGCATATAAATCCTTGCCAATCAGAACAGAGGATTTGGTATTCGTAAGGGTACACCCGCAGAGACGAATTATTACGCACGAATTATTACGCAGGGATACCGAACTCAGCCATCGTATAGTCGATGCCTGATGGGACTATCAAAGGCAGCTTTGTAATCGACAAAGAGGTGGTAAGTGTCGATTTGCTTCTCATGGGTTTTCTCAGGAATCTGCCGTAGTGTAAATATCTGATCCGTCATGGATTTGCCTGGTCTAAAGATTTTCCACAGTTGGCTTAAGACGTTCACACAGTATGCTAGAAAGGACCTTATACGCAATCGGTAAGAGAGGCTAATTCCACGGTAGTTTTTACACTCACTATGGTAACCTTTTTGGTAAATTGGACATAGCACACTGAGTTTCCAATTATCTGGCATGCTTACCTGAAGCCAAATATTCTCTATGAGCTATTGCATGGTTAAAACAAGCTCATCTTCAGCCACCTTAAACAACTTAGCTGGAAGGCCGTCAGTCCCAGCAGCTTTGTTGTTCTTTAGGCGGGATAGTTTTTATCTCGGAGGGAGACATTCGATGTTATCGCCTCGGATTGGTACACCGTCTTCAGCAGCCGAGTTTTCAGACATCTATTGGCTGCAGAAGTGATCTTTCCATATTCTCTGTACACTCTCGGAGTCAGTAACGTGATGACAATCCTTGTCTTTACAGGAGGCAAGACCTGTTGAATTTTCGGGTTTCACCTCTGTTTCTGTATTCTTCAATGCACACATTATTCTGCTCCTACAGCTCTCGATTTTTTCACCTGAAGAGTCGAGTCGCCTCCCGCCTCTTCTCCCTGTACATTCATGAACAGCTCGCGTTGCCGAACACAAAACCACAACCAAACTCATGCCTATCCGCGTGGCAGCAGTAGTAAACGTCACACATCCTCATAAGCGAGCATTCATATCCAGTCCACTAGATTTCCTGTATAGAAGTAATGTCAGCCTTATACTCTTCGAGGACATCCGTCAGTTGAATAGAAGCACCTGGTCGGTATAGAGTTCTATTCAGAGTTCATATCCAGTTCCTGTGTATCAGTAATATCAGCATTATATTCTTCGAGGATATCCGTAAGTTGAATAGAATCACCTGGTCGGTATAGAGTTCATATTCTCAAAACATGGTTCTTAAAACGTTTGCGGTGGTCGTCAACACCTTTATGTACCTCTCTAGAGGACAGCCGATATGGTATAGTGATTATTTAATGGCGGCCCTGATTCGCCATGTCATAGATTCGTCATCAGGCACATGTACCATTTTATAGGTCGTCCTCGGTCTCTACCCCTCCGGTTTGGGGACTACTTATTAATCGCTAACCTTTTTCAAATGAAATATTTATAATTACGTACTTATGAAGATGTATTTATGAAATGAGGTATGTTTCGGCGGCCATATTTTCAGAAAACCGGTTAAAAAACCCGGTTTAATAGCCGGTTTCATGTCTTTTCAGTCGTGCGCTATATTACGCTAATGGCAATGGCTAACCATTTTGAAAAACCCTGTTTCGAAACTCGGATTTAAGAACCGGGTTTAAACTTTTTATACCATCACCCTTAGGGATGAGGGTACCCCCCAGTAGGAAGTACCGTCATACACGACTTTGTCGTCAACGCTGTCTTCAAGACAAAATATGAAAAACTAGTTCGCAAAACACTTGATTGACGACAAGCTGACCGACAAAATACTAATGTTGTCGTGCATTAAACACAATCAACAATATCTGAAGGAAAAAAATTGTGTGGGCGACATGTCGCTCATCATCCTACTGGCCCAGTAGGAAGTGTCTGCAAGATCCTCAAGGATAGGTGCACGACCATAGTAAACCGTTGATGACACGTGGAGGACCGTCCATACAAATCGTCGTCGAAATTTTCATACAAGTGTCTGCTTTGTCATGTACGATCTGATGAGCGACAATGTCGGTCTAATTGTCGTTGATGCCTAAATAAGCGACATGTCGCCCACACAATCATGCACGACATAATGACCGACAATGTCGGTCAAATTGTCGTTACCAGTGCTTAATAATTTAAAATAACAAATTGAAGTAGTTTTATTGAAAACGTGAGATACATGAACCGTCACGCACTGCTGTTTCCAACAAACTGAAAATTTTTTCCTTTTACTTTCTTCTCTTCAATTCTATGTCGTTATTGTTCCGTGACATTGAATTTTTTTGTTTGATGCACGACAACATTAGTATTTTGTCGGTCAGCTTGTCGTCAACCGAGTGTTCTGTACATACATTTTTTACATTTTGTCTTGAGGACAGCGTTGACGACAAAATTGTGTATAACGATACTTCCTACTGGGTATATATCATTTGATACGACCCAAAAGTGTAACACATAGAAGACGCAACCAAATGTTTTGAAATTTTGCACGAGATAATATTTCCCCAAAACTACTTACGGTATTGCAAATGGGCCCATGTACCGGCCCTTCTGGTACCTCCCATATAAATACATCTTTCCGCCCACTTAAGAAATCGAGTAATAATATCAATACACTCGTCACGATCGTATTTTGTTAAGTTATAACAGGATAAAGTTTTGGAGAAAAAATTGGAATGTCTAGCCACACCCCATCTGGTACTTGCCATACCCATCTGGTACCGCTCACTTTAGAAATCGATTAATATTATTAATAGTCCCAACGCGATCGAGACCAAATTCTGTATTTAGTAAAACTATAACAAAATAAAGTTTTGGAGAAAAAATTTGAAGTCTAGCCACGCCCCTTATGGTACCTCTCATACAAATGTACAATTCCGCCCACTTTAGAAATCGATTAATATTATTAATATACCCAACGCGATCGTATACAAATTCTGTATTTAGTAAAGCTTTAGCAGGAAAACGTTTTGGAGAAAATAACTTTAAGTCTAGACACACCCCTTTTGGTACCTCCCTTACAAATGTACGACCTCAGTAGGAAGTGTCTACAAGACATCCTCAAGGATAGGTGCATGACCATAGTAATTTGTTGATGACACGTAGGGGACGAAATTTTCATACAAGTGTCCGCTTTGTCATGCACGACCGGATGAGCGACAATGTCGGTCAAATTGTCGTTGATGCCTAAATAAGCGACATGTCGCCCACACAATCATGCACGAACTTATAACCGACAATGTAGGTTAAATTTTCGGTCATCTGTTCGTGCATGATTGTTTGGACGACCAGTCGCTTATATAGGCATCAACGTCAATTTGACCGACATTGTCGCTCATCAAGTCGTGCATGACAAAGCGGACACTTGTATGAAAATATCGTCGACGATTTGTATGGACGGTCCTCTACGTGTCATCAACGGTTTACTATGGTCATGCACATATCCTTGAGGATGTCTTGCAGACACTTCCTACTGGGGTGGTTTATAATTTAAAATAACAAATTGAAGTATTTTATTTGAAAACGTGCGATAAATGAACCTTCACGCACTGCTGTTTCCAACAAACTGAACATTTTTTACTTCTACTTTCTCTTTTCCATTTTTAGTTGTATTGTCTCGTTACATTGAACTTTTTTGTTTGATGCACGACAACATTAGTATTTTGTCGGTCAGCTTGTCGTCAACCGAGTGTTTTGACGACAAGTACACACATTTTTCACAGTTTGGCTTGAGGACAGCGTTGACGACAAAGTCGTGTATGACGATATTTCCTACTGGGACTCCGCCCATTTTAGAGATGGAGTAATAATATCAATATAATAGAAAATGTTTTGTTTTACTGAGGATGAGGGTATATATGTAAGTCGGGTTGCCCGACTAAAACTTTCTTACTGGTTTAAAAGTTCAGTTAAAAGTACATCATACATTTGACTACTTTAGGGTCACCTTTGGGGCAGTTGAAGGGATGGGAGCAAAATTTATAAAAAACTTAGTTTATGTACGGGAGCCACCGTAGGGAGTGAAGATTGGGAAAGTATGTTTAGGGAAAATGTTAGGAGGGGAAATAACTGTCTGTCGTTCATACATTTTACGCCTCTAGGGTTGAATCCGAGGCAGTTGCGAGGCTTAATGTGGATTTTTTCTCCTTCCCACTAACATTGTGCCATTTAAAACACCAAACTACACCCAAAATTTGGCTCATGCTTTTTTTTACCAACTAAGGATTTCCATACAACATTATCGCTCTCCTAGTGAAAATATTCCCTTTTAATAACTATTAAACAACAAACAACCAAATTGAAAAATTAAAATTTTTTTTTTAATTAATAATTTTTTGCCCCTTTTTTAATTGCTAAACAGCAAATTTTTCGCACATTTCTTCGCAATTTGTTTTTTAATAATTTCATTATTTTTTTGACATATTACCTAGTGTAATTTACATTATGGTCAATACATTTCAAATCATATTTGTCTTTGTTGTATGTATTTTATTTTCTCTAATAAACCTTTTCTAAAATTACAGTAAACCAATCATACGTATAGTAACTAGTACTCACTCTACCCAATTTACACTGACGCAGAATTCTATCTGGTACCTCATCCAGCTTAACACCAAACTGTATAGCGGTCGAATGCCACTATTTGTACATAGTTTGTCCACTTTGTACTTAATTTATGATCTCTTAACATTAAATGTGAATACAACATGTTCTGATTTTCAGAGGAAGACCAAGAATTACTCATGTGAAAGTAACCAAAACGAAACCGAAACAAAAAAAAGGAAAATGTGTACAATTTAAGCCTTAAGGATTACATAACACAAATATTTAACCACGACAATGAATAAACTAGCAAATATTCGACCAAATACCAGTTCTTGATTTGTTTTTTTTTTTATTGGTGTGTCGGTTTGCTCCATTTGTTTGCTCTTCCCCACACTAATAGCCGGCTACAAAGTGGACAACAATGTGGACATGTTGCACATGTTGTAGCAGGGCATTGCAACATTTATGCCGCCGTCTTCGTCGTCGTCGTCCAGGCAACACACCAACGATATTAAAACTTTGATTTCACCAATTTAAAACCATAACAATTCACATTCTATCTCAAATGCATCAAGAGTTTGGTATAGGTGTTTAGAGTTTAGTGGGGGTTGCCAGTTGTTGCAGTTACATTTTAATTTTGAGATTTTTAGAAAAAAAGAAATGGCTGCTTTTGAGCGAAAAATCTAAAATGTTATTTACATTCCAACAGTCTGAACTTATGGTAATGATTTGCATGGCGAAAACTTTGTTTCTTAATCAAATTTTTAGCTAAAAAAGTTGGATAATTGGGTTTGTATAGTTCGGCTTGAGTTCAGGCAGAAAATGAAAAAAAGATTAAATTTTTGAAAACATTCTCACATTTGCCATTTCGAGAGTCCTTTGGTCCTTTTTAATGGTCTTCAAAATGTCTGCATAATTTAATATAGTTATTGTGGGTTGCATATATTATTAAACTTTTAATAACATTAAACATTGTTATAACAGGCTGGATATTTTGTTGCTTTTACAAGGACGTTGGCCTCTTTCAATGTCCTTGAACTTGTTTATTCATTTGGCATTAAAAAAGAACCACAAAAAATGATACACCAAAAAAATAAATGACAACATTTCTACTTTCTAGTAAACTATAGAAATTCTCATAAATACATTTCTTCAGATATTGTTTATATTTTATATACAATAAAAAGTGCAAAGCATTAATGGGGACGAATAAGATACCAACGAAATTCATTTTAGAACTTTGTAAGATGTAAGATTTTGAAAGACATATCAGTGTGTCTGCTATATTGGGTGGCTGGTTGGATGATGGGAGGATACGATAACTCGTGTAATCTGTTTCTGTGGAAATTTACATCGTCGTCCCGAAGTTATCTTCACGTATCACCAGAAAATTTTTTTGTGGGAAATTGGTTCTAAAGTTTCGAAACTTAATACAAAAAAAGTTGTGTGAAAAAAGTATTCCAATATTTTTGTCAGAAGTAGTGCTTGAAATTCTACATATATTAGTGTAAAAAAAACCAAAGCCATGGAAACTATTTTCCGAGTTATAACTTTTTTTACATCAAATTATTTTGTCACATTTTGTTGTATACGCCACTTTTTGGGAAATATTTATTTTTTTATGGCACATACGTGAAAATAACATGAAAACCCGCGTTCATATGTTTTTACTCCGAAATTATCTTCACGTATATCCACTATACATTCAGTAAGTTGCAAGTATATGATCAATAACAACGTGAAACATTTGCGCATTCTGTACAACGTGGTACTAAATTTTACCGAAATGGGTTATAAAGTCATTATAAAGAATTGAAATATATATGTATCGTCACCTGGAATGTAAAAAAAGCGAAACCCTCATTTTCATAATTTTAGAGGAGAAGCAAAAAACTTTATAACATGAAAAGTATTAAATTTTTGGACACGAATTACTCACAGATTCGCTTAAGATCAACAATATATTAAAATATTTTTGGAAATTATTTTTTTTTAGAATTTCTGAAATGTGTGTTAGTCTTTTTTGATTGTTTATGCAATAAAACCGTTATTTTTGGACCTTTGACGGGACGTGTAGAATCGCCTAGTATGCCATATTCAATCAAAAAAAGATTTTCTATTTTTTTGAATTTACGGTTTTTGCATTTCCATTGATGGTATGTCGAATTGTTAATTTTTTGTTTCGAAAAATTTTATTGATTACACACTGCTACAGTATGGAAAAAAATTAAGGAAATTGGAGGAGTGACATGTTCTAAGTGTGATTAAGAACAACATGTATATGTAACCCATATTTCGATAACACCCTCAAAAACCTGAATTACGGGTAAAAACCCGGTCTCCACTTCAGGGCTTATAACTCAGTCAATTTTAACAGCTTTTAGTTGCTTTAATGGTCTGAAAAGAAGAAGAGACTACTGTCTTTCAAACGATGTATATATTTAAATAAATAACTTGTCCTATATGTCTGTATTTGCCTTGAAACCGCAAACTTGTAGGATTTGAAAGTGACGTTCTTCGAAAAACTTCAATAATTTAAACACTGTGTAAACAATTTTATGGGCAAATATGCGTTGTACTCGTAAATGAATGCAATTTCTTAATAAAATAATAAATATTAGAGAATCCTAATAAAATATAGGAAATTCTGATCGTTAGCCGAATTTGATGTATCATTTGATACTCTTTAACGTAAATTTGAAACTTCTTCTAACTTAAAAAATTATGAAAAATCCAACCAGTTTGCGGTATCGAGGCAAAAACCGACATATATGACAAGTTATCTATATAAATATATGTATTGTTGCAAAGGCCGAGTCTTTTCTTTCCAAAACCATTAAGAAATCTAACTTTGGTTAGGAATTGACTGAGTTATAAGCCTTCAAGTGAGGAAAGTAATGAAGAGTCGGTATTTTTACCCGTAACTTTTTGGTATACAGGTTATTGTTGTACTCGATATGACATACAACATTCACTAGTTTACGTTCTAAGTTCTTATTGACTGTAGCACGGTGTAATTTATTTTTTAAAATATGTCACATTTTTCTGGCACATACGTGAAGATAACTTATTTTTTTCATAATTCGAAATTTTCATATATTTTTTATTGTATATCCACAACAATGGTTCATACGGCATCATAACGCAAAATTTTTTTCCTAAAAGTGGATATACAACAAAACGGCTCCTCAATATCTCAGAAACTATAAGAGGTAAGGACCTGGGGATTAAACAGATTGATAGATCTAAAAAATTTATCCAAGGAAATGGTACCTCTCATACAAATGACCGAATTGACGCTCATAGCTTTACATATATATATTTTTTGTGGGCGCACTGAATTCGGTGATATTTTGCGTAAGATGCACGCTTTAAAAACTTTTATTCAGGAAAGAATTTGGACTATATCGGCCAACCCGCACAAAACTAAAACATTTTCCGCACCCCATCTGGAACATACATAGAAAATGAAAAATAAGAGAAAAATAGCCCCCCAAAATGTTGACGTCCACCGCAAACGTTTAAGGTCCATTATTTAAGAATATGCACTTGGAATGTTAGAACTCTATACCGACCAGGTGCCTCTATTCAACGGGCGGATGTCCTCGAAGAGTATAAGGCTGACATTACAGGATATCCGGTGGACTGGATATTGATGCTCGCGGATGAGTGATGTGTATTACAGCTGCCACGTGGATAAGCATGAGTTTGGTTGTGGATTTGTGGTCGGCAAGAGACTACAACACCTGGTCTCTAGGTTTACTCCTGTCAGTGAACGAATCGCCACCACTCTCAAGGCAAGATTTTTTTTACATCACGCTGATATGTGCTCATGCTTCGACGGAGGAGCAAAGTGACGAGGTCAAAAACTAATTCTACGCCCAACTTGAAAAAACATATGACCGTAGCCCGGGCCATGATGTTAAAATCGTGCTGGGAGTTTTTTATTCCAAAATAGTCCGGGAGAATGTCTTTAGCCCAACAGTCGGAAAATTTAGTCTGCATACTGACACATCGCCAAACGGAATCAGACTGATAGATTTCTCTGCAGCAAGGAACATGGTAATTAGCAGCACACGATTTGACCACAAAAACATTCACAGGCAACGTGGATATCTCCCGATCAAGTAACGAGGAACCAAATTAATCACGTGGTAATCGATGGAAGGCACGCATCAAGTGTCTTAGCCGTATGAGTGATCAGGGGTGCGAACATGAACTCAGATCAAAAGCTCACTGCAGTGAAGGTGCGTTCTACGCTAAGCAAGGCGAAAACCCTGCGTAACCAGGCACAAAGAAAGTTGGACATCGCTAAACTGCAGACCGCAGAGTTAGCCAACGCCTATTCCCACCAACTCACTAAACTACTTCGTGATGCTCCAACTCCCGAAAATAATAGCGCGGTCCGTTCTGGGGTATGTGAAGCCGATGCCGAATGCCGCAATGCCACCCGGGAACAAGATTCGGCAACAAGAGCTGTTCATGACAAATACAGGGTGAAGAGACGGGAGGCGACTCGACTTCAGGCGAAAAAACGAGAGCTAAAGCAGCGGAATAATGTGTGTATTATAGAATACAGGAACAAAGTTGAAGCCCGAAAATTCTATCAGAAGATAAATGGTAGGGTACATGGAACAGGTCTTCACTCCTGTAAAGACCAGGATGGTCATCCCGTTACTGACTCCGAGAGCGCACTGAAAGTATGGAAAGATCTCTTTTGCAGCTACTGAAGATTGTGTACCAATCCGAGACGATAACATTGACTGTCCCCCTTCGAGCCAAGCTGAGATATCAACAGCCATATCCCGTCTAAAGAACAACAAAGCCGCTGGGGCTGATGGTCTTCCAGCTGTGTTGTTTAAGGTGGGTGGAGATGAACTTGTTTTGAGCATGCAACAGCTCATAGAGAATATTTGACTTCAGGAGAGCATGCCAGAGTATTGGAATCTCAGTGTGCTATGTCCAATCTACAAAAAAGGTGACCGTAGTGAGTGTAAAAACTATCGTGGAATTAGCCTCTTACCGATTGCGTAGAAGGTTCTCTCTAACATACTGTATGAACGTCTAAAGCCTTTAGAGCAGACAAATCGACGACGGATCAGATATTTACACTACGGCAGATTCTGGAGAAAACCCATGAGAAGCAAATCGACACTTACCATGTCTTTGTCGATTCCAAAGCTGCCTTCGATAGTCCCATCAGGAATCGACAGTACGAAGCCATGTCTGAGTTCGGTATTCCTGCGAAGATAATTCGTCTCTGCCGGTGTACCTCTGTTCGGATTGGCAATGATCTATCTGCGCCATTCGATACGACGAGAGGTCTAAGACAGGTTGATGGTTTGTCATGCATACTATTCAATATAGTGATGGAGAAGATGTTAAGGAAAGCAGCGGCTTACATGTCTGGCACTATATTTAATAAGAGCCACATGCTGCCCGCAGATGATATCGACATTATCGGTGAAAGGGTGTCAGCGAAAATGGGTTTGGCAGTGAAAGAGGACAAGACGAAGTTAATGGTATCATCGAACAAAGTGTCCACCCGTTGGGGACGCAGCGTGAACGTTGAAAACTATTGCTTTGAGGTAGTTGATGAATTTATCTACCTCCGATCCACCATGGGCAAAAACAACAGTGACAGCCTTGAAATAAAACGGAGAATAGTGATCGTCAACAGGTGTTCCTTTGGGCTACCCGAGCACTTCATAAACTCCACCCTACCTCGAACCACCAAAGTCCAACTGTACCAGGTACTAATTTTACCGGTCCTGTTGTATGCCTCCAAATCTTGGCGGTGTTTGAGAGAAAAATACTCCGCAAATAATGTGGACCAATTTGCGAGTTCAGGATTTGGATGAACCATGAGCTGTACGAGTTATACCACGACATTGATGTGGTCAAGTGAATCAAAGTGCAACGATTACGCTGGCTAGGCCATGTCGTGAGGATGGATGAGGAAACTCCAGCGCAAAAGGTATTCTATCAAGACTTTGAAGAACGGCGTAAAAGGGGGAGACCGCGACTCCGTTAGAAGGACTAGGTGGAGGAATCACTGACCCTGCTTGGTAGGATTGACTGGAGACGGTGCGCACAAGATCGAAGCGAATGGAAATCTCTAATCATTTCAGCATCTGGCTTAAACACTAAGATATAAATATATATGTGTTGTGAAGTTGTTTTTAAGGCTTATAATCAGGGATTAAAAAGACTCCAAAACTCTCTGCTCAACACATTTTAAACGTCGGTAATGTGCGCAGGCGAACTCAAAACACAAGAGTTTAATGATCGAAGATGCTCCGCACACAGAGTCAACACATAACAAAACTCTTTTTTACAATTTTTTCCTGAGCACTCAAAGATGGTGTGCACACATAAACGAGCGACACTAAAAGATTGGTAGAGAAGAAGAAGAAATATAGCTGTATATGTATAAATATGTGTATGTATGTGTTTTTTTCTCCATATGAATATTTACTCCGTGTTTGGGTATTTTCGTTTCTCAGTGCACATATGAGTTGTGTCATCTTTATCGCACACACGACGGGAGTCAGAAAAAAGAGCAACATCGTTTTCCGACACTTAGCAAGATGTGTTTGCATGTTAACATGCTCAACGGTACAGAGTTTGTGTCACATTTACCTCTCAAACACTCTCATGAAAAGAGTTTTGCATACATTTTGTGCACATTTGTGAGTTTTTTTCAAATGCTGCTTATAATCACTCACTAGGATGAAGCGTTTCGATCTCCATACAAATGACCGAACTGACCTTTATAGTTTTACATACATTACCTTTTTTGTAGGTACACTGAATTCAGTCAAATTTTGCGAAAGAGTTACGCTTACGGGTTGACCCTTTCTGGTACCTCCCACACAAAAATACATATTTTTTGAAAATTAAGTTTTCTTCCATAACTTCCAAACATGAACCTGGGGGATAATAATATTTGGTCGGTGAATTTATCTTGTGATAGGAGGCAAAACCTCAGCAAACCTGACTATTTGACACACTCCTCCAGGCACCTCCGATTTTAATAACTGAAATTGCCCCTTTAACATATATGCATGTATATTAAGGTGGACCTTATTTCTTTTTTTTCGATGTTCCAAAAAATTTTCGGTTGAAAATAGATGCGGCGCTCGAGGTTTGTGAAAACAAGCTTAACCCTCCACAAAACAAACCGATTTTTTTTGGAAAAGTGAAATAAAAATTACCCTAGGGTTCACAAACTTTAAAACTCGAGTGGCACATCAATTTTCAACCAATGGAGGTCAGATTTTTTTAAATTATTTTCTTAACAAATGTGTTTTAAGACTTTCCATACATTGAGGGTCCATTGTATATCGTTTTTGTATGTACACTGAATTTACTTTAATTTGTCCAAGGTAAGCGTTCATTGAAAGTAGATTTATAAAAATAAGTAAAATTTTAACGGTTTTGCGACATGCTATAGACTGCTGGTATTATGACTGAAAGTCCTATCTACAAACGTTTACGCTCCACAAGCAGGCGAATAATAATAAAATAAGTAATTTAAAAAAAAATCAGTTTATATCAATAACTGAAGACTTAAACAATATCTTATATTGGGTGATGATATTGATCAGTCAGACTGAAATTTGTGTACTGCTTTTAATCTATTTTCGACTCGAGAGGGTTAGAATTGACCCAATATGTAAGAAAGGACTTCACAGTGTAGTGACAGTATTGTCGAACATTACGAGGTATTTGCCACTTGCACCGAGTAGGGTCATCAATTCATTCATTCATCCGTTCATATATAGCAACGCCCTTCACTTGTTCCCTTCAAATCCTGTGAGTTAATCAATTAAGACTAGACTAGGCTGTCATCTCTGCTATCCAAATCGAATATTATCCACAATATCTGTATCATCTATGTTATCCACATCATAATATTGGTGCATTGCTGTGTCACAGGGACATCGAATAAATCTACGATTAACATTCGTATTAATTTCCACACCATGACAGTGTGGCGGCGGCAACCCAGATGAACGGCATAAAAAAAATCAAGGCGCAAGCTGAGGAAACGCAACAGAGCTGTAGAAGAGGTACGTGTTATTGAATTTATGAGCCATATATTGCAACATTTATCAAAGTGATAAATGGCACTGGACATAGTCAAGTCAAGTAGTATCACATACATCTCCACCACACCAACCAACCAACCAACCACTTCCAATGCCACCAATTCTTTGCGTACACAGAAAACGCTCGCTCGCTCGATTTCTCTCTCCCATTCTCCGCAAATGCTTAAGAAAAGCTAGATTTGTTGAAGTTAAAAAGTACAGCGCTGAGTTTGAGTCTAAAGGGGAAATACTATACTTGCGTTTTAATTAAAATCATTTACAGAAGTATTATTTACTTTATTTACGTTGTTGCTGTTGCTGCTAAGGATACAACTTGGACACTAGCTGGCTAGCTGGATGCTGTTTGTTGTTACGAAATTTGTTGCATTTGTTGCGTATGAGTAGAGCATATGTGCGACCATGACTTTGTAGTTCAAGTTCCAATTTGGCGAAAAATGTTGGGTGGTCAATAAAACGACAACAGCAACTGCAACACTAAGAACAACAACAACAACGTCGACGACGATATCATACCACAACGACACCAACAATTGCAATCATACAACATTCTTACATTGTAGGCATTTGATTGTGGCCCCGCTGCTGTTTGGAGGTGGTGGTGTCCAAATCTATGGTTATTCTAGAGATTTGTTGCCAAGATTTGAAGTTCCGGTAATGAACTGTAATAAATTTCATTCACTAATTGCCATGATGAACATCAAGTGAGCTTGAATATTGGTGGCATCAAGTGCGTATTACTCAACATTGGCCCACACAGGTAATAGCTTGTATGTACATTCCATACAAAATGTTAGCAGGAAAAATGTTAAAAATTCAATAGCGTACAATGTGCCCCATTGAGAGTGTAACCTGTCATACTTATTGTCGTTATGGCTTCCTCTGTGAACAGTAAATAGCACTACACAGTACAACGTTTTTCAGCTCATTCATTTGGGACTCAAAACTGAGAACTGCACGTGAAAGTAGCCCCAAAAATAAGAAGTTCTACATCATTCGTTTTGTTAAGTTACATGCCATAATAATTTAATATCGATTTGAAGTTAGTAGGTATCGTATAGGGGAATTTGTCACGTTTTAAGCTTTTTGGTGTGACTTAACTGGAGAACCAATAGTCCGATTTATCTGAAACAAATTTAAAAAAATTAAGAATTACAGTTCCTTTAATCTGTTCATATAACATTTCCCTACATAAGCAACAGTTTCACTTTTCCACTCATCAAATGTTTTTGAACTTAATTTATTTAGTAGCAGTTACAATAAAACTGATGTACTCCGTGGCGTATGATTTACGTGGAATATTACTTATGATAATCATACGCCACCATATAACATTATAACATTATAAGAAAAGAGCCTAAAACGTGACAAATTCCCCTATTCGATACTTAATAACTTTAAATCGATATTACATTTTTATAGCATGTAACTTTACAAAACGAATGATGCAGAACTTGTTCTTTTTGAGGCTACTTTCACGTGCAGTTCTCAGAATTGAGTCCCGAAATCATTTGTTGTACTGTGTAATTTTAGCATAACTCAAGTACCGTTTCTCCGATTGTATCAAAAGTTTTGAAGTTATCTAAAATGTTGAAAAATTATTTTGAAAGAGAGAGAGGGAGGAAGACAATAATTCTAATTGTCACTTAATCTTCTTAAGCTAAAATATTCTATATAGTTATTCTGACTTGGTTTTTTTTGGGTAATTAGAACAAATTAAAAAAATAAAGTTACCAAGCTGGGATTCGAACCGGCAACCATCGCCGTATACGTTTCATCTTTGGGTAGAGACTTATCAGTGGCGTCGTGGCGTAATGTGGTTTTCTCGTCGGCTGAGATAAGCCCTGCCATCGCCAGGGTCGCCATAAGGACCCACAAAACCTTACGGAATAAGAACTCAGTAGATTTCCCCTGACTAGGACAAAATAACAGTACTGTTTATTGATGGTGTAATTGAAACCTAAAATCTATGGATAATTATTTAGATGCGAAAACCATTTAGATTCGGATTTAGTGATAGCTTTTTTTTCTTGTCCGGTAATATGTACTCAGACCGATTTTAGATGATCGAGAACTTTTAGTGTACGATCGACGAGTATTGATGTGGCCTATGACTACAATGATAGGTTTTGGGACTCGGGTTGATTGAAGAAAGTTCCCGTTTACGATTTGGTCGATTTGAGGTTGATCGGAAACTCTGTATTACATTCCCAAAACGGTAGAGGTCAGGTATGTCAGTATCGTTTTGGTATTCAGGAACATGGTAATTCGCGTTCTTTCGATAATTCAGGCTAAATCAGTGATTCTTCAGTGGTTGTATCGATGATTCGGCTTTCGTCGTTAGTCAGTTTGGTATCCGCAACTCAGGATCGTGTTAATGACTCGTGTTCTCTTGTAGATCAACTTCTGCAACTTGTTGTTGTATTGATGATTCGGCTTTCTTCGTTCATCAGTTTGGTATCCTCAACTCAGGATCGTGTTGATGACTCGTGTTCTCTTGTAGAACAACTTCTGCAACTCGTAGTTGAATCGACAGACCGAAGTCCGATTCAACAGTTCGAAGTCCAATTCAACAGACCAAAGTCCGATTTAACAGACCGAAGTCTGATTCAACAGACCAAAATCAGATTCAACAGACCGAAGTCCGATTCAATAGACCGAAGTCCGATTCAACAGACCGAAGTCCGATTTAACAGACCGAAATCCGATTCAATAGACCGAAGTCTGATTTAATAGACCGAAGTCCGATTCAACAGACCGAAGTCCGATTTAACAGACCAAAGTCCTGTTCAACAGACCGAAGTCCCATTCAACAGACCGAAGTCCGATTTATCAGACCGAAGTCCGATTAAACAGACCGATGACCGATTCAATGGACCGCAGTCCGATTTAACAGACCGAAATCCGATTCAACAGACCAAAGTCCAGTTCAACAGACCGAAGTCCGATTTAACAGATCGAGGTCTGATTTAACAGACCGAAGTCCGATTCAGCAGACCGAAGTCCAGTTCAACAGACATAAGTCCGATTTAACAGACCGAAGTCCGATTTATCAGACCGAAGTCCTATTCAACCGACCAAAATCCGATTCAACAGACGGATGTCCGATTTAACATACCGATGTTCGATTCAACAGACCGAAGTCCGATTCAACGGACCGAAGTCCGATTTATCAGACTGAAGTCCGATTCAACAGACCGAAGTCCGATTAAACAGACCGAAGTCCGATTTAACAGACCGAAATCCGATTCAGCAGACCGAAGTCCAATTCAACACAGCGAAGTCTGATTTAACAGACCGAAGTCCGATTCAACAGATCGAAGTCCGATTCAACATACCGAAGTCCAAATTAACAGACCGAAGTCGCATTAACAGGCCGAAGTCCAATTTAACAGACCGAAGTCCGATTTAACCGACTGAAGTCCGGTTTAAGAAACCGAATTCCGATTTAACAGACTGAAGTCCGATTCAACAGACCGATAATCCGATTCAACCGACCGTAGTCGAGTTAAACCAATGGAATTTGGGTTAAACCAACAAAAGTTGGTTTAACAGACCGAAGTCCGATTAAACAAAAGAATATCGGGACAGAGTAACTTCGCAATAAACTTCGCTGTGGTAGCAACTGACGAATTTACCAAACAAAATGCTCGATCATTTAAGTAAGTGGAGCTCTCGATGTAATGAGAATTATATCTCATCACTAGAGTTTCTCTCCCGGGATTTCCCGGGATTCCCGGTCATTTTTAATTCCCGGTTTCCCGGGAAATTAAAACACCTTTGAAAAAAGGGGCAAGCGACTTTATACTTTAGTAAAGTATCTTAAAGATCCAACAGTATTTGATAAGAATGCTAATAACAGACTGAAGTTCGATTCAACAGACCGAAGTCCAATTTAACAGATCGATGTCCGATTCAATAGACTGAAGTTCGATTCAACAGACTGAAGTCCGATTTAACAGATCAAAGTCTGATAAACAGACCGAAGTCCGATTCAACAGACCAAAGTCAGATTTAATACACCGAAGTCCGATTCAACAGATCGAAGTCCGATTCAACAGACCAAAGTCCGATTCAATAGACCGAAGTCAGATTCAACAGACCAAAGTCCGATTCAACAGACCGAAGTCCGATTCAACAGACCAAAGTCCGATTTAACAGACCGAAGTCCGATTCAACAGACCGAAGTCCGCTTCAACAGACCGAAGTCGGATTAACAGGCCGAAGTCAAATTTAACAGACCGAAGTCCGATTTAACCGACTGAAGTCCGATTTAACAGATCGAAGTCCGATTCAACAGACTGAAGTTCGATTCAACAGACCGAAGTCCGATACAAACGACCGTAATCGAGTTAAACCAATGGAATTTGGGTTAAACCAACAAAAGTTGGTTTAACAGCACGAAGTCCGATTAAACGAAAGAGTATCAGGTATAAAGCAACTTAGCAATAAACTTCGCTGTGGTAGCAACTGACGAATTTACCAAACAAAATGATCGATCATTTAAGTAAGTGGAGTTCTCGATGTAATGAGAATTATATCGCATCACACTGCATCGATTAACACTTTCTCGTGTGATGTCGTTGCTTGTAAGTGTTTGATTGGATGTTGGTCATCGCGCTCATTCGCCGTTCGTGGCGATTACCGAATGTGTCGTTCGTGGCAGTCGCGTGCAGTGCCGAACACGTCGTTTGCAACGGTCGTGTGATCGATGGTATTGTTGTTTGACTTTAAAGTAATTTAAACAGTATATGCAGATTGGGTAGGTTGGTGATATGCAAGAGTAAATGAAGGGGGAGATATTTTAGGTGATTAGAGTTATATGGTCATAATTAGCGCTAGAACTGTATATGCAAGATGCATATATGTACGGACGGCTTTCGTCACGTTACAGTCGCCTTAACGAACAAAGCTATCCCGTCTAAGTTAAGCTTTTCTGCCAAAATCAATTTTTTTTAAATACGTAAAAAATCAAGTACTGTGAAAAGAGTTTAGTTCAGTTTGCTACATGTAACATCAATATAATTTATGTATTTTCACAATTTCCGTAAGATCACTCGTGACATCTTATTCATTTCCCCCGTTTCCACTGCCTTACACCTTACCAATTGGTATAAACTTCTTCATATGCATTACTCGCATTTCTATTACTTTTGTTTTGCTTCATTTTCATGGTACTACCAATATATCTACACAAAGTTCAATTGATTTTTACAGGCCATTCGTGCTTGACAACTACACATTAGCATTCAACTGGGGGAGGGGGAGTTCTTCACATAGCCCTCGTAAACCTAAGGAGCAAAAAAAGTAATTAAAATTTCTCATACGACCCTATGAACGCAAAACACATAAAACATTTTGGCCACACGTTCAGATGAATGAGAATCTACACCAACACCAACCATTACCACAACTGCAACTGCAACAACAACAACAACAAAAACGTGTTCAAAACGTGTTACTAACTTATCTACATGACTAGCTGAGCTCTACAGCTACACGAAGAGAAGCTCATAAAAATCGAACGTGAACTCGACATTTGCACTTTGTTATAGACATTTGTGTTCGCCACATATTTCCAAAACCATTTTCTTCGCGAAGAAAATAATTTTCCTGCATTGCAACGCTGGAATAATTGTGGTTTTGGCCTATTTTCAGAGGGTACTAAAGAAAAAACAGTCATAAATTTCATACTTTACAAGTTAAAAGCAATTTCAATAGATATTGGTTAGGATAACTGGCCAGATATGCATGATGACGGACGATTGGCATGCGGCGCTGGAATTTTGGCAGTAAGAATTTGTTATTGCGGTTGACGAAAGTTAATTGGTGTAACATTGACTAGAACATATAGATGAAAAGATTTATATCAAAAGGCAGAGGAATAAGGAACAATTGTGTGTATGACAAGGACATGAACAATGTAAATACAAAAAATTACAATATCGGGTAATAAAACTCGCCTCCAGAGTAGCCAATAAGAATGATAACTCAGTAGACTTTCTTTGATTAGTCACAGTCAACTAATTTTTTTTGATCGATGGCACCTCAAATTTGTCGTCGTCAGCAAAACAATTGGCATGTCCAGTAAAGACTTCTCAATCAGCTGACTTTCGGATTCGTCGTTAAACTGTAGGTCCCATTGTGTGAATCTGAAAATAGTGGCGTGTTAACTCCTCAAAGGTCAGAAAATATACCATATCTCATACATGGGATGTAAAGGGGAAAATAGGTAATTACAAGTAGGACAGCAATAATAGTATCTTTTACTGATGGTGTAATCATACTTACTTACTTAAGTGGTCCAATACTAACGAACGTGGTCCATAAGTTGAAGAAATCCACACGCCTTGATCTTCTGCGTGCATTTTCCAGTAGGTCCTACCAGATAGTGGTACGTCGCCTACCCCTTGGTCCTTCCAACGAAGTTTGGGTCTCCATGCTCTGCGTCTTCCTTCAGGTTCGCCTTCAAACACATTTCTTGGTGTAGCTGGCAGCATGTCCCAGCCATCGAAGTCGTTCGATTCTGACTCTCTTAGCTACGTCGATGTCGTGGTAAAGCTTATACAGCTCACGGTTCATCCGATGGCGAAACTCGACATCGACACAGATAGGTCCATATATTTTTCGGAGTACTTTTCTCTTGAATACTCCCAGGTTTTGTATGTCCGTTGTCGTAAGCACCCACGATTCGGCGGCATACAACAGAACGGGTAAAATTAACATATGGTACAGCTGTTTCTTCGTATCCCGAGATAAGGTGAGGTTACTAATGTAAAAAAACTATTGGCGAGCACAATTCTCTGCTTAATTTCTTGGCTGACATTATTTTTCTTGTTGACGGGAGATTCGAGGTAGGTAAACTCATCATAACAATAATTGTCAACGTTCACGGTGCGTCTCCATCGAGATTATTTTTGTTTTTTACTCATTGACCGCTAAACCCATTTTTGCTGACTCGTTTTCTAGCGATGAAAAAAATGCTGTAAAATCCCACAGATTTCGGCCAATTATGTCTATATCATCGGCATAGGCTAGTTGCATGTGGCTCTTGTGGAATATGGTGCCAGATATGTTGACACAAGCCTTTCTCATCACCTAACTATAACTATAACTATATTAAATAGTGTACAGGACAAGCTATCACCCTGCCTGAGACATTTTTCTGTGTTTCTGAATGGTTCAGAGTGATCCTTACAAATCTTAACCGAGGATTTGTTGCTCTCCAAGGTACATCTGCAAAGTCGAATTAGCTTTCCAGGAATACCAAACTCAGACATGGCCTCATATAGCGTATTTCTTATCGGAGAGTCGAAGGCGGCTTTGTAGTCGACAAAGAGGTGGTAAGTGTCGATCTGCTTTTCATGAGTTTTTACCAGGAGTTGTCGAAAACGCGACTACCATGCGGGAGATCGCAGGCTCAAACCTGGCTTCAGTCATCTTAAAAACAAAAAAATTGTTTTTGTCATTGTCGGCTCCCCTCGAATGTTGTTGACAGCAACTTCGCAGTATTAAGCGTCGAGTCAATCGGCGTGTCTAGTAAGAGCTTCTCAAACAGTGACGTTCGCATTCGTCGATAAACAAGTAGGTGCCGTTAGTTGTGAATCTAAAAATAGAAAGCGTGTTAATTCACAACAACGCGAGAAGCTATCCCATACCTCATTAATGGAGTGCAAAGGGAAATTAAGATTTAAGTTTTAAGTTGTCGAAAAGTGAATATTTGATCCGTCGTAGATTTATCAGATCTAAAGCCGCACTGATAAGGTCTAATTAGTTTTTCTACAATTGGCTTTAGACGTTCACACAATATGCTCGAAAGGACCTTGTTCACAATTGGTAATAGTCTTATTCCGGTAGCCCTTAAACTCATTACTGACATAACAGACAGAGACTTCAATCCCCGGGCATGCTCTCCTTCAGACAGATGTTCTTCATAAGCTGATGATTGCTCCTAATCAACTTCTCTCCACCTGCCGTAAACAATGTCCTTATTCGGAAGATTTCGTAAATGTTCTCTCCATATATTCAGAACGTTATACGGGTCCGGCACTAGCTGCCCATCGCACCCCTTGCAGGTGGGCAACCCTGTTCCACCCATTCTCGCCTTAAGTCTCTGGTAGAATTTTTGGGCTTTCTCCCTACTACGGAGCAACTCAGTGCACTAATCCTGTCTCTTCTTTAGTTCCTTCTTTTTCCGTCTAAAAAGACGAGTTGCCTCTCGTCTCTTCTCCTTGTGCTGTTCACGAGCATTGGATGCAGTTTTGCCCTGTATGCAGCATCCGTCTCTTTCGTCGTGACATTGTGACATTCATCATCGTACCAGGCATCTTCTTGAGACGGCTTTGAGTACTGAAGTACGCTTCTCGCAGTCCGTTCTATGGAGTCGGATATATATTGCCACTGCGAGGTAATATTAGAGGTTGGATAGACAGAGGTTGGAGCATTCCGTAGCAGTTGAGTTTGGCGTCCGCTACCTCTGTGGTCCGCAGTTTACCGATGTCCAGCTTTCGTTGTGCCTGGTTACGTATGTTTTTCGACATGTTTAGCCTTGTGTGTACCTTAACTGCGGTAAGGTATGATCGGAGTCAATGTTCGCACCCATGATCACTCTTTCATCCAGAACACTCGACTACCACGTGATCTATGTGATTCCTCGTCAATTGATCTGGAGATAACCATACAGCCTTTTGAATATTTCTGTGGTCAAATCTAGTGCTGCTAAATACCATATTTCTTGCCGCAGAGAAATCAATCAGTTTGATGCCATTCGACGTTCGACGAATTTTTCGATGGTAGGCTCAAATGCGGTATCCCTGCCTATTTTAGCATTAAACTCTCCTAGTTTAATTTTGATGTCTTGCCTGGGGATACGGTCATACACATTTTCTAGGCTCTCGTAGAACTATGTCTATGTTCTCATCGCTTTCTCTTCTGTCCGAGCATGTGCACATATGAGTGTTATGTGAAAAAACTTTGTCTTGACTCTTATGGTGGCTATTCGTTCACACACCGGTTTGAACCGTGAGACCAGGTGTTACAATCTCTTGCCAACCACAAATCCACATCCAAACTCATGATCCACATGGTCACTATAGTAGATGTCGTAGGTCTTCATGCTCGTGTCACGTCCACCGGATTTCCTGTTACGCGGTTATGTCAGTATTCTTCGAGGACTTCCGCCACTTAAATGGAGGCACCTGGTCTATACAGCGTTCTAACATTCCAGGTGCATATCTTCAAATCATGGTTCTTACTTCTTTTCGTTGCAATAGTTCAATCGTCGGTGGCGGGTTGCAAGCCCAGCACACCACGTCGCAGTTTTCTCCTCCAGCCAGGATTTTATTACTGCCCCCAATTCTGAGCAGACGTGCGTGGATTTTAGGTTTCGCCCTCACAGTTAGTTTTCTCCTCCTGCCAGGATTTTATTACTGCCGCCAATTCTAAGCAGTCATGGCTGGATTTCAGGTTTCGCCCTCACAGTTAGTCGTCCTCTGATTGGTGTCAAAGGCACGTTCCCAGGCGTCACCACGTGGAGGTACGCTGTCCGCAGTAGTACCACGAATACGGAGCTCTGTGAGTAGACTTGAAGTGCAATTAGCAAGGAACTCTCTGCATTTGCCAAGATAAACCGATCAGAAGCTATACCTTGCATTACACTCCCGACGCCCAACCTCATAACAATATTTTAGAAAATATTTATACTGAAAAATTTTCGTAAGGATTAGTGAAGGTTTACTCGAGTTATCCTGCCCACCAGCCAGCCAGACAGACGGACATGGCTGAATCGTCTTAAAAAGTCTTGAAACGAATTTTTTTTAAGATGATAACTCGTCTCTGTTAATGCTTCAATACTTGTTCTAGCATCAAATGACATCCTTTACATTCTTAACTTTCAGCCCCCTCCCCCCCCATACAAATGAAAAACATGAAAAATTTGTTTTTTTTTTTACATTTGGGAATAGTTCATACCTTTAAATTTAAATATGTTACCCACAAGGCGAAATTATAATGTCCAGTACACTATACAAACACGTCCATTATTTATACAAATTTCAAACACATTTACACTCAGCGAAATTTACTAACTTTATTAACTTCTAAGGACAATAAACAACATACATTTCGCTTGATATCCATTTCTACGACAATCAATTGCATTTTTCCCAAACAAAACTAAAATGCACAATGAAGGTAGGACTTACTTTGCCGACAATGACATTTATTCACATACCCAAAAATAATTTTCTTTAACCACTTAGTAATAAGGAAATAAAGTCCTACATGTTACCACAGAGACGCAGTCGAGTAAAGATGCAGGAGATGCGGAAGAAGTTGCAGAAGCATACCACCAACAATAACAACAAAAACAACATCCTCAGAGGCCAACTTTACAACAACAAAACACATGACACAACTCTTAAAGACAACAAAAAGAGTTTCATTTCAATAGTATAACACCATAACACCTACGACCACTGCATGTGGGCGCCAATTTTGATTTTGCGATATAAATGCCAAACAAATGCATTTCGAACCTTAAACAAAAAAAAAAACAAAACACAAGAGGAAGCTTACACACAACAAAACAAGAACCCAAAGCTGTAGAGAAGATGAAAAGAACACCAGAAATCAAGAAAAAACCAAAGCTTTGGATAGTAGTAGGTACACTTGGTCATTAGGGTAATAACTTTTTGCATTTTTTGCAAATATCAAATCTCCCCAGACAAAATCGTGTAGGGCATGGAAAAATATTAAGAACTGCGTTTTTAGTTTTTCGCTATCGTTAAAAAAGGTTACGCACCAAACGCGTTTAAGTTTTGAATCAAGCAAAGTTTAAAAATAATTTTTTATTCATCTGAAAATAGTACAAGTTATATATCCGCGTACTTTGAACCTAAAGTTTATATCTTACAATAACTACTTTTAATCATTTATTGTTATTATTTGTTTACATACTTACATATGTATAAACCATACTTAAAAAAAATTGTTATTAAAAAAAAATTAAGAAAACATATATTAAAGGCATTTTAGAAATCGCTGTCGGTGCGTAAGGTTTTTTTAGCAAATTGAACTGAAAAAGTTTTTTTTATCATTAATACAATATTTGCCATTAGAAAAGCCCTGGGGAGAATGTTGTCCAAAAAAAGTTATTACCCTATTGGTCATATGTATATGTTTGTATATAAATGCATTTGAATTACACTTTTCATATACAGACAGACGTATGTTTGTGAGTATTAGAGTGGCTCGATATTGGTTTGTTTTTTTATTAAAAGACATTAAACAAAATCAAATAAAATAACTTACAAATAAAAATATGAAATTTACCCCCAATTTTATTTCACCGAAAAAACTTTTTTCATAATTAACGAAAAATGAGAAACTAATCACAATAAGTATTTTTTGTCCCCTTACCCTACGGGTAGGATGGTTTATATCATTTGATACGACCCAATAGTATAACACATAGAAGAAGTCACTTTAGTCCCTATGTTTGTCCGGCTGGTACGCACGATAACTTTCGAAAACGCAATCAAACGTTTTGAAACTTTGCACGAGTTAATATTTACCCAAAACTACGTACGTCCGAGAGAACACGTATTCCCTGGGCAATGCCATTGTACATCTTTTCAGTAGTAGCAAATGTGAGAAGGCGCAATGTTGAGTAACCTAATGACATGCTACCACCGATGCGTCTTAGGAAGTAGGTAACAGAAGTTACTGAAGCGCAACATAATGGCTCTCTTGGTGGCTTTGACAGCCCCAAGAAACTATGATCCGGCCTAATAAGCCAATCACCTTAAACAAAACTAATTATTACGAAAACTCGAAGAAAAGAAAAAACAATAACCCCCCAAATGTTGACGACGCCCGCAAACGTTATAACGACCAAGATTTACGGATATGCACCTGAAATGTCCGAACTCTCTACGGAGAAGATGCCTCTATCCAACTGGCGGATGTCCTCGACAAATATAAAGCTGACATCACTGCTATACGGGAAATGCGATGGACGGGATAGGGACGCACAAGTCGAAAGAACTGTGACATCTTTTATAGCTGCCATGCAGGAAATGCGATGGACGGGACAGGGATGCACACGTCGAAAGAACTGTGACATATTTTATAGCTGCCATGCAGAAAGACACGAATTTGGAATTGGTTTCATAGTCGGCAAGGGACTGCAACATCTATTCTTGCGGTTAAATCTTGTAAGTGACCGAATAGCCAATATCCGCAGCAAGGCGAAATATTTTTGCATTACGCTAATTTGTGTTCACGCCCCGACGGAAGACAAAGGCGAAGACATTAAAGATGCATTCTATGAGCGACTGGAGGAGATATATGACCGCTGCCCTGCACATGACATTAAAATTGTTCTGGGAAATTTAAAGTGCTAAAATAGGAAGGGAAGAGACTCCTGGTTCAGCAGTCGTAAAATTCGTTCTAAATAAAAACACCTCTGATAACGGATTCAGATTGGTTAGCTTCACGTCGGTAAGGAACATGGTCGTGAGTGGAACCAGATTCCCGCATAAAGATATCCACAAAGCAATCTGGATATCCCCCGATCAAAATACAAGAAACCAGATTGTTCACGTGGTAATTCATGAAAGGCATGTCTCAAGCGTTATGGACGTGCATGTGAAACGTGGTGAAAATATTGACTCGGATCACCATCTAGTTGCAGCCAAGGAACGCACACGATTAAGTAGTGCTAAAAACACTCGTAACGAAACGCGAAGGAAGCTAGACATCACAAAGCTGCATACCACCGAGATAGCCAATGTCGACTCCAACCAACTCTCTCAATTACTTCAAACTAACACCCCTAATTATGATATTTTCGACACCCAGTTGCAGCATATTGCGAATTCTATGACCACTGCCGCAACGACCGTACTGGGTTATGCAAAACCACGCTCAGACAAGCCCTGGTACGATAATGAATGTCGCGATATGTCTGAAGATAAAGATGCTGCATACAGGGCAAAACTGCAGCCAATGGCAATGCGAGCCGAGACGGAGCGATATATTGAGAAGGCGGAAAAAGGGTCTATGGAAGAAAAGAGAGAGTCATGACATTGGGAAACTACAGGGATAGTTGCGAAGCCCGAGGGTTCTGCCAAAAGGTTAAAAGTAAAGCTTTTGGACCAGGGATCCCCACCTGTAAGGACAGAGACGGAAATCTGGTCACGGACACTCAGGGTGTGCTGCAAATATGGAGGGAACACTTTCAATCTCTTCTCGTTCCCGAAGGCAGCATAAGTGACGAAATCACACCAATCATCGACGATTGTGTAGACTGTCCACCACCGAGCTGAAACGAGATCAGCATGGCAATTGCACGGCTTAAAAACAATAAAGCTGCGAGAGCCGATGGACTGCCGGCAGAGCTTTTTAAAGCCGGCGGGGAGGACCTGGTAACATGCATGCACCAGCTCATGAACACGATTTGGCTCAGGGAGTGCATGCCAGATGATTGAATTCTGAGTGTCCTATGTCCCGTGCTTAAGAAAGGCGATCCTAGTGTGTGTACCAACTATCGCGGGATTAGCCATTTACCCATCGCATACAAGGTCCTGACCAGTGTGTTTTGTAAAAGACTAAAGCCCATTTTAGCGAACCTGATTGGACATTATCAGTTTGGCTTTAGACCTGGTAAATCCACGACCGACCAGATATTCACACTACGACAAATCCTGGGGAAGACCCAAGAAATGCAGATCGACACCTACCACCTGTTTATCGACTACAAAGCTGCATTTGACATTCCTATACGACAGAGTCTGAGTTTAGTATCCCCGAGAAGCCGATATGACTACGGGATGACACTGACTGATCTTTAACAAAAGCCACATGCTGCTCGCGTATGCCGATGATACAGATACCATTGGACGTGGATTGCGAGATTTTACTGCGGCTTTTTCCAGCATTGAGAAGCAGTCGGCAGAAGTAGGTCTGGTTATTAATAAGGACAAACCCAAGTTATTTGGTACAACGAACAAAGAGTTTACTCGTTGGGGGCGCTGCGTGAACGTTGACAACTAAAACTTTGAAGTGGTAGATGATTTTGTCTACCTTGGCTCCGAGACAAAAATAATGTTAGCCTTGAAATCAAGAGACGAGTATTGATCGCAAATCGCTGCTCTCGACGGACGAAGATACAACTCTACCAGGCCCTGATCCTGCCTGTATGACTGTACAGCGCAGTTTTCGAGGGAAAAATACTACGAAAAATATTTGGACCTATCATCGTTAACGGCAAGTACCGTCGTCAAATGAATCATCAGCTGTACAACGACATCGACGGAATCAAGCGCGTTCAAATAGACCGAATGCGCTGTCTTGGACACGTTGTACGAATGGACAAAAACGCTCCAGCTAAAAAAGTTTTCGGCAATAAATCAATGGGTGGCGCAGGAGGGGGCGACCAAAATTCCGATGGATGGACAAGGTGAAAGAGTTGTTATCTGAGCTTGGTGTGACGAATTACGGAGCGCAAAAGACCGAAACGTGAGGCTACTGAAAGATAAATTTTTGTTGTTGATGCCATTAAAGAAGAAAAAGACTTACGGTATTGCAAATGGGCTACATGACCACGCCCCTTCTTGTACCACCCATACAAATGTACCACTCCGCCCACTTTAGAAATCGAGTAATAATATCAAAACACCCAACGTGATCGTGCCCAAATTTTGTATTTAGTAAAGTTATAATACGATAAGGTCTTAGAGAAAAAAACTGAAAATTTAGGCACGCCCTTTTTAATACCTCCCATACAAATGTACCATTCCGCCCACATTATATATAAAGTAATAATATCAATATATCCAACGCGATCGTGCCCAAATTCTGAATTTAGTAAAGCTATAACTGGATAAAGTCTTGGAGATCGTGCCCAAATTCTGTATTTAGTAAAGCTATAATAGGATAAAGTTTGGGAGAAAAATTGGAAGTCTAGCCACGCCTCTTCTGGTACCTCACGTACGCTTTAGAAATCGAGTAATAATATCAATGCACTAAATAGGTGAGGGTATTTATCAGTCAGTTCACCTGACTGGAATTTTTGTACTGGTTATAATTCCATAACTTCATTTTGGAAAATAACACTAGTAAATTTTCATAATGATCAGTGAAAGTTTTCTCGAGTTTTCTAAAACAGATTTGGTTATAGGATACTTATGCTCCCACTCGTCTTCCTGACTGCGTTACACTTAATATCTCGTGTCACCCATATTATTAGTATAAAAGCTTTAAATTACATGTCATTTAACCAAGCGATTTATTCCAGCCCTCTCTGATAGTTTTCATATAAGTATTATGACTATATTATTAAAACGAGCCATCCTAACATTACATAAATGACCAAATGCTAATCTGTATGTATGGGTAAGCTGTGAGACTCCAGCGGCGGAATTTGAGAGGCCTTCCTCATATAATTCATGCAGTAGTCATTATTTGGGAATAACATTTCAAATAAGGAATACAGAACGCATGATTTTTCATCAGATTTAGGCATTTTATGGACTGACCTGCCAAAGACATGTAAAAAGAAGGCAGAGGGATTTCATACACATCCCCTCTCGCTTCCAAATAGCAGGGGTATTGCATGCTTTCTAAATGGAAAGAATTGTTTATACGTTTTTTTAACTTTTATGAAGGCCTGCCAGAGGCCTTTGAAAAGAAGGCAGAGGGATTTCATACACATACCCTCTCGCTTCCAAATATAAGGGGTATTGGATGTCTTCCAAATGGAAAAAATTGTTTATTTCCGTGGAAGGGTTTTTTTTTAACCCATTAGTGCATAGAGGCCCTTTAAAGGGACGCTAACATTTCAGCACCTCACGCCCGCATTTAGATATATTTACTTGAAACAAGTGTTCTATAGAGTAATTGACATATCAATAAACAGTTATCTTTACATTTGTTTCGAGTGTGATGCTTCGCGTGCTGTGTCTAGTGCAAAATATAGAAAAATAATTTTAAAAAAATCTCAAAACACGTGGCGCGTAAGTAAAAATTAAATAAAACTATAAATAATTGTGTTGTTATAACTTCAGCTGGTGTATTCGGTTTAAAGGAAATACATTCAATATATTTAAGCAGAATTGAGTGGTAAAAAAATTATAACTTGTAAATTGTACGATGTTTTTTAAAGTGTCCCTTATAAGGGACGCTATGCTATGAGGGCAGTTTGAAACCATATTTTTATAGTCTTACAGTTGCCCAAATTTTGGAAGAATTGGAAGCTTTTGATGGCGATTTGCAGGAAACAGATATTTATGCGATTCTTCCATTAGATGGTGATGATACAGACCAGGATTCTGATGGAAGGGATGACGATCATGAGGCAAATCTCAATCATCTTGGCAGAATATTGTTATCGACCGAGGAGGAAATAGAACAAGATGGAAATTATGAATGGGATGACAGCGCCGATGAACCACTAACGAAGTATCAACAAACTGATATTTCCAATACAAATGTTCGAACTGGAGTTAGTTGGCGTAAAATAGATACAAGTAAAGTAATATAGACTCAATGCGAAATAGTTCCACCAAGCATCGAAGCTCAATCCGCCAAAACTCCAACAGTGTTTTTTTTTAACTTTTTTCTGAATAAAAACGGTCATGCTGACGCTATGCAAGAGGACAGGGTGCTATACAAATACCTCAGCCAAAAGTATTTTAGCATTAAAATCAAGTCAACGGCGGCGTTGATAAGATGGTTCAGATGGTCGCCGTTTACCGGTCGCGTATCAAACAGCGTATGTGGTGGTGGCCAATATTTGCTTATCTACTGCGTCGGTTGTAAATGCATGGCTCCTTATGAGAATTCCCGCTGCTACATAGCGACTTCCTGCTTGGAAAGGTATGGAGTGCCCTCTGTAAGAGGTTCAACTAGAACAAATGTTAGTACCGATACACGTTTCGGTGGTAGGAAACACATAATTGACTACTCTAAAACCGATAGGCGTTGTGCCAATTGTGGCAAGAAGTCAAATTTGATTTGTATTAAATGGGAGATAGGTCTTCACCCTAAAGAATGTTTTAAAAATTATCATACGCCAAGTGTTCTCACTGCATAGAGTCCCTTTAAAGGGACGGTCTGTAAAACCTAAGTTGTATGTTTTTTTCAATAAATCTACTTAACAATGCTTTATTAGGTTTGTTTTAGTTTATAATAAATCAAAATAGATACAAAAGATACGCCAGGCAACTTCATGCACTAATGGGTTAAACAGTGTATCATTAGTTTCAACCACACAATTCGAATGCATCTTCATAGGCTAGACAGTAGCATGGCTGACTAACAATCACGAGGTAGTGGGTTCAAACTCCAGAAATGTTTACTGTCGTTGGAAAAAAATTTAAGTATAGAGAAAAATATATATAAGTGAGAAATATCTAAAAATAACCGGTGCGCTCTCAAAAAAACTAAATAATTTGAGGGTGGACTGTATAGTTTTTGTTTTATTTGCAAGTCATTATTTTTTCATGTGTATGCTGGCCTTCCATAATGCCTTCTAATAGAAAGCATCCATAGGGCCCCTTTACATAAAGTTTCCATGAGGCCTTCTTATAGAAAGCATCCATAAGGCCTTCTTATGGAAACCGGCTACGGAAGGCCTTATTTTCCAATGTCACGCAATGTAAAAAAAGAAAGGAAGAAAGAAGGTCAAGGAAGGGATACCGGATCCAAAAGAAGGCCTTCAAACTCATGAACGAAGGCCTTCCTTCTCATGATTTCCGCCGCTGGGACTGTGTGGTAAAAATGTTGTTTCTACATTTAACATTATGTTACAGTGTAGTATACGAGCGAGTTCCTTCTTTCTAATCTATATGAGTTTAGGAAATATCTTTGCCAGTACACAATAACAAACAAAAATACTCGTATTCGTGCTACAAAAATGTTTAGCATTCATATGGTCCATTTACTGCCACACCATCACCAACTTCTAATATTGTGTTGTTGTCTAATGTTACTCTCATTCTTACACGGCATTCATTCTCGCACTGGTTTCAAGGGGCTCTAAAGGAAATTCTAATAAAAAATCTAAGAGAAGGGAGTAAGACAACGATCAGGCAATACCCTACACGACCAGACTATTTAAACTGAAATGATAAAAAAATTAATAAAGCTCTCCAAATGAGAAGGAAATTTCAAATGTATATCATAAAATAAGATCAATTTTGATTGATTTGACCAATTCTATGGTACTCGATATCTCCTATGACGCAGGTCACTGCCATTCCATTACTTTACAACCAATAGTTTAAGTGTAGGGCAGACAATATATTTATGTCTTTTGAAATGTGTCTTGTCCACCTAAATACATTTGCTGCATTGGTGTTGCTCTTGTTATTCCTCATGTCGTTGTTGTAGTCGTAGAGCGCGTGAGGAAGTGGCCAACACAAAAATGAGTGTAGGTAAGTTTAATTTTATTTTGTTGATGAGGCCATGTTACTTGCATTTCGAAGCACGAATACGTGATTATTTAAATATTAAAAGAAATTTATTTATGCACATGTTTTATGATGTTTACCCTAAATTCAATAGTTTTTATGGGAGCGCATGTCATAAACTTATGAACTTAGCGTAATGTTAAGCGACTTCATGTCTAAAGTATGGCACATTGTGGTGGTATGCAAGTTGGTGGCATTTCTGGGTAGTATGTCTAGTGCTGTAGAGGTTAAGCTTTAAACTGTAGTAGTTTTAATAAAAACTAGGTTAGTTTGATTTGTAGAATATCAACTGTCAATACAGTGAAGGTCCAAAGAATGGCTAGTGTATTTCTTAACATGATGCCTGATACAGCAACATCGTTGACTGCACACTGGTTTAATCACTGTTCGACAAAAAGTAACATATTCTCATACCAGATAGAAATGCGTGAAAATGCAGAACTCCTGCTACAAAATAGTATGTCGAATTCTATACCGACGGCTCAAAATTAGATAGCAAATAGATTTCAGGAGGGTCTACTCCAAGGACCTAGGGCAAAACATAGCACGAAGACTACCTGGCCACTGTAGTGTATAACATAGTGATCCCCAACACACTGGGGATAAACATATTCTCCGGCAGTCAAATTGCTATCAAATCTCTGGATTCTATCATCCTGAAATCAACATCAGGCCTGAATTGACGCAGATCTCTTCACAAGTTGACTGACTATTTCAGCAACCACTTTATGTGGGGGTTCCGGGCGACATATGATCAGTCATTAATCAGTTATCCGAACAACATCATTTACAGGTAAATTCTAGCTAAAACAACAATTCGTAAGCCCATAGCAATAAAAATAATTAAACGAAGGAAATTTATAGAATATTTTATTTTTCGGACAAAATATTATGTGAATATCCGAAAGTTATTTAACCGTGGTGTTTACTTAGGAAAAGAGAGCAAAATAATAACTGGGATTTAGAAATCGGGGTAAATAAGAGTGAAATGTAATTAAGCGTAGGGTTATTAAACGACTATCGATTCACGGCTCTAGTCATCTTAATTTTTCTTTCATTTTCGGCTTCCTCAAGGTTGTAGACAGGAACTTCGCAGTATAGTGTCGTGTCAATCGACAGGTCTAGTAAAGGATTCTCAAACAGTGACGTTCGCATTCGTCGATAAACAAATAGGTGCCGTTTGATGTGAATGTGAAATAGAAAGCGAGATAATTTACAACAACGCGAGAAGATATCCCATACCTCAAACCGGGGCAATTAGAGCAAGGGGAGCAAATTTTCTAAAGAAAAATTGTATGGTAGCCCCCTTAGGGGATGACGATTGGGAGTAGGTATTGTAACGTGATGCAAGTCATCTTTACATATATTTACCTACATTCACAGTTGTTAACCTAAACAACCTTGATTTGACTTCGAACGTCACCAACAAACCCAACCTGCATACATTGTTTCAAGGGCAACAAAGGGTGAATGCCAACAACTCCAAACACGCGATCGGCCACCTTCAACCTTCATTTGCCTTTGAATACTAATTATTCTTTAAAGGGCAAGCCATCGATCACACGACCGCCGCAAACGACGCGTTTAGGCATTCGCCACGAACGGCGAATGAGCTCGACGACCAGCATAAAACCGAACACATTAAGGAAACGACATCACAAGAGAAAGTGTTTTTGCAATGCTGTGTTATGCGATGTAATTCTCATTACATCGTGAGATCCACTTACTTAAATGATCGAGCATTTTATCAGGGCAATAATTTATCGAAAGAAATGTTCTTTGGTCAGTTGAACCTACTTTTGTTGGTTTAACCCAAATTCCATTGGTTTAATTTGATTACGGTCGGTTGAATCGGACTTCGATCTGTTAAATCGGACTTCGGTCTGTTGAATCGCACTTCGGTCTGTTGAATCGGGCTTCGGTCTGTTAAATCGGACTTCGGTCTGTTGAATCGGTCTTCGGTCTGTTGAATCGGACTTCGGTCTGTTAAATCAGACATCGGTCTGTTGAATCGGACTTCGGTATGTTAAATCGGACATCGGTTTATTGAATCGGACTTCGGTCTACTAAATCAGACTTCGGTCAGTTGAATAGTACTTCGGTCTGTTAAATCGGACTAAGGTCTGTTGAATCGAACTTCTGTCTGTTGTATCGGACTTCGGTCTGTTGAATTGGACTTCTGTCTATTGAATCGGACTTCAGTCTATTGAATCGGACTTCTGTCTGTTGAATCGGACTGCGGTCTGTTGAATCGGACTTCTGTCTGTTAAATAGGACTGCGGTCTGTTGACTCGGACTTTGGTCTACTAAATCGGACTTCGGTCTGTTGAATCGTACTTCGGCCTGTTAAATCGGACTAAGGTCTGTTGAATCGGACTGCGGTACGTTGAATCGGACTTCGGTCTGTTGAGTCGGACTACGGTCTGTTAAATCGGACTTTGGTCTGTTGGATCGGACTTCAGTCTGTTAAATCGGACTAAGGTCTGTTGAATCGGACTTCTGTCTGTTGTATCGGACTTCGGTCTGTTGATTCGGACTGCGGTCAGTTAAATCGGACTTCGGTCTGTTGAGTTGGACTTCGGTCTGTTGAATCGGACTTTGTTCTGTTTTACCAACTTTTGTTGGTTTAACCCAAATTTCATTGGTTCACTTGATTACGGTAGGTTGAATCGGATTTCGGTCTGTTGGATTCAATAGACAGAAGTCCGATTTAACAGACTGAAGTCCGGTCTGTTAAATCGGACTTCTGTCTATTGAATCAGACTTTGGTCTGTTGAATCGGACTACGGTCTGTTAAATCGGACTTCGGTCTGTTAAATCGGATTTCAGTCTGTTAAATCGGACTTCGGCCTGTTGGATTGGACTTCAGTCTGTTAAATCGGACTTCTGTCTATTGAATCAGACTTTGGTCTGTTGAATTAGACCTCGGTCTGCTGAATCGGACTTTGGTCTGTTAAATCGGACTTCGGTCTGTTGAATCGAACTGCGGTCAGTTAAATCGGACTTCGGTCTGTTGAGTCGGACTTCGGTCTGTTGAATCGGACTTTGTTCTGTTGTACCAACTTTTGTTGGTTTAACCCAAATTTCATTGGTTTAACTTGATTACGGTAGGTTGAATCGGTCTTCGGTCTGTTGAATCAGACTTCGGTTTGTTAAATCGGACTTCGGTCTGTTGAATCGGACAGCGGTACGTTGAATCGGACTTCGGTCTGTTAAATCGGACTTCAGACTGTTGAATCGGATTTTGGTCTGTTGAATCCAACTCCGGTTTTTTATCCCGACTCGTCGGTTGCACAGATTTCGGTATGGTACACGAAGATACTCTTCGTTGCTGTAACATTGTATTAGAAATTAGCACCATAGCATCTTATTACTAACACTACGTCGCGTACGATAATTAGTTCGGTTGCGAATTCGGAATAGATACAACAGCGAGATACTGAAGTTGATCTACAGTAGAATACGAGTCATCAACACGATCCTTAAGTGTGGATTCCAAACTGGTTTACGACGAAAGCCGAATCATCAATACAACCACGAGTTGCAAAATTCGATTTGGTGAAGAGAACAAGTCACCTTCACGATCCTGCGTTGAGGATACCAAACTGATTAACGACAAAAGCCAAATCATCGATACTACCACGAGTTGCAGAAGTTGATCTACAAGAGAACATAAATCATCAACACGATCCTGAGTTGCGGATATCAAACTGATTTACGACAAAAGCCGAATCATCGATACAACCACGAGTTGCCAAAATCTATTTGCTGAACAGCACTAGTCATCAATTCGATTGCAGAAGTCGATTTTCTAAAAAGCCAAGGTCACTCCCACGATCCTGAGTAGCGAAGCTGAATTACCAACAAAACCCGAATCCCCAATAACCTTCTGAATTGTTGACATGAATCCGAACTGCCTACATACCCGAGCCATCAATCATCTCTTGCTGATATTAACCTGAAACCCCGACAAAACCCGAGTGACCAAGCTGACCATATACTAAAGATATTAATCGTAACAACCGACGAATAATCAGTACGTTGCCGAACGACTGGTACGAGCCTGAATTATTAAAGGTACCCGAATTAACACGTTCATGAATACCGAAACGATCCTGACCTACCTGACCTCAACAGTTTTGGGAGTAGAGTATAGAGTTCCCGATCACCTCAAATCGACTGATTCGTAAACTTCCCGACTATCTTAAGTCACAAAACTTGTCATTGCAGTCATAGGCCACTTCAATACATGTCGAGCGTATACTTAAAGTTCTCGATCATCTAAAATCGATCATACAAATTACCTGGCAAAACAACAACTCTATCATTGAATACGAATCTGAATTGTTTTCGTATCTAAATACTTTATCCAGTAGATTATAAGTTTGAATTACATTATTAATAAACAAATAATGTTATTTTTCCCTAGTTAGGGAAAATCTACTGATTTCTTTTTCCGTTAGGTTTTATGGTTCTCTATGGCGACCCAGCCGACAAGAAAACCACGTTACCTAACATTTAGGAAAAATGTTAGGAGGGAAAATGACTGGGGGTTGGTCATGTGTTTGAACCCCCTAGAGGTGATTCCTGGGCAGTTGCGAAGTATGTTGTGGATTGTTTCCCTAATACGAAAAGTTTCGCGTTATAAACCGAAGCTCAATTTTGATTTTAGAATCATTGTTTCTTGGGAAAATTTTCTTAGAATTTATCGTAGACTACGATTGGGATAACCGTTTGGTGCATTTTTTTACTCCATACAAATTGACTCACTCTAATTTACATATATAACTTTGTTGCAGGTATACTGAGTCCAGTCATATTTCATACAATTAAAAGTGTTATTTAACATTGCTTTACGAATAAAAATGTGGCACACTGTGATGTACCTAATTGTGCCTCCATACAAATGATCACGTTTCCCGAAAATTTACATTTTCAAAATAATTTCTAAAAATAAACTCTTCAGGACGTTGAAAATAGTTGACTTATTAGACTTTTAGTGTATGGGGTAAACATCCGATTTCCTACGTTTTGCCCATTAAACACCAGTCAATCACTGAAATTTAACGAGTTCACCAAGAATCATAAGTTTGCTTAATTCAACTGCCTTTGATTTTCCTATCAGTCTTATTTAGCACTAGTGGACCCGGCAATGCTTCGCTATTGCTCAATTGTCGAATACCCATAATAAGTTTGGCATGCCTACTTAAAGGGCTGAGCTTAAGCGTCGTTCTTGAACGCTCTGTAAACTATTCGTTATCCCAAGTTACTCCTTAACCTGATCAAACTAACAACGTCCCCCTAACCGATATTAAAACATACGTCAGCATATTCATATCTATAGCACCAATTACTATCTGTATACAAATATTACCTTATATAGCCCTAAAAACATGTATATATTCATGGCTCATTTATAGTACTGACATTGTCAGTATTTCCCTTTACATTTTTTCGACAAACTTTTTCTGACGACTTATTGCCAAAATTTTTGACAATATAAATTGACGCAGTGTAAATTATCCATAAAATTGACTGACACAATTCTTCAATTCTTGATCTTTGCTTCAATAACAGTACTTTTTGACAGAAATAAAAGTACTTTTTGATACATTAAACATCATTTTTGACACAATTAAAAAACTTTTTGTTGCAATCATAGTAATTATTAGTAAATTTAAAGTATTTTTTAGTACAATTAAGGTACTCTGTGGTACAAAATAATTGTTCTTTTTGTGCACAGTAAAAGTATCTTATAATACAATAAAATCTACTTTTTGATACCAATAAAGTACTCTTTGATACCTTAAACGTTTTTTTAAACAATAATTGTACTTTTTTGTACAATAAAATCACTTTTTGGTACACTAAATTGTACTTTTTGATACAATAAATGTACTTTTAGTACACTAAATAAATTTTTATTATCTGTATAACAAATATTATCCCTCTAGGGCTAAAACAGTTTTGTCACGCTCCCTCCGCCCACTGGTCCAAAATGCCATCTACATATTCATATTCGTGTTGTCGTGTACTATCTAGGTGTCTCTAGAGATAAAATACAGTTTTCCACGCCCACTCCGCTCACCGATCCAAAATATTAATTTCGTTTGTTTAGTTATATGCGTGTAGTCGAATACTACCTGTATATTTCATTTTATGTCTCTAGGACTAAAATACAGTTTTGCCACGCCCCCTTCCCCCAATAATGGAAAATTAAAATATCGTCTACATATTCATTTTCGTGTTGTAGTGTACTATCTGGGTGCTAAATTTTACCTCTCTAGGGCTTAAGTACAGTTTTGCCACGTCCACTCCTCCTACTGACCCAAAATTCAAAATTTGTTTGCATATTTATATTCGTGTTGTCGAATGCTATCTGTGTGTGTATTAAATTTTATCTCTCGAGGACTAAAAAACTGTTTTGCCACGCCCCTTCGCCCACTCGCTCACTGATCGAATATTTAAATTCCGTCTGTATATTCATATTCGTATTGTCGAGTACTATTGTATACCCAATATTATTTCGTTTCGTCACGCCCTCTCCGCCAACTGATACAAAATTTAAGTTTCGTCAGCATATTCATATTCGTGTAGCCGAGTACTATCTATGTACCAAATTTGATTTCTCTAGGGCTAAAATACAGTTTCTCCACACCCCCTTCCCCTATTGACCCAAAATTTGGTCTGGATATTCATATTCATGTTGCCGAGCACTATCTGTGTATCAAATTTTATCTCTCCACCTCTAAAAATATGTTTTGCCACGCCCACTAATCCCATTTGCCCAAAATTAAAATTTAGTCAGCAAATTCAAATTCGTGTTGCCGAACACTATCAGGGTATCAGATTGTATCTATCTAGCTCTAAAAAATGTTTTGCCACTCCCACTCCGCCTATTGGGTCAAAAATTAAAATTTCGTCTGCATATTCATATTCGTGTTATCGAGTACTATATGGGTATCAAATTTTATCTATCTAGCTCAAAAAAAAGTTTTGCCACGCCCACTACGCCCATAGGGTAAAAAATTACAAAATATATAGCCTATAGTAATTTCCATATAGTACACTAACTGTCTTCCAAATTTCATTGAAATCGGTTCAGCCGTTTAGGCGTGATTGAGCAACAAACATACAAACAAACAAACAGACAAACCGACAGACATTCACATCTTCTTCTTATATATAAAAATGAATTGATGTGCAGTTGTCTCGCTAAAACTCAAAAACGGCTGGACCGATTTTCAAAATTTTTTTTTGTTTTGTTCGCTATAGCTTCCGGATGGTTTAAAAGGTTTTATTTTTTCAAAAAGTGGGCGGCGCCACGCCCCTTTTTTCAAATATCGCTCAGACGGCTTTTCTAATAGACCGATTGATACAAAAATTTTACCATGAGGTACTGTTGACCTGTAGATAGTTCCTGACTACATTTGGTTGTAATTGGATAAAGGGGCGTGGCACCGCCCATACAACTTGAAAATTAAAAAGGCTATATTTCATGAACTATCAGAGGTATGAAGATGAGATTTGGTATATATGTTGTTGGAGCAGTATAAATTACAGCCAAGATGGAAGTGGGCGGTGCCACGCCCCCTTTTCAAAAAACGCTCTAACGGCTTTTCTAATAGATCGATTGATACAAAAATTTTACCATGAGGTACTGTTGACCTGTAGATAGTTCGTGACTACATTTGGTTGTAATTGGATAAAGAGGCGTGGCACCGCCCATACAACTTGAAAATCGATAGGGCTATATCTTATGAACTATCAGAGGTATGAAGATGAGATTTGGTATATATTTTGTTGGAGCAGTATTAATTTCAGCTAGATGGAAGTGGGCGGTGCCACGCCCTCTTTTCAAAAATCGCTCTAACGGCTTTTCTAATAGATCGATTGATACGAAAATTTGACCAAGTGGTACTGTTGACCTGTTGAAAGTCCCAGGCTATATTTGGTTGTGATTGGATAAAGGGGGCGTGGCACCGCTTATACAACTTAAAAAACGATAGGGCTATATATTATGAACTATCAGAGGTATGAAGATGACATTTGGTATATATGTTGTTGGAGCAGTATGAATTACAGTAAGGGTGGAAATGGGCTGTTGGACACCCTTTTAAATGGTTAAAACTGTCAAAATTCCACAGTATATTGCTGTTCGCCTGGAGATATGAACAGTAAGGTGGGCCAATTTTTTTATTCGCAAAAATCGTAACCAAAATCGGAATCTACGATGAATTTTAAGAAAATTTCACCAAAAAACTTTGTGTCTAAAATCAATTCATAGCGTTGGAAAGCATGAAGATATCTGATAAAGATTTTTTTTGTATTTAAATGAGCACAAACCGAAAACTTCAGATATATATTTTTTGAGACCTTCTGCGTAAAACTGACTTCCCAACAAACTAAATGAGTTATTACAGAAGCAAATCTATGTATTGGTTAAAAAGTTATGGCATCTGAGATTTGGCATACAGAAATGAAATGTTTAAAAATTATTTTACAGAATATTGGGCGGGATCCCAATAAAAAAAATCAAAAATATACTATTCTTTTCGTCTTGGTCTCCAAACATTGGAATGGTAGGTAAAAATTAGAGCCAGGGCCCATAGGTCTGAAGTAACTGAAATATTGCTCATTGCTAAAAAAAATATCTCTACCTGAAATCTTTATGCTCCTCAGCGCGAACTATGAATTGATTTTAGACATATAGTTTCTGAGTGAAATTTTCTAAGAATTCTTCGTACATTCCAATACTGATATAGGATTAACACGTTTTTTTTGACGCGAACTAATTGATTCGCCCTAATGATCAGGCTATTTCGAACTCAAGAAGTTAAAAGTGACGAGGCGCTGCCCACGCACTTCAATAGTTAACTTTTTAACTGTATCAAATAATGGTCCGTACACCAGGCAGTTGAGGAAGCTGAGACTAAAATAGTGATTTTTTTTTTAATTTACTTTACTGGTATGTATTTTTTAATTACTTTTAGGATAGCGAATCGGTAATAAACCATATAGATAGAAAAATTAAGCAATATTCATTGTAGTTGTACTACAATGGTTAAATTTTTATAGTAAATCAGAGGTAACATTACCAAACAATTGTAAATAATCTATGCATGGGGTATTTGTCTTGACATATAGAACTTCTGATAGGTATAAGTGTAAATCTAGCTGTCATACTAATGAAGTGTGATAGACTTTCTTTTAGCATACTTTGCAAAATCACCATGCAAAAACTACACAAGAACAACGTTTACAAATCTTGCAAATTTATTTTTAAAATGCGCGTTCTGTTCGCCAAACTTATGGAGCCCTTTGTAAAGTTGAGGGGGCATATAATGATCCATCTGAGCAGCTAATAGAAGCCATCGACGCAGTAGACGTTAGTGTGACAGGGGACTCGAATTTATCGAACCGACGTCTTTCTTAGCAACTCGGCCTCTGCAAATGCTGAGGAAAGGTCTTGGTCCACATTCATATAAAATCCAACTGATAGAAGAACTAGATCCAGTGGGCGATCAATTGATTTTTTTATTTATCATGTCATTGCACATTATTTGAAGGAGAAATGGTTCCAACACGACGATGTAAAATGCCATACAGCGCGTGAGACCATCACTTTGTTAAGCCAAACATTGGTGACCGAATTATCCCAAAAAATGGTAATACGAGTACAATACAAAGATAGTATTCGGGAATATAATTGATCCGCGTGAGAAGAAGACATGACAAAAGAAGTTCTTATGGCCAAAGGCATGAAGCTTCAAACGGAATTTTCATTTGCGGTCAATAGGAGAAGGTATAACAAAAATGTTTTTTATGACCAAAGAGATGGTTAGTATACAGATGGTTCCCGCTACTACGGATCAAAATAAATAATTTTGATCTTTAGAGGAATGTCTGTTTCCGATTTGTGGAAGAAGTGGTTTTTCGCCCCACATATAGAAAAAACTTAATCTACATGCCGGCACTATAGATATGACTTTGCTGATAAACTTTTTATTAGCATTTACAACAAAAAAACTTAATTGGTTAACTTTAATGTTAAGGAGTTACTTTAAATAAGTTACATAAGTAAATAAACTCAAGATACATCGTTTTCAAAGTACTTTGTATACCTAAATGTGAAATATATTACAAGTTAATATGCAATAGCGAAGCATTGCCGGGCCCACTAGTTCATAATATTAATAGGATAGGTTAATAGGATAAAAAAGTTTTCTCAATTTCATTTCATATTTGCCAATCTTTATTATTTTCTATCAATCTGTTGTAGAATATAATTTCCTCATTATCTATTACTACCCCATGACTACTATTTTATGGTTTATTTATGCAAATCACATTATATCAGTTTGCAATGTGTTAGTTATGACCACATCACACATTATGGCACGTACAAGTACGAGAAAAAGGGAGTTACCCACTGTGTAATCACCAACTAAGCAATGAATATCCGTTTCCGCTCTTTTGCTCGGGAAATTCGCAATCACACACAGAATTGATTTATCAACACCAATTGAAGGCAACCTAGAATCCATAGAATGATATGAAATGTAATCTTTGCACATACAAAACAAAAAAAAAAAGGAAAAGAAAAATAATGAAAAATCTGCAACGATATTTCCCACAATTCATACAAGTTATAAATCAAGAGCAGCGAAACGCTAAACTTAAGGGAATCGAGCAAATAAAGTGCAGACCACAGAAAGTCAAATAAATATTCACTCATGCAATCGTAAACAAATCTATGAAAAGAAAAATTAGATTTCAACGATTGCCAATGAGTTTCTCTTCCCTCCAATGGCGACCACTGACCATTGGACAAAATTACGATACGGTCGTCCACCAGCGCAAGCGGTTTACTAGGCGAGTAAGACTGTGCTGGCGGTGGTGGTTGCGGCAATGGTGACCACCGCAGTTAGCTTTGGTGTGATTGGTGGTGGTGTGGTGGTGGCAAGGCTTCGATGCTTCGACCGAAGAGAGGCTGCAATAGCTGCAAAAATATCGAAGTGATGCTAGAGATGAGATAAAATAGTAATAGAAATCGATACGACAAGATATAATGTTGTAAATTTTCAAACTTAAGACTTAATATTTAACAAACCCAGCAAAAAGAAACAGCTACATCGACTACAACACGAGTAAACTTGATTTTTGTTTAGGTTCTGGAGCTTCTACTATCTTATTTAAAACTTACATTACATTGAGTATCCCAGAGATAGTGCAGATAGCGCGCGCAAAGCAAATAGCGCAACGACCAAAAAAGATGGACAGACATTAAAAGTTTGAATATCAAACAACATAATAAACATATCTCGTAGTCAAAGTCACAGTCGCAGTCTGTGCAGTCACAAATGCACAGTTCCCGGCCCAGTGCCCCTCCTTACCCAGGGCTGTAGCCGGTCAAGTTCATTGTTACTACGAGGAACATCTTGAATAACAAACATTCAGAACGATCTCAGTGGACACAAGGAAGGCAACAAACACTAGCATAGAGAACAGCAGAAGGCACAAAAAAAGGCTCATAGCTAAGCAAAAAATAAATAAAAACTAACACACACACACACCCATACACATTAAACGATTCGTCGTATAAAGTTGAAAGGAAGACATACTTGCAGACGGACGGCCTGTATAAGAAACGTAACGAAACTGAACACGATCATAATCTATTTTATCATTAATAATTGAAATTTTTACCTAAAAATATATGCACACAGAAAAAAAATGTCGTTTGCTAAGGTTGCGACACAGCGCAATTGCAGTCATCTGGGTCTGGATTGTACTCGCACAACAGCCGCCATTGCCGCCTGGCGTACGAAGTACGGTACGAGAGCGTTGATCACAGGTATACAACTTTGGAATAGTCCAAGGGGGTGAAGGGGGGTGTGTGTGCGAGCAGCCGTTTTAGATATTTGCCATGACAGGGGGAAATATGTATTCAATTTGGCAAAAGTTTTGTTTTCGTTGGTTAATGTCTAGGATGGGTTGGGAAAGTTGTACGTAGATTTTAAGTAATTCGGAAACGACGAATTTAGAAGACTTTTTAGATTTTAGAGGATCATGTGTAGTTTTTGTTAATCATATGAAACAAAGAAAGAGTAGCGCCCTAAAAATCTTAAGGTAAAATTCGTTTTAAAATTCTTTAAGTCGACAGAGCGATGTCCGTTTGTTTTGTCAGGATGTAAATCAAATATATATGACGGCTGTTCAAAAAAAAAAAAAAATTACGAAATTTTTAAAATGTATATTACTATTTTTGAAAATGAGTTCACGACCTTATATAAACAGTTTCATTTAAATTTAAAATTTGTTTCACTTGAAGAAAGTAACCGAGACTAAAATGTGGGATGTCCTATGAAAACGACGGGTTATGGAGGTATATGTGTGTGGTATTCGGATTCAGGAGGTCATTTTACATACAAATCAGCAAAAATAGTGTCGGGACTGATTTCAACATATTTTAGGTTTCAGAGTGATAAATACACTTGTTGTAATACTTTACATTAAGCTGGACCCTCAATGTATGGGAAAACTGAAAACTTATCTGTTCCAAAAAAAATCGTTTAGTTTTGTGTGAGTTTAGGTTAAGAAAATAATTGGCAATAATATGAGCTTGAACGGTTGAAAATAGACGTGCCGCTCGCGGTTTGAAGTTTGTGAATCCTGGGGTACATTTCTTTATTCGATTTTAAAATTTTAATTTGTTTAAATTTTGCTATTTAAATAAATATAATGAGGTTAATTTACAAAAATTAAAAAAAAAAAAAAAATTAAGATAAAATGAGCTAGAGAGATAAAATTTGATACCCATGTAGTACTCAATAACGTGAATATGTATAGGCAGACGAAATTTTTATTTTGGACCCAATGGGCGTAGTGGGCGCGGCAAAACTTACTTTTAGAGATAGAGAGATACAATTTGATACACAGATAGTACTCTACAACACGGTTGTGAATATGCTGACAAAATTTTTATTTTGGACCCAATGGGTTTTGTGGGCGTGGCAAAACTTTTTTTAGAGCTAGGGGGATACAATTTGATATCCAGATAGTACTCGACAACATGATTGTGAATATGCAGACAAAATTTTGGTCTAATAGGCGGAGTGGGCGTGTCAAAACTTTTTTTAAAGCTAGAGAGATAAAATTTGATACACAGATAGTAATCGGCAACACAAATATGAAGATGCAGACGAAATTTTAATTTTTGACCATGGGCGGAGTGGGCGTGCCAAAACATATTTTTAGAGCTAGGGCATTAAAATTCGATACACAGATAGTACGCGAAAAAACGAATATGAATATGCAGACGAAATTTTAATTTTTAACCAGTGGGTGGAGTGGGCGTGCCAAAACATATTCTTAGAGCTAGGGAAATAAAATTCGATACACAGATAGTACGCGGAAACACGAATATGAATACGCAGACGAAATTTAGATATTGGATCAGTGGGCGGAGGGATGCGACAAAACTTATTTTTAGAGCTAGAGAGATAAAATTTGATACACAGATAGTACTTGGCAACACGAATATGAATATGCAGATGACATTTTAATTTTGGACAAGTGGGCGGGGTGGGCATGCCAAACATATTTTTACAGCTAGGGAAATAAAATTCGATGCACAGTTAGTGTGCGGAAACACGAATATGAATACGCAGACGAAATTTAGATTTTGGTTCAGTGGGCGGAGGGATGCGACAAAACTTATTTTTAGAGCTAGAGAGATACAATTTGATACACAGATAGTACTCGGCAACACGACGAAATTTAGATTTTGGTTCAGTGGGCAGAGTGGGCGTGCCAAAACATATTTTTTAGAGCTAGGGAAATACAATTTGATACACAGTTAGTATGCGGAAACACGAATATGAATACGCAGACGAAATTTAAATTTTGGTTCAGTGGGCGGAGGAATGCGACAAAACTTATTTTTAGAGCTAGAGAGATACAATTTGATATCCAAATAGTACTCGATAACACGATTGTGAATAAGCAAACATAATTTTAATTTTTGATTCAATGGGTGAAGTGGGCGTGTTAAAACTTTTTTTTAAGGTAGAGAGATAAAATTTGATACACAGATAGTACTCGGCAACACGAATATGAATATTTTAATTTTGGATCACAGGCCGGAGGAGGAGTGGCAAAAATGTATTTTAGCCCTAGAAAATTTCATACAATGATTGTATTCGACACCACACATATAAATATGCAAACGAAAATTAATTTTTGGATCAGTGGGCATGGAAAATTGTATTTAAACCCTAGAGACATACAATTTGGTATACAGATACAGAGATACAGAGAACACGAATATGTATATTTAGACGAAATTTAAATTTTAGATCTGTGGGCCGATTAGGAGTGGCATAACTATATTTTGGCCCTAGAGAGATAAACTAAACAATACTAATATAAATATGCAAACGACATTTTAATTTTGGATCATTGGGAAAGAGCGCGTGGAAAACTGTATTTTTGCTCTAGAGAGATAAAATTTAGCACTCAAATAGTACACGACAACACACATATGAATATGTAGGCGACATTTTAATTTTTTTTGATAAAACTCTCCGCCGACACAGATAGATCCATATATTTTTTGGAGTACTTTTCTCTCGAATACTCCCAGGTTTTATATTTCCGTTGTCGTAAGCGCCAACGATTCGGCAAAATACAACAGAACGGGTAAAATTAACACCTGGTACAGCTGTTTCTTCGTATCTCGAGATTAGGTGGTATTACTAAAATTCTACCGAAGTCCGTAAAAACATCTATTGGCTAGCGCTATTCTCCGCTTATTTTCTTGGCTGACATTATTACACGATTTTTCCTGGAACGTATCTATCGTGCAAATCTAGGGATAGGTGTACTCATATGTTATTTTCTGCGTATGTCGGCTATGAAAAATACCCAGATTTTAAAGTTATAGAGGTGACTGGCGATAACTGGGATACTAATGATGACGGTGGTAATTGTGGAAACACACTCATAACAACAAAAAAGTTATAAATATGTTTGCAATAAAAAGTAAAGTCCTTTTGAGTAAGACTGTTGTTGCTAGTGTCCTAGAACTAACGCGTCATTTCTTTGTCGTTGCATGGAAACTAGCGACCGGTTAAAGCTAAAGGATTGAAAAAAGGAGTCATAAGTAAAATTAAACATTACATTTTACAGCATTATCATCATCCTCATCGTAGTCAGCGGCGTGATTGTTGCTGTTGTTATTGCCGCCGTTTGTTTCGTCATCCTATTGATGATGATGATGATCATTGCTATTATCGTCATCATCGTCGGCATGATCGTCAGCATCATAAGTTGCTGCATGAATGCCTGCATACGAGTACGTTACTACATGATAGTATGTATTACCTTTAGGGGTCTCCTCAGCCATTCTTTCACAGCTTTCCATACCACTATACTACACTACACCATCACAATGCAAACGACCACGGTAGGGCGAATAGTAGGAGGATGGTATGAATAGTTGGGTTAAACTGATGTTGCTCCAAAATAAGCAGGAAATAAAATGGATAGTTTTAAAGTATTGCAAGTAAGTGACATCAGGACTCCTAAAATCAATTGTTGCAGGCTTTTTTTTTTGACCTAAAAGATCTTGTCCTTGTTTTTTATATGACTGGTTAGTAATGGAAAAATCCAAAGTCTTTGTTTGCAATGTCACTACATGGCAGAAAGTGATATATAAGTGTGTCGGCGTTTTGATAGATCACATCGGAATTTCATTTTAGAAGCGATTAAAGTTTCCCAGCTCTGGCCTGTTCTTGCAGAGCAGAATATCGGTATATAAAACTATGTTTTCTTTACATCTGAGGTGTAGGGTTTGTTCAGCAACTTTATAGACAATGACATGGCCAACATTTTTGTAGAACATTTAATCCCCGCCCTTTCCCTTTTTCGGGGTGTTTTTTACAATTTGTTAGAATAATGCGAAAAAATGCCGTAATGAGTGGAAATTAAGGGGTTAATATGTTCTACAAAAATATTTGCCATACCATTATCTATAAAGTTGCTGAACAAACCCTACACTTCAGATGTTAAGACAACATAGCAAATTTTTGTTGGTGTCCTCTTTTAGAATCCATTGACAGAACCCCGTAATTATTTGTGTGTTGTTTTATTGCAGTAAGGTGATTATTTTAGGTTATGCCAAAGCTCAGATACCCTTCACCATTTGCACTACAAAATCGTTATACAAAGCGTTTAATATAATACAGAGCTTGACTTGTTTATATGACCAGAGCTTATTTCTATGAATTTTGTAACCCCCCAAAAATGGGAATTTGTGTAGGATGTGGGAGTAGTTTAAATCCGATCTTAGCTTATCTTAGAGCTTAACCTCTGCTTCTGGACAAAAGCTTACATACGAAATTTCAGCCCGAAAGCTCATAAACTACAGGGACATACAGACGGACACCCCCAAAAAGGGGGAGTTTGTATGGAAGGTGGGAGAAGTATTCGTCCGATCTTGCTCATCTTACAACGTAAGCTCCTCCTATAGGATAAAAGCTTTCATATTAAATTTCAGCTAGATATTTCCTAACCTACGACTGTAGGAGGTCACCCAAAAAGGGAGAGTTTATAAGGGAGATGGGAGTAGTTTTCGACCGATCGGGCTCGTCTTAATACTCAACCTCTGCTTAGAGTAGGAAAGCTAGCATACAAAATGTCAGCTATATACCTCTTAAAATACGGCAGCAATCGCAGGGACAGACCCCAAAATGCGAGTGTTTATATGGGAGGTGGGAGTAGTTTTTGACCGATCAGGCTCATCTTAGATCTCAACCTCCATTTAGGACATATGGACACCCCCAAAAAGAAGGATTTTGTATGGGAGGTGGGAGTAGTTTATAACCGATCGGTCTTTCGTACTGCTCAACCTCCGCTTAGACGATAGAATCTTGCGTACAAAATGTCAGTTCAAATGTGTGACCGACCCCCAGTCATTTCTCCCTAACATTCCCTCCTAACATTTTTTTCCAAACATACCTACCCCCCATCTTCACCCCAAAGGTTCCCCTAGAGGAATCAAATGTTGAATATAGCGGTGAGATATGTTTTAAGAAACTATTGGGGTTGCATTTGACTCCTCTAGGGACCCCTTTAGGGCAGTTTGGAGAAAATTTAATAAAAATTTGATTTTTTTAGGGGAGCCTCCTTAGGGGAGAAGATCAGGAGGTGGGTATATTTGGGCAAAATTTTAGGACGGAAATATGACTGGAGGTCGGTCATACATTTTACCCCCTCTAGGGGCGACTCCGTGGCAGTTGGAGCGGTGGAGTAAATTTTATAAAGAAAAATTTCTGTATGGTAGCTCCTTAGGGGGTGAAGATGGGGGGTAGGTATGTTTGGGAAAAATGTTGAACATTTTTTTCCAAATACGAAAAATGTTTTCCAAAGTAACCAGGGGCTCGATTTTGATTTCAGATCCATGGTTTTTTCGGAAAATTTTCTTACAATTCATCGTAGATTCCGATTTTGATAACAGCTTGGAGCATTTTTATACCTTCACCCTTCGTGTAGGAGGGTATATATCATTTGATACGACACAAAAGTGTAACACATAGAAGGAGTCACTTTAGACCCTAGGTTTATTTGAGCCAAATTCGATTCATGACTTTTTAAGTCGTTTGAGCCATGTCCGTATGTCTGTCTGTCTGTCGGGCTGTCCGGCTGGTGCGCACGATCACTTTCGAAAGACGCAACTAAATGTTTTTAAGTGTTGCACGAGTTAATATTCCCACAAAACTACTTACAGTATTGCAAATGGGCTACATGACCCCGCCCCTTCTTGTACTTCTCATACAAATACAGCATTCCGCCCACTTTAGAAATCGATTAATAATATTAATACACCCAACGGGATGGTACCCAAATTCTGTATTTAGTAAAGCTATAACAGGATAACGTTTTGGAGAAACAATTGGAAGACTAGCCACGCCCATTCTGGTACCTCCTATACAAATGTACCACTCCACCCACTTAGGAAAACGAGTAATAATATCAGTACACTAGAAATTTTTATTTTTTTTTCTGTTCCTGTTTCTGTTTCTGATTATCCGCCATGTTCTGAAAAACGATTCGGTTTAAAAACAGAGCAAAATCGGTAAAAAGGTAATACTTTTTAATACATTTCTACCGATTTTTCTCCGTTTTTAAACCGAATCGTTTTTCAGAACATGGCTGTATGTTTCTGTTTCTGTTTCTGTTCCTGTTTCTGTTTCTGTTTCTGTTTGTGTTTCTGTTTCTGTTTCTGTTTCTGTTTCTGTCTCTGTTTCTGTTTCTGTTTCTGTTTCTGTTTCTGTTTCTGTTTCTGTTTCTGTTTCTGTTTCTGTTTCTGTTTCTGTTTCTGTTTCTGTTTCTGTTTCTGTTTCTGTTTCTGTTTCTGTTTCTGTTTCTGTTTCTGTTTCTGTTTCTGTTTCTGTTTCTGTTTCTGTTTCTGTTTCTGTTTCTGTTTCTGTTTCTGTTTCTGTTTCTGTTTCTGTTTCTGTTTCTGTTTCTGTTTCTGTTTCTGTTTCTGTTTCTGTTTCTGTTTCTGTTTCTGTTTCTGATTCTGTTCTCCAGTATATATCAGTCTTAATTCCCTTATTTATCACACTACCCCCCTACAAAACAATCGGTTACGTAGCACGGCAACAACGGCAGCAGCACCGCAACAACAACAACTACTAATACTACCAACAACAGGCAGCGACAACAATTACAACAACGAAAATAATTCGCATTCCTATTCTTTTTCAAGAGTTGTTATTGCTTTGTTGTTACTGGTCATATTGTTGCTGCTGCTGCTGTTGTTGTTGGTGTTTTGTGTGTTCGCCAAGACTTACACCGTGTTTGTGTGTTTGTTTGGCTTTCAATGGTACCTTCTCTTCGCCACTCAAAAGGTTCCTTTTGTTGCCAGTTCCTGCCACCAAGCCCAAACTGAACGCCAAGACAGCAACAAAACAAAAAAAAATAATTTCAAAAGCTGAAGGGGAAGAGAAAACAAGGCTTCTTGCCATTAAGCTGCTGCAGTGAAGGAGCTGTGGGGGAACATTTGTGTGCTTGTGTTGGCACAGACATTGCGTGTTTTCATAATATTCCTCAAAAGATAAAAATGTGACCAAGCAAGGCAGTCAACATCCCCAGCATCGCTGGCATCAACAATAAAAAGGTAACCAGTGAATGCAGTACCATCGACGGACGTCGTCCCTCAGTACAGAGGAGACGGCAAGAGACGCTGCCTTTGACGCACGTATTCTGTCACAGTGGCAAAGGGGTTAATAAGTATACAGTGATTTTAAAAAAGCAACAAAGTGTTTTTTAATGTTTTAAATAATATTTCGGGGTGTTCGGTTAAGAAAACCATTGATTCGGTCCAAAAAAATTATGTTATCATCAGTAAAAATTAACAACATTGCGCTGTAATCTTTTGGTGAAGCTATCAGTTAGGGGGTTAATTTCAATTTATTGGTATCATATCACTTGCTTTTGATAACTTACTTTATGGATTTACTGTAAACCCGCCGTTTGAGCACTGACCAACCGCACAGTAAAAGTCCACAACAACTCATGGTGTTTGTCTACGTACGCAAGCGAGAGAGCGTGAGAGAGGGAGATACTAGAACATATGATTTGCGAATATACGCTAGGTTTTCATAAGCTTGTGGTCTCGAGGCCCAAACGAAACCAAAGTTGTTGCTTCTGCTGCTGTTGTCCTGTATCGAAGCTGCAGCAACAGCAGGAGCATTTATTCGTCATAGCCCCACACAGAACGGCGTTGGGAGTTGCACGTGTGCGTGTTTGTACATTTAAGGGGCAACTCTCTGGACGGAAAAAGTGGGTAGCACTGAAAATCATGAGCATTTGCCTAAGTTTGTCGTTGATAAACATTTGCAAATCAGCCGGTGGTAGGTTTTATGAAAGCCACAACGAAAACTCAAAATTCTTTGAGATGTTTACACATAACTATACATTTTAGATACATGTTTACACAAATGTATCTCTGTTTGTTTGTTGGCGATAATTCGTATATTGTGGAGTAATAAAAGGGCTGCGTTTAAGCGCCAGATCCGTTATACGTTTTACAGTACCAAGAAAGAAGGCAAAAGTTCGTGTCTTAAGTCTTTTGTTTTGTCGATTGAAGTCAGGCACTTGTAAATTTCCAAGCAAGGTGGGGAAATACAAATTGCAGTTTAGTAGTTAGTGGCAACAAATAGTAGTGTCAATAAATAGGTAGGGTTTTAGTTTAATGTATAATGTCAACAAATTGTTTTATTCAACAGACAAATTATAGACACAAATTAGACATTGCATAAATAAATTATACAGTGCAATAGGTATAAGTATAAAAGTATAGAAATTTAAGTGGCTGGGCAGATATCTAGCATTGTTAGGGTTATGTACACTTTTGATTTTATATCAAATACACTTTGTTCCTAGCTAGCATGTTAGCAGTCATCTACTACGTATATGATTCTCCTAAGTACTGACTAAGATAATTTTCTGTTGCCCTTAATTTGAGATATTTTCTCTAATGATTCTAATATGCCACTTATTCGCAAGATGGTCAAGTTTATTTTCTCTTCAATCTATCTCTATTACCGAATGACCATCTACGAATCTATGTTGCTAGCAATGCGCTCAGCAAACAAGCTAAAAGTCTTCTAAAAGTTGCCGTCACAACAAGTAATGTCTAATTCGCAGTGGTAGAAATGAAAAACACGAGGCACAAGTAATAGCAGTATAGCCTAAGGATGAGCAAGTTTACTTGTCTTTCTTTTGCGATTGCTTAAAATTGCACAAATAAAAAAATCAAATTCTTTTATATAATCGATGAGTTTTCAAAAGAATTATTAACAATTTTGTGATGAATGCAAAAAAGAACAATGAAATAAAAGAAAATCAAAGGAACCGACTATGTATTAGGAAAAGTGGAAACCATTTGAAGCAGAATAAAATGTCTAAGCTTGACATATTTTTACTAAAATAAACTGACTACACTAATATGTCAGATCAATGTGAAATGAATGTAATGATATAATTCAATAGTACTTAAATTTATAAATTAAATAAAACATTAGACACAAAATACGACTGTAAGCGTTGTGGTAGAAAATCGTTACTTCTATGTAATATATGAAGGGAATGGATAATATGTATATACTATAAAAACTGCTATACTGCTTTTCTAAAAGGTAACAAATTATAATAATTTAAAATAATGTTAATTTAAGGTAACTTAAAAAAAACTTAATTTCCCGTTGCTCCCCATGAATGAGGTATGGGATAGCTTCTCGCGTTGTTGTGAATTAACACGCTTTCTTTTTTAGATTCACAACTAACGGCACCTACTTGTTTATCGACGAATGCGAACGTCACTTTTTAAGAAGCTCTTACTAGGTACGCCAATTTACTTGACAATTATACTTTGAAGTTGCTGTTAACAACATTTGAGGGGAGCCGACAATGAAAGAACAATTTTTTTTTAAGATGACTGGAGCCAGTTTTGAACCTGCGATCTCCCGCATGGTAGTCGCGTGTTCTAACGACTGTGCGACGGCCGGTCCGGTCCGGTGTAAGGTAAACATTGAGAAATTTGAATTTTTCATGGTGAAACTTTTGTGAATCCATAGAGGCCATAAGCTAGACTGAAATGGGTATAAAAATAGTTTAAACCATATACTCTGTTCAGTAGTGTTAGATTTTATTATTGTAGAATATTTTTTTACCCTTCACCAGGCACACAATGATTAGAGTCGAAATCTAAGGCAATTTAAAAATGACCGTCTGTCCCCGCTATTACAGTAGTAGTTTCAGAGGCATCGAGCTGATATTTGGAATGCAAACTTCTTTCCTAAAAGTGAAGTTTAAGTTCAAACATGAACATGATCGGTCAAATACTACTTCTGGGGGTGTCCATTTTTACAAATATATACATTTATTCCTTTCACTCCTATGAGGATCATAGGGCTGTTACAATTGAGCTCCTATCATTTCTATTCAATGATCGTATTTTTAGTTCGCTTAGACTCAGGTTGACTGTTGCTGTTTCTAACTCAATTTGTCGCTTTCATGTGTATGATGGGCCTCTCCTGCCCTGGGGGTTCCAGTCAATGACTGGTCTTGCAATATCTTCTGTGGATTTCCTCCAAGTGTGGCCAATTCCACAGTAGGAATAAATAAAACAAGAACCCCCCAAATAAGGACCATGATTTAAGGATATGCATCTGGAATATCCGAACTCTTTACAGAGATGGTGCCTCTATCCAACTGGCGGATGTCCTCGACAAATACAAGGCTGACATCACCGCCATACAGGAAATGAGATGGACGGGACAGGGATGCACACGACGAAAGAACTTAAAACTTAAACTTAATTTCCCTTTGCACCCCATGAATGAGGTATGGGATAGCTTCTCGCGTTGTTGTGAATTAACACGCTTTCTATTTTAAGATTCACAACTAACGGCACCTACTTGTTTATCGACGAATGCGAACGTCACTGTTTGAGAAGCTCTTAATAGACACGACGCTTAATACTGCGAAGTTGCTGTCAACAACATTCGAGGGGAGCCGACAATGAAAGAACATTTTTTTTTTTTTTATTTTTTTTTAAGATGACTGGAGCCAGGTTTGAACCTGCGATCTCCCGCATGGTAGTCGCGTGTTCTAACCACTATGCCACGGCCGGTAAAAGATGTCACAGTTCTTTCGTCTGCCATGCAGAAAGACACGAATTTGGATGTGGTTTCATAGTCGGCAAGAGACTTTAACACCTGGTCTCGTGGTTTAACCCTGTAAGTGACCGAATAGCCACCATTCGCATCCGGGCGAAATATTTTTACATCACGCTGATTTGTGTACACGCTCCGACGGAAGATAAAGATGATAAGATTAAAGATGCATTTTACGAGCGCCTAGAGGAAACATACGACCGGTGCCCTGGCCACGACATTAATATTGGAAGATGTTTTTGGTCCATCGATCCGAAAATTCGGCCTGCATACCGACACGTCAGATAACGGGTTTAGGCTGGTTAGCTTCGCAGCGGGAAGGAACATGGTAGTGAGTGGAACCAGATTCCAGCACAAAGATATCCACAAGGCAACTTGGCTATCCCCCGATCAAAACACCAAAAATCAAATTGATCATGTGGTAATTGAAGGCAGGCATGTATCTAATGTCATGGACGTGCGTGTGATCCGTGGTGCTAATATTGGTTCGGATCATTACCTGGTTGCAGCCAAGGTGCGCACAAGATTGAGCAGAGCGAAAAACGCACGTAACCAAACACAAAGAAAGCTGGACATCGCGAAGCTGCAAACCCCAGATATAGCTACTGCCTACTCCAACCAGCTCTCCCAACTTTTACGACACAACATCTCTACTTCTGACGTTCCCGATACACAGTGGCTGCATATTGCGCATTCCATGGTAACCGCCGCAACAACCGTGCGAGGATATGAAAAGCGGCGCTCAGACGAATCCTGGTACGATGAAGAATGTCGCATAGCGTCTGAGGAACAGTATGCTGCTTATAGGGCAACGCTACAGCCAATTGTAACCCGTGCTGTTAGGGAACGGCATAAGGAGAAAGCAAAACGGGCGAGACAGCTATTTAGGCGAAAAAAACGTCAGATGAAGGAACGGGAGAACGAGGATATAGAGCGATACAGGGATAGAGGTGAGGCCCGAAAATTTTACCAGAAAGTAAGAGCAAATGCATACGGTAATGGCCTCCCCACCTGTAAGGACAGTGATGGAAATCTGGAAATCGCAGAGTGTGCTGCACATATGGAGAGAACAATCCAGCAACTGCTGGTTCCAGAAGGCAGCGCACGTGAAGTTATCACGCCAATTGTCGACGACGGCTTAGATTGCCCACCACCAAGTCAAGTAAGAAGAGCAATATCGCGGCTGAAAAACAACAAAGCAGCCGGTGCCGACGGACTGCCCGCAGTGCTCTTCAAGTCCGGTGGCGAGGAGCTGATAATGAGCATGCACCAGCTCCTGCGCACTGTTTGGCTTAAAGAGTGCATGCCCGACGATTGGAATGTAAGCGTATTATGTCCTGTGCTGAAAAAAGGTGATCCAAGTGTGTGCTCCAACTACCGCGGGATCAGCATTTTACCCATCGCATATAAGGTCCTGTCGAGTGTGCTATGTGAAAGATTAAAGCCAGTGTTATCTTACATGATTGAGGCCTTATCAGTGAGGTTTTAGACCTGTTAAATCAATAGATGATCAGATATTTATGCTTCGTCAAATCCTGGAAAAGACCCAAGAGAAAAAAAATCAACATTTACCATCTTTTCGTTGACTATAAAGCTGCCTTCGACAGCCCGATACGGCAGAAATTACTCTAAGCCATGGCTGAGTTTGATATTCCAGCGAAGCTGATACGCCTTTGCGAAATGACCAAGAATGACACGAAGTCTTCAGTGAAGATTGACAAGGACCTTACGGAATCATTCTGTACCAGACGAGACCTAAAACTAGCCGACGGCCAATTGTGTGACCTCTTCAACATAGTGATAGAGATGATAATAAGGATAGTTACAGTAAATACGAGTGGCACGATATTCAACCATGGCAGAAGCCTTCTCGAGTATACAGAAGGAATCACTGAAAATGGGTCTAATGGCGAACGAGGACTAAACGAAGTTATCAGTTTCAACAAACAAACAATCTACTCATTTGGGAAACTGCGTAGATAATTTTATCTACCTAGGCTCCGCCATCAGCAAAACAAATAATGTCAGCCTCGAAATCCGGAGAAGAATCCTGCTTGCTAATAAATGCTACCACGGACTAAGCAAGTAAGATAATGACAGAGTCATCTCTCGACGAACAAAAATCCAGCTATACCACAAATACTGGTTCTACCTGTCTTAATGTATGGCTCAGAATCCTGGGTTATGACATAAAAGGATGAATCAGTTTTGGCAGTATTCGAGAGTAATAAACTTCGTAAAATACATGGGTCCATCATCGTCAACGGAGAGTATCGGCTTGAATCGTGAACTGTACGAGCTGTTCACTGACATTGGCGTGGACAGACGTATTATACGAAAAATGCTCCAGCTCGAAAAGTCTTCGGCAATGAACTCAATGGACGGAGCAGAAGAGGCCGAACACAACTCCGTTGGAAAGACTAGGTTACTGAAAACCTTGTATAACTTGGTGTGACTTACTGGAGAAGAAGCGCAGAAGACAGTTAGGGCCCATTTCTTTGCAGTAGCAATATAACTGTCCATCAGTTGCCGCACGTAGAAAAGAATTGAAAGTGGTTCAGTCGCTCCGTAGATAATTCGCAACACAAAATTTAGATAACAGGTATTTTACCTGTTGCATCCAACAATGTTTTGGTCGGCACCTCCTTCGACTCGGCGTGTCGCCTTAGATTTTGTTGCCTTAGACTTTTGGTCTGAAACATTTGCATCTATTCGAACTCGCACAAAGTCTGACTACGTCGTCGATGTCGCTATACAGCACATAGTAGCCTTTACCGATGATAGTATTTTGGGAAGTATAGAATGGGAAGTATTTTTTTCTCGAAGACTCCCAGAATATCGTTGTCATTATCAGGTTTATGTGATGTACAGCAAGGATCAATGGTAGAGCCGGATCATTGTTCGTCTAGAGAGAACTTTGTCATTAAATAGCTTTATGATGATAAGGTCCAAGCAGTTTCGCTATAATAAGCTTTAGTCTTTCACATAACATACTCGACAGGACTTTGTATACGATTTGTAAAGGCTGATAGTTGGTACACACAATTTGATCTCATTTTTTCAGTAAAGTATGAAGAGCACTCTGATTCCAAACATAGGGCATGTATTCCTTTAGCCAAAACGTCAATATTCAATATGCCTTTCGTCGTTTCCCACGCGATCAATCTAGTTTCTTGTCTTTTGATCAGGGGATATTCAGGTCGCCTTGTAGATATCTTTGTGTGGCAATATGTTTATTTACTCCACCATTTTTCATGTGAACGCGAATTCAATCATTTTGAATCCGTTATCGAAGGCGTTGTTGTGTAGACTGATCTTTGCAACTGCTGAACCAAGTACATCTTCCCATTCTATTTCAGTAATAAAATTTCCCAGAAGAATTTGAATGCCATTGGCAGGGCAGTGGTTATATATATTCTCCAGGCGCTTATGCAGTTTTTATGTCATCGTCAGTGTTTTCCGTCGGGCACACAAATCAGTGCTTATTAGGTTGCTTACAGGGTTAAACCGCGATATCAGATGTCGATGTCTCTTGCCGATTATGAATCCACATTCAATTTCGTGTTTTTGAACATGGTGCCGTCTATCTCATTTCCTGTATGGAGGTGAAGTCGGCTTTGTATATGTCGAGGACATCCGCCAATTGGATAGAGACACCATCGCTGTATAGAGTTCGAATATTCCAGGTGCATATCCTTATGTCGGGGTCCTTCCAATGTTTGCGGGGTTCGTCAACATTTGAGGGGATTCTTGATTTTTCTTATTTTTGTGTTTTCATAATAATTGTTTTTGATTAAGGAGAGTGGCTTATTAGGCCACCGCGCTCCATCCTAGTTTATTGGACCTGCTAAAGCCACTAAGAGAGAGGTTGTGCTGAGCTTCAGTAACTTTTGTTACCTACTTCCTAAGACGCATGGATGGTAGCATGCCATTTAGGTTACTCAACATTGCGCCTTCTCACATTTGCTACCACTGAACGGATGATCAGTCTGCATATCTCGGGGAATACGTGATCACATGAACGATCAAAAAGACTCAAATTAGAAAAATCCCCATTCACAATTAAAATCATTCAAATATTATTACTTCACTTTTAGTTAAAATTAAAAATTAGCAGCTTTTATACATCCTAATCCAGATAATACAAAAATTTGCACACCCATTGCCATACCCTGATATACATGCCGAACTTCAAATCATTTTATTATTCTTTTAATTAGAAATTTCGAAATAAAAACAAATCAACGATGGCAATACTAACGATAATGACACTTAAAGGTCAATATAGAGAAGACGATCACCACAATTGATTTACGCATATTTACGTATAACTCGTTATGCAGCGTAACGTTACCAACAAATACGAATGTTACAATTTGTATGTTTGCTAGGGATGTGTGTTTGTACAGTAAACACATGCTTACACACAAATATACAGACATACACTGACACACCGACACGCTCACACCCAGCAATACGGATATGTTGTTGTTCATATGATTTGTTAAATAAATATTTGTTTTCATAATGTTTAGTTTTCTCGCCTCTAAGAGTACAACAACAGGTAAACAAACAGTAACAACAAACACACACACGTTGCATTTTCAATGGCAACAACAGCAACGATAGCTTAGTAACGAAAGTAACAGCATCAGGAGCAACAACAACAACAGCGCTGCATCGGCCACTGGCCAAGAACGGAAAACTAAATTGTATTTCTTCTTCTACTTCTTAAGAAACAATAATAACGCAACTCTCTTACGTTACAAAAGTGTAAGAGCGTACGTTGTTAGTACATATGAATGTTGTGTCCGCAAACAGCGTCCGTACGGTGAACGCCACACAGCGCAAGACTGTGACTAACGACAACGTCATTGTGTTATCAACAATGCTATGTCAACCATACTTACCCACAAGGAATTCCTTGGTAAACTCTTGTGTTTTTCCTTACAAGTGTAAACGTGTGTGTGTGTTTGTGTGGACGAGTGTATCTGTTTTTATTGTACTTCAAAAACGTACTCCAAGCCTCCAAAAGATGACGATGCATTTGTGGATTAAGAGTGTGATAAACGTTTTTTTTTCCTTCTTCTCATTTCGTTCGTCTTCTTCATCTAGTGGCAGGACCGTAAACCCGTATGTACGCTCAGAGAGAAATGTTGGTATACAACGTGGTAGCTGACATGTGGCACCAAGGCAATGAAGAATGAAAGTTTGAAAATTTAGAAAATCGATGTAATCTGTAATTTTTGGTTCTGCTGTAGGCGTTTCTATCAAGTTAAAGAATTTAAGGATGTTTGTGTAAAAAATTATGGTTATAAAGAAAACAAAAGACTTAAGAAACAAACGTGTTTCTCTTAAACGAAAAAATAAGACAATTCTGTCAAAAAATAAGACCATTATGTTGCTGATGAAAATGGGTGATTTTCTAATATGAGTCTGATCGTTATTCACTTGGGAATAACAAGAATCTCTTTTTGAAGGTCCCCAAGCAGCTCACGTCGTCCGAGAGATCACGTATTCCCTTGGCAATGTCATTGAACATCCGTTCAGTGGTAGCAAATGTGAGAAGGCGAAATGTTGAGTAAACTAAATGGCATGCTACCACGGATGAGTCTTATGAAGTAGGTAACAGAAGTTACTAAAGCTCAATCAGGCTCTCTTAGTGACGTTTGCAGCCCAAAGAAACTAGGATCGGGCGCGTTGGCCTAATTAGCCACTTTTCTTAAACAAAACAATTATTATGAAAATACGAAGAAAAGAAAAAACAAGAACCCCTCCAAATGTTGACGACCCCCGCAAACGATATAAGGACCATGATTTAAGTATATGCACCTGGAATGTCCAAACTCTATAGTGCATCTATAGAACTGGCGGATGTCCTCGACAAATACAAGGCTGACATCACCGCCAAACAGGAAATGCGATAGATGGGACAGGCATGTGACATCTTTTACAGCTGTTATACAGAAAAACCCGAATTTGAATGTGGATTCATAGTCGGCAAAAGACTTCGACACATGGTCTCGCGGCTTAACCCTGTAAGTGACTGAATAGCCACCATTCGCATCATGGCGAAATATTTTTCCATCACACTGATTTGTGTACCCGTTTCGACGAAAGAGAAAGACGACGATATTAAAGATGCATTCTATGAACGCATGAAGGAAATAAATGATCGCTGCCCTGTCCATGATTATCAAATTTTTCTAGGAGATATTAATGCTAAAATATGAAGGGAAGATGCTCTAGGTTCAGTAGTCGAGAAATTCAGTCTACACAACAACACCTTCAATAACAAAATAATCGTCAAGAAACATGTTTGTGAGTGGAACCAGATTTCCGCATAAAGATATCCACAAGGAAAGCTGGATGTCCCCTGATCAAATGACAAGAAACCACCAGATTGATTACTCGGTAATTGATGGAAGGCATGTCTCAAGTTTTATAGAGGTACGTGTGATGCGCGATGCAAATACTGACTCAAATCACCACCTAGTTCCTCGTAACTTATCGCAAAGGAAGCTAGACACCACAAAGCTGCGTACCACCGATATAGCCAATGCCTACTCCAACTAACTCTCTCAATTATGTCAATCAAACTCCCTAATTCTGATGTTCCAGACACACAGTGGCAGCATATAGCGAATTCTATGACTACAGCCGCAACGACCGTACTGGGTTTTGAAAAACCACGCCCAAATAAGCGCTGCTACAATGAGGAATGTTGCGAAATGTCTGCAGAAAAGGATGCTGGATACAGGACAAAACAGCAGCAAATGGGAACGCGTGGAGTGACGAAGCGTTATAATGAGAAGAGGAGGGAGATGAAACGCCTATTCAGGCGGAAAAAGAGTCTATGGAAGAAAGAGAGAGCCAGGATATCGAAAATTACATGGATAGAGGTGAAGCTCCAAAGTTCTACCAAAAGGTAAAAAGCAAAAGTTTTGGACCAGGGATCCCTACCTGTAAGGACAGAGACGGACTTCTTGTCACGTACACTCAGAGTGTGCTACAAATATGAAGAGAACACTTTCGTTCTCTGCTCGTTCCTGAAGGCAGCATAAGTGACGAAATCACGCCAATCATCGACGATGGAATAGACTGTCCACCACGGAAATTACTTACTTGCTTAATTTCCTTTTACACCCTATGAATGAGGTATGGGATAGCTTCTGGCGTTATTACCAAATAACACGATCTATATCACTGTTTAAAAAGCTTTTTACATGTCATTGACTCGACACTTATACTGCGAAGTTGCTGTCGACAACATCGAGGGGGCCGGCAATGGAAGAAAAATGTAGATGACTGGAGGCGGAAATCGAACCCGTATGGTAGTCGCTAGTTCTGACCATCATGACACGGCCGGTCCCATCACGGAAATTTCACGGCTTAAAAACAACAAAGCTGCGGTAGTCGATGGAATGCCGGTAGAGCTTTTTAAAGCCAGCGGCGATGAGCTGGCATCGTGCATGCCCAGCTGATACGACTTTCCGGGATGACACTGACTGACACGAAGTCTTCAGTGTAAATTGTCGAAAATATAGTCAGCCTAGATATCAGAAGACGAGTAGTGATCGCAAACCGCTGCTACTATGTGCTGAGCAAGCGTTTTAATGATAAAGCCCTCTCTCGACGAAAGAAGATCCAACACTATCAGACACTGATCCTACCTGTCTTGCTCTACAGCTCAGAATCCTGGGTAATGACGCATTCAGAGAAAAATACTTCGCAAAATATTTGAACCCATCACACAGTACGACACATGATTTTAGGACTCAATTCTGAGAACTGCACGTGAAAGTGGCCCCAAAAAGTAGAAGTTCTGCATCATTCGTTTTGACAAGTTACATGCCATAATAATTTAATACCGATTTGAAGTTAGTAGGTATCGTATAGGAGAAATTGTCACGTTTTGGGCTCTTCTGTTATATTATTATACTAGTGGGCCCGGCAATGCTTCGCTATTGCATATTAACTTGTAATATATTTCACATTTAGGTCTACAAAGTACTTTGAAAACGGCACAGCTCGACAATAATATGTTGAGTTTATTAACTTATATAACTAATTTGAAGTAACTCCCTAACATGGAATTTAACCAATTAAATTTTATTGTTGTAAATGCTAATAAAAAGTTCATCAGCAAAGTCATATCTATAGTGCCGAGATGTAGATTAAGTTTTTTCTGCATGTAGGGCGAAAACCCACTTCTTCCACTAATCGGAAACAGATATTCCGCTAAGGATCAACATTTAATTTTTATTTTGATCTGTAGAAGCAGATACTAACTATCTCTTTGGGCATAAAAAACACTTTTGTTATGCCTTCTCCGCCTATTGACCGCAAATGATAATTCAGTTTGAAGCTTCATGCCTTTAGCCATAAAAACTTCTTTTGTCATGTCTTCTTTTCACACGGATCAAGAATATTCCAGAATACTATTATTGTATTGAACTCATATTACCATTTTTTGAGATAATTCGGTCACCAACGTTTGGCTTAACAAAGTGATGGTCTCACGCGCTGTATGGCATATTACACCGTCGTGTTGGAACCATTTCTCCTTCAAATAATGTGCAATGACATGATAAATAAAAAAAATCAATTGATCGTCCACTGGCTCAAATTTTTCCACCAGTTAGATCTTACATAGATGTAGGCCAAGATCTTTCTTCAGCATTTGCAGAGACCGAGTTGCTGATAAAGGCGTCGGTTCGATAAATTCGAGTCCCCTGTCACACTAACGTCTACAGCGTCGATGGCTTCTATAAGCTGCTCAGATGGATCATTATATGCACCCTCAACTTCACAAAGGGGTACATAAGTATAGCGAACAGAACGTGCATTTTGAAAATAAATTTGCAAGATTTGTAAACGTTGTTCTTGTGTAGTTTTTACATGGTGATTTTTCAAAGTATACTAAAAGAAAGTATATCACTCTTCATTAGTATGACAGCTAGATTTAAACTTATAACTATCAGAAGTTCTATATGTCAAAAAAAAAATTACCCCATACATAGGTTATTTACAAATATTTGCTTATGTTACCTCTGACATACTATAAAAATTTAAATTGTGCCCCAATAAAACAAAAGGTGTTTTCCAGTATAACTACAATGAATATTGCTTTATTTTTCTATATGTATTATTTATTACCGATTCGCTCTCCTGAAAAGTAAATGAAAAGTAACTGGTGTACGGACCATTATTTGATACAGTTTATTAATTCAACTATTGAAGTGCGTGGGCAGCGCCTCGGCACTTTTTACTTATTAAGTTCCAATTAGCCTGTTGATTAGGGCGGAACAATTTGTTCGCGTCTAAAAAAATGTGGTAATCGTATACCAGTATCGAAATGTACGATAAATTCTTAGAATATTCACTTAGAAACTATAAGTCTACAATCAATTCCTAGTTCGCGCTGAGAAGCAAGAAGATTTCAGGTTGAGATATATTTCTAGCAATTTTTCAGTTACGTCAGACCTACCATTCCGATGTTTGGAGACCAAGACGATGAGAAAAGCATATTTTTGACATTGTTTTGGATCCCGCCCAATATTCTAAAAAATTATTTTTAAAAACTTAATTTCCGTATGCCAACTCTCAGATGCCATAACTTTTTAACCAATACATAGATTTGGTTCTATAATAATTCATTTAGTTTGCTGGGAAGTTAGTTTTGCGCAGAAGGTATCGAAAAAAAAATATCTGCAGTTTTCGGATTGTCCTCATTTAAAAACAAAAAAAAAAAATCTCTAACAGAAATCTTTATGCTTTCCAGCGCGAGCTAGGAATTGATTTTAGATACAAAGTTTTTTGGTGAAATTTTCTTACAATTCATCGTAGATTCCAATTTTGGTTACGATTTTTGCGAATAAAAAAATTGGCCCACCTTACTGTTCATATCTCTAGGCGAACAGCAATGTTCTGTGGAATTTTTACAGTTATTACTGTTTGTTTTAAAAGGGGTGTGGAACAGCCCACTTCCACCATTACTCTAATTTATACAGCAACAACAACATATGTAACAAATCACATCTTCATACCACTGATAGTTCATGAGATATAGTCTTTTTTACTTTAAAGTTGTATGGGCGGTGCCACGCTCCTTTATCCAATCACAACTAAGTACAGCCAGTGACTTACAACAGGTCATTAGTACCACTTTTTAAAATTATCTTATAAATCAGTCAATTAGAAAAGCCGTCAGAGCGATTTTTGAAAAAGTGGTGTGGCACCGCCTTCTTCCTCCCTGGAAGTATTTAATACTGCCCCAATAACATATATACCAAATCTCATCTTCATACCCCTGAAGCCTTTTTAATTTTCAAGTTGTATGGACGGTGCCACGCCCCTTTATCCAATCACAACCAAATATAGCCAGGGACTATCAACAGGTCAACAGTACCACTTGGTAAAATTTTCGTATCAATCGGTCTATTAGAAAAGCAGTTCGAGTGATTCTTTAAAAGAGGGCGTGGCACCGCCCACTTGCACCTCGTCTGTAATTCTAACTGTACGAACAACATATATACAAAATCTCATCTTCATACCTCTGATAGTTCATGAGATATAGCCCTTTTGATTTTCAAGTTGTATGGGTGGTGCCACGCCTATTTATCCAATCACAACCAAATATAGCCAGGGACTATCAACAGGTCAACAGTACCACTTGGTAAAATTTTCGTATCAATCGGTCTATTAGAAAAGCCGTTAGAGCGATTTTTGAAAAGAGGGCGTGGCACCGCCCACTTGCACCCTGGCTGTAATTCTAACTGTACGAACAGCATATATACCAAATCTCATCTTCATACCTCTGATAGTTCATGAAATATAGCCTTTTTAATTTTCAAGTTGTATGGGCGGTGCCACGCCCCTTTATCCAATTACAACCAAATGTAGTCAGGAACTATCTACAAGTCAACAACACTTCATGGTAAAGTTTTTGTATCAATCGGTCTATTAGAAAAGCCGTCTGAGCGATATTTGAAAAAAGGGGCGTGGCGCCGCCCACTTTTTGAAAAAATAAAACCTTTTAAACCATCCGGAAGCTATAGCGAAAAAAACAAAAAAAAAATTGTGAAAATCGGTCCAGCCGTTTTTGAGTTTTAGCGAGACAACTGCACAGCAATTCATTTTTATATATAAGATGGTGGCGTATGATTATCATAAGTAATATTCCACGTAAATCATACGCCAAGGAGTACAAAAGTTTTATTGTAACTGCTACAAAATAAACCCAGTTCAAAATCATTTGATGAATGATAAAATGAAACGTTACGTTATATGAACAGATTAAAGGAATTGCAATTCTTAATTTTTTTAAATTTGTTTCTGCTAAATCGGACTAGTGGTTCTCGAGTTATGTCAAACAAAAGAGCCTAAAACGTGACAAATTCCCCTATACTTTACTTACTATTTTCTTCGAGCGTACTTTACTGTTTGTCGTCTCTGCCAACACACAAACACACACCCCGTGAAGACGAAAAAAATAAATAAACCAACGTTAATGGTGGTGAGCCTACATTTGTTTCTGCTGTTTTGATTTTTTTTCTTTCTATAACCATTTCACTCAAGATCTGGAGAACGAACGAACGAAAAAAACACATTAACAGAAAAACAAAAATCTCTATGGCGGGGGAAAAAAAACCAACAACCAGTAACAACAATAACACCAATATCAATACCGGAGAAAAAGTTAAAAAAAAAGAAAAATTAAAGCAACTTAACAAGATAAACATAACAACAGAAATACTATGATGAAAAATGCCTTCATAAAAATCTCCGCATATAGACGACGTACGTGCGTACATATGTACCATCCAATGTTACTCACATGTTGGCTCTCATAGCAAAGGATTCCGTCGTGGCCTTTGTGTGAACGAAGTGAGAGTTCGATATAATGAGAAACGTTTTCATTAAGTATTGGTTATTATGTTACTGTTAGGGGTTAAACAGATTAATAATGATGTGTTACTGGGTTGCTTAGTTTGATCTGTCGGCAGTGGCTGTTGCTGTATGCATGTGTCCCAAACATGTGCATGTGGTATTGTGTGTGTGTGTGGACACTTAGCCATGTCTCAATAGATTTTGTTATTAAATACTTATTGGTTCTTATGCTGAAAATGAAGAAATTCTTAAACTCTAATATGAATTTATGAGATATACATTTAATAAGAAAACAAAAGACTTAAGAAACGAACGCGTTCTTCTTATTAGAGGGAGAGAGAAGTTTAGCACTAGAAGATAATAATGATGGTTGTTTCAATTAACTAGTCGTATAATGTACATTAGGTTGCTAAACAGTTGATAAATTTATGAGGGGACCTCCAGTGGCATAATGGTTTGATTTCGAGACTATCATGCGGGTGACCTGTTAATGTTAATTGTTAATTGTAGACAGCAACTTCTAAGCCAATCGTAATGTGTCTAGTAAAATCTTCTCAAGAAAGAAAACGTTTGAAATCGTCGTTAAATGGGTGAAATTGAAATCCACAAATAGAAACTTCATAACTTTTCAAAATCCGAAAACACTTTATTTGTCTTACAATGTTTGCAAATTTCCATTTTGCAGTTGCACATCTATGCCTCATAACCATTATCTTAGTAAGGCATATTACAAATATTATAATTGATGACAGTGTTTAATGCTTACAAGTTGTTTGCACTAACAGATGTGGTACTAGCATACAATTTGCCACCATTACTCGCACAACATTGTATATTTCATATCAAATCCTTCTAATGTTGACGTCAGTGAAGAATTAGACATCAACTGCCAAACATCTGCAATATTATCGTGAAAAGTATTATATGGCGTCTAATTTGAACTAGTTCGTATCATGAGCTATGCTTTCTGACAAATTGCAATTAATCCTCACACAATGTACGAGAGGCAAACAAAAGACTTAAGCAACAAACTTGCTATATTACATTCAAATTAACGCAAATGCCGAACTGACTATTAAATGTTTTTTTATGAATGTATTTGAATTGTTGTAAGTCTCAACTGTGTGTTTGAGTGTGTGTGTGTATGTGTTGGCGTGTATTGTAATTTAATCATCACAAAGTGAATGAGCTAGCAATTACAATGAGTGCCAAATATATCAATTTTCCATAAGATGGAATGCAACATAAAATCGATGCCACTGTGCACTGTGGGACATAACTAAAAATAGTTGTCGGTGAATCAATATATAATATTGAATTTGTTTTTAGGAAATTTGTTTAGTCCAAGCAAGGCAGATTTATAACACGATGCAACAATTTGTCACAATTTTTTTTTAACAGTGGTTTAAAATTTTATATTTTTGGTCAAAAATCGGATCGAAGAATATAAAAATCATGTATAAAAATACATTTGGGATAGTTTATATTTGCGGCGGCATATATTATAATTTTCAGAGGAATAATTCCCCGGAACATTTTAAGCCTTCAACTCCAAGTCGTATGGGACATTGACCTTGACTTCCCTCCAAAATTGACTTTTAAGCAGTTTTCAAAATCGGGCCTAAAATGGTCTGTGTGTCTGTTACAAGATTACTGACCTCTCTTGTGCAGGACAAAACTGACCAGTACCAAACTGATTATGCTAAAATCTTGTGCTGCTTACTGCGAAATCAATTAGACTTATTCATTCTTGTGCAAGAGGAATAGGAATAGGAGTCGCCAATTTTGGGAGCAAGCTACCGCAATTGTCGGCTCTTTTTTTCCAGCCAGAAGATACCAAATTAGGTATGGGCAAAGGTGAGGCCTATCTTACCAATTCTGCCAATCTTGAGCACCCGGCTACAATGCAACTCCACTTTCGAGTCCGAAGGCTCAACCAGCGATATCGGTGTAATTTAGTTTAGTGTGTGGTCGGTTGCTATCATAGCGAAGTTTATTGCTAAGTTGCTCTGTAACCGATCTCCCCTGGCATTCTCGAGCAATAATTTATCGAAAGAAATATTCTTTAACTTAATCGGACTTCGGTCTGTTGAACCAACTTTTGTTGTTTTAACCAAAATTCCATTGGTTTGAATCGGACTTCGGTCTATTGAATCGGAGGATCGGTTTGTTAAATCGGACTTCGGTCTGTTGAATCGGACTTCGGTCTGTAAAAATGGACTTCGGTCTGTCAAATCGGACTGCGGTCTGTTAAATCGGACTTCGGTCTGTTAAAGCGAACTTCAGTTTGTTAAATTCGACTTCGGTCTGTTAAATCGGACTTCTGTACGTTAAATCGGACTTCTGTCTGTTAAATCGGACTTCGGCCTGTTGAATCGGACTTTGGTCTGTTAAATCGGACTGCGGTCTGTTGAGTCGGACTTCGGTCCGTTGGACTTAAACTGGACTTCGGTTTGTTAAATCGGACTTCTGTCTGTTAAATCGGACTTCGGTCTGTTGAATCGGACTTCGGTCTGTTAAATCGGACTGCGGTCTGTTAAATCGAACTTCGGCCTGTTGAAACGGATTTCGGCCTCTTCAATCGGACTTCTGTCTGTTGAATTGGACTTCGGTCTGTTAAATAGGACTTCTGTATGTTAAATCGGACTTCTGTCTGTTAAATCGGACTTCGGTCTGTTGAATCGGACTTCGGTCTGTTAAATCGGTCTGCGGTCTGTTAAATCGCACTTCGGCCTGTTGAAACGGATTACGGTTTGTTGAATCGGACTTCTGTCTGTTGCATCATACTTCGGTCTGTTAAATCGGACTTCGGTCTGTTGAATCGGGCTTCGGTCTGTTGAATCGGACTTCGGTCTGTGTAATCGGTTCTTCGGTCAGTTGAATCGGACTTCGGTCTGTTGAATCAGACTTCGGTCTGTTAAATCGGACTTCGGTCTGTTAAATCGGATTTCGGTCTGATGAATTGGACTTCGGTCTGTTCAATCGGACTTCGGTCTGTTCAATCGGACTTCGGTCTGTTAAATCGGACTTCGGTCTAATTAATCGGACTTCGGTCTGTTAAATTGGACTTCGGTCTGTTGAACCGGTCTGCGGTCTCTTTAATCGGACTTCGATCTTTTAAATCGGACTTCAGTCTGTTGAATCGGACTTCGGTCTGTTGAATCGGACTTTGGTCTTTTAAATCGGACTTTGGCTTGTTGAATCGTCATTCGGTCTGTTAAATCGGTTCGTTATACCGACTCGTCGGTTGCACAGATTTCGGTCTTGTCCACGAATATACTCTTCGTTCCTATAGCATTATATTAAAAATTAGGTCCTACTAACACTAACACTCCGTCGGGTTGCAAAGAACGCGAGTCATCATCACGATCCTGAGTTGCGGATACCAAACGGATTTACCGACGAAAGCCGAAGCATCGACACAACCACGAGTTGGAAAAGTCGATTTGCTGAAGAACGCGATTAATCAACACGATCCTAAGTTGCGGATACCAAACGGATTGACCGACGAAAAACCAAGCACTGATATATTCTCGAATTGCTGACGGCCACGTTTTCCTGATATAAACCTAAACCACCGACAAACCCGAGTCATCACCAAGCTGACAACATACTGCTGATATTAATTGTAACTACCGACGAATCCGAATCATCGGTACGCTGCCGAATTGCTGGTACGAACCTAAATTATCGAAAGTACCTGAATAACCACGTTCCTGAGTACCGAAGCGATCCTGACCTATCTGACCTCTACAGTTTTGGGAGTATAGTATAAAGTTCCCGATCACCTCAAATCGACCGATTCGTAAAGTTCCCTGTCATTGCAGTCATAGGCCACAAAAATACTCGCCGAGCGTATACTAATAAAAGTTCTCGATCATCTATAATCGGCCTATGTATAAATTCCCGGACAAGACAACATCGCTATCACTAAATTTGAATCTGAATTGTTTCCGTATCTAAATACTTTATCCAGTAGATTAAAAGTTTGAATTACACCATCAATAAACAATACTGTCGCACACATTCCACTCACTTCCTACTCTAGTAATCGCTAATCGCCTAAGATCCCTTAGACAGTTCTCTGCTGGTGTACGAAGCGCGGTCGGACAGGGTTCTCTTATGAGAAACGTCATTGAGCGTCTCGTTACGAAAACCAAGGCAAAGGTTAAAACCAAAGAAAAGATTCTCCCCAAAACACCTAACACTAAGCAAAAACCTATAAGAAACACGTCCGTTATCACTCTCATCCCAACGTGTCAAAGAGCGCCCTACGCTGATCCCTACTCTCTACTCCTATTAAAAACCAGTTCAAAACCTGAACTGAACTTGAAATCCACCGCACGACAGAAAATAACATGATCCACCGGGCCAGCGCCCATCAAAACCTGTAGGACCTTCTTCGATATCGTACGGCAAACTGGCAAACAAGTCAACAACAGCACTCTCTGACAAGAGAGAGCCTTATGATACCCGAAAGCAGTACTCATCACCACATAGCACCACATAGCACATATGCTGCCATAACAACAAAGAGTCCCTGATAAACGGTATGGACAGTTCGTCTACTAAGACCTCAGTCGTTCCTAAGCACTCGTCCACTCGATCAGCTTGCCTTTCAATCTATTTATATGCGGTAAATAGTTCATTCGTTCACCCATGACGACAATTAAATACCTCACTAGGCTGACACATCTGAGTACAGACCCATTCAACAGCCTGACTAGCGGTTTACGTGATAATTTGTCACGCAAAAGCATCATATCAGTCTTTTCAGCTGAGACGTCAATACCGACTTGTTCCGACCATTGTCTGACAATACTTCACTGAACTATTGGTCCCAACTACGACATCCAACAATTCAACAGCCTGACTAACGGCTTACGTGCTAATTTGTCACGCAAAAGCATAATATCAGTCTTTTCAGCTGAGACGTCAATACCGACTTGTTCCGACCATTGTCTGACAATACTTCACTGAACTATTGGCCCCAAGTACGCTCGCATTTATAACTGCGCTATGTTGGCGTTCCATTGATGTACGAGTGCTTTTGTAAAACCTCTGTCGATGAGAAAAAATGTAAAAAAAATTAATAAATCCATAAAACATAGATTTTTGTTAAAAGGATATATAAATTGTATGTCTTTGTATACATGTTGAAACCCACACAAAAACTGTAGTAAAAACTAACAGAAGGAAAACTAACCTAACTTAAAGTCCCTTTACACCCAATGAATGAGGGATCGCTTCTCGCATTGTTATGAATTAACACGCTTTCTATTTTTAGATTCACTACTAACGGCACCTACTTGTTTATCGACGAATGCGAACGTCACTGTTGAGAAGCTCTTACTAGACATGCCGATTGACTCGACACTTATACTGCGAAGTTGCTGTCAACAACATACGAGGGGAGCCGACACTGGAAAAAAATTTTTCTTTTTAAGATGACTGGAGCCAGGAGTTGAACCTGTGATCTCCCGCATGGTAGTCGCATGTTCTAACCTCTGTGCCACGGCCGGTCTAACTACTACTGTTAAATATTTGTAAATATCCCAAGAAACTATATACGAGTATAATAGTTTTTGTAAATTTGAAACTTTTCAACATTTTTTTAAAAATATCCAATAAATGACTTATACATTACTCTAATTGTCAACTAACGATTCAACAATAACGTCCACTGTTTCCTATTTATTAAAATCAGCTTAGCGGACATAAACTAAAGTCTACGTCAACAAAATATCACTACAACTACCAATGAGCAGCAAAAAGTAATGCAATCTGTTGTTGATAATAATAATAGCAATATTTTTTCTAACTTGTATGTGACTGTCCACAAGAAACAAAAGAAAAACAATTAAGTTTCTACATCACTTCCACTTCGTTCGTCCACTGCATTATCCATCATGATCCATCTAGGAGCGTATGAACGAATGCTCCTTATTACATTTCCCCAATTCCCAAATAACAATTACTACGATTTGTTGTCGTTTTTATTTTTCTTTAAATTGCGTGTGATTAAGCAGAGTAAAGTTGGGAGAGTAATGTGTGTGTAAGAGAGAGAGAGAGATCTAAAGAGAGAAATACATCATAGGATTCTCCTTGGCATCAAAGATAAGTCTGGTCCAATTGGAAATTTTTTTCCACAGTGATAATGAGAGTGAGTACGAGAAACCCACGTGAGAGAGTGTAGTCTTTTGTTAAGCTATTTTCCTTTTATCGTTTTTTTCTCAAATTCTTTTAATAAGACACTGCTCTGTGGAGCGAAAACAACAACATCATTAAAGAACGTACATATAAACAACAACACTTTTAGCTATGAAATAAACATAATAAGTAGAAATAAAGAATGAATCTTTGGTCAATGATACAAAGCGACTAGTGGGAGCTCTACATTGGCAACGAGAGAGAGAGAGTAGTAAAAATTGTATATAATGCAGTGTTAGTAACTATAGTTAAGTTACTAAGTTAGAGACAATTTAATGAAATTCGGAGAGAATAAATAAAAAAAATATTTACGCTCTTCTGTTAATATCTTTAGATGTATCGAAAAGTTGTTATCACTTAGGTGGTTACCAAAGACAGTGTTCTATTTCATTGATGCCTATAAGAAAATCTTAAAAAATAAGTAGTTAGTAATGAGCATTTTTTTATTTTTATTGATGTCTAGGAAAAAGGAATTACTTATAGAATAACATCCCTCATATTTGATACTATTTATATATAAATTATACAATTTACCTTTTAACTAATTCTTAATTGAATTTGCAACGAAACTGTGAACAATATCAGTTATGTTTGCAAGACAAAATACAAACGACATTAAATCTCTACACATTTAACATATTATTAAACAAATTACAAATTGTTGCATTAAATTTACATTTATTTCTTTAAATTTATTGCAAAAATCACTTATGATTAAATATCAATTATATCAGATCTGCATTTTAAGTTTATAATTGTCCCTAATCCGTGCAAGTTTGTTAATGATTTCGTAATAAATCTATACTTTTATAGGCAAAACAAAAGACTTAAGCAACAAACTTGCTAGGCTAATTTCTATATTACACAAGTCCACCACCTGATTCTTGTATGCGCATATAACATGTTTGCGTGGGTGTTTTTACAACGATTGTTCTCTGTGACTATAGAATTGATTTCATTCACTACGACAGCGACTTTATAACATAAATGTTTACATATAGCGAAACTTATTTTATACGTGTTCGTAATTGAGTATAACGATTAGTAAATTGTAATTTAATAAGCAATAAAGAAAGAATTTAAAAAAAATTGAAGAAATACGCAGATGGTTCAGAATTGTACACGATGCAGTATAATGCAATTTAATTGAACATATTACAATGCACTAAAAAAGCTGTAAGATATAAAAGAAATTATTTTTATATGTAAGACACATTTATGCTCTTGGTTCAGCAGTCAGAAAATTCAGTCTACACAACAACACCTCCGAAAATGGATTCAGACTGGTTAGTTTCGCGTCGGCAAGAAACATGGTTGTAAGTGGAACCAGATTCCCGCATAAAGATATCCACAAGGCAACCTGGATATCTCCCGATCAAAATACAAGAAATCAGATTGATCACGTGGTAATTGATGGAAGGCATGTCTCAAGCGTTATGGACGTGCGGATGATGCGCGGTGCAAATATTGATTCGGATCACAACCTAGTTGCAGCCAAGGTACGCATAGGAAGCTAGACATCACAAAGCTGCATACCACTAAGATAGCCAATGCCTACTCCAACCAACTCTCTCAATTACTCCATACAAATCCCCCTAGTTCTGATGTTCCCGACATGCAGTGGCAGCATATTGCGAATTCTATGACCACTGCCGCAACAACCGAACTGGGTTATGAAAAACCACTCTCAGACAAGCCCTGGTACGATGATGAATGTCGCGAAATGTCTGTGGAAATGGATGCTGCATACAAGGCAAAACTGCAGCCAATGGCGACGCGTGCGGTGACGGAGCGTTATAAAGAGAAAAGGAGGGAGATGAAACGCCTGTTCAGACGGAAAAAGCGTCTGTGGAAGAAAAGAGAGAGCCAGGATATCGAAAACTACAGGCATAGAGGTGAGGCCCGAAAGTTATACCGAAATGTAAAAAGTAAAGGTTTTGGAACAGGGATCCCCACCCGTAAGGACAGAGACGGGAATCTGGTCACGGACACTCAGAGTGTGCTGCACACATGGAGGGAACACTTTCAATCTCTTGTCGTTCCCTAAGGCAGCATAAGTGACGAAATCGCTCCAATCATCGACGATGGAGTAGACTGTCCACCACCGAGCCAAAACGAGATCAGCACGGCGGCTATGACCTGGTAACATGCATGCACCAGCTCATAAACACGATTTCGCTCAGGGAGTGCATGCCCGATGATTGGAATCTGAGTGTCCTATGTCCCGTGCTTAAGAAAGGCGATCCTAGTCTGTGTACCAACTATCGCGGGATTAGCCTTTTACCCATCGCATACAAGGTCCTGTCTAGTGTGTTATGGCGAACCTGATTGTACCTTATCAGTGTGGCTTTAGACCTGGTAAATCCACCACCGACCACATATTCACGCTACGACAAATCCTAGAGAAGACCCAAGAAATGCAGGTCGATACCTACCATCTGTTCATCGATTACAAAGCTGCATTTGACAGTTCGATACGACAGAAATTGTTGGATTCTATGGCTGAGTTTGGTATCCCCGCAAAACTAATTCGACTCTGTGGGATGACACTGACTGACACGAAGTCTTCAGTGAAAATTGGCAAAAATCTGTCAGAGCCATTTTCTACCAAGCGAGGCTTTAGACAAGGCGATAGTCTTTCCTGCGATCTCTTTAATATCGTAATGGAGATGATCATGCGGAAAGCAGCAGTAAACAGGAATGGCACCATATTTAACAAAAGCCACATGTTGCTCGCGTATGCTGATGATATCGATATTATTGGACGTGGATTGCGAGATGTTACTGCGGCTTTTTCGAGCATTGAAAAGTAGTCGGCTGAAGTGGGTCTGGTGATAAACGAGGACAAAACCAAGTTATTTGTTTCAACGAACAAAGAATCCACTCGTCTGGAACGCTGCGTGAACGTTGACAACTATAACTTTGAAGTGGTAGATGATTTTGTCTACCTTGGCTCCGCCATAAACAAAAATAATATTGTCAGCCTCGAAATCAAAAGACGAGTATTGATCGCAAACCGCAGCTACTTTGCGCTAAGCAAGCGATTTAACGACAAAGCGCTCTCTCGAAGAACAAAGATCCAGTTCTACCAGATTCTGATCTTACCTGTCTTGCTCTACAGCGCAGAATCGTGGGTAATGACACAAGCGGATCAATGTATTCTGGGAGTCTTCGAGAGAAAAATACTACGCAAAATATTTAGACCAATCATCGTTAACGGAGAGTACCGTCGTTGAATGAATCATGAGCTGTATGAGCTGTACAACGACAGCGACGTGGTCAAGCGCGTTCAAATAGACCGAATGCGCTGGCTTGGACACGTTGTACGAATGGACGAAAACGCTTCGGCTCGAAAAGTCTTCGGCAATAAACTCGATGGGTGGCGCAGGAGGGGGCGACCAAAACTCCGATGGATGGACCAGGTGACGGAAATGTTAAGTAAGCTTGGTATGACGAACTATCTACGGAGCGCAAAAGACCGAAGCGCTTGGAATGGTTTTCTACGTGCGGCTACTGATAGATGAATTTCTGTTGTTGCTGCCAGTAAAGAAGAAGAATAAGAAGACACATTTATGCCCTTATGTGTGGAGTATAACATCGTTTAAATGTCCGACGCGTCTTCTTACTGTGGCACACATTCGAGAAGTCAAATTTTCAATGACTCTGACGTATACATTCTGCTGGCCGATGGCCTGGATTATGTTGACTTAATCGGCATTGGTCGATTGCAGGTATATTAGAATAGACCTGAGACTTCAGAAAAACCCCAAAACCATTAATGCATAATGTCCATTGTGACAACCTCCTTGTGGTACGTATCTCCGTCCTGTTGCATCCACATATCGTCTCTATACATATCGTTCAAAAATGCCAAAGAGAAATTGATCGCCATTCAAGGTGGTAGGCTCACCAACGTCGTTTTCAAAAATGTACAGACTTAAGACACCGGCGGTCCAAATTTCACACCATACATATACGACAAATGAACTTGTCTATGGTCATTAACTTTGGTTTTAGTCGTGATATATATGAAAAATGGCGTTGTCATTTACTTTGAGCTTGGATATTCTACGGATACAGATCCAAGTCTCTACGCAAAATATGCCCGAACGAGCCAACTTTGAAGCGTCATTTAAAAGTATTTTGATACTAAAGTTTTATCAGTTGGACGTGCTGCTTATCCGTTAAACTATTGTGTTTTTGCAAGCGTAACTGAAAAATTACCAATAGGTTAGACCGAGGCGGCCAAAACAGCATAGTCTACACAGGCTGCTAACATCGATAGATACCTATTGAAAACCTTATCTTTATATAAGCCAGCCAACGCATTCGGTCTATTTAGACGCGCTTGACTACGTCGATGTCGTTATACAACTCATCCATACAACGATTGATTTTATCGTTCATGATGATGGGTCCAAGTTTTTTCGGAGTATTATACTCTTTAAGACTCTCAGAACATATTGATTCGTCATGTGTCATTACCCAGAATTCGCCGATAAAAAACAAGACACGCCTCCAGTCATCTTTCATTGCCGGCATTTCAATCGGCATGTCTAGCAAAACTATCTCAAACAGTGACGTTCGCATTCGCCGATAAACAAATAGGTGCCGTTAGTTGCGAGTATAAAAATAGAAAGCGTGTTAATTCACAACAATGCGAGAAGCTATCCCATACCTCCATAGGGTGTAAAGGGAAATTAAGTTTTGAAGAGTATATTTATTTTGTTCTTTCATTTGTAACGCCAATAAGGAGGCGTGTTAGGTATGAATTGAAATTTGGAATGCTAGTTATATCCTCAAAGCGCAGGTTAAGTTCTAAGATGAGCCCGATCGGGAAAAATCTACTTCCACCCCCCATACAAACAACTCGTTTATGGAGACTGTCAGCTGTAGTTTAAGATATATTAGGCTGAAATTTGGAACACAAGCTTATATGCTCTAAGCGGATGTTAAGTTCTAAGATGAGCCTGATAGGTCAAAAACTACTTCTACTTACCATACCAACATTGCCCCTTTTTGGGAATCTGTCCCTGCGATTACAGCCGTTGTTTAAGAGATATCAAGCTGAAATTTGGAACACACTTCTATGCTCTAAGCGTAGGTTAAGTTTTAAGATGAGACCTATCGGTCACAAACTACTTCCACCTACCATACAAACTGCCCCTGTTTGGAGTCTTTGCCCGCGATCACAGCTGTAATTAAGTAGCTATCGAGCTGAAATTTGTATGCAAGCTTCCGTCCTCTTACTGGATGCCGATTTCTAGGATGAGAAAGATCGGTCGAAACCTACTCCGACCTTCCATACAAAGTGCCCCTTTTTAGGGGTCTCTCCCTGCAATTACAGCTGTAATTAAGTAACTATCGAGCTGAAATTTGTATGCAAGCTTCCGTCCTCTTACTGGACGCCGATTTCTAGGATGAGAAAGATCGGTCGAAACCTACTCCGATCTCCCATACAGATTGTCCCATTTTAGGGGTCTGTCCTTGCAATTACAGCCACAGTTTAGGAGTTATTGAGCTGAAATTTGGTACGCAAGCTTCTATCATATAAGTGGAGGTTAAAATCTAAGATTTTCAAGAACGGAGAAAAAAACTACACCCATGTTCCATAGCAACACCCCTTTTTGAGGTATCCATCTATCTGTCGCCGCGATTACAGCCGTAGTTTAAAAAATATCAACCTCAAATTTGATATATATTCTTCTATCCTCTAAGCGGAGGTTCATTTCTGAGATAAACAATAACGGACAAATACTACTCCCATCTCACATACACATTTCCCCGTTTTTAGTTTGTCCGTTTGAGTCTCCCAGCGATTTTGGCCTTAATTTAAGAGCTATTGAGCAGAAATTTAATATACTAGCTTCTATCATCTAAGCGGATATTAAGTTCTAAGATGAACATTATCGGATTAAAACTACTTCACAATTTCATACAAACTCCCCTTTATTGGGAGTGTCCGTCTATCTGTTTCTTCAAGTTCAGTAGTTTAAGAGCTTTCGAGCTTAAGTTCAAGCTTGCATCTTATAAGCGGAGTTGAAGTTCTAAGATGAGCATACAAACTTAAAACTCCCCTTTTTTAAGGATCAAAGTTTAATAAATTATAGTTATAGTGCAAATAACCAGTTTTATCACAATTTATTACAAAACTTTGATACCCAAGCTTTGGCATAGCTAACGTTCATGCATCAGATCATAAACACGATTTGGCTACAGGAATGTATGCCCATTAATTGGAGTGTTCTATGTCCCTTACTTAAAAAAGGCAACCCAAGTGTGTGAACCAAATATCGAGGGATCAGCCTAGTGTGTTATGTGAGAGACTAAAGCACCTTATCAGTGTGACTTTAGACCTGGTAAATCCACGACCGACCAAATATTCACTCTACGAAAAATCCTGGAGAAGGCCCAAGAAATAACTTTTGGTATACCATCGAGATTGATACGACTATGCGGGGTAACACTGTCTGGGACGAAGTCTTCAGTGAAATTAAAAAAAAAACTGACCGAGTCATTTTATACCAAGCGAGGATTTAGACAAGGCGATCTCTTAAAGACCGTAATGGCGATGATCATGCGGTAGGCTGCAAGAAACAGGACTGCTACCATCTTCAACAAAAGTCACATGCTACTGGCGTATGCCGACGACATAGATAACATTGGCAGGATGTAATGACACAAGTGGATCAATCTATTCTGGGAGTCGTCGAGAGAAAAATACTTCGTAAAATATTTGGACCCATCATCGTTAACTGCGAGTACCGTCGTAGAATGAACCGTGGGCTGTACAACGACATCGACGTAGTCAAGCGAGTTCAAGTAGACCGAATGCGCAGGCTTGGACACATTGTACGAATGGATGAAAGCTCCATCTCGAAAAGTCTTAGACAATAAACTCGATAGGGAGTGGTGGAGGGGGCGACCAAACCATTGTTGGGAGACCAGATGAAAGAGCTGTTATCATAACTTTGAATTCTTTTTTCAACAAGGAATTTCTTCCTACGTGCGGCTATTGATGGATGAATTTGTGTTGTTGCTGCCATATAAGAAGAAGAAGAAGAAGAGGAAGAAAATGGATCTGTCAGATTTTTGTCAATCTTCACTGAATTAGCTTTGTAGGGAAACCAAACCTGGCCATTGCATCTATTAGTTTATGTCGTGTCGGACTGTCGAATTCAGCTTTATAGACGATAACAAGACTGTAAGTGTTGATTTGCATTTTATGAGTTTTGAGGTTGTGGATTTACCAGGTTTAAAACCAATTGATAAGGTCAAATCATGTTTGCAAAGATGAGCTTTAGTCTTTCACATAAAACACTTGACAGGACATTGTATGCGGTGGGTAAAAGGCTGATCCCATTTCTTAAGCATAGGACATAGAACACTCAGGTTCCAGTTATCGGGCATGCTAAATCGTATTTATAAGCTGGTGCATACATGTTGCCAGCTCATCGCCGCCGGCCTTAAAATGCTTTGCCGGCAGTCCATAAACAACCGCAGCATTATTATTTTAATTCAATTCATCAACGATTTTCATCGTCATCGATGATTTTCTTGATTGCGTCACTATTATTGATTACGAAAATGTTCCCACCATATTTGTAGCACACTCTGTGTGTCCCTGCCAAGATTTCCATCTCAGTCCTTACAGATGGGGATTTCCTTTGGGCTTCACCCCTATTTCTGTATTTTTCGATATTCATCCATAGACGCTTTTTCTTCCCTCCCTTTCATCTCCCTCGGAGATTGCGCAACATTTCTCATCGTACCAGGGCTTGTCTGAGCGTGGTTTTTCATAACCCAGTACGATCGTTGCGGTATTTCTTATAAAATGCACAATATCTTGCCACATTGGCTATCTCGGTGTTATGCAGCTATGCGGTGTATAGCATACTTTGCGTTTGATTACGAGCGGTTTTATTATACGTGATCTATCGGACGTTTTACGCAAAAATATTCTGGCTATTTCCAATTCAAAAATGTATATAACTGTGGGTGGGTGATCATAAAAGCTTTTCTCTCATAACTTTATTAATCCAAGAGCACCATAAGTTTTGTTAATGGTCATAGAAGTAAGCGTTCAGAATTTCATATAATTTTTAGTCCAATTCTGAGGGGCAGTTGGTATAAGTTTCATTCACTGCATTCAGTTATAAGTTGTGCATTAACTGTTATTATCATTTCTATCATCACATTATTTGCTGTATGTCTGCGTTCCCTGTTGTATATGCTGTAGGGTGCATAAACAAACACCAGAACTGAGAATTGAGTGTGATGACGATCAACTGCTCTATGGTGAGGATGAAGCAAACGTTTTGCTTATGATCATCGTCATACCACAACGAGCGGTCGATCGTTGGTGATCATATTAATTTGAAACCAGTTTTCTTGTTGTTGTTGTGTTGTTGCTGGAGTTCTTTCTACAAAAGAATTCCTTGAGTTTTATTTTGCCTTTTTGTTGATGCTGCTGCTGTTGTTGTCGTTGTTGTTGTTGTTATTATTGCTGTTGTTTAGTAATGGTGTTGTTTTTATTGTTTTGATTTTATTTTTATTTTATGTCTCTGTATATTCGCTTTTTCTGTTGTGCGCACCCCGCCCCCGGTGCCCCTCTCTACACAGAGTAGTATGGAATCGTTTTTAGTTGTTGTTGTGTTGTTGGTTTGTGTTTCCTTCCTTACGAGCAGCGCGTTCCTTTGTGGCAACCGTTGCGTTGTTTGTGCGCTTGCGCAAAATGAGCAAATGAAAGATGAGGAGGATTCCACTTTTGCTCTGGCTTCGTTATGAAATCGTTACGTTTACGTTCATTCCGTTGTTGTTTTTGTGTCATTTTATAGTCGGGCCTCTACTATTATTGCAAACGTGACGTAGGACAGGGGAAGGGGGGAATGGTGATGAGGCCGAAGCAGAGGGTAGAAAAATCATAGAAAAACATTTAATATGTTTAGTTGGTCGCTGTTGTTGTTGTTGTTGCTATTGTTGCCGGTGCTGCTCCATCTAAATTAACGTGTTCAACACACTTTGAGTATTTCTTGGCCTTATTGACAGCGGCTAACGTTAGCGTTTGCACAACTGAGCGATCGTCCGCTAGGTCCGTTGATAGTTTTTAATTTTGTGCTGGAGCAGAATAGATCGTTGTGATTGTTGTTGCTGTTGTTGTCGTTGCTGGTGTTTGGTGATATTCTGCTGGTTCTTCTGCTCGTGATGGTTGCGAAGTTTTCTGCACAATCGTAACATAAACATTCTCTGGGGAGTAATAAATTATGTGTGTTGTCCTCTCTCACACGGTTTGTTGTTGTTCTTGTTGTTGTCATTGCTGCTGCTGCTGTTATTTCTCGTATTTTTGTTTTGGTTTTTTATATTCGTCGTCGTCGTCGTCGTTGCTGTTGTTGTTGTTGGCTTCTACCTCTTCAAATCAATAACAATTTCGACTATTTATTACTATGACTAAACGTAGCAAATAATAGTAAAGAAAGGGAATTAATGAACCTAAATGTGAAATCAAAAGGGATAAAATACGTACAAGAAAGGGGCGAGCGCAAGTGAGCGACGCAATGGCCGGGGGAGACCGAGCAATAGAATACAATTTAATTGGGATATTAAGTTCTTATTGCAAGGATATGTCGTTTGATGTTTGAGGAGTTGCCACATCTTTGACGTGAAGAAAATATGGCAACGTGTCGGAAGTGGAAAAAAATATTATTCGTAAGAGTAGAGAGTTGAAACATGCAATAAAGTTTTGACGAAGACTTTTCGAGCGGAAGCATTGCCATCCATTCGCACAACATATTAGATGAACTTGACTGTAACGTTTTAATTCACACGGACCTGACATGATATCAAATGGTGACCTACATGTGGTGGCTTATTAACTGACTAAAGTAGTTCCATATCGGCTGTATTGACATAACATATATCCCTGTCATATTAAGGGGACCAAGGTAGACTTGGTCTCCCTTAATTTGACGAAGACGTGCTGACGGGTCTTAAGTCTTTTTATCGCGTAAAGAGAGAAAGTTACCATAGGGCAGCATGTTTACTGCAATGGTAAGTCCATTGAGGCAGACCTGCACGAATATTATACATTCTAGATATAGCAGGGGCATCCAATATCGTAACTCCTGATACGACAGCCATGTCACTATCAAACCAGAGAGTACTAGCAGGTTTGTAAACAATCTTCTCACATAGAGGCATATCAGGGCCAAATTAGTTTCGTCAAACTTAAATACATTTATCAGCAGGGTAATAACCCAAAATGGTGTTCTATCTCTGTATTTCTCGGTATTCTGTTCTACCTAGAGAAGATTGGTGCCAAGATTGCCGCATATGCTGGTGATGTGGGGAAGTTCCTGAGTAAAATCAGAAACATCCTTTAAAGAGCTCTTCTCACTCTGTCGAAGTCGGCGAAAAGGGTCTCGGAATATATCCAAACAAGACTGATCTGGTTCTGTTCACCAGAAGTTATAAGATCATATCAGTGGAACTTATCTCCTTAGAGGGTTCTGAAATTCCTTTTGTGGATTGTGCAAATTACCTCGGCGTAATAATGGACAAGAAGTTAAATTTGGAAGCGTGCAAGAGTTATCGTCTGGTGGAAGGCTCCTTAGAAGTTCACATGCTGCAGTTTATAATGCAAGGTCCGACGAAAAGCTAATGTGTGCATCACTGTTGCGATCCGCCCCATGCGATGCAGTAAATGCTGGACATAATAGGTTTACAGAATGTCACAGCTTAGGCAGTAAAACTAAGAAATCTGTCACAATGATCAAACATTGGTTATGGTCACGGCTGAACTAAAGTTCTATGGCATGCCTCTATCCATTTGCAAGTTTCTCCTGCGACATTTAGCAGCATACGATATGTTGGCGTCTTTCCAAAGATGTTTTCAAATCAGACAGATGTGGCCTCGATCATATTTGAAGTGTTTGCACCAATGTGTCTCCAACTCAGAACACAACCAGAAAAGTTTGCTCGAGCCTATGAAACCTAATTTTCAAGATTTCACGAATTTTCTATGATTGTTACACAATGCTATTGCAATCAAGACTTGTGTCCATCATGACGGGAAACTGTGTGATTGGAGGTTGCGACTAGTGATTTCTGCAAAAGCTGTGGGTATGACGCATAGACTACTATTGCAGAATCTAATAATCCCCAATACCTTTTATCAATCATACAGGACTACTTCAGAAAACGAGTAGTCCTCTATAATACAGATGATGGTCTCAAGAAATATGTGGTCACCGAAGGCGTACCACAAGGGTCTGTTCTCGGTCACCTCTTATGGAATGTCATGTATAATGGAATTCTACAGCTTAACTTACCATTTGGAGTTAAGACTATTGGATTGGCGGACGACATTGCACTATTAGTAGTAGCATCAGATCTAAATGAAGCCAAAACAGCGACTAAAGCCAGTATTAGTGTGGAAAAATCATGGCTCGCTGCAATGAGCCTTTTACTTGCAGATCACAAGACGGGAGCTGTCGTCATATCGAGCCGACGAGTTAGAGAACCAATAAATATAAATGTTGGAGACTGCAAAATAACTTCAAAGTATTTATTAAAGTATGTGGGCATGATGATAGATAATAAATTGTCATTTAACATTCATATAAACTACGTCGTTACAGAGGCCACATCATCTGCAGTGGCTCTTTGCAGGGAGATGCCGAATACGAGAGAAGGAATAATCTAGCGGTGGTAGTTAAGAGCATTATACTATATGCCTCACCTACATGTGATGACTGCATGAAATTAAAGTTATACTACGGTAAACTTAACTCGGTATACAGACTGACAGCGCTCAGAGTATGCTCTGCTTACAAAACCGTATCTGATGAAGCTGCGTTCGTAATAAGAGGAATGATACCCGTGGACCCACTAACAAAAGAATATGCGTTTATATTCTGGCAACGGAGATGGTCTACTACAACAAAAGGAACTCGGACATATAAACTTATACCTGAAATAAATAGTTGGTTGGAGAGAAAACATTGGGCCATTGAGTATTATATAACCCAGTTCCTGAGTGGTCACGGTGCCTTTAGAAATTTTAAGATTATCATCGTTTTAAGATTATCGATACACCTTTTTGTCCGTGTTGTCAGGATGTGATTGAAGATGCTGAATACGTTTTCTTCATATGCCCGATATTCAGTTCCAAAAAAGAGTATTTACAATGACAGATAAGTACTGGACTGAAAGTGGAAAATATTATGCAGCTGATGTCGGTTTCACCTGCAAGTTGGGGTCGAACTATATCAGGCGCATTCTTCTAGAAGCAATATAGCCTAGACGGCCTTAGCGGAGGTTGCATAACCTACCCATCCCGGTGAAGAAATACTTTAGGGTTGTACTGTCGGGATTGGGACGACGTTTGAAGTGTTTCAGCCTGTTAAAGTCTTGTACATTGTTTTTCGATCATTTCACCTCGTAAACAAAGGACTATGCGGTTTTATATTGGGTTTTAATTTTTTAGGGAACTACTTAGGTGTTCTGGCAGATATTTATATTGACCACCGCCGGAGATTCTTCAGCCTATAAGTATGGTTGAACGGGCAGAATTATTGATCTCTGTGTTATCTAATTGGGACCGGCCGTGGCATAGTGGTTAGAACACGCGACTACCATGCGGGAGATCGCAGGTTCAAACCTGGCTCCAGTCATCTTAAAAGGAAAAAATAAATCAAATTTTCTTTCATTGTCGGCTCCCCTCGAATGTTGTTTGACAGCAACTTCGCAGTATTAACCGTCGATTCAATCGTCGTGTCTAGTAAGAGCTTCTCAAAAACAGTGACGTTCGCATTCGTCGATAAATAAGTAGGTGCCGTTAGTTGTGAATCTAAAAATAGAAAGCGTGTTAATTCACAACAACGGGAGAAGCTATCCCATACCTCATTCATGGGGTGCAAAGGGAAATTAAGTTTTTTTTTTAAGTGTTATCTAATTTTCAGACTGCCACACTAACCTAATCCTCATTACGTCGATGTCGGAATACATCCGCTGGCGTCATTACCCAGGACTTTGTGTCATAGAACAATACAAGTAAAGTAAGATTTTGTTCCTTGTGAGAGGGCATTGTGTGTTTGGTCATCTCCATATGTATGCTAAATATACAGACTATTTTACTTACTTACTTAGTTGGCACTTCTTTGCAATCCTATTGGATCGTATTAGATTGAATACCGCACATAGAAAACATTATAAGCGCTTTGATCTTCTGCGCTTCTTGTCCAGTTAGTCACACCAAGTTCTGCAAGGTTCTCAGTAACCTGGTATTTCCAACGGAGTCGTCCTCTTCTGCCATCTGTCCATCGAGTTTATTGTCAAAGACTTTTCCAGCTGGAGCAACCACTGCACCTTAATGAGTCTGACCACGTCAATGTCAGTGTACAGCTCGTACAGCTCATGATTATCCGTTAACGAAGATGGGCCCATACATTTTACGGAGTATTTTCTGTCGAATAATGCCAGAACCGATTCATTCGATTGTTTCATAACCCAGGATTCTAAACCATATGTCACGGTGGTAGAACCAGTACCTGGTATAGTTGGATTTTTGCTCGTCGAGAGAGGATTTTGTCATTAAGTCGCTTGCTTAGTCTGAAGTAGAATCTTCTGGCAAGCAGGATTTTTCTCCGAATTTCGAGTCTGACGTTAGTTGTTTTGTTGATGGCGGAGCCTAGTTAGGTAAAATCATCTACTACCTCGAAATTATTGTTGTCAACGTTCACGCAGTTTTCGTTGATACTAATAACTTCGTTTTATCCCCGTTCACCATTAGACCCATTTTCGTTGATTCCTTCTGTATACTTGAGAAGGCTGCAGTGACATCCCACAGTTTTCGACCGATGATGTCTACGTCATCAGCGTACGCGAGTAGCATGTGGCATTCGTTGAATAACGTGCCACTCGTATTTACTGCAACTTTCCTTATTACTATGTCCATCACTATGTTGAAGAGGTCACACGATAGGCCGTTGCCTTGTTTTAGGCCCCGTCTTGTATATAATGGCTTCGTAAGGTCCTTGCCAATCTTCACTGAAGATTTCGTGTCAGTCGGTGTCATTCCGCAAAGGCTTATCAGCTTCGCTGAAATACCAAAGTCAGCCATGGCTTCGAGTTATGTCTGCCGTATCGGGCTGTCGTAGGCAGCTTTATAGTCGACGAAAAGAAAGATGGTACGTGTCGATCTGTTTATCTTGGGTCTTTTCCAGGACTTGCCGAAGTGTGAATATCTGGTCCGTTGTTGATTTACCAGGTCTAAAGCCACACTGATAAGGTCCGATCAGGTCGGATAACACTGGGGAGGGGAGCCCATTACCGTAGCATTTTGCTTTTACTTTCTTTTTACATAACCTAGCACGGTTGTTGCGGCGGTTGCCATCTAATGAGCAATATGCTGCCACAGTGTATCGGGAACGTCAGAGAGAGATTTAGTTGAAGTATATAGTGGCTATCTCTGGGGTTTGCAGCTTTATTTGTGTTTGGTTACATGCGTTTTTCGTTCAGCTCAATCTTGGCTGCAACCAGGTAATGATCCGAGCCAATATTAGCACCACGGATCACACGCACGTCCATAACACTAGATGCATGCCTGCCATCAATTACCAGATGATTAATTTGAGTTTTCTTGTTGTGATCAAGGGATAGCCAAGTTGTGGATATCTTTATGGTGGAATCGGGTTCCACTCCCAGAACAATTTCAATGTCGAGGCCAGGGCAGCGGTCGTATGTTTCCTCTAGGAGCTCGTAAAATGCTCCTTTAATCTCCCCGTCTTTATCTTCTGTCGGTGCATCACCACAAATCAGCGTGATGTAGAAATATTTCGCCTTGATTATTGAATCCGCAAGACAAGATGTCGAAGTATCTCGCCAACTTTCGTAATTTTTCTTTCTCGTTTTTTCAAAGTCAGTAAAGAACCTGTGGGCGGGAGGCTAGCCCAACCATCATGGTTCGTCGCTCACCATCTGTCGCTATTCATGATACAAAAATATCAAGAACAACGTTGCCATGGAGCCACCACGAAGGAGGTTGTGAGTCGGCTTGAGATGCAAGATTCTCTTAACATCCCCAACGACATCCGATACAGACTATCAACCTTTCTGAAAGGACGCTAAGTATAAAATGGCTCCTTTAGATATTTGTCTATATTATAAAATTTTATTTTTGAATGGGAGCCTTAGAAAATGTTAGGAGGGAAAAAATGACTTGAGGTCGGTCATACATTTTACCTTTCAGGGGAATTTGCAGGGCTTGTTAAGGATTTGTTCTCCTTTCTCACCAACTTTGACCACAATGCGCTGATATTTGACAACACTATCGCACCCTTACTATCCCATATCGCATTCCCATATCTCATTGTAAAAGGAAATAACTTTTTTTTAAAACTTTGTGTTTTGTAAATTCTTTCTAAAAACCATTTGGTACTTTTTCTACTAAAAATATCGGACTTTCTTCGACCTTTACTTTCTATTTAGCTTTGTTATTATTTCCATAGTGATCAATTTAATCACCTCTATGACAATTAATTAAACCACAATCGTATTGATGTTATATAATACAATATTTCTATATTTTTGTTTTACAATTTACATCAAAACTATAAGTTTTACTCGTATCAAACTAACCCACAAAAATATTCCAAAAATTCTGTTTAGTTTTTTTTTTCTTCACAGTTTTACCTTTTCCTTCACATTCTAAACGTTGCCGTCATTCTGCATTTGGGTCCCACTCGGAGAGCGAGTCCCATGTTGCATGTAGAGTTGGCTGTAATAGTTGTAGTCTCGCTTGTTATTGTTTGAGAGTAACATCAGCAACAGCAATGCCAGCAACAACAACAACAACGCTAAAATTGTCATTGAGATTGTTGTTGTTGTTAACGTTTATTCTGTATTATTTTGTTGTTGGTGGATTTTTTTTTACATTTCGTTCGTAGCCAAAGAACAAGAAAATGAAAAACGAATGTTGCATGCAACAAGTGAAAAAACATTACACACATTAAATGAGCCCAGTCAAAGCAACAAACATACACACACACTCCCAGAGCTGAAATAGGCTCTTAGTAAGCAGCAGCAGCGACATGAAGCAGTAGAAGCAACCACCACCACCAACACCACCACTACCATCACCAGGACCAAAAGCAACTACAACAACAACGATAATAACATTGGCAGGAGCAAGAATACTATAGCAACAACAATATGGCTTGGAGCTGTAGCAACAACAAGCAAACGCCAACAACAACAACAGCAACAAACATACGGGCCAACAAGAAAATGTATGTTGGGTATGTAGAGTTCAAAATGTAACATGTACATGAGTATACCCAGTGATAACAGGTCTTCGATTTTCCATAATGCTGCTGCAGCTCTATGGCCATAGAAATAATAACAATCAGATGGAGAGCGCGCGAAGAAATACACCGAGAGATGGCAAGACATGCAGAGAGAGAGGGAGAGAAAAAGAGCGCTAGTCTAAAGTGATCATGTTTAATGAAGTAGCTAGCATAGTATCAATGAGAATGTCTAGAGATAGAGAGTTGAGAGCCAAAGTGGGAAGAGTTCAGTTTTGTTTGGCCAAAAACTTATTGAGTATGGTTAAGGTATGATATTGGCATGAGATCAATAACATCAGCACATGTCTGGGAAGTGTTTTTTAGGCGTTATGGGTGCAGTGAAGACGACTTGATCTTAGAAAATGAATGGTTAGACTTAGTGGTTTAATTGAGGCTACCAAATATGATAATGTACAAGATTGGCTTTGAGATATAATACCCTAACAAAATTAAAACCCAAAATACAGAAAACAGTGATCAAAGTTGGTTCAACTTTCACAGGGAACTAGAGAGCCTTCTAGAATGAAAAACTATCAATTCAAAAAATAATATTTTAACAAATTTTAAGTTTTTTACAAATACTTTATTTACTACATAATCACTGTTTAATAATTTTTATTTTCTACGATTCTCGGAGTTATTAGGATAAAAGATATTTGTTTTGTATGTAGATCTAGTCAAATTAAATTATAAAAAAAAATTTTTATTGACTGCATTAAATTGCAATAAATTTCGACTGTGGGTGGAGAAGGAGTGACAATAGCGTTTTTTTTTTAAATTAAAGGGTACAAATTTGTATAATTAAATGTATAATAAAAAATTTGGCCTACCACTACGTGGTGGCAAATATTGCACAAGTAAAATCATATAACCTTTTTAGGTGATTTGGGTTCAAAAATGTTCCGCACCAAACGCGATTTCTAAAAAAAGTCAGATTTTTATCTATATATATAAAAATGAAATGGTCCACGTATGTCATGCCATCACTTGAGAACGGCTGGAGCGATTTGCCTGATTTTTTTTTATTCGATTCGAAATTTTCCGTAGATTGTTCGTAAAGAAAAAAATCCACTCCAGATGGCGCTAGGGTGGATTTATATCGAAAATTTGAATGCATGTACCAATTCAACTGAAATTTAGAATGGATTTTCGTTTGATCATGAGAAAACATTTTATTTACAAATGGACCCGGTAGGTGGCGCTGGGGTGGATTTATAATCAAAATTTAAACGAATGGACCAATTTTACTGAAATTCAGAATGTATGTTTGTTTAATCATAAGAAACAATTGTATGTACAAATGGACCCGGTAGATGTCGCTGGGGTGTATTTATATCGAAAATTTTAATGGATGGGCCAATTTTACTGAAATTCAGAATGTATGTGTTTAATCACCAGAACAATTTTATGTACAAATGGACTCGGTAGGTGGCGTTTGGGTGGATTTTTTTTTATCAAAATTTTAAGAGAAATTTAGTAGTCTATAACTATGTGATCATAAGAACAAAGTTTTTGAATAAAACGACCCGGAAGGTGCCGTTATGGTGGAATTATAACGAATCAAACAATTTGACTGAAATTTAGAATGTATAGTTGTTTTATTATGAGAATTTTTTTTGTATAAATGGACCCGCTGTTGATGTTGCCGGAGCTGAATTATTTCGATTGTCCGATTTTACTCAAACTTAAAATGAATGCATTTTTTGACATGAGAAAATTTTGGATGTAAGTTTGGATCCAATTGCTGGTGCTTAGCTTATGATACACTTAATTTTTTTTAAGTCATTTAGTCACCATTGATTACATAATATATTAACATTTTTTTAACATTAAAATTATTGAAAACTCTATATATATAAAAAAAAGATATTCATTTTGATGACACCACTAATTGCGAAATGGTTAAACCGATTTTGACGAAAATTGCAGTGAAAGTTGGGGATGGCCTGTAGATCGTCTGCCAGACTTTAAGGTAGAATGGAGAACATTAATATTGGCGCACTTTCTATATCATTAGAAAGCTTCACAAAGTGGTTTTTCGCATTTTGAACTTTTAGGAGACAAACGCAAAAATGGGAAAAACTGTTGCTATCACCCAGACTAAACCGTTAATAGGGTTGTTGAGCCAAATGAAGGGATTTTTGGAACTTCGGACTCCTTGGGATAAAAAGGTGTAAAGTAATATCATGGCTCAGACCAAGCACCTTTAGGTGCAATCACCCAGTTCACCAACGCAGAAAGTTATATGTCAGTCAATCGGCTTAAAAAATTGATTTTAGAATGTATGCCTATCAATAAGTAAGTTTTCATCAAATCGTGGACGACAATGCACTTCTTACAATAACATATAATAATCTTTTAGATATATGAAGTACAGAATTTGTCCGGAAAAACCTCGCCTTTTATATTGAAATATTTCAGAGGTCAAAGTAATAAACTAATCGCTATTAGATTTCAACAGCAATCAATATCTTTTACAATAATTTGAAGGTAGGACGAAGTCTGCCGGGCCAGCTAGTTTTTAATATTTTTAATTGTTATATGAAATAAATTTTAAGTTTAAAGTATGTGATGATTTACAAAATGGCAAAAAGTCTTGCATAATTTTAATTGTACGCTCTGCGCAGGTGTTGCTCCGCTTGTTTCCTGAATATTTAATGGTTTTTTGACCCAATGTCTGAGAAAACATTTATTTGCTTTTGTAAAGCTGGACAATCACTTTTGTAGTATGGCGAAATTATTTTTGTTAAAAATATGATCAGAAAACCAAAGTTAGAAGACGTCGTTTGTGACAAACGTCAAAAAGAACTGGGCCACTGCCACCTCCATATCTGGCTACTATAAGTTAATATAGTTAATACATGACAAAATTTATGTATTGCTGTGAGTTGGCAACTCTGTAATTGAAATCACTTTGACAGATTTGTGAAGAAATAAAACAACAAAGCAAAACGTCAAAAACAGCTGATGGGATGACGTAACCTTCGTAGGAAAACCATGAATGGCTATATGATCTGAAATATAGTAATTGCGTTTGGTGCGGAAACTTTTTTGCAATTTCGAAAAAAATCAATAATGGGAGTTCATAACTTTGTATGCTCTATTCGACTATGCTATGCCATTTTTCCTATGTGCAAACATTTTAAAAAGTTATATTCCTACTGGACAGGTATTCTAAAAAAGTATTCCAGATTCTAGCTTTTTACCCGTGGGTAAAAATGGGGTACTTCAGTATTTTTTATATATATAAAATTAGGTCTTGGCCCCGTTCATAGGACCAAATTTTTGAGAACGCAATATCTGCTGGACTATTGTAGCAATCGACCTGAAATCCGATATGGGTTTATTTCAAGATTGAACGTTAATTTATAAAAAAAACTTGGGACACTTTGAGCTGCCCCTAATGGTACCTCCTAAACAAATATGTCAAACGGTTTTACGGTTTTGCTACATGTCTCTAGACCACTGGTATTATGACCGAAAGTCCTAGCTAAGACCGTTTACGCTCCACAAGCGAGCCTATACCTAATACATAAGTAATTTTATGTGTATTTGTTTTTGTTAGTCGATCCTACAGTATATTATATTAATTTACGTTAGTGTATCGAAATGATACAACAAATTCGGCTCAAGATCAGAAAAGTGTTTTTTATTTATTGTTTGATATTTCTGGTCAAATTCAATTCGACTTACATATACCCTCACCCTCAGTAAAACATAATATTTTCTAATATTAAATTATTACTCGATTTGTAAAGTGGGCACTCCGCCCACTCCGGTTCATTTGTACCAGTAGGGGCATGGCTAGACTTCCAAATTTTGTCTCCAAAACTTTATCCTGCTTTAGCTTTTCCAAATACAGAATTTGGCCACGATCGCATTGGGTGTATTAAAAATATTAATTGATTTCTGGGGCGTGGCTAATCGTCCAGTTTTTTTCAACCAAAAATTATCCTGCTGTAGCTTTACTAAATATTTGGGCACAATCTCGTTGGGTGTACTGATATTATTACTCGATTTCTAAATGGACGGAGTGATACATTTGTATGGCAGTTACCAGAAGGGGCGTGCCTAGACTATCAGTTTTTTTTCTCCAAACTTCGTCCTAATATAAGATTACTAAATACAGAATATGGGCACGATCGCATTTTTTATGTTATAATATTAATTGATTTCTAAAGTGGGCGGTACCAGATGGGGCGTGGTTTTATCCTTATTTTGCATTACTAAATGTAGTATTTGAACACGACTGCGTTGGGTGTATTTATATTTATACTGAATTACTAAAGTGAATGATATTTGTATGGGAGGTACCAGATGGGGTGCGGCCAAGTGGCCCATTTGTAATACCGTATGTTGTTTGGGGAATTATTAACTTGTGCAATGTTTCAAAACATTTGGTTGCGGGCAGGGCTCAGGTATGTTGGCTAGGTATGTTGGATATCAATGATCATAGTGTTATAAGAATGTAGACACAATATGCATTCGGAACTATAGATCAAAATCTAGACTCGTTAGTATTTGCTGTATTTAATGTCAAAAAACGTTTTTTAACGCCCGATATCTCGGGAACGGATAGAGATATTGAAAATATGCTCATATACTTCATTGTAGATATTGATCTGATATATGCTAAATTGTTGAAGTATATGGTGGTCAGCTATAATATATTCGTAAAGCAGTTTCAAAAATTTTTGTTAATTTTTTTTTTCAAAAATACCCCTATTTTGCGTCAATTATCTCAAAATCTATAAGAGATATGGTAAGTCCCAACATATACTTTTATAGGTCGTCACTTCACCTATTCAACGCCATATAACTAGTTCGTCTATCTACAACAACAACAGAATCGAACTTTGACCTCTTTGTGGCACACTCTATCGTCACACTATCGATTTCAAATTTCGAACAATATATTCATAATTCATGTAAACTACAAACGAAAGGTGGAGCTCGAGGTCTAACTTCGCTACTAATAGCTTTTATTTAATGAAATTCCAAAAAATCCCATATAAGGAACACCCTAACCAACATTATCCCTTTTTTTTTGGCATTTTTGCCCCTTAAAGTGTGAAATTCTTCTTGTTGCTATCTAAACCTACATGAGGTATGTCCAAACCAAATTTTCGCGATTCTGCCAAAAGCCTGGACGATAGTAGTAACTTATATTTTCGGCCTTTTTACCCCTAAAAACATGAATTTTGAAATACCCATTTTGCAGTTCTCTAATTCTATAGGGCGTCGTTTGGCTGTATGGTGGCACTTTTTATACCATCACCCTTTGGGATGAGGGTATATATCATTTGATACGAAATAAAGTGTAACGCATTAAAGGAGACGAGTTAGACTCCAAGTATCTTTAGACCAAATTCGTTTCAGGACTTTTTAAGAAGATTGAGCTATGTCCGTCTGTCTGGCAGGCTGGGTGGATGGCTGGTCAGCAGGATAACTTGAGTAAACCTTAACGGATCGGTATGAAAATTTACCAGTATTAATATTTTTCAAAACGAACTTATGGGATTGAAAATGGGCAGAATAACCCCACCCCTTCTGGTACCTCCCATACAAAATTACCTATTTTTGGATAATTTATATTTCTTTCATAACTTCCCAACGGACGATCGTAGGATATTTAAATTTGGTCATTTTATTTACCTGGCAAAAGTAGACAAACACTACGAAAACCGAAACCTTTGCCATACCCCTTGTGGTACCTCCCCCATACAAATGACCTAATTGACCCTCATAGTTTTACATACATATCTTTTTTGTAACTAAACTGAATTCACCCAAATTATGCATATATTGTTTGCATATGAAAACTGAACTCAGCAATGAATATGAACTATATCGGTTCATGCCTTCTGGTACCTCCCATACAAAATGACCTATTTTTGCAAATTTAATATTTCGCCCATAAGTTCCAAACGGAAACTTGGAGGATTATGACAAATGGTCGGTTAATTTATCTTGCGATAGGAAGCAAAACCTCAGAAAACCTTACTATTTGACGCACCCCTTCTGGTACCTCCCATACAAATTCCCGAATTCACCCTCATAGTCCTACATACATATCTTTTTTTGTAAGTACAATGAATTCAGTCAAATTTGGCGTAACTTGTACAGTTATGAAAATTTGAATCAGGAATGAATATGGATTATATCGGATCACCCCTTCTGGTACCTCCCATACAAAATTACCTATTTTTGAAAAATTAACATTAATCCCATAATTTCCAAACGAACACTTGGGGGGTAATGAAAATTGGTCAATTAATTTATCTTGTGATAGGAAGCAAAACCTTACAAAACATAACTATTTGACGCACCCCTTCTAGTACCTCCCATACAAAATACCGAACATACCCCCATAGTTTTAAATACATATATTTTTGTAAGAACAGTGAATACAGTCGAATTTTGCGTAAGTTGCACAGTTATGATAATTTGAATCAGGAATGAATATGGATTATATCGGATCACCCCTTCTGGTACCTCCCATACAAAATAACATTGTTTGGAAATATAATATTTCTCCCATAATTTCTAAACCGGCACTTGAAGGATAATCAAATTTGGTAATTAATTATCTTGTAATAGGAATTATTATTGGGTGATGGTATTTATCAGTCAGTTTACCTGACTGAAATTTCTGTACTGGTTTTACTCCTAAAAGTACAAATTTTTGTAAACTCTTCTTGCTGCCTTAAACCATTTGGTCTGAAATATTGTACCAGATTTATTCAATATTCGGCCGTTTTACCCTTAAATGCGCGAATTTTGGAAATCCCTTTCTAAAGTTTCGTAATTATATAGAAATCATGTCTATATACATTTTTGAGATTACAATTTAGCCTTTTAGTCTCGGTGATGTCAGACTTGACCTTTTTACCCCTAATAGTACTCATTTCGAAAAATCGTTTCTAAGTGACCCCAGTGGTTCTAGGTAAAGCCTACCCTTACGTCGGGAAAATACAATTGATGTCTTAATGAAAACCTTTCTGATCCAGAGTTTCAAATATATACTTATATGCAAACATATATTACTGACTATATATAGCGAATACTCTTATATTTGTTAAATGCAGCTAATAATTGATTTAATATTGTTTGAATATGTAAACACTGTTTCAATTCTTCCCTATTAGAAGTCTTCCATTAAGTCTACCTTTCTCAAAACAAAAAACTCCTCGTTTTATTTACCATACGCAAGTATTCCCAGAGCAACTGTTCCCAGCTCATTTCCCAAAATCTATATACTCTTCTCAAAACAATAAAACACTTGTCCATGTAGGATATGAGAGTTTCCCATATTCTCATAGCATACACAACATGTGACTCTCCTCTGTGAGTCAGACTCATGTTCTCTTTCAATCCTCTCTCTCTCTCTCTTCGCCGGTATTAAACATAATAGTTATGCTCATGTTTTCAATGCTGGCAGACTGACATCAACTTCCCAAACTCTTCGCCACACGGTTATGCTCAAAACAAGTTGCCACTTATGGTGAGATACATTGTAATTGTAAATGATCTTGTCAAACAACTTTGGGCCAACTGCTTTGCTTGGCTGGGCTGCTCCATGATGGCAGCAAGAGGCAACACATAGAGCCACTTTTGTGTGCAGCAGCAGCAATTTTTTCCAATCGTCAGCGGTCGACTCTCCAGTTTCTAAACGAACGTGATTTTAAACACTTTAAGAACGCGGATAAAAGTTGTGTCTTGTGGATTTTTTCGTTTCGTTCGTCGCCGAAAAGAAAAGAAATAAACGAAATAAGAATACAAATACAAGAAATCCATTAACGACAAAAGAAAAACAAACGGCGCGTTTACGTGAGTGTTAAATGAAAAAAGGAAAATAAAAAAAAGGAAAATCTATTCAATAAATAAACGGAAAATTATCGAAATATTTCCTGCAAATCAAAAGCAATAGCAATAGAAATTCTCAAAGAAATGTCCGATTTCTAAGTTCAAAGTGAGAGTGTGTGTGAAAAAGTTAAACTTCAGATTTTCAAGTTTCCAAAACGAAAAAAAGAGCCAACATTAGCGTTTCTTTTCTTTTTTTTGTTGTGTTCGCTAAAAACACGTTTTCTTTAATATACAAATAAAAAAGTATACAAAAAATAAAAAATAAATAAGAAAAATATGAAGAAATAAAGAAATATTTTAGTTTTGTTTGTCTGTTGCCTTTAAAAAAAAAAGTTGAAGAAGAAAATATCAGCAAAAGGGGAGTGCGTTACAAGTAAGCCAAAAAAAGTGAATACAAAAATATGTAAAAATAATTGCCCAAATAAAATTAATATAAATATTACACTTCATTAATATAATCCCGTCGACAAAGTGACAACAACGACAACAAAAGCGACGACAACAACGACGACGAGTATAAGGTAATAATCCAAAAGAAGATGAGTGTTTGCGCAACAAATTTCTTAATTAATTTTAATCACAGCCTTTAATAATGTGCCGCCTCTTGGGCGATTAACATCGATATGCTGTTAAAAGCATCATAAATTACTTAAACAAATTGCCTTCGCTATAACGACGAAATTGTTGTGGTGTTCTTCGCGAATGTTAATGTTAACTGGCGCAAAATAACGCAAATTGAAGTCACAAATGAAACAGAGCAACAGATAAAATAATAAAAAACGCAATCAGTTGCGAAAGAAATGTCATGAGATCTGCTAACAATCATATCGAGTGTAGTAAAACCTTAAAAATATATATACAAGCGAATAAAAAGCTAAAAGTGTTTGCATCTACGATGGCCATGTAAAATGGTATCAAGTGTCTGTTTGTTTGTTTATTCAAGTTCTGTCAGTGTAATTTTGCATGTGTCAATGTGTGCAGTTTGTGAGTGTGTGTGTATGTTTGTAAGCCCAAACCAAAAAGCAAACAGAAAAACCATCGACACATAAAAAGCGACGCTACTCTTCTTAGCCTGCCAAAGCATCCACGGTCAGAAGGGAGCCCCCATTAAGAAATAATAATTAATTATAACATCCCAGTAATTAATGGAATACGTGACAGTGATGTTTTGTATGTGTTCAGTTTTTGGTTTTGCTTTCATGCCAAAAAAAAAATTGTAAATTTATTACAGCAGTGCAACATTTAAACGCAAGTATTACAAATTATTTTAAAACGAAAAAAAATGTGTGATATTAGTGTTGATAGAGGGATTGGACAGGCGACGGTGATATATTAGGGGTGACCGGCATTAAAAGTAAATGTCATTATAATATCAGCCGGCGGAATGGGATATATAAGAAAAGTTCTGCAGAGATGTGTTATCTTGTTAGGCATTTGGTATATCTAAACAAAAGACTTAAGACACAAACTTGAAAATGTTTGTATTTAATGGAATTTTAGGTCGACATAGTTCGATTACAAAGTGTACCGTTTATAATAATTTTTCATTGTCATAGTAAACTTTTTTGGCTTATAAATAATATATAAGGATACTGGTGGTCTTCACGTAAACTATGTTTTTCTATTGCGAACCAGTCCAAGAAACTAAAGAAGGAAACAATTATGTACGAATTGAATTTAGAGGGATTGCTTTGGATTTGAAAACAACACAATAACAGATTCCTAGAAAGCTTAGCTTACAAAGTTTTCAGTACGAGGGAAAAGGGGAATTGTGGGGCAAACCAATCCTCCATTTGCATGTTAATATAAAATTCGTCACAAAGCGATCTGATGTTTAACTCGTCATGGAGTTTAAAACGCGTCATCCTATTGAGTGACAGTGAATTGTCATTAAAATCTACAATAACAACCATTCAGCTAAAATTAACAAATTTAAAAACAATTTTGTTTCATAAATTTCTGATGATCATAGTTATTATTGGTGGTTATAACCGCTACCATAAAATTGTTGTCATCAAAGTTGGTTAATGTTTATATAGCTTTTTTCTTAAAAACTACCCTTAAGGAAATGGAGTATCGACTGCCTGTAAGTATCTGTTCAGGGATTAGTGACGAAGGGACGTGTCACTAAAAGGGTTCAAAAGTGATTGATCGTCAATGCGCTCTGGAAAGACAATGTAGCACAGTAATCAAATTCATGTATTTTGGACCATTGTATAAAGCTTTTAAGCCCTTTTGGCGTTTCAAATTCGAACAAAAGTTTTAACGACCCTAATGAGGGTATATGTAAGTTGGTTAATCCGACAGAAATATTCTTATGTGTTAAACTTCAAATATAACGGTTTATTTGAAAGGGATACCTCAGTGGTCTTGTTTTTTTTAAAGGTAGATTATAATGTGCTGAAAATAATTCTTGAAAGAGCTATAGTGTTAAAAATATAATTGTATCAACTTGTATCAACTAAGAAACTCAACCATAGTATCTAACAATTTGTTTCGTGTCGGACTGTCAAATGCAGACTGTAGGTTACGATCTAAATTTCTTGGGTCTTCTCCAGGATTTGTCACAATGTGATTATCTGGTTGGTCGTGGATTTACCAGGCCCAACTGAAAGGTTCGCTAGGTTGGTCTTATGTCTTTTACATAAAACACTAGACATGACATTGCAAAAGACTGATACCGCTATAGTTGGTACACACACTTGGATCGCCGTTCTTTAGCATAGAACATAGAACACTCAGATTCCAATCATCGCGCATGCATTCCTTGAACCAAATCGTGAGCTATTTGAGTTTTTTCGTTGCAAAAATCATAACTTTTGAACCAAACGAGATAATCATAATCGGTTTTTGAACCATAAATCAAAATTATGAGAGTATTTGGAAACTGTGGTATAATCGACCAGACCTACGACATGCACTTGGTCACTCCCCAAGCTCCTTAACTTTTTTTTATTTTTATCACAGTGTGTAATCGATCAACATATGAACTGAGTGTTTGAAAATGGTTCTATGCCTTTGGTTTTATGAATTTTGTGGAAAAATCAGTGCTATGGGAAGTAAAATAAAATATTTTTTAAAAGTTTTGATTTTGTATGTTTCTAAAGGCTTTTATGATTAAAAATTTTTCAAGAATGATTTTAAATTTTTTATTTTTAAAAAAAAATTCCTTTAATTTTTTTTTTATTTTTCTTAATTAAACAATAACAATTTAGATTGCTTCTGCACAGTTATATGTCATAAATTGCCCGAAAATACACTGTGGTGCAAAAATGAGCCAATGTTTTTAAAAAAGCATGTAATTAATTTTTTTAATAGTTTTTATTACATTTTTTTCCAAACTTTATGGTAAATTTAAAATATGCATCTGTAAAAAATATAAAGCAAGAACAAAAATATAATCAACATAACTGTAAATATATAAAAACAAAACATTTTTTAATTTAGACCATTGGCACACTTTTGCTTCAAGGGTTTGCTCATGTAAATTTAATAATCCCTGACACCAAACACCTGAGAACTAATGCATTCCTTGACAATTTTTACAAAATGTTTTGGGTCGTTGTCATGTTCGAAGATGACATTCTCTGGCCTATCAAGCATTTTGGCTAGGGCCAGGGGCAAATTATCTGACTGAGCGAATATAGTCTTCCTTTCGCAATATGCCTTCGATCCGTATACGTGGTCCCACACCATCTACGGTTATACATCCCCATACCATAAGAAAACGCTATATTGTTTGGGTTTGGTAACCGGAGGTATTTGTTTTAACTTTTTTTTTAATACATATGACCTTTTATGTTCAATTTGTTGGTTGTATGCTCAGATGAGACCAAAACCAATCGATTCCAATCGTATGGGAAGGTTTGCTATTCGTTCAAGCGATCAACCCCACCAAATCCTGCTCATGTATCTCAAACCATTAAGCACGGAAGCATTTATATTATGGTATGGGAATGTGTAACCCCAGATGGCGTGGTACTACTTATACGAATCGAAGGCATAATGCGATAGGAAGACTATCATCGTATTTTGCAACATAATTTGCTCCTAGCCCTAACCAAAATGCCAGATAGACCAAAGAATGTCATTTTAGAACATGACAACGACCCAAAACATTTTGCAAAAATTGTCAAGGAATGCCTTAGTTCACAGAAGTTTGGGGTCAGAGAGTGGAAAGATCTCCAGATCTGAACCCGATCGAAAACCTGTGGGATTATTTAAAGCGCTGTCTGGCAGAATACGAAGACGCCCCGAAAAGAATTAATGAGCTGTGGGAGAAGGTTTATGCTTAATGAAACCAGATTTTTGCATATTATGTTTCTAAACTTTGTCAATATACGCAAAATAGGATGGATCAGTTGAAAAAAGCAAAAGACTGCTACATGCAACACCTTTTTGGAACCATGTCTTTTTTCAAAATTTTACTTGTTGCAAAAATAGGGGCAAAAACGGGCAGCTGGAAAGGTAAAGGAATAATCAATGAACTCATTTTGAAAATATGGTTTATATTATTTTTGATAGTTTTATTTTTAATTTCCATCAGAACAAACAGTACAATTTTTATACCCTACATCACGAGCATGAACATTGTGAAGGGTATATTAATTTTGTTATTCCATATGTAATGCTCATATATATATATATATAAATGAACAGACCATACAAAATCCCTTTTTGAGGGTGTCGTACCTTTGTCGTACTTTGCTGACCTTAATGGAGGTTGAGTTCTAAGATGAGCCATCGGTCAGAAACTACTCAAACCTCCCATACATACTCCCCCTTTTTAGGGTCTGTCCCTACGATTACAGCTGTAGTTTAAGAGCAATCTAGCTAAAATTTTGTACGCAAGCTTCCCTACTCTAAGAGGAGTTTGAGTATTAAGATGAGACCGATCTGTCAAAAACTACTCTCACCTTCTTTCCCTTTCTGGCGTCTGTCCCTGCGATTGCAGCCAGATTTTAAGGGATATATAGCTGACATTTTGTACGCAAGATTCTATCCTCTAAGCGAATGCTACTTTCTAAGTTGAGCAAGGTCGGTCAAAAACTACTCCCACCTTCCATACAAACTCCCCCTTTTTTGGGGTGTCCGTCTGTATGTCCCTGTAGTTTATGAGCTTTCGGGCTAAAGTTTGGTATGTATGCTTCTTTCCAGAAGCAGAGGTTAAGTTCTAAGATAAGCAAGATCGGATTTAAACTACTCCCATATCCCACACAAATCCCACTTTTGAGGGGTTATAAAATTCATTAAAATTTGCTCTTGTCATATAAACAATTTAAGCTCAGTATTATATTCAACGCTGCTGTATTCTACTATATCGTTTCGCCGTTTAGGCTTCTAATGTATATAGTTGTAGTGCAAATAACCATTTTATCACCAATTTTATAAATGGTGAAGATTATCTGAGTCTCGACAGCAACGTCGCAGTATAAGTGTCCAATCGATCGGCATGTCTTGTAAAAAGCTTCTCAAACAGTGACGTTCGCATTCTTCGATAAACATGTATGTGCCGTTAGTTGTGAATCTAAAATAGATAGCGTGTTAATTTAAAATAACGCGGGAAGCTATCCCATACCTCATTCATGGGGTGTAAATGGAAATTAAGTAAGTAAATCTGATTTTCGGCAAAGCCTTACTAGTTTAAATTTTTTTTAGATCTATAAATAGAATCAAAAGTAATGACGGTCCGTTACCCAGTTTTTGAGATACAGTATCTGAAAGCGGACCAAATACCTAAAAATAGTGTGTTTTTTGAACACTTGAATTTCAGTCAACTTTCAAGGGTTATATCTTCTGAACTAAAAATCTGATTGTAATAGGAGTACCATATTTGAGATCGTTGGACGATTTCCTGTAAAATATATAGGTTTATTCAATATATTGTAGGGGAACATGAACATTTTAATTTTTGCAACCTTACTTGTTCTACAGGTTCCACTGTGCGTTGGCAGCTCATCGTCACCGCCTTTAAAACCCTAACCGGCCTAAATCCGTAATCGGTAAAATATGAAAATATTTCGCCTTGATACTAATAGTAGTTATTCGGTGACTTACACGGTTAAAGCAGACCAGATGTCGAAGTCTCTCGCCGAATATGGATCATCCAAATTCGTGGGAGTGGGGTGGGGGTTGTGTTCTTGTTTTTACTTTTCTTCGTGTTTTCATAATAATTGTTTTTTGTTTAAGGAGAGTGGCTTATTAGGCCACTGCGCCCGATTCTAGTTCCTGGGGGCTGGCAAAACTACTAAGAGAGCCATTGTGTCCAGCTTCAGTAACTTCTGTTACCTACCTCCATAAGACGCATCGGTGGTAGCATGCCATTTAGGTTTGCCTCTAGCAAATGGACCGATGGGATATTACAAATGTCAAACCTTCGAACTCACGCGGACCGGACATGATCTCACTGGGTAAACTCCAAGCGGTGGCTGGTACACTCTATATTTAATGTATCGGGTCATGTGATATCCCTATTATGTGACGGAGACCAAATTGGGGTCCTTATACTTAAATAGATTAGCATACACCTCACCCTATATCCCCTACTATAGAACATTGCTTTGAACGGTATTCTGTTGTCCCTAAAATGTCATGTATTTCGCATATGCTGACTATGAGACAATAGCTTCGGAGTGCACTCAGAGATATCCTTTAAATATCCCTTCTCACTAAGACGAAGTGGACGGGAGAAAATTATCTCGGAGTTAATCCAAACAAGGCCGAAATGGTTCTTTTCACCTATTTTTACGGTAGGCACTGAAATTCCTTTCACCAACTGTGCGTAATACCTTCGTTTAATATTAATTAAGAAGCTGAATTTCAAGCTTAACATCTTAGACATGCGTGCAAATGTGCAATAGAAAAACAATGGGGCTAAAATTCTCGCATTGTTCACTGGTTGTATACTTCACTAATAAGAACGATAATACTCGAGTTTCCGTTGGTTTATTGAGTATCAAATGTAAGTTATCATAAAAAAATATTAAAAGGAAATATAAGAATTGAATAAAGTTAAATTTTTTTTTTAAAATTTGTTTATCACACGAATATATAATTTATACAGAGAAGACAAAAGTACTGAAATACATTTAATTTTAATTATTATCCATTTTTTAGTACTTTTGATTTCGCTATAGTGTATTAATAAATAATACCTACTTTTTACATAATTACCACATGTTTGCACATATTTCGACCCATTCAATTTGAATACTTTTCGGTATCTTTTAAAACATATTATCAAACTTCAATATGGTTTCCAAACTATCGACGCCCAAAGTTGAGAATATTTTGTATTTCTATGACGAAGATTATATATTTAAGGCACTATACCTTACAGAGGCAATGGGATAAGGGAAAACCCTATATGCGGTTTACAAAAAGAAATGCGCATAAGCTATATGAATAACCATCATCTCAATTAACTTTTTTTTTATCTCAATTAATATTATTCCTTTTTATAAGTTGTTCTACATACACATTAATGTATTTATTGAATTTTATCGATAGCATTACTCATAATTCCCATAGCATTGAACATTTCATTAAATTCTCGTTATTTATGATTTGTTTGCTCTTAGTTTAATGTAAAAATTTATTGATTACATGCAATTTATAACAAACATATGTAGTGCACAATATTCTTCAAAGCTATGTAGCGCCATAAGGCAACCAATGTTCATTCCGTCTTATATTAATTCAACTATTCTAATCAATTTCTTATTATATCATATATTGGCTGGATTTCAAGTTTGACTTCATATACGTTACACACACACAAGGCAATGAATTGTGCACTGTATATATGTGTGCATGTGTAAAGTATGGGTGAAAGAATATTAAGGTGGTTCACAAATAATGACAAATATAAAATGAGATCGCAAGAGGCTAAAATTTTTTTCTTTAAAATTATCAATTTAGGTGTATTTGGTGTTACACGTAACAATGTTGAAAGTATTGCTGATTTTTGAGACAAAACTTGAAATCAGAAATGAGAACCTAATTAAAGCCTTCATCAAACATTTGTTAAATATTCAGAAAGGTCAGGAAGATATCTATACCATTATGGAGAAGGTGTATATGTCCCATTTTCAAACTTTTCCAGGAAGCCGTTTTGAAGTTTTAAAAAGTTCATAAAGATATAGAGGTATTACAGCTTCTTAATCATAGACAGATTTTGACTTTTCTCAGACATGTCATTGTTTGCGAACATGTTCTGAAAGTCCTTAAGGACATATCAAGTAAAAATAATCATTATCCAATAAAACCGACATATCAACTTTTTCCGTAATTGTATAGAAATGTAATTTTGAATATTCTTACGATAACACAATAAAATTGGCATAAGGGTACAATTAATTTAAAGTTTAAAGAAAACATGTCTGCTTACCGGTGCCACATTGAAAACTTGGAAAATCGCCGGATTTGTTTTTGAAAAATAAAAATTTTTATTATGTTAAGGATTTCTTATTCATTTTGAATATAAGGCATATTTTACATATCGCTCTTACACATAAATATCTTAACCAGAGTAGGTTTTCCTCTTTACACAGTACAATACATGATTTTGGGACTCAATTCTAAGAACTGCATGTGGAAGTAGCCCCAAAAAGAAGATGTTCTGCATCATTCGTTTCGTCATGTTACATATCATAATAATTTAATATCGATTTGAAGTTAGTAAGTATCGTATAAGGGAATTTGTCACGTTTTTGGCTCTTTTGTTTGACTTAATATAATATAACTTTATGGTGGCGTATGATTATCATAAGTAATATTCCTCGTAAATCAACTGCACTTTTACGTGCAGTTCTAAGAATTGAGTCCCAAATTAATGAGCTGATAAATGTTGTACTGTGTTATACTTAGCCTAATGTTACTCTAGCCTCCAAAACGAGCCAGCTTAACAACCATTTTTATATAGCTGCCCGTCTATTCATATGTATATGCGCGCCTTTATATACAGACAATTGATTATAGTTTATTGATACAACCGTTTTGTATATACCTCATAGTCGTATCTCTCTGTAGAAACGTTGAACTAAATTATGAACTTGCTAGAGATATTAATTTACAAGTATTTGAACATTAATTGTAAAACCATAAGAGAGAGAGAGAGACATGAGGTTTCTCGATGCTATTGGAATAGTTACACGAAAAGGAAATGGAGACGAATGTAAGGAACAATCGTGGTGGTGGTGGTTATGATGCTGTTAAATGTAATTGAGGTTTGTTGCTTAAGTCTTTTGATTTGTCTGCCTGAGTTTGTTTGTATTATCTTAGATGGTTAAATGAAAAGTTGTTTAAGAATGAGAAAAATTGCGAAAGGTTGTTGTGATAAATGGTTTAAATGTAGTTGTTTAGAAAAATTGGTTCAAAATGTTTAAAATGTAGGCTAATATGATGGTTGATGGGCAAAAGTGAAATTTTGTGGGTTCTCGTCGGTAAATGTTTAGTTAATAACAAAAAAATTAAAAAAAACATAACATAGTTGTTGCTACTATTAAGGGATTTCTATTAAATTTCACTTAACCCGTTGCATGATTATCAAAATAATGAATAGATAGTATATTAATGGCTAGAAACAGTAAATTGTTTTAAGTCAAGAGGTTTGTTGCTTAAGTCTTTTGATTTGTGGGCTATTGCTTAGCGGTGATGGAAGATAACAAAGCAAAGGTTTATGTTTGTGTATACCTTAGAAAAGGATAGTAGAATTGGTATGTAAAATTCAGTGAGGTAAACTTATTCTCATTTATAAATACTCTCAACCTATGTCCTTGGTAAGAAATGATCCCAAGTTATTGCTTTCAAAATTCTGTAACTTTGTAGCAAAGATGTCTTATAGCATTCCAGCCGCGGAAGGGAGGGCATCGAAGAGCCAAGTTTTTTCTTTCGAAAATTTATAACTAAAGATTCACTTTAAAATCGCTATCACTGTGAATACACAAAATATCTGTTGAAAGCACTATTAACTTTAATAATATATTACAAAAAATTTACCTTCCCATGTCATGGGAAAGTTCACATTTTAAACTACTGTTGGCCGGATATCTAATACATAACTTGACTCTGTACAATGCAAACCTTTCTATTCTGACCCAAAAGAAATTCCGAATATCGCATTTTCTTCATACAAAACTTATAATTAAAATTTAATAAATAACGCCATAAAAATTATGTTAATGCCTGTCAAATCGATATGAAAAATTAACTTTTCTTTTGTGATCAAACAACAACAACGACAAGGCAAACAGACACATTGGAAGTTAACCAACTGTAGAGTAAACCAACAATGGTTGTCAAATGCTTGGGTCCATGGTCCTCATCAGCCAATTTCGCTCACACACACACACACACATGTGAAGTTTGGCGGCGACTGACCATCATCAACTTCCACATCAGTTGTGCGCATTTTTTTGTGCACTCCCCACATTACCAAAGCGGCCATAAAGCTTAAATAACCATCGACAATTGTCAATGTGTCAAAATTGAAAATTAACAACTTTTGAAATACTCAAAATGAGGAAAAACTCAACGAAAATAACGAAACCAATAAAAATTGTTTATTGGCGTAGAGCCCGAGTTATAGAAGGTATAAGGTAACCACTGCTGCCACCACCACCACCACCAACAACAACCACATCAGTAACTTGACTAGGCACTAGTTACAAAAAAAAAAGTACCCATAACAACAATAGCTCACTTTATTGAGTACTTCTGCTTGAATAGTTTCGGCGACACGGCCTCAATGGGCTCAGTGATGGCAAGCAGAAAAAAAAATAGTAATTTGCTGCACTTCATGATGTTAAGTTATGCCATCAAACATTTACAACAACTGCCAGTAGTGCAACAACCACAATGAAAAAAAGATAGCAACTTTTTGAGGAAAAAATTGAGAGAAAAAAAAACCAGGAGAAACATTAAAAACCAAACGGAAAATGATAAATTGACAATTTAAACGGTTGGTTTTTAGCAACAACAATGAAGCGGAAAAAATAGTCATTACGGAAGGCAATACAACATGACGATATGAGGGCGGTGCAATTAAGGCGGTGCATGGGAAGTAATTAAGGGTGTGCAGTGATAAGGGACATATTAGTTATCACATGTTAGTGGAATTGGAAAACTATTTGCTTTTGTAAAGCAAAGAAGATAATTGAAATGAAGAACAGTCAACAACTTAGTGAACTTCTTGAAAGAAATTTTGGTACAAATTCTGAAAAAATAACAACTTGTAAGAAATTGTAATAGTACCTTTTTTCATTGTTCGGATCGAGATATATTTACTATTATCGCTAATACAGTTTTTTTGTTTTACAAAAGTTTGTGTAAAAGACATTATGTTGACAGCTGGCAGGGCAGATAGCTATTTCTATAGTCGACAAACTATCTCATCACCACCCTATGCTGTGCCTTCTCCACACATTATCACAACCTTAAGTGTTAAAAGCTTCAAGAAACCATCGAGAAGCCCAAACACACCAGTGCGAAAATGGTTTCAACGAAGACCACACGTTAACATAATCCACACAAGCTCTGGTCGATGCTTTGTCCATCGGACAAATTTGCATAGAATTGGTTTTTGGCGCATGCGCCAACCCAGCGTACCTCTGGTGTATGTTTCTGCACACATCGACAATTACAAACAAGAGCAGTACCCTTTTTATAATATTATATTTAACATTTTATAAGATTGCTGAACAAATAAAGGCACAAAACTTTTCTTAAAATTTAGTCACAACAAATTTAATGCACTGACTCAACTTTTAGTTTCATTAACTCATGGCATTTAAAGTTTCTTAAGAACGCCATCCGGTCGGTCCAATTGTTCACCACCCGGTCCTATTTCGTCAATAGTACATCGAAGGTTGTCTTCAAAATGATCAGTCGTTGCTGGTTTCTTAATATACATCAAACATTTGACGTAACCCTACAAAAAGTAGCCCGATGGTGACGTTACATCACACGAACGAGGTGACCAATTTACAGGTCCATTTGTCGACATTATTCGTTCACCAAACATTTGACTCCTTCAAGTGATGGTTTTACGCTCTGTATGTCATGTTCCGACGTCATGTTGGAACGATTTCTTCTCCAAGCGAATTGCAAGGACATGGGACATGCAACAATTAAGAATCATCTGATGTGCGGATTTACAGGGGCAATGACGCCTTCGGCAAGTCAACAGCACCAAACAGTAATTTTTTCGGGATGTAATATTGTGTCGTGATACAAAAGAGTCTCATAAGGATTATACTCTCTCCACAAATGAGAATTCTGCTTGTTTACATATCTGTTAAGCCAGTAATGAGGTTCATCGACGATGATTTGATGATAATAATCTGGTTCAATTTCCAATTGATTCTCAGCTCATTCACCTAACCCACCACGACACTGGCTCTTTTTATTGCACCAGTTGTAACTTATATAGATGTAGGGCAAGATCTTTTCTCAAAAATGTTCCTAGTAGTGGACGTACAAAGACTAAGTTGCTGAGAAAGGCATTGGATTGATAAATTCGAATCCTACAAAACACCCACTTCTGCAGTGGTGATGGCCTCTTTTGTACGCACGTTACGAGCTCGATTTGGTTGACTATTATCCAAAATAGAAAATTTGGTCATGAATTGATCTGCTTCTGCTCAGAAGGACGATTATGCACACTCATAAGGTTTGGGCTCTATAAGTTTATTAAACAGTGCGCAAATTTTGGAAATTTGTACACATTGTTCTGATGGAAGTCATCAAAGTATACTGAAAAAAGGTCGAGCAAACTTCATTAGTATGTATGACAGCTAGTTTTACTGTTATGCCAACCGAAAGTTCTATAAGTCTAGAAAAAAAACACTTTTTATTAATTGATACATACAAATTTTTTGTGTTATTCGGGTGGACCAAAAGTCTTATCACATTCCAAACGATGATTAGGGCAAAAACTTGTTACATGAAACAAAAACTGTTCATTCATTATGAAATTACACAAAAACGGATTGTTTTTTTTTTAAATTACATCATTAATATGTGATTTGTTGTTATTTTAAGACTGCTGCAATCTGGAACAAAAACTTTCTATGATAGCTTGTCAGGAGTTTCGTGAAATGTTCTGAATTTTCTTTAATTTTCCTATAATTCCTCAATAGTTAATGGGTTGCTGTGAAAAACTTTTTTGTTATGATATCTCCAAAGAAGAAAAAGTCCTTTGGGGATAAGTTTTGGATATTACTTTCTGCTAAAAAATTTCGGAAACTTCAACCAATGACTCGTTGGAGATGTGATATGTTGCCCAAACTAAAACTAAGATCGTTTGTAAAATCCATTGACTACGAGGTGACCAGTTAATGTCACCTATTGGGGATGGTACTTTTTACTCAAAAATTTTGCGAACGGCAACCAATGAGTCTTTGGAGGTGTGACATGTTGCCCCATCTCCCCCATCATTGAAATTCTGTAGAGTTGGAGCAAGAATGTTCTGTAGTAGGCCAGTATACTGTATTGTCTGTAACAGCATGTCCTGTTTTATCTTCATAAAAATATGAACTTAAAATAACTCGTGCTGACAAATCTGCCCCTCCAGTTAACTTGAGTACATCCAGGCGGATTAGGTGCTTCGGTATAGAATGTGTCGCTCCAATACCGAATATTTTTTCTTGTTTCCATGCATATCTATTGGAAATGTGCCTCGTCTGAAAACACTATTCAATTGTAAGGATATAGATATAATATGTTGTGAATTATGATGTTTATAGATGATCGTGGTGCATTTGAGACTCTAGACCGCTTTTGAATAGAACAGAGTTTCTTATACACTCTATTTTTCCGATATCCGACAGTTAGATGGAATCCCCCCTCAAAAGGGAATGTGTGTACGGGAGGTGGGAGTAGCTTTTGTCATATCATGCTCATTTTGAAACTTTACCTTCACTTAGAAGATAGAAGCTTACATAAAAAATTTCTACTCGATATCTTCTTAACTATTGCTGTAATCGCGGGGGCAGACTCCCTAAAAGGGGCAATTTGTATGAGAGGTGGGAGTAGTTTTTAACTGATCCCGTTCGTCTTATAACTTAACCTGTGCTGATAGTAGAGAAGCTTGCATACAATATTTCAGCTCGATAGCTCTATTTGCATGGGACCGGCCATGGCATAGTGGTTAGAACACGCGACTACCATGCGGGAGATCGCAGGTTCAAACCTGGCTCCAGTCATCTTAAGAAAGAAAAAAAATAAATAAAATTTTCTTTCATTGTCGGCTCCCCTCGAATGTTGTTTGACAGCAACTTCCCAGTATTAAGCGTCGATTCAATCGTCGTGTCTAGTAAGAGCTTCTCAAAACAGTGACGTTCGCATTCGTCGATAAATAAGTAGGTGCCGTTAGTTGTGAATGTAAAATAAAAAGCGTGTTAATTCACAACAACGCGAGAAGCTATCCCATACCTCATTCATGGGGTGCAAAGGGAAATTAAGTTTAAGTTAAGCTCTAAAACTACTGCTGTAATCGCGGGGACTGACGGACACCGCCAAAAAGAGGGATTTGTATGCGAGGTGGGGGAAGTTTTTGACCGATCGGGCTCATCTTAGAACTCAACCTCCAATTAGAGTAGGGAAACTTGCATACAACCTTTCAGCTCGATAGCTCTTAAACTACTGCTGTAATCGCGGGGACAGGCGGACAGCCCCAAAAAGAGAGATTTGTATGAGAGGTGGGAGTAGTTTTTGACCGATCGTGCTCATCTTAGAAATCAATCTCCGCTTAGAGAATAGAAGCATGCGTACACAATTTTAGCGTGATTGCTCTTAAACTACAACTATAATATCAGGGGGCAGACCCCAAAAAGGGGTAGTTTGTATGGGAGGTGGGAGTAATTTTACCGATCGTCAAATCGTATCGAATATGTATGTATATTTCAGCTTGATATTTCTTAAACTACGGCTGCAATCGTGAGGACAGACAGACATTTTGTCATATCTATCACTCCTCCTTATGGGCGTTACAAATGATAGAACAAAATTAATATACCTTTCACTCCGTTCGTGGTACTAGTGGAGGGTATACAAATTAAGGTACCTAGTAGTTTAAAATAGCGAAAATAAGATATCCAATTCTATTCATTAGACAAATTGTGATATTTTAAAAAAAACTATTAAAATTCGTTCAATAGATTTTTGGTTTACTCGTTACAAACTTTCGTCATATAAACCATTTTTTAAATAGATGATATAGATATATTTGTCTTGTATAAAAAATGAGACCAATACTGAATTAGTAACGGCAGTTCTATATAAATAAAATACTAAAACAATAAAATTAAGGTACCTAGTAGTACAAAGTATCCAAAAAAAAGATATGATATTCTCCTCCTGCGACAAATTGTGATATCTTTAAAAAAAATTATTACCACTCTTTAAGTAGTTTTTGTGTTTACTCGTTACAAACATTCACCATATTACCTGTTTTTTTTATAAATATATGTTTTTTTAGTTATAAACAATGGGGCAAAAACTGAATAATGGAAATTTGATCTAATATCCCCCAACCTAAGGGTAGGAGGGTATATATCATTTGATACGACCCAAAAGTGTAACACATGGAAGGAGTTACTTAAGGAACTAGTTTTCTTTGAACCAAACTCCATTCATGACTTGTAAAGTCGTTTGATTCATGTCCGTCTGTCTGTATGTCCGATTGGTACACACGATCAATTTTGAAAGACGAAACCAATTCTTTTGAAACATAGCATGGGTTTATGTTTTCTTAAAACTACTTACGACTACATGGCCACACCTCTTCTGGTACTTCCCATTCAAAAGTACCATGCCTCCCACTTTAGAAATCGAGTATTAATATTAATACAACTAACGCGTTCGTTCCTTAATTTTGTATTTTGTTAAGCTTTAACCGCACAAAGATTTGGAGAAAAAACTGGATGTCTAGCCCCTTCTGGTACCTGCCATAATATTGTCCCATTCCGCCCACTTCAGAAATCGAGTAATAATATCAATACACCCAACGCCATCGTGCCCAAGTTCTGTATTTGGTATAGCTATAACAGTCTAGCTACACTTTTACTGGTACCTCCCATACAAATGTACCATTCCGCCCACCTTAGAAATCGAGTAATAATATCGCGATCGTGCCCAAATTCTGTATTTGGTAATACTTTAATAGGATAAAGTTTTGGGGAAAAAATTGGAATTGGCCACGCGCCTTCTGGTAATTTTTATAATTTAAAAAAATATAAGTACCTTAAATTTGTATACTTGGGAATTTTATGTTTTTACTGAGGGTGAGGGTAGATATAAGTCAGTTTACTCGACTGAAACTTTCTTACTTGTTGAATATTAGTCTTATATACAGTTCGCCTTAGGTAATGTATGGTACGTATTTCGATTGTTAGGGTATATAGTGAAAATAACAATATTCTGGAGTTTTTAACTTATCAACCTGATGTATCCTTAAAAATTTGCTGAAGAAACAATAATATAAATATATTAAAAATAAGATATCCTTATCTTTTTATTACCAAATTGGTGATGTTATAAATGATTTTTCACTGAAGCAGATTGAGTAGTTTTTATGTTTACCCGTTACAAACATTTTCAGCAGCATACATTAAAAATGTCGTTAGTGTTGCAAAGGCAGCAGAGATCCTAGCTAGTAGAACTAAATATTCATTACCTTATTACGACAATTCACTCAGAAAAGTTTATTGTGAGACTTTTTTTTTATAGTTTTTGGAGTAAAATCAGCAGTGGTGTTTTTCAGTTCTTGTTATGAGTATTGTACACGACTATAGAATTTGTTGAAGCAACAAAAATATAAATATAATGAATATAAGATATCCTAATCTTTTCATTATCAAAATTGTGATATTATATACGTTTTTTACTGAATCTGGTTGAGTAGTTTGTAAGTTTACCCATTACAAACATTTTCACTAGAATATATCAGAAACGCAGCATAGGTGCTAGCTAGCAAATATGTATTATCTTATTATGATAATTCACTCAGAGTAGGTTACTGTCTGACATTTTGTTTTTGTAATTTAGAGAAAAATCAGCATTGGCGTATTCAGTTTCTATAATGAGTATTGTACACAACAGTAGAATTTGTTGAATCAAGAAAAATAAAAATAAAAAGAAAATAAGATATCCTAATCTTTTCTTTATCAAAATTGTGATGTTATAAAATAATTTTTACTGAATTAGGTTGAGTAGTTTTTGAGTTTATCCGTTACAAACGTTTTCACTAGAATACTTCATCATCACATTAACATTTTCACTTGAATACACGTTCTTAAGTGTTGGAAACGCCGCATTGGTCCTAGTTAGCAAATATGCATTTCCTTATTATGATAATTATTGTAGTAAAGTTTTTCTAGTTTTTGATAAAAAAAATCAGCAGTGACTATTGCAGTTCTTTTAATGAGTATTGTACACAACTATAGAATTTGATGAAGCAACAAAAATATAAATCAACTAAAAATAAGATATCCTAATCTTTTCATTTTAAAATTTTTGATGTTACAAAAGAATTTTCGCTGTATCAGGTTGAGTAGTTTTTAAGTTTACCCGTTACAAACATTTTCACTAGAATACTTCAAAACTGTCTTAAGTATTGGAAACGCAGGCATAGGTCCTAGGTACCTCATTAGGATAATTCATTCAGAATAGGCTATTGTGGGACAGTTTTTCTAGTTTTTGGTGAAAAATCAGCAGTGGCGTATTGAGTTTCTATAGTGAGTATTGTACAATAAAAAAATTTGTTAAAGCAAACAAAAGTATAAGTATATATAATGAAAATAAGATATCCTAATCTTTTAACCACCAAAATTGTGATGTTATAAAAGAAATTTTACTGAATCAATCTGAGTAGTTTTTAAGTTTACCCGTTACAAACATTTTCACCAGAATACTTCAAAAATGTCTTAAGTGTTAGAAACGCAGCATAGATCCTAGCTTTAATACTTATTAGGATACTTCATTCAGAACAGGTTATTATGGGACAGTTTTTCTAGTTTTTGGAGTATTTAATGCGTGTTGTACATTGAGATTTGTAGATTTTTGAGTTTTAATATAACTTTCAAAGGATCTTTATAAGATATATAAAATGCAATAGTTTACATAACATTGATCAGTAACTTTGCTCCTCTTATCATCCACATCTTTCCCCATTCCCATTAAACCGCTCTCCCTAAATTCGGTTATAGCGAAAATGTCGAAAAACGTCAAGTTGTGCCGCAAAGTTTGAAAAATGTGACTAGGTAAAATAAGCTACCAGCAACAGTAACAGCCGCATCATTTTCATTGTCACAAAATTTAACACATACTCAAAGATCAAACTTAAATAGCTGAGGCAACAACATCAATTACTTGGCTACTGCTTACGGCCATCAGCACCACCACCACCACCACTATTACTAGTTAATAGCGGCTGTTTAAGAAAAAAGGCGACAAAAGCACACACATTTGTATAAATGTACTTGCAACATATATACAGATATGAAAAAAACAACACACAAAACAATCCACCTTAACCACAATAAACTCAACAACATTTTAGTGAGATTGACATGGTATGAGAATGGGTATGGCTATCGTTATGTTCATTATGCTCTACCACCTCCTCTGCATCGTACAAAAACGAGGCAACTGGCAATGCCACTGTATGTAAGTGCTGCTACAGCTACTGCCACATAGCCATTGCCACCACCACCAACGCCGCTGTTGTTGCATGTGCTGCTGCTGTCACTATCGTCACCATATGCCTACTTTAGACGCCACAAATTAATGATATTTTCACAAAGAAAAAAATTTCATTTGGTTTTTTTTTTTGCAAAATAAAAACAAAATATCGCAAAAAATAAGATTTTTAAGCTTTTGATTTCATAGCCATTTTTGGTGAGCAAAAGATAAATTCTTTTTTTTCCCACATCAGCCACATCTTAGTTACTCTGGTGGCGGTGGTAGGTGCAATTTCAGCGCCTCTAAACTTAAATCTGGAAATAAACAAAAACAATTTTTTCTATGGCACAATAATTGCTTAACAAAAGTTGAAATAAATTGAAAGAAGAAAAAAAAAAACAACATAGTACCTTAAGTCGCTGTGCTGCACTTGCAGAACTTAATGGCAAAGTGTCATTTCATAACAATGAGAATATGTGTCACTTAACTATGTATTCGATTTTTTTTGCATTCCTTGGCGGTATTTGCCAGAAATAGTTGTTATTTATAGATGCAATGATTGTAATTAAAAATTGAGAGGCTTCCGATGAGTTGAGGCAGAGAATATGCGTTTGTGTATGTGTGAAATGAAGGGTTTCTTACTGCGAACGAAAGACTTAAGACCCAAGCGTGATGAGTTTAAGGTATTAAAAGTGACCTGTCCGGCGGGAAAATTTCGACAGTTTTCTTTTAAAATTTTTGGGAAATATATAATAATTGCAGCAATCTTGTAAGATTATCGGTATGATAGTGTCCGAATTCTGTGCTTAATTAATCTCTAACCGGATAAGGTTTTGGAGGTGTATTCTTAAGATTTTTTCAAAAATAAAAATATAAGAAAATAATCATTGACGCCCTATGCTCCAATGGCAGTTAGAGGAACACATATATATAATCTTAATCTTTTTATAATCAAAATTGTGATGCTATAAAAGTATTTTCACTGAAACAGGTTCAGCAGTTTTTGAGTTTACCCGTTACAAACGTTTACAATAGAATACATCAAACATGTCTTAAGTGTTGGAAACGCGGTAAAGATCCTTGCTTGCAGTGCTAAATATGCATTACCTTATTAGGATATCTCATTTATAATAGTTTATGGTGGGACATTATTTTTTTTAGTTTTTGAAGAAAAATCAGCGGTGACGTTTGCAGTTCTTGTAATGAGAATTTGTTGAAGGAACAAAAATATAAATATAAAGAAATTTAGATATACTAATCTTTTTATTACCAAAATTGTCATGTTATAAAAGAATTTTTAGTGAATCAGGTTGAGTAGTTTTAAAGATTAGCCGTTACAAACATTTTCACCAGAATATATCAAAAATGTCTTAAGAATTGGGAACGCAGTGTAGAACGTAGCGTGCAAATATGCATTACTTTATTACGACAATTCATTCCGAAAAGGTTATTGTGGGACAGTTTTTTTAGCAGTCTTTTTTATGAGTAGAATAGAATTTGTTGAAGCAACACAATATAAATATTATGAAAATAAGATATCCTAATCTTTTAATTACCAAAATTCTGATGTTATACAAGAGTTTTTACTGAATCAATCTGAGTAGTTTTTTAGTTTACCCGTTACAAACACTTTCACCAGAATACATTAAAAATTTCTTTAGTGTTGGAAACTTAGCATTGGTCCTGGCTTGCAAATATGCGTTACCTTATTAGGATAATTCATTCAGAATAGGTTATTGTGGGATATTTTTTTAAATATTTTTGAAGAAAAATCATCACTGGCGTTTTCAGTTCTTGTAATGAATTTGTTGAAGCAACAAAAATATAAATATAATAAATAAGATATCCTAATCTTTTCATTACCAAAATTGTGATGTTATAAACGCATTTTTACTGAATTAGGTTGAGTAGTTTTTAAGTTTAGCCGTTACAAACTTTTCAATTCTTGTAATGAATCTGTTAAAGCAACAACAATATAAATATAAAAAGAATTAGATGTCCTTACCTTTTTATTACCAAAATTGTGATGTTATAAAAGAATTTTTACTGATTCAGGTTGAGTAGTTTTTAAGTTTAGCCGTTACAAACATTTTCACGAGAATATATCTAAAATATCTTAAGCATTGGGAACGTCGTACAGAAATTTTCGCCAGTTTTCTTTCAGCAGTTTTGGGAAACTAAAAATAACTGCAGCAATCTTGCAAGATTATCGGTAAAATAGTGCCCGAATTCTGTATTTAGTAAATCTACAACAGGATCAAGTTTTGGAGGTGTTTCCTTAAGCATTTGTTGAAGCAACAGAAATGTAAATAAATTAAAAAAAAGGTATAAGAAACTAATCATAATCTTTTCATTACCGAAGTTGTGATGTTATAAAAGAATATTCATTGAATTAGGTTCAGTAGTTTTTAAGCTTACCCGTTACAAACATCAAAAATGCCCTAGCTGGCAATTGTGCATTACTTGATTAGGATATTTTATTCAGAATAGGTAAGTGTGGGAAATTTTTATCTAGTTTTTTTTTTGGAGAAATATCAGCACTGGCATTCTCAGTTCTTTCAATGAGCATTGTACATAGCAATAGACTTGGTTGAAGCAACAAAATATAAATATAAAACAGTACAACAAATGATTATGGGACTCAATTCTGAGAACTGCACGTGAGAGTTGCCCCAAAAAGAAGAAGTTCTGCATCATTCGTTTTTCGAAGTTACATGCCATAATAAATTTATAACGATTTGAAGTTAGTAAGTACCGTATAGGGGAATTTGTCATGTTTAACACTCTTTTGTTTGACATAACATAAATAGTATATGGTGGCGTATGATCATAAGTAATATTCCACACAAATCACACGCCACGGAGTACAATAGTTCTATTGTAACTGCTACAAAATAGACACAGATCAAAATCATTTGATGAATGGAAAAGTGAAACTGTTGCTTATGCAGGGAAACGTTATATGAACAGATTAAAGGAATTGCAATTCTTAATTTTGTTTCAGCTAAAACGGACTAGTGGTTCTCGAGTTATGTCAAACAATAGAGCCTAAAACATGACAAATTCCCCTATACGCGACTTACTAATTTCAAATCGATATTAAATTATGATAGCATGTAACTTGACAAAACGAATAATGCAGAATTTCTTCTTTTTGGGTCTACTTTCACGTGCAGTTCTCAGAATTGAGTCCCAAATAAATGAGCTGAAAAATATTGTACTTTGTAATAAAAACAAGATATTCTAATCTTTCAATTGTGATGTTATACAAGAATTTTCACTGAATCGGGTGCAGTGGTTCTCAAGTTTACCCGTGACAAACATTTTCCTCAGAATACATCAAAAATGTCTTGTGTTGGAAACGCAGTATAGGTCCTAGCTTTCAGCACTAAATATGCATCACCTCATTATAATAATTCATTCAGAATAGATTATAGTTTTCTAAAGTTTGATGATTTACATCCTGATTGACTTTATATCGTTGTTTAGCTACGAAACTATATCTCCACGGTCGACCACCACTTAAGGGTTAATTGGGATAAGTTATTAACCGAAACTTTTGGCAATCCTTTAAAATGACACTTCCTAAACATCTTCACAATCCATCATATCTTTCCTGTGTCATCAATGACATCCATCGTCTAAACTTTAATATAAAACAAACAGAAATGCAATCAAAAGACTTAAGACACATACCCCCATGGAGATCATAAAGATCATTAATAATATCCCCCCCCCACACCAAAGATCATTCATTAATTTTACGACTGAATTTTATTTAGAAATTCTAAGAAATTCAAATAAAAACCTAATATCTTATACCGCCGCCATATGATTTAAGCAACAGATGATTGTCAGCCAAAATCCGCACAAAAATGTGCAGGGGGAAACGGAACTTGAAAAGATTTACAAAGACAATTTGAAAGATTAAGACCATGTCATGACGTGCCATAAAATTCTCATGAATTTAATGTAGTTACGCTGCGCTGCTTATTCATAAATTATCCCACAAAACACACACAGACACAGACAAAACTCCGTACAAATATCTCATTGAAATCATTCAGTACGATGTCTGGGGCAAAATGTTACCAAAGCAGACTAAATTAACAAAAAAAAAAAATAACCAAAAAATGTGTCAACCCCACACCTACAAATGCCGTCACAAATGCAATGCAACAAACTGTTAAGCTGTTCTAAAATTAAATTGAAATTTTATTAAAACGAAATAAAACCAACAACACTTACAAAAAAATATGATTTCATTAAAAGAACCTAGCAGCAGTAACAGCAACAACAACAATTGCTAGCTAAATGCTAATATTGGCTAATAAATATTTATTTTAAGCATATTTATGGCTTGTTGTTTTAGTTGGTTGCTTACAATTGTGTAAAGTTTTTTTTGGGGGTTTTGTAGAAAACAACACCAAACAAACAAACAAACAAACTATAATTCAAGGTCTGCTTACCCCAAAACATTGCAATATAGCAATAGAGCAACTACAGCAATATTTTATTTCACTGTTGTTTGGTTTAAAATGTATGTAAATAAACATATATGATAATACACACACACACTCGAACTGATGTTGTGTTGTTGAACGTGCGCTGGATTGCGCTGGTGCGCGCCACTTATCGTTGTGTGGCAACATTAGCCAACATGTATTTATGTCACCAAATATTGAAAAACATTTTAACAAATTTTTAACATACAACATTGAGTTACCATCGATTAAAGTGAACATTCATTTAAAGCAGTTAGTTGTGATGTCAGTGGTCGATTGCTTGGCGCGCTGTATGTGAGCTGTTGATTTGGAACTTAATTGTATTACTAAAAATAGCTGATGCAGAGAGGGCCTGTAATTAAAAAAAAATCTAGATTTTTTATATTCTCACCATATTGTTACGAGGCTATATATCATTTGATACGACCCAAAAGTGTAGCATATAGAAGGAGTTATTTTCGGCCCTAAGTTTCTTTGAACCAAATTCGAATCATGACTTCTTAAGTCGCTTGATCCATGTCAGTCCGTCTGCCTGTCTGTTCGGCCGTAGAAGCTAGAAAAACTAATTTAAGATGGAATGAAAGTTTCGGAAACGTCATCATATGTTCCATTATATTCAATTTTGGATAAAACCACAAATAGAAATTGGTCCTAAAAGTAATGTGGAAAATGTAAGTTTTTTAATTTCAGGATATATGGAAAAGTTGCGCGTCCTTTGAGATAATTTTATAACATTCAATATATTTATCAGTAATAAATTCGAGACAAATCGCACCAAATTTGGTTCAATTCCATACAAAAATTTTGGGAAATAAAAGTTTTTTTCATTTCAGGATTAGGGGATGTGGGGCCTTTGATTAAATTTTATAAAATTCGACATAGTTTTTAGTAAGAACTCCAAGATCAAATGTGCCAAATTTAGTTCAATAATATTATAATGTTTTAGTGGTTTTTGTTTCATGATATATAAAAAATAGGCGTGTCCTTTGAGATATTTTCATTAAATTCGACATAGTTATCAGTTATAAACCTGAGGTAAATCTTGCCAAATTTGGTTCAATTCCAACCATATTGTTGGATAATATATGCTGCTTTTTAGTTTCAGGATATATGGGGGATGGGCGTGTCCTTTGATATAATTTTATAGAATTCACCACAGTTGTTAGTAATATATTAGGAACAAAATGAGCCAAATATTGAACCAAACCTTTAAAACATCAAAAATTTTGGAAAATAAAAGTTTTTAACATTCCAGGTGGGAGTTTCCTTGGTCCGATTTTCACAAAACTTCGTTTTTATACCATCACCCTTAGGGATAAGGGTATATATATCATTTGAGACGAAAAAAAGTGTAAAACGAACTAATGGGATTGTAATTGGGCAGAATAGCCCCACCCCTTCTGGTACCTTCCATACAAAATTTCCTATTTTCGGATAATTAATATTTCTTTCATAACTGTAAAACAGACGACCGGAGGATGTTTAAATTTGAAAACCCTAAGAAAACCGAAACCTTTGCACACCTCTTCTGGACAAATGACCTAATTGACCTTCATAGTTTTACATACATATATATTTTTTGTTTGTAAACTGAATGCACTAAAATTTTGCGTAAGTTGTACGGTTATGGAAATTGGACTCAGGAATGAGTATCGACTCTATCGGTTCACGCCTTATGGTACATCCAAGACATAAATGGCCTATTTTTGGAAAATTTATATTTCTCTCATAACTTCCAAACGGACACTTGGGGGGTAAGGAAATTGGTCGGTTAATTAATATTGTGATAGGAGGCGAAACGTGAGAAAACCTAACTATTTGACACACCCCTTGTGGTACCTTCAATACAAATGACCGAACTCAACCCCATAGTCTTACATACATATCTTTTTTGTAAGTATACTGAACTCCGTCAAATTTTGTGTATGTTGTACGGTTATGGAAATTTAAGACAGGAATGAATATGGATTATATATGATGTTACCTCCCATACAAAATGACCCAATTTTGGAAAATTAATATTTCTCTCATTACTTCCAAACGCGCATCTGGGGGATACTCAAATTTGGTCAGTTAATTTATATTGTGATAGGAGGTAAAACCTGAGCAACACTAACTTTTTCACACACCCCTTTTGGAACCTCCCACATAAATAACGGATATAAGCGTTCATTCAGGTTGTGCTGCTCCTAATTGTACATCCTGTCCAAATAAGTCAATTTTTTTACGTTTTTGAAAATTCTGTACTGTTTTCCTTTTCCTACTTAAAACATCAATGTGAACTAATTTTCATTCTTCTATGATAAGTGCTTCTATTTTTGATCACCTTTTTATATGAAGTCAAGACACTGTGCGTCTCTTTTGATACCTCCCATACAAATGTACCACTCCGCCCAGTGTAGAAATCGATTAAAAATATCAATACACACAATGCATTCGATCCCAAATTTTGTGTTTTGTTATGCTGTAACGTGATAAAGTTACAGCATAACATACAAATGTACCATTTCGCCCCCTTTAGAGATGGAGAAATAATATCAATAAACCTAAAGCGATCTTGCCCAGATTCAGTAATTTGTTAAGCTATAACATCATAGAGTTTTGGCGAAAAAATTGGATGTCTAGCCACGCCCCCTCTGGTATCTCCCATACAATAGTACCATTCCGCCCAATTTAGAAAGCGAGAAGTAATATAAATACACCCGATACGATCGTGCCCCAATTCGGTACTTCGTTAAACTATAACAGGATAAACGTTCGGAGGAAAAAATTGGAAGTCCAGCCACGCCCCTTCTGGTACATCTCATACCCATCTGGTACCACCTTCTCTATAAATCGATTAATATTATTAATAAACACAACGTGATCGTGCCCTAGTCACGCCCTTCTGGTACCTCCCATACAATGTATCATTCAGCTCACTATAGAAATCAAGTAATAATATCAATACACCCAAAGCGATCGTGTCCTAATTGTAATTTGTTAAGCCAATTTTATGTTTTTACTGAGAGTGAGGGACCGGCTGTGGCATGATGGTTAGAATACGCCACTACCATGCGAGTGATCCCTGGTTTAAATCCTGGCTCCAATCATCTAAAAAAAATAAAAATTTTCTTTCAATGCCGGCCCCGTCGATGTTGTCGACAGCAACTTCGCAGTATAAGTGTCGAGTCAATCGGCATAACTAGTAAAACAGTGACGTTTTTGTCGATGAAGAAGTAGGTGCCGTTAGTTGTGAATCCAAAAATAGAAAGCGTGTAAATTAATAGCAAGGCGAGAAGCTATCCCATACCTCATTCATGAGGTGTAAAGTGAAATTAAGTTAAGTTTTAAAAGGGCATATGTGAGTCGGTTTACCCTTCTGAAACTTTCACACTTTTTGTCCATATTAATAGACTATTTGTTCGTTCGATGGTTCCAAAAATATACTAATCAATGTGGCGCCTTAAAACCTTAACATTGATTTGGGACCCAATTCTGAGAACTGCACGTAAAAGCAGCCCCAGAAAGAAGAGGTTCAGCATCATTCGTTTTGTCAAGTTACATGCCATAATAATTTAATATCGATTTGAAGTTATTTAGGGTATCTGTCACGTTTTAGGCTCTTTTGTTGGACATAACTAGGGTGTTCAAACCCGAAACCGAAAACCGTCTTACCGGTTTTTTTCCGAAACCGTACGCCGGTTTCTTCAAAAATGCTAATTTCGAACACCCGGTTTAACCGGTTTTTTGATGTCGGTTAACCGGTTTTTCAATAAGGAGTATTACAACAGAACATTGCTAGTTTAGTTCTGGCAAGTCTGCGTAAAAGTTGTTTATACTTATCCGATATTCTTTAAACAAATCTAAAAGGAAGCTTTCTGAAATTTTCTTTTTGGGGCTTCTTTCAAGTGCAATTCTCAGAATTGAGTCCCAAAATCATGTGTTGTACTGTGTTACTACTTTTTACTAAAGTAAAAAGTTCTTTCAAACTACTGCCGCCATCTATACGTTAGATATTCTTATTAGATATTATTAGATATTCTCGTACGATGCCGTTTATTGCAATTGTCCCAATTATCTGCAGACAAAAGTCATTTCACCTAATCTTTTTTAGAAAGAGTTATAAGTACCTTAAATTTCGATATAATTTCCGCTACTTCCCGCATTAATCCTCGACAATTCTAGACATATTTCCTCCCACTGTCACAGCATCTATCTCCTTATTAAAATACCTCAACACTTGGAAGTACAGCTATATAGCTACAAATACCATATACAAATTATTTGCAATTTTCTATGGATATTTAGATTTGTATGGTATTTGTTAAATTGCTTATTTATCTCGAACGAGAAGTTGGCTTGCAGACTAACTAACGTATGTATGTGTGCGAATGTGTGTGCGTTGTAAGCAATTATAAACATTTAAGTAGTTTTTAGTCACCATGTCGGCGCTAGTCACCAACACTGCGACCAAGAATGTTGTTGTTGTTGTTGCTGTTGTTGTCACTATTGTCCGAGCTATTTTTGAACAAGTTGCCGTTTGTGGGGTTTTAACGTTGTTGTTGCACGACTACATCAGACAAATTTTGTCATCGCTCCACACAAGCACCCATCAAAGTTTCTCCAAGTAATCATATTTCAAATTGTTGTTGTCGCTCCAAGCATATGCCGACAACATGACAACAGTGTAACCATTGAACCATATGTTGAGTGGTGGTATTCCAAAAAAAATATAATCTCACTACACACTGAAAGACTTTGTTTTTTGAAATTCAAACAAACCAATTGTTGGCAATTTAAATTAATTATTGTCTCATTTTGATGGATTTTGCGTAGGTGTTTTTATTACCTGCACAACCTTTATTGTTATTATTAACTATAACTACAATTGAATGCAGGCTTGCTAAGAGCTTAGAGTGTATTGTTGGATGGATGTATTGTTGCAAACTGTGTCTTTGTCGTATATGTGCTTAAATATACGCTAATTTATGCCAGAGCGAGGGTTTGTCTCTTAAGTCTTTTGATTAATATGAGAATTATAGGTTGTAAGGAATACATTAAGTTTGAGATGGTGTGTTTTTGTTGTTGTTGGGTTTTTTGTTTATGATCTTTGAAAATAAAGTAATTATAATGCAAAACAATTACTTTGGACATATGTTCTAATGCTAAGGAATGCCTAGAGGGATAGTGTTTGGATAAGAAATATGTTTTATACTAAGCGTATGGGAGAGTTAAAATGTTATAATATACTGTTCATAATATTAAAAAAAATATAAAATTTATATAATTATAAAATTTGTATAGTTCATTAAATTTATAAAAATTCCTTAATTTATCCCCTATTGTCGAAATTGTGGTAATAGTCATACGTGATTATTTATCTATCATTTCGAACTAGACTTAAAAACTTTTATTTGACACTCAGTTCAGAAAATCCCTCAGTTTATTCAAATCACTCAGTTTATGACAACATTTGACTATTTTATTTACTATTACTTACTACTATCATGAGCATTGTGGTTTGAATATTAACGGTCAAATTCAAAAATATTGGTGCTGAACATTTTCGGCTGATATATACTTCGCATGTACATGTTTGACATAATGGTAGATATATATACAGCTGATGATGTATCATAGAGCATCAGTGACGGGGTTTGAAGATGAACTCGTCATGGAGTTCGAAACGCGTCATCCTAGTGCGTGACACTGAATTTTACCATTAATATCAAACAATAATACTTTTCTGATCGTTAAGCCAATTTGATGTCATTTGATACGCTTACACAGAATTTGCTTATCGTTTGGAACAGAACAGACCTGGTTCATTTCATTTGGAAGTAAAATTAAATGTCCTCCTTACATAAAACTATTTAAAAACAAATTGATGTTAAACATCAATACTCATTTGCTGGTAATTAATTATATAATTTTAAATTTATAATAATTCAAACTTTTTTCATAGCAAAAAATCTGTCTTTCTTTCCTTATCTGTCTTATAACCAAAAATAATAAATAACTTATTGATTCTATCTACTTTTAGTGCCAACAAACAACGACACATTATTAATTACAAATTTCTTCAAAAAGTATTTTTATCACCATTTCGCAAATAATTACTTAGGCTTCCAATAGTTAATAGGTGACAAATGCAGTTTTCTGGCTTCTCCTCCTCTGCGTAGTGCTTACAAATAATGTCACACAGCTGCTCAAAGTTTATCAAAGTTAATATGAAAAAAAAACAAAGATTAACAGCTTTTATGCAAATTACACAGAAATTCAATTTGCCGTTGACATCTTCAGATTTGCAAAACTAGGAAACATTTTTCGTAAATTAAATACATTAATCATAAATTAACATATTGCCAAAAGAAAAAAAAAACATGAATATTTTTCTTGTGATTCCTGAGTGATAAATTAATATGCGTTTGTTGTTTAAATCTTTTGTTTGGTAGAGATATCAAAGTAATGGAGGTGAAAGGTGGCGCTGGGAGTTGTGGTGGTTTTCTTCAATAGCGAACATGGATTTTGGGGACATATTAAATATGATTTGAAACACATTTTAAAATTCATGAAGTTTATAGGGGGTGATTTTTATAAAATAACGGCACATTTGTAAAACATCGAATATTTCCAAAATTAAATGAAATATGTATTTATTTCTCTTGTGATCAATGAGTGGCATATTGAAATGCGTTTGTTGCTTAAGTCTTTTGTTCGATAGAGTAGGATTTTGTGTTGGTTCTCGGAACAAAAAATGTGAACAGGCCTTCTTGTTTGTACGAATGTAATACACTACTTTTTATCAGTTGAGCTTATATAATTTTGGAGCTGTCTGTGCCAAGTCCTAGTTTGTAGGGTCTAATGTGCCGATTCTAAGTTTCTGTGTTACACTTCGTCTATGTACACAAATTTATATGTTTATCCCTTTTAATTCAATGAGGACGTATCATAAACACTCGTAGATATATGAACAATTGCTAAACAAAGTTTCGTTATAATCTAAGAATTGGTTTAACTACCTATACGTAACATAAAAAACGAACATAAAAACGATATTTAGGATAATACAAGATGGACTAAAAGTATTTTTACTTTGCAAACGAAAATAATAAAACAAAAACAAAATAAATGGCAAAGAAATTGTTTAGTTATTATGAAAGTAGACAAAAATGGATTTTAGTTTTAAAAATTACATCATTCATATGGGACCCTTGATAATTTTGGTACTGCTGCCGTCTGGAGCAAAATAGTTCAATGATGGATAACAGGTGTTTGCTGAAATGTTCTGCATTTCCTCGCGGATTCGCTCCATTAATTACTCAATGGAGTTGCTATTGAAAACTTCGCTTTTTTCAGGTATCGCGAAAGAAGCAAGTTCAAAACGGATAAGTTTGTACTATAAGTCAGTATATCGTCGACCGGGTATTAATTTTGACATTTTGGAGTAAATGATGCTATCTTGTGTTATTGACACCAATTTTTTTATTTTACAATCCGTTTTTGACTATCTCTTCTAGAAATCTGGATAATTCGTGTCCTCTTTGCTTTATATCCTTTAGATCTATAGGTCTTTTAAACTTTAACTTCGATTTACTTAGAATGTGTTTTTGGCACATGGAGCATATGAATCCCCGGACGACGATATGTCAACTTCTTTGGATTCCACATTTCGTTAACAGCACCCAACTAGTCGTTGGAGTTGTGACATCCCATATTTATGAAACTACTAACCTTTTTTAAAACCATTGTTATTCTGTACCGCTCTGTATGTATTCACAAACAGACGCTTTTGGACATTTTCAGGATCCTTTAAAGTTCCGAGTAGTGGTTGATTCTGCGGTAAACCTGTCTCTCGAACTTCTGCACTAACTATGTCATCATTTGAATCGATGGAATTTCATTTCCATGACGTAAGTAGAAATGGGCGCAACTTTTCCTTGCGCTATAGTCGAAAAGTCGTTGTTTCCATAGTACTCTCATACTCAGAACGCATGTTGTGTTTCCCTGAATGACCCCAAACCCTTTTGTTGCTCTTGCATTTTATAAACCGCTCCATACCGTTAAATATAAACGGACTTTTGGCCCACCCCAACATTGATTAAAACCAATGACATTCTGGAGTATTCCTCTGTTTTCACCGTAACAGCATAAAAAACTTAATTTCCCTTTACACCCTATGAATCAGGTATGGTATTGCTGTGAATTAACACGCTTTCTATTTCGAGATTCACTACTAACGGCACCTACTTGTTTATCGACGAATGCGAACGTCACTGTTTGGGAAGCTTCGACTAGACATGCCGATTGACTCGACACTTATACTTAATTTCCTTTTACACCCTATGAATCAGGTATGGGGTCTTCTCGCGTTGTTGTGAATTAACACGCTGTCTATTTTTAGATTCACAACTAACGGCACCTACTTGTTTATCGACGAATGCGAATGTCACTGTTTGGAAAGCTTTTACTAGACATGCCGATTGACTCGACACTTATACTGCGAAGTTGCTGTCGACAACAGAAAGGGGGGCCGGCAATGGAAGAAAAATTTATTTTATATTTTTTAAATGATTAAAGTCAGGAGTTGAACTTGGGATCTCCCGCATGGTAGTCGCGTGTTCTAACCATCATGCCACGGCCGGTCTCGTAACAGCATAGTTTGGGAAAATACGATTTTACACGATACACATTTTCGGTATCCCTGGAAGACCTATATCGTCCGGATAGTGGTTGTTACATCGTTCTACGAATCTGTTCGAACTTTGCACCCATTTTATAAAAAATTAAAACGATGAAGCTTTATTCGTATGCCGTATGTTGTTATGAGCGTATAATTCCCTTGAACAACGCCATGATACTAAAATCCCATTGGCTGCTCTTGCATTTTGTAATCCTTCCAATGGTAACTGACTTTTGATCGATCGATTTAAAAACGGGCTTTTAAACACTCAAAGACCTATGCTGAGAACATCGAAGCTTGCGTAACAAATTTCAGCTTGATATCTCTTCAACTACTACCAAAAATGAGGGAGTTTGTATGGGAGCTGGGAGTAGTTTTTGTCATATCTTAAAACTTAACCTTCACTTAGAGGATAGAAGCTTACATATCAAACTGCAACTAGATATCTCCTTAACTACTGCTGTGACGCGGGGTCAGACTCCCAAAAAGGGGACAATTTGTATGGGAGGTGAAATTAATTTTTAATCGATCTCGTTCGTCTTATAGCTTAACGTACAGCTGTAATCGTAGGGACAGACCCCAAAATGGGGCAGCTTGTATGGGAAGTGGTAGTAGTTGTTGACCGATCGGGCTCATCTCTGAACTCAACCTCCGCTTAGAGTAGGAAAGCTGGCATACAATTTCGGCTTGATTGCTTTTAAACTACTGCTGTAATCTCGGGGACAGACAGACGGAGACCCCAAAAACAGAGATTTTGTATGAGAGGAGGGAGTAGTTTTTGATCGATCGAGCTCATCTTGGAAATCAACCTCCGCTTAGAGAATAGAAGCTTGAGTACGGCTGTAATCTCAGGGGCAGACCCCAAAAAGGGGTAGTTTGTATGGGAGGTGGGAGTAGTTTTTGACCGCTTATCCTAGAATTTAACCACCACTTTATGGGCAGAAGTATGTATTCTAAATTTCAACTTGATATTTCTCAAACTACGGCTGTAATCGCGGGGACAGACAGACAGACGGACGGACAGACATACGGTCATCTTTAAATCGACTCAGATTTCGACACTGATCATTTACATATATATATATTTATATTGTAATATGTACCACTCCTCCTTATTGGCATTACAAATAGAAGAACACAATTAATATACCATTCACGCCGTTCGTGCGCCTGGTGAAGGGCTTATAAATAATAGAGGGAATACTGATGTCGAAATTTATTCCATTTTGTTGCATAACATGATTGTTTCCGTCCAGTAATCTCCTAAATCATACTTCGATATCCGAACAAGTTCGGAACAGTAACATAGTAAATGTCCTTTTGTTGTTGGTTCTACTCCATCCGAACAGACGCAACATACATCCACTGTAGAGCAATACAAGCAACGCGTAAGAGCCTTAAATTGAAGCTGTAGTCATGCTGAATAGTAGGCGAACATCACTCTTCCCTAATTTAATCGGCTTGGACGTACCTTTGACATTTCATTTCTGCCAGATACCCTCAGATGCATTACACTGGACTATGGATTGCAAACCCTTCTCCATTTTATCCGATGCCCATTTTCCCATCGACCTATAGTAACTGACTATACCAAGTATCAAGTATTCAAATTCGATCCTCCTTTTACAATTTTGCTTTTATATTCCCAGGAATAACACCCAGAAATCCCCACCTCATTGTAACCTTTCAAGGATAAAGTTTACTTTGAACAGTTTTGCAGCTCTTGACCTGTTTTGATTTGCTTTCATTGGAACCGAGTGTTGACAAAAATTTTAATGCTAATTATTTTTCTTCACATGGTTTCCTTTGCTTGAAAAACGCTCTAGTTGTCATCTAGTCTCCAAGATAGATTTAGCTGTAGATCTTTGCTGTAGGTATCTGCGCTAGCTCCGATTAATAAAGATGAGCACACTTTCATTATAGGGTTCTCGTAAAGGAAAAATAATTTCTACATTCGAAGAAAATTCCAGTTCCGGAATCAAGTAGTCAGATTTTCGTTAAAAACCTCTTCAATAATTTGCAATCTCTTAACAACGTGTCTATAAAAAATTAGATATCATTACATATGTGGCAATTTCATATATCTAAAATTTCATTTAAGTGTTATTCACTCTACTTGAAGAAGTTTTAGTAATTTTTTATGTATATTGGAATTTCTCACAAAGGTATACAAAGAATTTAACAAATTCACTGTCAGATCCTCTGAAATGTATAAGATAAGATTCATGGTCTGTTTTACTATTTTAGGCATACAATATACCAAAAAAGGCAATGACCGTTGGCTAACACAACATAACACGTTTTTGTTACTATTGCCCCGGAATTTAATTTCAATTGTACATGTGGATATGTGTGTTTGTGTGTGTGCGTGCGCAAACTTTAAGTGTTATTTTGAATATAATTGGCGTAGAAATTAGCTGATATCATAAAGCATAACAGTAGTATAGTGTAAACATAACTATTTGCAGGTAATAAAATGTTAGTGTAGAAAAAGAAAAAAAAACCTAATATAGTTCTTAAAAATAAACAAGAAGAGTTTATGTACGTTTTTATTACAAGATTTATGCACAATAGGTAAGGCTAAACTCTGCAAAATGCTGTTGAATACTAGTTAATATACAAAGTTACTGTTAGTTTTGGAGTTTACAAAAACTTACATAATGTAACGCTCATCATGTGAAACATTGAAACAAAAATTAGAATTTATAGTAGAGAAATAAAATAACAAATATATTTTCTTAAAAAACGATTTTTAACAATTTGTTTATGAGTTATTTGGAATAGTTTGCAAAAGGGTACAATAACTGCGTATAATGCGATTTGCTCATATATATATTAATAACTTATCTCTTTCTCATACATATATGATTTTACAGTATTTTATGCTATCCAATCTGCACCTGAGAAAATTCCACTTATAATTCTCCTCTTATAACTGTTCTTTCGCAAACTACTCCTCGACATACAAGATAAAACAAAAGACTTAAGCAACAAACTTTTTTTTTCCACAAAAACTATCAGTTTAGCCCCGTTCATCTCACAAACCTTTTAACGTAATAACATAGATTGTCAACAAGCGAAACACCCATTGAATCGACAACAACAACAACAACAAAAAACCTCTCAAGCTACATGGCAACCTATAAGCCAGACCTAACTAATTAAATGTTGCATATTTGTGGTAAATTTAAATTTGTTTCAAACTTTGTATGTGTAGCTCAAAACATTTATCTGCCATAACAAAAAGCTTTTTGTTAAAACTAAACCACACACGGGCAACAGCAAAAATTATCTAAAAATTCGTATAAAAACACATTCGCACACACACAAGAGATTTTAAAATGCATTTAACATCTAAATTATAGTCACACCGGTCGCCTCAACACCAAAATAAACCAAAGAAAAAATACATCACACAAGCAGCAGGTAGCATTAGAGGGACAGAGACATGGGTTTTGTTTGCCTGTTGGGAATTTGTTGGTGTATTTTAGTGGTCTATACTCTCGATGTAGACGAAAATTAATGAATGGTTTTTGGCAGCAGCTACAATATAAAATGCGTTTTCTGTGTTTATCAAACAGGATGTTTTCCACATCAACGTCGAGATCGAGTAATTTAAGAAGCTGTGTTTTGGTTGTGTTGTGTGTATGGTTCAAGTTCGATTGCGGATTGGTGTTAGATTCGTACGAGTCACACAAAAAGTCAAGGTTGGTCAAAATCACAACGCTGTGAAAGGATGCCTATAACAGCTTTACGAAATGATTCATTTTTTGGGGATTTTAAGATTAATAGGGGGTCCGCTGCTGAAACATAATAAAATTAATGAAAATAATAAAAAACGCAAATGATCTTAGGTATATTTTATTATATGTCATTTAGATTTCATGACAATCCAGCACTCGATGATTCATTTCAAGTTTTAGGATTTATCGAGAAACTTAATTTCAATAAATTTTATTAATGTCATTTATAAAGATTTCGCACAGGTTTAATGAAAGCGAAAATTATGTGGGAATTGTCCACACAGTGTTGTGAAAATAAAAACAAAAATCAATTAAACATTGATGACATTGGCTGTTGTGTATGTGTGTTGCGATTTGCCACAACCCCACCCGACACTCCTTGTTTCGAGCAACATTTCAACACAAACGCTGTGATTTGCTGTTTACTGTGGGAACTTTAATTTGTGTGTATGTTGTGCTTTGTACTTAAGTCTTTTGTTTATTAGCTGCTATATGTCGGTGGTTTTATTACTCCTGCCTGGGGTCGTTTTATAAGGCTCTCATAAAACAAAAATGTAACAGATTTCACGGTAACTGAGTTTAACACCTTTTTTTCTGGTGTTGTTACATTTTATTTTTGTGCAGCTAGTTTAGTTCTTAAGTCTTTTGTTTTCGCCTATGTTCTAATTGTATTCTCAAGAACTGAAGCGAGATGTTTGTTGTAAATTCTTGACAAAATTAACACTTCTTTAGACAATGGTTCTAATTTGGTTTCTAATGTTGTGAATGTTGTACGGCAGAGTGTGAGTGTTGCAGCGGCTTTAATAAAACAAATAGACTTTAATGAAACAAAGGCAACAATGCATGTAATATACTTCTATTTATTGTTATTAGTTACAGTTGCCGGCAACTGTTCATATTTGGGAGTAGTAATTTTATTGCGGTACGATTATTATGGTAGTTCATTAAATAAGTTAACACACGTTTGCGTTGCTGATAGTTAAAGCAGTAGGTTTAGTTCGGATTTTTAATATCTGATCAAAGGATTATGGATTTGAGTAAAGCATCCAGGTGTGATAGCAATTTGTTTGAATATCTGGTTCTAATGTTTCCATATAAACCCATAAGAATTACATACTCAATTGTTCTAAGGGTACTTGTGGACTTTCGATTATAAGAACATGTAAGATGACTAAAGGTAGAGAGAGAGAACAGGAGAGAGAGAGAGAGAGAGAGAGAGAGAGAGAGAGAGAGAGAGAGAGAGAGAGAAATGAGAGAGAGTTAGAGAGAGCTCATTGACTGTGGTAGAATTAATCAGTAAAACTATTGACAAAATTAATAGGGAATCATTACAGTTTTACTAAGGACTTTTCTTAAGGGGAATGTTATTTTTTTGCAGCTCTCGTTTCATATACCCTTTATGAATTTTTATAAACTTCACCACGCGGACGAACGGAGTGAAGGGTGTTACAGTAATTTTTTTTCTCAACCAAGCGGTTTTAAATATCGCAATCGGCACAGTCATTTATCACTCCTAATATTTTTCCCAAACATATCTAACCCCCATTCCCCCCCCCCCCAGGGGAGCTACCATATTAAAATATAATTTTTATAATGCTTGCTCCCATCGCCTTAACTACCCTAAAGTTGCCCCTAGAGGTATCAGATGTATGACCAATATTTTTGCAACCCCACCAGTGTCTCAGAATATATCTACCCTCTATCTTCAACCCATAAGGTGGTACATATAAAATTTTTTTATTTTTATAATTTTTATTATGAAATCAGCTCCTAGCGCTCCCTTAATGCCTCATAGAGGGGTAAAATGTAAGACCGACGAGCACTAGTATTTCCCTCTTAACATTATTCCCGCACATTCCTACCTCCTATATGATCTGATAAACTGATGGGGTTGCAAACATTATGGGGGCCGGCCTTACATTTAACTCCTCTAGGGACACCTTTGGGACAGTTAGAGCGGGGAAGTAAAAACATATAGGTTGTGAAGATGTGGGGTAGGTTAGGAGCGACAAATTACTGGAAATCGGTCATATATTTTACAACTTTATGGGCGACACCGGGGCAATTGCGGGTCTTATTGTAGATTTTTCCCCCTTCACCTTTGACCAGGATGCGCAGTCGTTTGTCCCCACCCCACCATCGGAGTTTTTGTTCTAAAAAGCGCAAGACCGGACAAAAACTACTCCGACCTCCCAAACACTCTCCTTTTTAGGGGTGTCCGTCTGTTACCCCCGATAACAGCCGTAGTTTAAGATCTAGCGAGCTGAAATTTTGTACGCTAGCTTCTATTCTCTAAGCGAAGGTTGGTTTTGAAGATTAGCAAGATCAGACCAAAACTTCTCCCACCTCTCATACAAACACTTCCGTTTTAGGGTGTCTGTCTGTCTGTCCCCACTATCACAGCCGTATTTTAAAAGCTTTTGAGCTGAAATTTTTTACGCAAGCTTCTACACTTTAAACGTAGGTTATGTTCTAAGATATACAAAATCGGTCAGAATCTACTCCCACTTGCACTACAAACACCCCCTTTTTGAGGGTGTCCGCCTGTCTGTCGCTCCGATTAGAGCCGCAGTATAAGAGATAGTGAGAGATATTGAAATTGTGTATGTTAGCTTCTATTCTCTAAGCGAAGGTTGATTTCTAGGATGAGCAAGATTGGTCATAAACTACTCCAACCTCCCATACTAACACCCCTTTTGGGGGTATCCGTTTGTCTGTCGTTCCGATAACAGCCGTAGTTAAAGAGATATTGAGCTGTAATTTTGTATACAAGCTTCTGTTCTCTATGCGAAGGTTGATTTCTAAGATGAGTAAGATCGGTCAAAAACTAATCATATTTCCATTTGCACCTTTTTGGGGTGTATCCCTGTGGTCACCGTCGTAGTATAAGAGCTATCAAGCTGAAATTTGGCATACTAGCTCTTATCTTATAAGCAGAGGTCAAGCTCTAAGAAGATCAAGATCCGACAAAAACTGATCCCACCTCTCATACAAAAGAGCCCCTTTTTGGGGTGTCCGTCTATCTGTCGCCCCGATTACAGCCGTAGTTTAAGAGCAATCGAGCTGAATTTTGGTATACTAACTCCTATCCTATAAGCGGAGGTCAAGCTCTGAAAAGATCAAGATAGGACAAAAACTACTCACACCTCTCATACAAAATAGTCCCTCTTTGGGGGTGTCCGTCTGTCTTTACCCCGATTAAGGCCGTAGTTTAAGGGCTATCGTGCTGAAATTTTTTACTTAAACTTCTATTCTAAAAGCAAGATAGGAGAGAACTACTCCCACCTCTCATACAAACACTTCCGTTTTAGGGTGTCTGTCTGTCTGTCCCCACTATCACAGCCGTATTTTAAAAGCTTTCGAGCTGAAATTTTTTACGCAAGCTTCTACACTTTAAACGGAGGTTATGTTCTAAGATATACAAAATCGGTCAGAATCTACTCCCACTTGCACTACAAACACCCCCTTTTTGAGGGTGTCCGCCTGTCTGTCGCTCCGATTAGAGCCGCAGTATAAGAGATAGTGAGAGATATTGAAATTGTGTATGTTAGCTTCTATTCTCTAAGCGAAGGTTGATTTCTAGGATGAGCAAGATTGGTCATAAACTACTCCAACCTCCCATACTAACACCCCTTTTGGGGGTATCCGTTTGTCTGTCGTTCCGATAACAGCCGTAGTTAAAGAGATATTGAGCTGTAATTTTGTATACAAGCTTCTGTTCTCTATGCGAAGGTTGATTTCTAAGATGAGTAAGATCGGTCAAAAACTAATACTATTTCCATTTGCACCTTTTTGGGGTGTATCCCTGTGGTCACCGTCGTAGTATAAGAGCTATCAAGCTGAAATTTGGCATACTAGCTCTTATCTTATAAGCAGAGGTCAAGCTCTAAGAAGATCAAGATCCGACAAAAACTGATCCCACCTCTCATACAAAAGAGCCCCTTTTTGGGGTGTCCGTCTATCTGTCGCCCCGATTACAGCCGTAGTTTAAGAGCAATCGAGCTGAATTTTGGTATACTAACTCCTATCCTATAAGCGGAGGTCAAGCTCTGAAAAGATCAAGATAGGACAAAAACTACTCACACCTCTCATACAAAATAGTCCCTCTTTGGGGGTGTCCGTCTGTCTTTACCCCGATTAAGGCCGTAGTTTAAGGGCTATCGTGCTGAAATTTTTTACTTAAACTTCAATTCTATAAGCAAGATAGGAGAGAACTACTCCCACCTCCCATATAAACACCCCTTTTTGGGTGTCCGTCTGTCTGTCCCCACTATCACACCACCTCTGATACAAAACATCCCGTTTTTGGGTGTTGAACATTTCAAAACAAACATATAAACAATTCAAGGTCAATATTCCAGTGAAAAATTATTGACAAAAAAAAGCAACGTCCACCTCTCATACAATCTGCCATTTGTTTGTGGTACAAAGTTATGAAAAAATATAGTTGTAGTTTTTTCGTTAATTTTACATATGAAAAAGGGTATCTGAGCTGCGGCATAGGCGAAAATAATTACCTTGCTAGTAAAAATTGTATTTGTTGAAACATCAATTCAATCCACAATATGTGTTTGTCACGTACTCACCATTAACATTTATTCCCCAACTTCATAATGAAATTCTAATATTTTGGCATTTCTAAGAATTTTTATTTAATTTTGTCTCAACCCACTACATTCGCCGGCATCTTTGCACCTTGGATCATTTCCACATACAACATACAACTATTGCAACAGAAATATTTCGATTGATTTTTTTTTTTCATACAAAATTCTACCACTTCCACTCCCAGTTGCAAACGAATTCCTAAGAAACAACATGCCGTAATTTGCTATAACAACATTTTTCGCTTCTTCAACTTCTTCTCTTGATGCTGCTGTAGCTGCAGTTTTACCACTGGCTTAAACATGTTCACTCTCTCCCTACCCCCCTCTCTTTTTCTCTCTAAGGGTAAATGTGTGCGTTTCTTTGTGATGTTTAAGTTGAAAATTATACCATAACGCTTCATACTTCACACTCCGACACCAAAAAGCGTTAAGAATCTTAAGTCTTTTAAAAGCGTTAAGGCAAACAAAACAAAGTGTGTGTGATGGCACAAGAAACACCAACAACAACAACAACGGCAATTCGTTCTATACTATAAAGTTGCGAATACAAATAATATGAGATATTCAAAGTATCTCATCGTTGCTGCCGCCAAATCAAGGTACAAATCATATTTTTCGATTTTTTTCTATTTGTTGTTGCTATATTTATCTGCCTATCAGTGCTCTTACTACTTCTCGCATATTCTACTGTACGTACATCTTATGTCAGTCTATGAATATCTGTTTAAAATCCATGTTTGCTCCGTCTGAAAGTGGCTGAAAACGCGGCAGTTACACTACAACACAACAAACTGTGACAGTGACAGCAGCAGTTGTGGCGACTGGCAGATAGTTGTCGGTATTAATATAATAATTTAAATATTTTATTGTTATTACATCTGATTTAATTATAGCAAAAAAGCCTATGTTTAGTTAAGTATGTGTGTGAAAACGACAGCGTGAGAGGGATAGAGAGAGAGGAGGGTAAGAGAGCTAAGATAGTTGTCTGCGGAGATAAAGGGAAACAGAGATTAACAGTTGAGCATACAGCAAGTCAAGGCAGATATTTGTAGATATATATATGAGTATATATCGACAACAGTTGAATATTTTATTGTGTATGAGTGTTAAAACAGCACAGTGGGAAATTGTGGTAATATTTATGACGAAAATTAAGAAGATTTAGAGTTGTTAATGTAACATTATTAAAAAGTTTATGTTTGATCCATGTATTATATGCTTAAAGGAATGTATATTATGACTAGCTTTTCGTACTGTTTTGAGTTTTAAACAATTTGATCGGACGGTTAGAGAGTGTTCTTGCTAGATTTTGCTCGTAGACACTGAGTTTAGAAATAAATTATAAGATTGCCTATTCTCTTGATTAATTATTAAATTATTTTAATATCACAATTTTGGTAGAGAAAGGAATAGTAGGGAATTTATATAATGTTTAAGTGTATATTACAAAATCGAGTTCTTTTAGTTTCAAGCAATTTTATGTAAATCATCGACTTACCAGATATTAACATTACAACAAATCTTAGAGAAGACCCAGTTAATGCAGTACGACAGTAATTAGTAGATGCTATGGCTGAGTTTTGTATCCTCGCGAAGCTGATACGACTTTACGGAATGACACTGACTGACAGGGAGTCTTGAGTGAAAATAGGCAAAAATCAGACAGAGTAATTTTCTACCAAGAGAGGCCTTAGACAAGCCGATAGTCTGTCATGCGATCTCTTTAACATCATAAGGAAGATGATCATGCGTAAGGCTGCAGTAAACGCGACTGATAGCACACATATATGCTGCTCGCGTAAGGTAATGTTATATATCTCATAGGCCGAGCACTGTCAGATGTTACTGCAGCCTATTCAAGCATTGATAAGCAGTCGGCAGAAGTGTGTATGGTGATTATTGAGGGCAAAACATAATTATTTGTTTCAACGAACAAAGAGTCTACTCGTTTGGGATGGTGTGTGAACGTTGACAACTATAACTTTGAGGTGGTAGATGATTTTGTCCACGCAGCAAATATTACAATGTCAGCCTGGAAATCAAGAGACGAGTATTAATCTCAAAACTCTGATACTATGCGCTAAGCAATATATATGGAACTATGATCGTTTACAGCAAGTAAAGTCGTGGAATGAACCATATGCTGTCTAACGACTTCGGCGTAGACTAGCGCGTTCAAATTGACCAATTGCGCTGGCTGGTACATTTTGTAGGAATAAATGAAAATGCTGCAGTTCGAAAAGGAAATAACCACTTTGGTTGGCGCGACCAAAACTTCGTTGGATGAACCAGTTTAAAGAGCTGTTTTCTAAACTTGGTGTGACGAACTGTCTTTGGAGCGCAAGAGACCGAAGCGCGTCTCCTGATATCTAATATGAAATATTTATATTACGTAGAAGGTACCACGCCTATTAGTTCGACATAGCCCGTTTTTCATATGAACCCACACAAAGTTCCAAAGCTCTCACCTAAATATTAAGCTTATTACTAATAGTGTCGTATGGGCGAGGCCACACCCTGAACCCGATCTAGCCGACTTTTTTCTTTAAAATACGTACCCAGACCACTTATTAGTACATACCAAAGACGAGAATCGTTCCTACTGCCGATAGTCCTTCAGATATTGTGTTTTAAAATATAGAATGTTATGGGTGGGGCCATGCCTACTTGCCCAATCCTGACGATTTTTGATCTGATCGCGAATATTGCTGTTTCATGTATCCAATTCTAATTTCAAGTTGCCTTGATTACTAGTATGTCAGATATTGCCTGCGTTTAAAATCGGTCGTACAAGCGAAGCCTTGATTTGATCTCGTCCATTTTTTTCTTTAGATATGTTTAATGATCGTCAACATATTTATTGGAGTGGTTTAATTTGTATGAAGAAAAAATATGCACCAAGCGGTTATCAAAATCGTAATCTACGACAAATTCAAAGAAATTTTTAGCATGAAACCATGGGTCTAAATCAAAATTAAGCCCCCGGTTTTTAACGATAAACTTTTTGTATTGGGGAAAAAATCGACAACAAGCCCCGCAACTGCCACAGAATTACCTCTGAAAGGTTCAAATGTATGACTGAGCCCAGTTATTTTTCCCTCCTAACATTTTTTCCAAACATACCTACTTCCCATCTTTAAATCCTAAGGAGGCTACTTTACAGAATTTTTGTTCATAAAAATTGCTACCACCGCTCTAACTGTCCTGGAGGTGTAAAATGTTTGACCGACCTCCAGTCATTTTTTCCAAACATACCTATCACCCACATTCACCCCCGAAGGTTGCTCCCATAAAAAAAATCAAATTTTTAAAAAATTTGCTCTTAAAAGCCCTAAAGGTGTCCCTACCTCTACAGTTTCTCAAAACATATTTACCCTCTATCTTCAATCCATTTTTTTAAATCAGCACCTGCTGCTCCCATATTGCCTCCTAGAGGGGTAAAATGAATGACCGACCCCCACTAGTACTACCCTCGTAAAATCGGAAGTTCTAAACGTCTAAAAAACCAGTAAGAAGGTTTCAGTCGAGCAACCCGACTTACATATACCCTCAACCTCAGTAAAACATACAATTTTCTATTATATTGATATTATTACTCGATTTCTAAAGTGGGCGAAGTGGTATATTTGTATGGGAGGTACCATAACGGGCGGGGCCATTTAGTCCATTTGCATTACCGTAAGTAGTTTTGGGGCTCGTGAAAAATTTCAAAACATTTGGTTTCGTCTTTCGAAAGTTATCGTCGCACCAGCCGGACAGCCAGACAGACAGACGGACATGGCTCAAACGATTAAAAAGTCATGAATCGAATTTGGTTTAAAGAAACCTAGAATCTAAAGAGACTCCTTCTATGTGTTTCACTTTTGGGTCGTATCAAATGATATATGCCCTCCTACCCGTAGGGTGATGGTATAAATATCCTTTACATAGGCACTTATAGGGTATTCATGCGATATCAAGTAAAAACGATATCTAAATAATATAAAGGAGCGGATACTGTATATATATCTAATTTTGGATGAAACTTTGTGCTGCTTACAAAAAGCAGATATAAATATAAACTGATAATTGTAAACACAAACTATTTTTTTTAATTTTTTGTTGTATATTTCACAGTATTTATCCATGTTGGCCACATCATGAATAATCTTTGATCAAATACGAAGATAACCTTTTCAATTAATGCATTTTCTTAGACCACTGTAACTTAAATCTGTGTTTGTTAATATCTACATACTATATACATACTTACTAATAGTTTATCCTTAATTGTGCTTGTTTTTCGATTTTATAGCGGAATCATCTAAATTTATACTTATTGTTGCTTTTGTGGTTGCTAGCTGTATCTGCATTAATCAGTAATCGGGTGTAAAAACTTTTCACATAACCACTTTTCCAGCGGCTTCATGTTACATTTGAAGGAGTACATATGTAAATATCGGCAAACATATTTACCAAGTGTATTGCATTTGAGCTTAAGAACATTCTCATGTAAATGTGTTTATTAATATTGAGCACTAAATTAAAAACACCCTACGGCAGGTTGCAATAGGAAATTTTTTTTTAAAGCGATAATGTGGTGGATTTTTTGGGTAAATTAAAGAAGATTTTAGTGATAGATATGTGAACGATTTCGGGAAAAGTTTCTCGGACAATTTATATTATGATCCTATTTATTGAAAAACAGAAATATGTCATTAGGTATCAGTGGATAACGTTGTAGTTATTATTTTGTTAAATTCTTAGACTATAATTTTTATGAGAGGATGTTCTATTGCAATATCAGTAATGTTAAAAAAATTTCATATACAGTAATACGTATTAAGTGGTACAGAGTTCATTGGTTACTAACTAGATTTATTTAGATGAATAACTGAAAAAATTCTGTTAGTTTCACATTAACTTTTTAACTTATTTATTTAGATGAAAAAGCAAAAAAATACTGTTTTTCATAATAATTTATATATCTTAGAGTAGAGTATATTGCATACCAACTACAACTCATAACACTGCATATTTCGCTCATATTTCTTCGATTGAATCATCTTTTATATATTTCCGGTTTCTTGCGTTTCTTCTCCTTCTTCGTTACACATACCAATGTATGCGACGCGGAGATTTCGTAACATCTTACAAGATTTCCTTGTAATAAATATTCACATTTTATTGTTATGATATTTCGTTGAGTTTTTCTCTTTACTCTTTGCTCTTTGGTGTGGCGTGTAGCGTCGCACCGCTTCGATGTCTATGTAATACGAGCTGCTTTTTGAATTGTGGACGCATAAAATAAAAGAAATTATTAAGATATCATAGATACAAATTGCATGGAATTATGTCAATATAGTATAATGTAAAAAAATATTTTTGACATGCTATGAAAATGGTAATTATAAACACCTCTGCGAATCGCATATACAAAAAATCATTTGGTAGATTTTCACATTAACTAACTAATCTCTTTGCAGAGTATTTTATGGGCGTACATAAAGAGCAAAGATGTTATCATAAATTAGGATTAAAAAAAAATGTTATATAGTCGTTTACTTTTTTGAAGATTTAATGTTTCAGGGTTTGTGTAGGTTTATCTGTAAGCGTTTGTGTCTTAAGTCTTTTGTTATGTTAAGTACTAAAGTTTAATGTTTTTTTCTTTCTTTTAAGGATTATAAATATGTTGTGTTTTTTTTGTAGAGCCGTATTAGTAGTTAGTATATAGTGGTTGATGCCTTCATTAGAGATAAGCGGTTATTATTTGAAACTTTTTTTTTATTTTCATAAAGAGGAACTGTTAAAAGAATATATTCCAATTGAAATAAGAAACATATTTGAGACTTTATTTATAAATTCTAGGGATGTCATAAATTCTAGACCTATTTATGGTTTGATAGAGAATGATTTGAACGAAATAAAAGACAGACTGTTGATAGTTTAAAAGTGCAATTTCTGAAATACATTCTTGTAAAATTTCACAGTACAATACATGTTTTTGGGACTCAATTCTGAGCAATGCACTGGAAAGTAGCTTCAGAACTAAGAACTTCTGCATCATTCGTTTTGTCAAGTTGGCTGCATTAATAATTTAATGGTCATATGGATTGTTTTTGCTTAATGAAATGCAAAAATATAAAATCTATATATATAAATGGCTTGGGTGACTGACTGATCACTTCCCAGGCCAAACGCCTAAAGCTTTCTTCTTTAGTGGCAGCAACAACAGAAATTCATCTATCAGTAGCCGCACATAGAAAAGCATTCCAAGCGCTTCGGTCTTTTGCGCTCCGTAGATAGTTCGTCATACCAAGCTTACTTAACAGTTCTGTCACCTGGTCCATCCATCGGAGTTTTGGTCGCCCCCTCCTGCGCCGCCCATGGAGTTTATTGCCGAAGACTTTTCGAGCCGGAGCGTTTTCGTCCATTCGTACAACGTGTCCAAGCCAGCGCATTCGGTCTATTTGAACGCGCTTGACCACGTCGATGTCGGTGATCAGCTCATACAGCTCATGATTCATTCGACGACGGTACTCGCCGTTCACGATGATGGGTCCAAACATTTTGCGGAGTATTTTTCTCTCGTAGACTCCCAGAATAGATTGATCCGCTTGTGTCATTACCCAGGATTCAACGCTGTAGAGCAAGACAGGTAGGATCAGAGTGTTGTAGAGCTGGATCTTTGTTCTTCGAGAGAGCGCTTTGTCGTTAAATCGCTTGCTTAGCGCATAGTAGCAGCGGTTTGCGATCAATACTCGTCTTTTGATTTCGAAGCTGACATTATTATTTTTGTTTATGGCGGGTCCAAGGTAGACAAAATCATCTACCACTTGAAAGATATAGTTGTCAACGTTCACTCAGCGTCCTAGACGAGTGGACTCTTTGTTCGTTGAAACAATTAACTTGGTTTTGTCCTCGTTTATCACCAGACCCACTTCAGCCGACTGTGTTTCAATGCTCGAAAAAGCCGCAGTAACATCTCGCAATCCACGTCCAATAATATCGATATCATCAGCATACGCGAGCAACATGTGGCTTTTGTTAAATATGGTGCCATTCCTGTTTACTGCTGCTTTCCGCATGATCATCTCTATTACGATGTTAAAGAGATCGCAGGACAGACTATCGCCTTGTCAAAAGCCTCGCTTGGTAGAAAATGGCTCTGACAGATTTTTGCCAATTTTTACTAAAGACCATGTCAGTTAGTGACATCCCGCTGAGTCGAATAAGCTCTGCGGGGATACCACACTCAGCCATAACATCCAACAATTTCTGCCGTATCGGACTGTCAAATGCAGCTTTGTAATCGAACAGATAGTAGGTATCGATCTGCACTTCTTGGGTCTTCTCCATGATTTGTCGTAGCGTGAATATCTGGTCGGTTGTGGATTTACCAGGTCTAAAGCCACACTGATAAGGTCCAATCAGGTTCGCCAGAATGGGCTTTAGTCTTTCACATAACACTGTAGACAGGACCTTGTGTGCGATGGGTAAAAGGCTAATCCCGCGATAGTTTGTACACACACTAGGATCGCCTTTCTTAAGCACGGGACATAGGACACTCAGATTCCAATCATCGGGCATGCACTCCCTGAGCCAAATCGTGTTTATGAGCTGGTGCATGCATGTTACCAGGTCATCGCCGCCGGCTTTACAAAAGCTCTGCCGGCAGTCTATCGGCTCCCCCAGCTTTATTATTTTTAAATCGCGCAATTGCCGTGCTGATCTCGTTTTGGCTCGGTGGTGGACAGTCTACTCCATCATCGATGATTGGTGCGATTTTGTCACTTATGCTGCCTTCGGGAACGAGAACAGATTGAAAGTGTTCCCTCCATATTTGCAGCACACTCTGAGTGTCCGTGACCAGATTTCCATCTCTGTCCTTACAGGTGGGGATCTCTGTTCCAAAACCTATACTTTTTACTTTCGGGCCTCACCTCTATCCCTGTAGTTTTTGATGTCCTGGCTCTCTCTTTTCTTCCACAGATGCTTTTTCCGTCTAAACAGGCGTTTCATCTCCCTCCTTTTCGCTTTATAACGCTCCGTCACCGCACGCGTCGCCATTGGCTGCAGTTTTGCCTTGTATACAGCATCCATTTCCTCAGACATTTCGCGACATTCATCATCGTACCAGGGCTTGTCTGAGCGTGGTCTTTCATAGCCCAGTACGGCTGTTGCGGCACTGGTCATAGAATTTGCAATATGCTGCCACTGCATGTCGGGAACATCAGAACTAGGGGGAATTGTACATAGTAATGGAGAGAGTTGGTTGGAGTAGGCATTGGCTATCTCAGTGGTATGCAGCTTTTTGATGTCTAGCTTCCTTTGCGTTTGATAACGAGTGTTTTTAGCACTACTTAATCGTGTGCGTACCTTGGCTACAACTAGGTGGTGATCCGAGTCGATATTTGCACCGCACATCACACGCACATCCATAACGCTTGAGATATGCCTTCCATCAATTACCACGTGATCAATCTGATTTCTTGAATATTGTTTGGGAGATATCCAGGTTGCCTTGTGGATATCTTTATGCGGGAATCTGGTTCCACTCACAACCAAGTTTCTTGCCGACGCGAAACTTACCAGTCTGAACCCGTTATCGGAGGTGTTGTTGTGTAGACTGAATTTTCCGACTGCTGAGCCAAGAGCATCTTCCCTTCCTATTTTAGCATTAAAATCTCCCAGAACAATTTTAATGTCATGTGCAGGGCAGCGGTCATATATATCCTCCAGGCGCTCATAGAATGCATCTTTGATGTCATCGTCTTTGTCTTCCGTCGGGGCGTGTACACAAATCAGTGTAATGTCAAAATATTTCGCCCGGATGCGAATGGTGGCTATACGGAGTCTCTTGCCGACTATGAAATCACATCCAAATTCGTGTCTTTCTGCATGGCAGCTGTAAAAGATGTCACAGTTCTTCCGTCGTGTGCATCCCTGTCCCGTCCACCTCATTTCCTGTATGGCGGTGATGTCAGCCTTGTATTTGTCGAGGACATCCGCCAGTTGGATAGAGGGACCATCTCTGTATAGAGTTCTGACAATCCAGGTGCATATCCTTAAATCATGGTCCTTATATTGTTTGCGGGGGTCGTCAACATTTGGGGGGTTCTTGTTTTTCCTTTTCTTCGTGTTTTCATAATAAAATTTGTTTAAGGAGAGTGGCTTATTAGGCCACCGCTCCCGACCCTAGTTCTTGGGGCTGCCAAAGCCACTAAGAGAGCCTGTGTTGAGCTTAAGTAACTTCTGTTACCTAGTTCCTAAGACGCATCGGTGGTAGCATGCCGATTAGGTTACTCAACATTTCGCCTTCTAACTTTAGCTAACTTCTCAGCGGTTGCTTTAAAGTCATTGCCCGGGGAATACTTGGTCTAAGACCGGAAGTAGTTAGCTGCTTGGACAGTGCCACAAAGGAATCGCTTCTGGTCACTTCCAAGTGAGTGACAATCAGTAACTTTCAGCCTCTGGGCAAAGTCCCATTCCCCCTGTACTGCATAAATCTTAAAAAGATCGGGTGAAGCAACTCGAGCCGGGAAATCTAGTTTATATAAATATATATTTAATATTAACAAGTATATATATCACCATCTGCCGCAATACCTAATAATATTTTCGTACTTACCCCGAAATGATTTCATCATTAATTCCTCATTAGGAAATAATCTACATGAAATAAATATAGCCATCATATTTTCAGGATTTTCTTACGAATAGACTTAGGTCGTAGCTATGGCTATATTACCACATCCAAGTCACCTCTCCGAACTAATAATTTATTAACCTACCCTAATTAGCATTGTGAGTCGACTGCGCATAGTCTTTGCCATGATGATTAAAACATCTTAATATCTCGCCTCAAAAATTATTTAAATCACTTAGCGCAAGTGTTTAAAACAATATTTCTCTAAGCATATGACACTCGTATAAATCATTTTATAGTTGGCATACGTAAACAAAAGACTTAAGACACAAGCTTTAAATGTGAAATCATAAATAATATAATTTAAAGCAACACCTTGGCGTCTTGTTTCTTAATTTATTTGTTAGTTTTTTTTCTCCCTCGATTAAAACATATAAAATCAATGGGCATTTTGTCGCCTTTTTGTAGATAAATGTAAATACTATCAATACAACGTGGGCATTTAACGCACAACATAAGGGAAATCATGTGTATTGTTCTAAATAAAAATTTATCGATTTTCATACGCGAGAAATTCATCAAGATCTTATCATGTGTTAAGTATCCGCTCTAACTAAAACTTTACTTGGTAAACTATTTTTCATCTACACCATACAAGGTGTTGAAGCTGTATTAACAACATCTCTGTTAAGAGCAGTTTTTCTTTTTTTCTTCTGTGTTTGTTAGGTATCAAAATTAAGTTGGCTTTATTAAAAATATATTTATCATTGGCCCACCCCGGCTGTGCAATTTGTTTAAGTCAGACACATACAAAGTCAATGAGGATAGACGGACGGTCGAGCCGATTTATTTGCTATAATCTAAACAATATATTATATCTACACATGTTTTCATTTCGTGTTGTTAGGCTATTGTTGAGTTTCTTGTGTAAATAAATTATTAACCTTTAAACGAGCTATACTAACATCATATCATGCCTCTTCAACACGCACACATGCTGGCACACTCTGACGGTGATGTACTTCGCAGTAAAGCCCGTTTGGGAAGATGATGAAGAATAAGGAGAACCCAAAGAGAAGGCGCGTGTATTTGTTTTTAAGTTGAACTACAAATAAGATAGATTTCAGTTTTGAGACTTTGCCTTTAAATAGTTTTCGAGGTAGTTTGTTTTTGAGTTATGTCTGTGTATCTGGTATGTGTGTGTGTGTCTGACGTAAGTGTATGTGTGCATGCGTGTATAGTGTTTGTTTAATTTATGATGTGGTATATGTGGAGTCTTTGCCCTACCGTCCTCTCAATTTCAACAAATAATAACAATACAAAACATATGCAAATTAGTTTAAAAGCTAAAAAGAAACAAGCATATTGAGGAAACGGTGATGAAGAAGAAGACACACAATAGAAACTGAGAATAAATAAACTTGTAAAGAAACTAGTATTTTGAGTAAAAGAAGATACATAAATTGAATACCTTTTTAAAATTCTTTTTAAAACATGTATGGTTGCATGACTAAAAGCTACGCACAAATCAGGTCCATAGCTCGTTATTGTTTAATAAATTGTTTTAGTTTAGCGCAAACGAATAAAGAAGTTTTAACTTTGGGCTTTCCCAAATGTTTACACATGTGTTTAACAATTGTATATTTTGGGCTGAGTAAATTAACAATAACCCTAAAAAGGTGATGATTAGTTAGGTTTTTGTATAGACGAGGGAAAAACAATAATTTAAGCAAAGAAACGATGTTATTGGACTGGAACTCTATGTACTTTTTATATAGATAATTGTTAAATTTAATTCTTAGTTATACTTGAACAGAAAACTATTTGCAAAAACTTAAATTCATATTATTTAAGTAGTGGAATATAATGATTATTAAATAAGTTGCATTTAAAAATATTGTAAAAAAGGAATACGGTTGTGCATAACATTTAACGCAGATCTGTTTAATGATGTACTTCCTTTAATAAACTGTTTAAGTAGATTGGATTGGATAAAAGTAGACCCCAACCATTGCACAATTAAAATTTTATTAATATTAATATACAATAGCGTCTTCAAATTAAGTTAAAATTCAACGCAATAAGTGATTATAAATTTGAAAATAATTTACATCTACTTTTAAGCCCTGTGAAAGTATCGTTTATGATAAAGACAGAGACAACACAGATTTAGAGCCAGAGATATATACAGACACAGATACAGTTACAGATTGATATAGAGATACAGATCCAGATACAGATGCAGATACATATACTTACTTAATTTCCTTTTGCACCCCATGAATGAGGTATGGGATAGCTCTCGCGTTGTTGTGAATTAACACGCTTTGTATTTTTAGATTCACAACTAACGGCACCTACTTGTTTATCGACGAATGCGAACGTCACTGTTTGAGAAGCTTTTACTAGACACGACGATTGAATCGACGCTTAATACTGCGAAGTTGCTGTCAACAACATTCGAGGGAAGCCGACAATGAAAGAAAATTTTATTTATTTTTTTTCTTTTAAGATGACTGGAGCCAGGTTTGAACCTGCGATCTCCCGCATGGTAGTCGCAGATACAGTTACAGAAACAGAAACAGATACAGATACAGATGCAGATACAGATACAGATACAGATACAGATGCAGATACAGATACAGATACAGATACAGATACAGATACAGATACAGATACAGATACAGATACAGATACAGATACAGATACAGATACAGATACAGATACAGATACAGATACAGATACAGATACAGATACAGATACAGATACAGATACAGATACAGATACAGATACAGATACAGATACAGATACAGATACAGATACAGATACAGATACAGATACAGATACAGATACAGATACAGATACTGAAACAAATACAAATACAAATACAGATACAGATACAGATACAGATACAGATACAGATACAGATACAGATACAGATGCAGATACAGATACAGATAGATACAGATACAGAAACAGAAACAGAAACAGATACAGATACAGATACAGATACAGATACAGATACAGATACAGATACAGATACAGATACAGATACAGATACAGATACAGATACAGATACAGATACAGATACAGATACAGATACAGATACAGATACAGATACAGATACAGATACAGATACAGATACAGATACAGATACAGATACAGATACAGATACAGATACAGATACAGATACAGATACAGATACAGATACAGATACAGATACAGATACAGATACAGATACAGATACAGATACAGATACAGATACAGATACAGATACAGATACAGATACAGATACAGATACAGATACAGATACAGATACAGATACAGATACAGATACAGATACAGATACAGATACAGATACAGATACAGATACAGATACAGATACAGATACAGATACAGATACAGATACAGATACAGATACAGATACAGATACAGATACAGATACAGATACAGATACAGATACAGATACAGATACAGATACAGATACAGATACAGATACAGATACAGATACAGATACAGATACAGATACAGATACAGATACAGATACAGATACAGATACAGATACAGATACAGATACAGATACAGATACAGATACAGATACAGATACAGATACAGATACAGATACAGATACAGATACAGATACAGATACAGATACAGATACAGATACAGATACAGATACAGATACAGATACAGATACAGATACAGATACAGATACAGATACAGATACAAAGGCTTGAACTTTCGATCAAAAGAGGCGAATTGGACCCCAAGTATTTATATTAAGACGAAATTTGTTTCATAATTTTGTAAGACAATTAAGCCATGTTCGTTTGTCTGGTTGGCTGATTGGATTGCTGGTGGCCAGGATAACTCTTGTAAAACCTCACTTATCTTATTTTGCAATTTGATATCTCCCACACAAATGACCAAATTCACCCATATACATATTTATTAGTATGGGTCAATTTTTTCTTGACCAAGTGGTTATCATATTCGTAATTAACGATGAATTCTAAGAAAATTTTGCCCAATAAACCATGTGTCTACAGTCAAAATCGAGGCCCCGGTTTTTAACGAGAAACTTTTCGTTTTGGGAAAAACCTCTACAACAAGCCCCGCTATTGCCCTCGAATCGCCCCTAAAGAGTTCGAATGTGTGACCGAACCCCAGTCATTTATCCCTCCTTACATTTTCCTCCAACATACCTAACCCTACCATAAAATTTGTTCCCACCGCTCTAACTGCCTCAACAGGAGTCAAATGTATGACCGTCCCCCAATATTTTTGCAATTCTAACAGTTTTTCAAAACATACCTACCCTCTATCTTCAACCCTTAAGGTGGTTCCCATACATTTTTTTATTTTATTTTTTATAATTTTTTTTTATGAAATCAGCTCCTATCCTATTTTTCGAAAATTCACATTATATTAAAAATATATTTCCAATAATTTTAATAAGAAACTCCTCAAAACGTTGGAGATAAGAAACTTTAGAAACTGGGAGGTTATAGATGGAAATGATGATTTTTTTTGAGAATTTTGTGGGAATCACTTTGAGACGGTATCCTTCGTTATAAGTTGGTACCGTTAAAGACGCATTTTGGGTACCCCCATACAAAATGACCGTAGGCCCAGTGATATTGAATTGAACTTTTAGACATTTGTTGGCGAGTTCATTTACACTTTTTTGACTGTAACAATTTCAACAGTGTTTCTACATTTATGTTTACGTCTGGTGATACGAGCGAGAGTCCCGCACCATAATCAGGCAAATCTATCAATATATATAAAAATAAGTTGTCCTATGTTCGTCATTTTATAACTCGAGAACCACTCAACCAACACATGCGTTTGAAATATCTAATTTGTATATAAGTAATTTCATTAAAAAATTTAGCTTATTTCAGTAACTAGAGACTTACACAATATCATACATAGGGTGAGGATATTTATCAGTCGGTGCACCTGACAAAAATTTCTATACTAGTTAATTACTTAAAAACTAATATATTAAGCAAACACATTTTTCATAACAGTATAACTCTAAAAGACAATTTGAAAACTCTATAAATACAGAGAGAGAGGGAGAGAGTGTGTAAACAAAAAAGTCATATAATTATACTCTCTCCTCCCTCGTTTTTCCTGTCGATTATCTATTCCTCCTTTTGATCGCATACCAATATCATGTTTGTGTTTACTCTTGCTTGCTTTTGTTGATGTTCTAACAACGTTTCAAAGGCCCAAGAAGACATCATCAGCAGTGTTAGCAACAACACCATCATCAGCATCATCATTTGAAGACCCAACCGCACAAGTGGCAGCAACATCAACATCATCATCATTGTTTTCTTTTGCCACATATTCTTTGGTGTTACCTGTGTTGGAGCAGAAGCTCCCTTTGTTTTGATTTCTATTTTTTTTGTGATGTGGATGTGCTGGTCTTCTTTCATTTCTACCCCTTTTTTTCCTTAGTGGAAAGATTCTTAGAAAATTGTACTTAAATACCTGTGTATGTGTTTATGTATGCATGTGTGTGCATGTATTTATTTTATTGATCAATTTTTTATTGCTGCTATTGGTTGTTGTTGCTGTCGTTGATTTTTTTTGTTCTATTTAAACGCAAGCAACCGTAGAAGATAAAAGCGAAACATCAGACTTGAAGAACACGTTAAATTCATGGAATTTTGTTAGCATCCTTTTGCAGTCTGTTAAGTGTTTTTAAGATTCCCTGATGAGCAATGCGTTTGTTTTTGTGTGTGTGTTTCTGTTTCATCTGTTCAGTCTTATGTGAAGTATTTAAGGGAATATTTTAATTTAAATGGGTATAGTTTGATATGTCAGGTGAAAGAGAGAGTTGAGATAGGATTTGGTTGAAAGTTCAATCAAATATAAGATAGACGCGGGTATTAATGGGTTTAAGTACATAGCTATGGGGTAAAAAAATAGAAAACATTGAGGTATTTAAATCTGCGGATAAAAAAAATTATCTTACGGCCAATTGTATTTTTTTTTGTACATCATAGCTGGGTTTTAAAAAGAGTCCAATAAACAGTTTTTTGATCTCGATGGTGAGATGGTTGAAGGGTTGAGAACTATGTATTGTTATTTAGCTTAAAAGAAAGTGATATTATTTCGTTAATCATTCATTGAAGTGGTGAATAAATCACTTATAATACACATAGTATAATAGAGACATGGGACCAATCGTGGCATGATGGGTGGAACACGCGACTATCATGTGAGTGACCTGGCCTCAAGCCCTGTTACAGTCATCAAAATTCCTTTCTTCGACGGTCTCTGGATGTTGTCAACAGTAACTTTTGAGTAGTCGAGTCCATAACTGTTTTTTTAAGCGGTCACCTTTCACCGTTGGCAGTTAAGGTTTCCGCCTCGGTTGGAACTAAAGCTCTCAATGGTGGCCAAGTACCTAGGCGGTGTTCTCGATCAGAAACTAAATTGGTGAAGGAGCATCGATAAGAGGTTGAAAAGAGATGTCAGTGCCATTTTGAGTGCCGAAACTCTATAGGAAAAGGCTGGGTACTCAGCCCGAAGTTGACGACCAATAATAACATATAGATGTTTGGTTTAGTGGGAGTGGAGTAATAGGAGTAATTTACTGAAAATCCTTAGAAAGATCTAAACGATAGCTGCAATGGGGATTATTGGAGGTGTTCCAGTACTTTCCGCCCCTGGACTTATTCTTGACTACGGCCCGAAGGCCAAACATAGTAAGGGAAGCTGTCGATTGGTGTCAATCCACATATAGTGTGCGAATATCCTTTGGTTACTGATTTTAGTAGAGGTTGAATTCCAGAGAGATCGGAATGCAATGATGGCGGGACCCTTTATGATGACTCCATTTCTTTTTTTACTGACGGATCGAAAACGGACCATGGCAGGAGCTAATGTATACAACGAGGACCCGCTTTTAAGCCCTTTTTCAGGCTAGAGGTACTGGAAATTTAGAAAGCCGTGGAGGCTATTATAAAATAAGGATAAGGATTTGATACTAGCAGGCGGATAACCTTCTGTGTGGAAAGGCAAGTTGCAATAAATGCGATCTACAGGGTATACATCAAAGTAGGTGAGGTACTGTAAGGAGATGTTGGATCGACTAAAGTCCCTGGATGTCAGCCTCTGTTGGGTGCCGGGACAATGCGAGAATTCTGGGAATGAATTAGCTGAATAGCCAATAGATAAGGTTGTACTATGTCTTGTCAAGACCTGCCCATTTGTTACCTTTTTGGCTTAGAGAAGCATTGAGTGTAAAAAACAGCCTGCAGACGTTGGATCTTCAGAATCAACTGTATTACTGCTAGATCGCTGTGGTCCGAATATAGAAAATCTCAATCGGAACATATAGTAGTGATTCTAAACAGGCCTGCGGAATTCTAACTGGTCACTTCAATATCAGGCATCTTAAAGGCAAATGGGATAGATTTATACGATACAACTGCCGTGTATGTGAGTCCTTTGTAGCTCTAGTCCCGCTCTAGTCCGTAGGTTTCTAAGATACTTAGGGAAGGGTTATATAGTGTCCATAGAGTGTCTCTCCTAAGTCAATGTAAGTAATTTAATAGGTTTAATGCTGTGCCTTCCATGGTTAACTGGGCCAAGATGATTGGCTAAGAGATTTTATTGTAATAGGTTTTCCAAAATTTTCTCTTCACTCTCTACCTTTATACTTTTATTTACATATGTATATGTTTCTAGTCTATTTTTATAACCTCACCCTACGGATTGAAGAGGATAAATCATTTGATACGACTCAAAGGTATAACACATAGAATGAGTCACTTTCGACTTTTTAAGTCATTTGCATAAACAAGTAGGTGCCGTTAGTTGTGAATCTAAAAATAGAAAGCGTGTTAATTCACAACAACGCGAGAAGCTTTCCCATACCTCATTCATGGGGTGCAAAGGGAGACTAAGTTTTTAAGTTTAAGTAGCAGGATAAAGTTTTGGAGTAAAAATTGGAAGTCTAGCCACGCCCCATCTGGTACCTCCCACAATCGATTATTTTTATTTAAAGATCTAACGCGTTTGTGACCAAATTCTGTATTTAGTTAAGCTCAAGCAGGATAAAGTTTTGGAGAACAAATTGGAAGTCTAGCCACGCCCCTTCTGGTTCCTCCCATACACATTTACAACTCCGCCCATTTTAGAAATCGAGTAATAATATCAATATACTAGAAAATTTTATGTTTTACTGAGGATGAGGGTATATGTAAGTCAGGTTTCCCGACTGAAACTTTCTTACTGGTTTTATTTATGTCTTATTCCTTATTGGAACAAAAACAAGGGATCAGCAGATCTCGGTGTGGTGTGAGCTTGTTTTTTTTTACCGGAATTTACGTTTCACTAACCTAACTGTTAACACACTGTTCCTCTCTTATCTGCGTAAACAATTTTTGAGTATGCTACCACACTTTCCATACCTTATGCGCTGCGTACCAAGTATAGTTTATATACCTTTTTCACCATCCCTCCTGATTTCTAATACCTTTTAATTGTTCTTTAAGCTTTATATACACAGTGCTCTCTTTTATGTTTTTTTCTGCAAAAAAATCAAATTGTTTTTCGCTGTCGTCCTTTTTGCCAATTTGCTTTCGTTGCTTCTTTCCGGTGGTTTTTGTTTATTGCTTGGAATTTTGTTTCACCATATTTTTTCCCTCGAAGTTTTTATGACTTTGTCCATTTGTGTTTCTTAGAGAATTTTTGGCTAAAAAGTTTTTGACAAATTTTAATGTGTAATGTGTATGTATGAGTGTGTACCTTAGCATGAGTATTGGTATATCCTAACATTTTCCTATAGGATACAAGTAGCTGGAGTATGATTCTGTCGTTCAAAAAAGTCATTAATTGTTGATGTTGGTAGCTGAAAAAAAATGATCGATAATGTGTCGTTGTTGGGCTAAAACAGTAAATGTGCTGCAAATACAAAAAAGCTTTTAATGTGAACCTCTGATGTACAAAGGCAGGGAGTGGTTTCCATTTATTTTAAGTGGGTTGTATTAAGTGAAAACAAAGCATATCCTTAGCATCGTATGTTTTTCCCTCAGAGCACAGAAGTGTTGCTCCTGTTGATTTTAGTCGTATGGGGCCCTGTCAGGAATAAAAGTGTTATTATGTAGTCTGAAGATGTTAAAGAAATTGCATAATTAATTTCATTGCCCATATTTAGGGGACAATAATAATTTCCGGTTATGTAGGCAAACACAAATTTTTGGTAGATTCACATACTTATTTCTATTATTTTTTATGACATTGGACTTATTTTATTTTTATACCTTAAATTTGTAATCTCTCCCAAATGTCTTTAGTTGCTAATCTTTTTCGAAATCTGTTTTCCTCTTAATGATATATTTTATGTAGTCTAGATTATCTGTTGATTTCAATAAATTATTATACTGATGGCCTTTTAAAATCATTAACAGATAAGTCTACCATAGAAATGGTTCCCACCACTGGTCTAATGATACCAGTGTCATTAATTTAATAGATAAATAATGATGTTCCTAATGTTTCTGTCTTAAGCTATGAATATTGTTGAAGACTCTCTTATTGGTATAGCAAAGTAATGGCGCCACATATTGGAAGCAAATGTAATGATATCGTAATATTAATGATGTTTGTTTTCACATTTCTATAAGTTTAGTGGATTTGTGAAATTTCTCAAGAGTTAGCCAAAGGCAAAAAAAACTCTTAACATCTATTATTAAAAGTCAGCTTAGAAAAAGAAGGTAAACTATGTTTCCCATTAATGATATACAGGAAAATTTGTCGCATAATGTCAGTAGTTAACATTTGACATATTGTAGATTCACCGAACCGGATATATCTGTGCTTCCCATCAATAAGATATGGGAAAGTTTGTCGCATAAAGTGAATAAGCTTTCGATCCATGTTAGAATCACTTAAGAAGATATACCATGTCAGCCTTTTAATATAAGTGTTAATGACTATTTAAAGTGCTCTCAGACACAAAATCCTGCTAGAAGTTTAATCGTACTTTAATCTGCAAGTTAATCGCCTATTGGTCAATGGCAGCTACTACATCCCAGCATATGTATACAGACAACTCTGTATTTTTTAAGGTATTAGACTAACTAGCTCAGTGAGAGACAATTTCATTGTGTGCACTCACTGAAAATCTCCCACCGGTGAGTGTGGGCAATATCGTGGAGATCAGGAGACCGGGACTTCTTCCCGTCTGATCACTGGTACACTCCTTGTGGGAGCATCACACGGGCTCAGGCTGTAAGCGAAATCGTTGTTTGAGTCTTCGTGCTCGAATGTGACATTGCTCTGACGGCGAGACTTATATATGTAAAACTGTAGTGTATCACACATTAATCTTGATTGCCACGAAAATCAATGCGTGTTGAATAAAATTTACTTTGGAAAAACCAAAAAAGTTAGTACAATTAATAAACTAAAGGTGGCGTGACTTTGTTTAGTTATATGGCCAAGCAACAAGAATCAGGCGAAGTCCGTAAAAATTAAATTATTAAAAATTGGGATAGTCGGCTTTTGTTGTATGACAATTTTCACCACTGAATCTATATTTTCCATGCCACGGCTCCTATTTTAAAATACGATGTAACTAGAAGGTGGGAGATAGAGACGAAACGCCTCTTCAGGCGAAAAAAGCGTCAATGGTTGAAACAGGGATCTCCAACTATAAGAGCAGTGATGGAAATATGGTAAACAGGGTGTGCTGCCAATATAAAGGGAACATTTTCGAACTCTACAATTTTCCGAAGACAGCACAAGTAATGAAAAAACGCCAACCACCACCACCCAGCCAAATACGAGAGCTGCTGTTGCCTATGGATTGTCGGCAGAGCTTTATAAGGCCGACGGTTATAAGTTGGTAACGCGCATGCACCAGCACATAAACACGATTTGGCTAAATGAATGCAAGGAATGAGAGTTCTATGTCCTGTGCTAAAGAAACGCAATACAAGTGTGTGCACCAACGATCGCGGGATCAGACTTTTACAGATTGCATATAAGTTCCTGTCGATTGTGTTATGTAAAAAACTAAAGGCTATCGTAACATATCTGATTGGACCTTAACAGTGTGACCTTAGATTTGGTTAATCCACGACCGACCAGATATTTTGACTACGATATATCCTGGAGGAGACCCAAGAAATGCGTCTATCTGCATCTTACCATCTTTTTATTGACCATAAAGCAGCATTTGACAGTCTTATACGACATAAACTATAAGGTGCCATGGCTGAGTTTGATATCCTTACGAAGCTGATAGGACTTTGCCGTTTGGTACTGACCCACACGAAGTTTTCAGTGAAAATAGCCAAAAACGGACAGAGCTATTTTCTATCAAGCTAGACTGCAGCCAGGGATCTTTGACATCCTAATGGAGATGTTCATGCGGAGAGCTGCAGTAAACACGACAAAAGTCGTATGCTGGTCTCGTACGCCTATGATACCGACATCATTGGCCAAAGACTGCGAAATGTTTTTGTGGCCTTCTCAAGCTTTGAAAAGCACTCGGCAGAAGTGGGTCTGGTAATAAATGAGGACAAAATAATGTTAACCGTCTGGGACGTTAAAAACGGCGAATTCGACAATCCCATACGCAGAACAATAAGATGCCATGGCTAAGTTTTTTATCCCTGCGAGGCTGATATGACATTGCGTAATGACACTGACCGACACGAAGTTTTTAGTGAACATAGTCAAAAATGGACAGAGCAATTTTCTACCAAGCTAGGCTTCAGGACTTCTCAAACATTGAAAAGCACTCGGCAGTAGTGGGTCTGCTGATAAATGAGGACAAAACTATATTAACCGTTTGGGACGCTACATGAATGTTGACAACTATAACTGTGGAGTGGTAGATGATTTTGTCAAGCTTGATTTTGTCCGCTCTAAAAAAAACATAACCATGTCAGCCTGGATATCTGGTAACGACTATTGATACCAAATAGCCCTCTGTCGACGAAAGAAGATTTAACTTTACCAAACACTTAACCTACCAGTATTGATTTACAACGTAGAATCCTGGGATTGACACAAGCGGATCAATCTTTTCTGAAAGTCTAGAGATAAAAACATTGAAAAATATTTGGACCCATAATTGTTAACAGTCAGTACGTCGTCGTATAAACCATGAGCTGTATGAACTGTGTAACGGCAACGACGTTGTTAAGCTCGTCAAAATAAACTCAAAGCTTTGGCTACGACATATTGTACGAATAGATGATGCGTCATCTCGAAAATTTTTTGGGAATAAACTCGATGGGCTGCACAGGATGAGGCTATGTGACAGGGTATAGGATAGGATATAGGATAGGATATAGGATAGGATATAGGATAGGATATAGGATAGGATATAGGATAGGATATAGGATAGGATATAGGATAGGATATAGGATAGGATATAGGATAGGATATAGGATAGGATATAGGATAGGATATAGGATAGGATATAGGATAGGATATAGGATAGGATATAGGATAGGATATAGGATAGGATATAGGATAGGATATAGGATAGGATATAGGATAGGATATAGGATAGGATATAGGATAGGATATAGGATAGGATATAGGATAGGATATAGGATAGGATATAGGATAGGATATAGGATAGGATATAGGATAGGATATAGGATAGGATATAGGATAGGATATAGGATAGGATATAGGATAGGATATAGGATAGGATATAGGATAGGATATAGGATAGGATATAGGATAGGATATAGGATAGGATATAGGATAGGATATAGGATAGGATATAGGATAGGATATAGGATAGGATATAGGATAGGATATAGGATAGGATATAGGATAGGATATAGGATAGGATATAGGATAGGATATAGGATAGGATATAGGATAGGATATAGGATAGGATATAGGATAGGATATAGGATAGGATATAGGATAGGATATAGGATAGGATATAGGATAGGATATAGGATAGGATATAGGATAGGATATAGGATAGGATATAGGATAGGATATAGGATAGGATATAGGATAGGATATAGGATAGGATATAGGATAGGATATAGGATAGGATATAGGATAGGATATAGGATAGGATATAGGATAGGATATAGGATAGGATATAGGATAGGATATAGGATAGGATATAGGATAGGATATAGGATAGGATATAGGATAGGATATAGGATAGGATATAGGATAGGATATAGGATAGGATATAGGATAGGATATAGGATAGGATATAGGATAGGATATAGGATAGGATATAGGATAGGATATAGGATAGGATATAGGATAGGATATAGGATAGGATATAGGATAGGATATAGGATAGGATATAGGATAGGATATAGGATAGGATATAGGATAGGATATAGGATAGGATATAGGAAAGGATATAGGATAGGATATAGGAAAGGATATAGGATAGGATATAGGATAGGATATAGGATAGGATATAGGATAGGATATAGGATAGGATATAGGATAGGATATAGGATAGGATATAGGATAGGATATAGGATAGGATATAGGATAGGATATAGGATAGGATATAGGATAGGATATAGGATAGGATATAGGATAGGATATAGGATAGAATATAGGAAAGGATATAGGATAGGATATAGGATAGGATATAGGATAGGATATAGGATAGGATATAGGATAGGATATAGGATAGGATATAGGATAGGATATAGGATAGGATATAGGATAGGATATAGGATAGGATATAGGATAGGATATAGGATATGATATAGGATAGGATATAGGATAGGATATAGGATAGGATATAGGATAGGATATAGGATAGGATAGGATATAGGATAGGATATAGGATAGAATATAGGATAGGATATAGGATAGGATATAGGATAGGATATAGGATAGGATATAGGATAGGATATAGCATAGGATATAGGATAGGATATAGGATAGGATATAGGATAGGATATAGGATAGGATATAGGATATAGGATAGGATATAGGATAGGATATAGGATAGGATATAGGATAGGATATAGGATAGGATATAGGATATAGGATAGGATATAGGATAGGATATAGGATAGGATATAGGATAGGATATAGGATAGGATATAGGATAGGATATAGGATAGGATATAGGATAGGATATAGGATAGGATATAGGATAGGATATAGGATAGGATATAAGATATAGGATAGGACAGTAGCTGTGGTAAATTTGACATCTTTGATTAAAAGTGGAATCAAAGAATATGAAAAATCATGTGTAAAAGTGCAGTTGGAACATTTCATGTCTTCGGAGACCTATATTAGAATTTTCAGTGGAATATTTCTTGAAAAACAGCTTAAAAGTCAACAGTTTTTCAAAATTGGTCCAAAAAATTCCAATACGCGTGGGAGCTAGAGTGTTAAAATATTCGAAGGAAATATTCTCCTGAAAATTTTAATGTATGTCCTAGATTCGAATTTTGGTCGAAAAAGTCAAACTTCAAACCACTGTAAAAAAAATTGTGACGTAGTGTAGCAAATTGAAGTTTATGGTTTTGTTATAGAGGTCAAATGCTATCGTTTGATATTGGTTTCGTGAAGTGATGAAGTGCTATGTATTCAAGGCAGTTACAAAAAAATTGTTGCTAAATTTAATTTTTGGCGGAAATATTAAAAAATCAGACTCAAATAGGAAAATCGATTGTCCAAAGAAACAGATCATGATATTTGATATCAAAATATGACCCAGATTAAGTAAATTCCAAATTTTCTTTGACCATCAGTTGCTTTTGTTTAAATACGGTTTTTATGACACATAAAAACAACAGTATTGCATTTGATCAGCAAGTACTTTCTGAAACAAAAACAAGTTCGTGTCTTAAATCTTTTGTTTTCTATCTTGGGTAACCTCAATACAATAGTCATAAAATTTATTCAGTTATGTTATTCCATTTCTGTTATCTAAGATAATAATATGGAAATCTTAATGCAAATATATGTTTGCCTATTTATAAAAATTCTGTAACCCATTAAAAAAATCCCACTTGTTTTATGATCTTAAATATCCGATATGGTATGCAAACATACAAATCCCATACAGAATATCATTTCATCTGCTCTACATTACAATGTTGTTACTGTAGTTGTTGGTGCTTTTTGTTGTTACGTTTTCGTGACGGTTGCAAAAGCATTTTACAAAATGCGTAAAATATGCCCCTGAAAGAGAAAAAGAAATACGAACAACATGTACTTAAAATAACAACTAAATGAAGTAACATTTTTGTGTTAACAATTATCAAGAACATTAAGAACAACGACAACAACACTAGCAGCTGCAGCAGAAGCAGCCACAGCAAATGCCGACACAAATATTTAATGGTTACTTATCTGGATCTGTAGTTTTTTTTTTTGATCTGTGTCGGGGCCCATTGTGTCTCTTCACTGATAGGGCTGGCTGGCCGACTAGCTGGCAATAATGTGGTCCAGCAAATGCCACCGACAAAATGACAACAATAATGTCGTCGTTGCTGTTGTTGTTGTGTTAAATGAAAACATACAAATAAAAATTAATTTCAGTTTCAAAATAAAAACAAGAATGTTTTTGTCATGTTTCCAAGATGATTTGCTGGTGTTTTTTTTTGCTTTGTTGTTGTTCTGTTGTGCGGAGCTTTTAAACATTTTCCCTTAAATTTTGACATTCAATCATAAAAATGCTTTCAAAAATGAAACAAAATCATTACACAAAGGCACACAACAGCAACAACAAAAACGAACGAAGATGCACATGAAGGAATTACAATACAACTTAAACGGATGTTTGGAATTTTGTCAAAAGAGACAGAAATGCATTTAAAAGCCGCAAATGAGACAATGTTGCCCAGCTTGTATACACACACACACACACATACTCACTTGCGCACTGATGCCACAAGCAACAGTCTCAGCAGAGAGGCACAGAATGTATGGCCAAACAGACAGTCAAACTCATTAATGTTTGATCTTTTTGTAGCAAATGGTATTTAATGCATTGAAATGCGCATGATTTCAGGCAACAACAACAACAACAAATTAAAACTTTATACTGCTAAAGAAGGTTTGCAGTCTGGACATAAAAAAGTTCCAAAATATTTCCTAAAATGCTTCTGTTTCATGCCACACCGCTTTCGGTTGAAAAGTGCTCCCAAACCCCTTCTATATTTCATTTAACCCCAAAACAAACTTTGTGGAAGACACCATCATCAGCAGCAGCAGCAGCAGCTTGCCACTCAATGCTGCTTGTTGGTATCACAAACTGAGACAACAACGGTAGAAGCGGCGAAAAAATCCATTACTAAAGTTTTTAAAAATGTTGTTCTTCTGTTTTTCGCGAAAATCACAAACAAAAAATAACAAAAACGAAAAAGCACAAAAAACACGATGACCAAAGAAAAAATGCATTCAAAAGAAACCCGAGGAACAACCTGTGCATGCTAAACACAACTTCATCATATTTTTGCGGGGCTCAAATGATACACGTACACACACACATATGCACGATGCGTGTTGCCAAACACACAAAATCCCTTTAGGACCCAAAAAAGCAACAACAACAACTAGCTTTATACTCTGCTCCTCAAACTTCGTTATACTTTCTTGCTATCCAGCAGCAACAGCAGCAGCAGCATCTTCATGATTCAACGCTTCAAACCGCAATGGGGCAAAGTGAAAAGTGATTTTGCCAGTGCCAGTGCGAGCGGGGGTAAAAGAACCCCTTAAACAGTTTGCCACAAAATTGAATTGAAAGCTGGTAATTAAGTTGACCATGATGTATATGTGTTGCATAAATTATGAGTATCAGTCCACAACTAATTTTCATTATCCATTTTAAAGACGTTAAGAAGAGAGAGATAGAGACCAAAAAGACATTCTGTTGAATGTGTAGATAGAATTTCTTTCTTGGTACCGGTAGCACAAGTTGGTCTCTCATTTTTGGCAGTAATGAAAGAAGCACATATGTACGCAAAGAAAATGTAATTAAAAATAATTTGCAGTTACACGCTTACAATGAGTAATTGGCATTATGTTAATAAAGTGTTAAAGAATATATACAAGAGATTAATATGCGAAGTGTAAAAGATATGGATTGAATGCATTGTGTAACAAAGTCTGGCGGTTATAGGCGAAATGATATGGAATTAAATAAAGAAAAAAAAAATATATTTTAAATGTAGTATCGTATCATACATTTATTACAGTTGTTCCTATGTGGAACATAGGGTCGTATGGTACCGTATCATAACCATCGTTAATGAGGTATTGTAACATATCATAATCATAAAGAACATTTGTCCTTTGTTGGGAGGGAAAATCCTTCATGAAAATTTATTAATTGCATATAACTGATATTTTGGGTGAATGGTTTCCAATTAAATCTTTGGTTTTATCATTCCACCAAAATAACAAACTAATAAAACCCTAAATTTATGTCTCATAGACTACACTTCAAAACAATATTCAAAACTCATTCAATATATATTTTATTATAACTATTAAAAGTTAATTTTAAAACGCTACTTCCCACCTTGTATATTTTCCAAGCAATTTAAGCCTAAACTACCCAACCACGTATGTCATGCTTCATGTACTATGAAAACTGTACTAAATTATACAATTAACAATTTGTTCAGTTAGTGGTGTTGAGTGTTTGTTAGTGATTGTGTTCACAAAATCACTACCATTTCCCATGTTACACTTTGGTTTTATTTATAAACAAAAGAAAAGTGGTGGTTTTAGTAAATACACGAACAATAACAATTCATAAAACGTACGTTTCTGGCTCGTGTGCGTGTGAGGTTGGCAGACCGGCTGACTAACTCACGGTTGAATGATTATTTAGTAGTGACTGACTAACTGACATACTCACCGGGTATTGGGGTTAGTGCGTACCACCCACCAACTTTAATGTACTGTAACAGCTACTACCCATTCAACTAATTACAGATATCATTTACCGAAGTTTTATAAAGTTGATTGTAATTGATCATATACAAAATCAAAAGTTATTTATGCTTTTTCTTACATTGATAATATGAATATTTAATAGACTAGAAATCTTTGTTAACGGATTCAGACTAGATAGCTTCGCGTCGGCAAGAAACATGGTGATTGGAACCAGATTCCCACATAAAGATATAAACAAGGCAACCTGGATATCCCCTGATCAAAATACAGTAAGCAGATCGATCACGTGTTAATTAATGGAAGGCAAGCGTTATAACCCAACACAAAGGAAGCTAGACATCACTAAGCTGCATACCACCGAGATAGCCAATGACTACTCCAACCAATTCTCTCAATTACTTTAAAACAACCTCCCAAGTGACGGAGCGTTATAATGAGAAGAGGAGGGAGATGAAAAGCCTCTTAAGGCGGAAAAGGCGTATGTGGAAGAAAAGAGAGAGCCAGAATATTAAAAACTAAAGGGATAGAGGTGTAGCCCGAAAGTTCTACCAAAAGATAAAAAAAGCAACGGATTTGAAACCGGTATTTCCACATGCAAGGACGTAGACGGAGATCTGGTCACGGATATTCAGAGTATGCTGCAAATACGAAGGAAACACTTTCATTCTGTGCTCGTTGCCAAAGGCAGCATAAGTGACAAAATCACGCCAATCATCGACGATAGAGTAAACTGTCCACCACAGAGCCAAAACGAGATAACAGCATGGCAATTGCACGGCTTAAAAACAAAAAAGCTGCGTGAGCCGATGGACTGCCGGCAGAGTTATTTAACTCAAGCCCATGGCGATGAGCTGGCAAGGTGCAGGCACCAGCTCACATAAACTCGATTTGGCTCAAGAAATGCATGCCCGATAACTAATATCTGAGTGTTCTATGTCCTGCATTTATGAAAGGCGATCCAAATGTGTGTATCAACTATCACGGGATCAGCCTATTACCTATTGCATACAAGGTCCTGTCTAGTGTGTTATGTGAAAGACTAAGCCCGTTTTAGCTAACCTGATTGGACCTCAGTGTGGCTTTAGACCTGGTAAATGCACGAACGACCAGATATTCACACTAGGACAAATCCTGGAGAAGATCCAAGAAATGCATATCTACACCTACCATCTGTTTATGGATAACAAAGCTGCATTTAACAGTCTGATACGACAGAAACTATTAGATGCTATGGCTGAATTTCGCAAAAATGATACTACTTTGCGAGATGACACTGACTGACACGAAGTCTTCAGTGAAAATAGGGGCAAATCTAACATAGCCATTTTTAACCAAGCTAGACTTTAGACAAGGCAATGGTCTGTCATGCTATCTCTTTAACATCATAATGGAGATGAACATGCGGAAGGCAGCAGTTAACACAACTGGCCTTCGATAGCTCAGTGGAAGCGACGTAGATTTGCATTCCGAAGGTGCCGGGTTCGATTCCCGGCCGGGGAAACGGGCCAAATTAACATCGATGAAAAATTACTTTTCAAATACTTTCGAGTTCTCCAATCAGCAAAACTCATGCTAGATGCTTCCTTTAAAAAAAATCCGGATTGCGCAAGGACCAAGGAAAAAGGAAATGATTTATCAACATCGCAAATAAATCAACAAAACCAGATTGCGCCATCTTTGGTGGAATTTGGCGGTTAAAACTCACAACAACAACACCTAACAATCTTTGACACAAACCTTGTTATATCTACATAGGGACGAAACGGAGTTGCCAACAATGATCGTATGATAATCGGATTATATGTCCGATCGAGTGCCGATAAATAATCGGAATAAAGAATTATCACCCCAGCTACTTCCTCCAGCTGTTACAACAACAACAATAACTGGCACCATCTTTAACAAAAGCCACATGCTACTCGCGTATGCCGATGATATCGAAGGACTGCGGAATGCTACTGCGGCCTTTTTGAGCATTGAGAAGCAGTCGGCAGAACTGGGTCTGGTTATTAAAGGGGAACAAAATCAAGTTATTTGTTTCAACGAACAAAGAGTCTACTCGTTTGGGGCGTTGCGGTAACGTTGACAACTACAGTCGAAACTCTCTATAACGAACTCCTATATAACGAAGTTTTCTTTATTGCGAAGCAATTATAAGATCACGGTGTTTTGGGTCTACTTTGAGTGTATTATAATCCCATATAACGAATTTCCCTATAGCGATTATTTCCTTATAACGAAGCATTTTTGCGACCGTAACTTCAAAATTGAAGCGTTTTCAATCTTCATATAACGAATTTAGGCAAAACCGATCGCACGCACACAAAAAAAAAATCGACGTCGCGTTTTTGTGTGCTATTGGTGTTGTTATTGTTGCTTTCACAAAGCACAAGCAGAGACTGATGCTTTGAATCGTTTTTTTTTAACAAAAAGAGTATTTTGGGGAACCACCGAACTATGCAAGTGACTACTGGAATCATTACCATCCCTCACATTTCTTGCATTGGAGAAGAAAAGTGAAAAAAATTTACTTCAAACCAATATAACTGACTACTACAAATAAAAAATTGTAAAAGGAACAAAATTGTTTTTCTTTTCTATATAGCGAATTTTCTTTATAGCGAAGTAAATATACAGTCCCTTGGAATTCGTTATAGAGAGTTTCGACTGTATAACTTTGAAGTGGTAGATGATTTTGTTTACCTTGGCCCCGCCATAAACAAAAATAATAATGTCAGCCTGGAAATCAAGAGACGAGTATTGAATGCAAACTGCTGTTACTATACGCTGAGCAAGCGCTTTCAAAGTCCTTTCACGACGAACGAAGATCCAACTTTATCAGACACTGATCTTACCTGTCTTGATCTACAGTACTTTAAAAGACGCATTCGGTAATCCCATACAAAATTAACATATGACCAGAGATATTGAATTGAACTTTTTACATTTGTTGGTGAATTATATCAAAATATCATACATAGGGTCAGTGCTTCTGACTGAAATTTCTGTACTGGTTTTAGATTCCAATTTCTGTAAATGACCTGCATTCAAGAGTCCGTTACGTTTGTACCAAAACTGGAAATGTGTCATTTGGCGTGATCAGTCATTATGAAGTTGACCTTATACTTTCTTTGAGCTTATATCAAAACTTTATCTTTTCTCGTAATTACTGTCGGTCGTTTTAGCTGCTGATATGAGGTTATAATTTTAATAAATAACATATAGCGCTTTAAATAGGTTAAGTTGTTTCGTCCTAGGGGCACCCGTGTCATGATGGTTAGAACGCTGAACTATCATACGGGAGACCGGCTTTCGATTCTTCTCTCTGTTATCTACATTTCTTTCATCGGCAGCCCTCTCGATGTTGTCGGTCTTAGATTCGCTGTCAAAGTCTAGTAAGAGATTGTAAAACAGCTGATGTACGGCTTCATCTATTAAATTAAGGCCCTGTTGTGTGATTCTAAAAATAGAAGCGTGTGTTAATTCACAATAACGTTAATTCACACAATAGGCTAAGTCTCAGTGTGCCCATACTTAGGACATACAACTCCTTGCTTTTCGCTTATTAAACTTTGGACCTATAACACAGTGCAACAATTTTTTAGGATCGGAATAGTTGTTTTACGGAATGAAAATCTTCGGTGAGTATATACAAATTCCGGGAGGACTGTTTTTTCGTGGCCCGGTGAAGTTTTCAGTTTAAAATTAAATAGAATTTAATATAGGTCCTTAAAATCTATGTTTCTTATTGTTTAGGGCATTTTTAGTATCAGATGTCTTTGATGAAATATAACAAGGGTTTTTTCCGGAACATTTTAACTCTCTATCTCGACTCCTCACGCGTCCTTTTTGTTCTTATTTCGAGGAACGTCAGAAAAGGACTTTTGAATGAGACTTTATATTAATCTAATGTTAAAGCAAAATGTTACTTAGAAAACTCTATTTGAGGTGCTTTAAGACCAAAAATCGATATATCCAACTTTTCCTAATCATTTTGTTTATTTTCAATGCACTGTGTGGACAGCGACTTACAATGATCAGAGTGTCTATGTTTCTTATTGTTTTAGTGCATTTTTAGTATGAGATGTCTTCAATGAAATTTAACAAGTATTTTTTTGTAGATTAATTGAACTCTCCATCTTGTCTCCTTATGTCTCCCCTTTGTCCTTATTTGGAGAAACTTTAGAAAAGGACCTTTAAATGGGATTTTATAATAATAAATTGTTCTACGAAAATGTTACTTAGTAAATTCTATTTAAAGAGCTCTAAAACCAAAAATCTATATCTCCAACATTTGTCTTTTTTCAAAAGACTGTGTGAACACCGACCTAAAATAGTCAGTACAAGTTAAGAATATCGATTTCTTGCCTAAGAGCAGCCAAAGTACAATGTTCTATAGTACATTTGAATGTTGTAAACTTCCATTATAAGGAGATTTTGAGATTTTTCTCGAAATAAGGACAAAAAGAACGCGTAGAGCGCCGAGATGGTGAAATTTAATATTCCACAAACAAATCCTAATTGAAATTCATTGAATACATCTGATATCAAAAAGGCACCCAAAAATACTCTGACTGTTTAAGGTCTCTATTCACACAGTGCTTTGACAAGAGACAAAATGTTTAGTAAAAATTGGAGATATCGATTTTTGTTCTAAGAGCAACCATGTGAACTTGTAGAACATTTGAATGTAGAGTCCCATTTTAAGGTCCATTTAGACTTTTCTTGAAATTAGAACTAAAAGGACAAGTAAAAAGTAGAGATAAAAGGCTCTATGAAAAATGCCCCAAATGCAAAATGCCCCAAAAAAAAAACGAAAAATTACCCAAAATAAAATTGGGCGAAAAAAAATGAAAAATGACCCAAAACTCAAGAACGAAATTTTCCCCAAAAATTATGAAAAATACCCCACAAAATTTATGAAAAATACCCCAAAAAAATATTCTTCTAAACAAATCTAGCATTTTTAAAAGACGAATGCGGTGGGGGCACGCCCCCCGCCGCATACGTCGTTATTAGTTTCTATACTGTCTATTTTTTTGGGTAATTTTTCGTTTTTTTTTTTGGGGCATTTTGCATTTGGGGCATTTTTCATAGAGCCGAGATAAAAGATGAAGTAAAAAATAGAGAAAACTCAGTAAAACAATAAGAAACTTAATTCTTAGGACCTATTTTAAACTTTATTATAGGTTAAAATAAATAACAAGTTTGATCTAGGTTGAATGTGTCCGAAAGATCGCATCATTAAGTCCATTTCACAAAAAAGTGAAGTTGGTCAGTTTACGCAGTGTACCGACGATATACTCACCTTTTGCTTTCATTCCGTAAAGGAATTATTCCTTCCTCAGACAAGTCTTTGCCATATGCCCTCGTTTAGCACATTTTGACAATTGTACGGAAGCTGCATGTTCTAAGTATTCTCAGTGTGATTATCTTACTTACTTACTCAATTTCCCTTTGCACCCCATGAATGAGGTATGGGATAGCTTCTCGCGTTGTTGTGAAATAACACGCTTTCTATTTTTAGATTCACAACTAACGGCACCTACTTGTTTATCGACGAATGCGAACGTCACTGTTTGAGAAGCTCTTACTAGACACGACGATTGAATCGACCCTTAAATACTGCGAAGTTGCTGTCAACAACATTCGAGGGGAGCCGACAATGAAAGAACAATTTTTTTTTAAGATGGCTGGAGCCAGGTTTGAACCTGCGATCTCCCGCATGGTAGTCGCGTGTTCTAACCACTATGCCACGGCCGGTGTGATTATCACTCGTTTTAATACTGGGATTTAGAAAGCTGTCTCCTATACGTTTAATGCTAAATTGGTTACACACTTAACAAACTAAATAAGATAGTCGTCGTGAGACTAAATTTTATCCATCTTAAGACTTAGTAATTCCACCCGGATAGGACTTGGTCCATAACATATTACAAATATAAGGAGATGTTTCAAGTAAACTTTACAGAGGTTATATTGAACATTTGTATAATGAACATTTTAAACAATAAAATCAATACACAACAATGTCATTTATAAAGCAAACTACGTTACTTGTTTAAACAAGTGCTTGTTACAATTCTTCAGCATAACGCCATAGAAATACGAAATAGAAAGTCTTATGAACCCTAAATGTATTATGTATATATAAAGGCAAGTTGAAAAAGCTTTTACTTAATCATTTTAAACACCCATGAGACTAAACTAATTTATCAAATATTTCTTTCTCATAGTAAAATTCAAATGTGAATATATAAAATTCTGTAAACAGTTTGCATTGAATAGTTTTCCATTTGTTAAGATATCTCCCAAACACTATTGGGAGATTTGTCATTATATCTTTCAATAGTTTTCAATCACAGAGGGTTATCACCAACTACCTTAGGTTTTTCGTTTTTATATTATAGTTTTAAATTATCTGTTATAAAAAATAACAATATGTAAATTAAATTTATTGATCTTTGTTTGTGGTCTCCCTTAAATGACATTAAACACTACACTTTCACACGGTTGAAATCGATTAATTGATGCATTGCCATTACCGTGGACATTATTCATGTCGATACCTTTATGTTAAACTTTTTTTCAACAAATATCGAAAAGATAAATATGTTTTAAATATTTTATGAATATGTATTTATATTGGCGTCAATAGGTCATTACTTAGAGGATAAGAAATGTTATCTTCAATACACTTTTCAGTAAATAGAAGTTGTTGGATTGATTATAAAAAACGATGGTTGATTTTTAACTTATGGGGGTATGGCAATACCTATGTAAATACAGCATATGTGAAATCAAAATTTTAAGGTTAATTTGGTGCTCCTGCCCTGAATTTTGTGTCATATGTACAAGTGGTATTTGTGTTAGGCTGAAGTGCAATAGATCCCTAAATGAAACCAAAGGTGCCATAACCTTTGTTATGTTGTTGAACATATAAAACAGTGGTAGGCATAACCGAACGCACGCACACATCTACATGGTGTACTTGTGTACGGTCGCACAAGAAAGGTCAGGTCTGTGCAATTGTACACGGTGAAAATGTTGTGCTCTCCCAACAAGTGTTGAATGTTGTTGATCTGTCTTTACTTGTTTGTGTTGAATTTAAAACAAGCTTTTATGACGTTAATTTCGTAACACTCAAGCAGAGACTGACTGTTTTGAATCAAATAAAGCTTTCGAGCACGTGTTAATCGCCGATCGTCTCTGTGTAAACACACGATTATTGCCTCGCGAGGCAAAAATAAAAATTCGAGTAAAAATGTATTTACTTAATTCATTGTTTACAATGAAATATATATCGAAATATGGGTTTACTATTTATTCCAAATTTTTGGAACTTGTTTTGGGACTCAATTCTGAGAACTGGACGTGAAAGTAGCCACAAAAAGAAGAAGTTCTGCATCATTCGTTTTGTCAAGTTACATGCCATAATAATATAATATCGATTTGAAGTTAGTAAGTATCGTATAGGGGAATTTATCACGTTTTAGGCTCTTTTGTTTGACATAGCATAAATACTATATGGTGGCGTATGATTATCATAAGTAATATTCTACGTAAATCATACGTCACGGAGTACAACAAGTTTTATTGTAACTGCTACAAAATAAACCCAGTTCAAAATCATTTGATGAATGGAAAAATGAAACTGTTGCTTATGTGGGGAAACGTTATATAAACAGATTAAAGGAACTGCAATTCTTAATTTTTAAAATTTGTTTCAGCTAAATCGAACTAGTGGTTCTCGAGTTATGTCAAACAAAAGAGGCTAAAATGTGGCAAATTTCCCTATACGTTACTTGCTAACATCAAATCGATTTTAAATTATTATGGCATGTAACTTGACAAAACGAATGATGCAGAACTTCTTGTTTTTGGGGCTACTTTCAAATGCAGCTCTCAGATTTGAGTCCCAAAATCAATGAGCTGAAAAATGTTGTATATTTGCAATTTTCCTCTTAAGTCCTTAAACATTAACTAGAGGAAGCGGCATCTTAGAGCAAACACTTCTCTACAATAAATACACACATTCTACATTAAAACTCTATTAAATGCAAAAAACACACATGACGCACACATCTAAATCCACACACATAAATTGTATACACGTATAGAGCAAGAGATATGTACACATGTAATTTTAGACATCCTTTTACACATTTGTCAAAATATTTACATTTTGTTTAACAAACAACTAAAACAAACCATTTTTTTCTCTCCCTCTCTCTCCCCCTCTCTATCCCCTTTCTACAGTTCTACGACAACAAGACGAACCTTAAGGCTGGCTGGTGAAAAAGTGTTGTGATAATTCTGCAACTAACATTGAGTTCACAACGGCAACAACAGCAACAACAACAATAACTATGGCCACAGAAATGGCAACATAAATAATGAGATACCAGCAACAAGAACAAACAATATGCTTTCAACGTTGCAACAGACAAAGGCTACAACAACATACGTAAGATTGCAACAAAAATGTTGTTACTTTTACGGACAAAAATTAAAATGAAACTAATTTGCAAAAAAGCAAAAGCTTCAACGATTACGGTTTGAAAAGAGCGCGCGCGGAAAAAAAGCAAAAACGAAAAAACGGCAAAAGTAAACGTACAAACGCTAATGGCTTAAGCAAAACAAAAAACGGACAAACCGAAAAAGAGTTAAAGCAAAAAAAACCAAACAACGCGAAAAAGTCTAAGATAACATAACAAATAGAATAAATATATTTGTATGCATACAAGAAAATTACTTTGAAATTAACACACAACGAAGTGCCGAAGACGAGCAGTCGCACAAAACGCTGCTTGCCCATCTTGAAGCTGAGAAAACAAATTGAATTGACGTTAAGCAGCAGCAGCCGCAACAGCAACATTAGTAAGAGATCCTCTAAAAGGCGGCACTTTTCAAAAATTCCGTTCTCTTTCTGTTTAACAACAAATATCAACGCCGCGGTCTATGCTTTAGACGGTGAACTGCGAGGGGGCAACGGTTATATGACGGTTACGGCGGCGACTAGAACGCCGCAGTTGCCGCCGTCAAAGACCACGACGAGAATGAGAATGATGATGACGTTCTGTGGACAAGTGAAAAATTTGCCAGCAGAAGACCAAAGACAACAAGAAGAACAACAACATCAACAGATACAACACATTTTACAAGGTGATGAAGGTGAAAAAGCCAGCCTAGCCAGCAATGAGCAAATGTCGGCAAAAAACAACAACAGCATTGTAGAAACGATATCAGCCAGCTTGCCATGGGTTGATGATGATGATGACGACGACTACGATGATGCTGTGCCAGTGCTAAGTGTTGATGATACATCTTCTAGATTTTCTAAAAATAATGCAAAAATCGTTTGGAACAGCATGACAAATCAACACAATTCGCAAAACAATACAAAGCGTAATGTTAACAGCAATAATGATGATGTTGCAGCGGCAGCCAAAACTCATCACCAGCCAAGGCAGCAGTATCTACATACCTATGCACATCATCATGCCCAACATCAGCACGACGAAGACGAAGTAGAAGGAGTTCATACGCCATTATTTGTAAATAGTTTATCACAAAATGTTTCACGACGACAACGACGACGAGGGCGAAGGGTCGCCGCCGTGGCACCAACACTAACATCATGTGTAAGACAAAACGTTGTAGCAAAAGACTGTATTCCTGTAAATGGCCATCATCTTCACCATCAGCATCATCACCCGTGCCAGCATCAGCATCAGGAACATCAAACAAGGCCACAAAGACGGCCTCCGTCCATGTTAACACCATTAGTGAGATATGCGTTGACACAACTCATTTGTTTAGCGCTAGTGATATCAGCCATGATGACGACGACAACAACGGCGGCATCAGCTTCGGCCACAAATCACCAACAACAGCCAAGTATTACCGTCTCCCAGACAGCGCCATCGCCTGCGCTGTACACATTTTTAGCTTCGAACCCGGGACGCCATGTCTACACCTCAGCTTTTCCCCGAAGACGCACGGCCGATGGCTCCTCACTAATGCAATCACGCGCCGTTGACACCCGAGTACAGTTTGAAGTACTCGAAGGTCAACCGAAAGGTACAGTGGTAGGCTTTATACCCACAAGGCCCGACTTTACCTATCGCTTTAACGAGCCTCCTCGAGAGTTTACCTTGGATCAGGTTAGCGGTGAAATAAAAACGAATATGATATTGGATCGTGAAGGTATGAGAGACCGCTACGATTTGGTGGTGCTGTCGTCCCAACCCACGTATCCCATCGAGGTGCGCATAACTGTGCTCGATATCAATGACAATGCTCCCGAGTTTCCTGAACCCAGCATAGCAGTGTCGTTTTCCGAAAGTGCTGCCAAAGGCACCCGCTGTTTGCTAGATGCAGCCACTGATTTGGATGTGGGCACGAATAGTGTCACCGACAACTATACCATTGTGGAGGGCAATGTCGACAACAAATTTACGCTGGCTGTCACCTCTAATCCTAGTGGCGATGTTTCTTATTTGCATTTGGAGACCACAGGTGACTTGGATCGAGAGTCAAGATCCTTTTATCGTTTGAACATCTCTGCGGTGGATGGTGGCAAACCGCCCAAGTATGGTTTTCTGCAGGTGAATGTGTCCATTATCGATGTCAACGATAATCCACCCGTGTTTGATCACAGTGACTATACCATATCGCTAAATGAGTCTGTGTCCCCCGGCAGTACGGTTCTGCAAGTTATGGCCACCGATCGGGATTTGGGTGACAACAGTAAGATAACCTATTACCTAGCCGACACGGAAACCCAGTTTACAGTGGATCCAGAAACGGGTGTAATCTCTACCACCGAACATTTGAATTGCCCGCAGCAGACGTGTCCTACATTTTCGCGCCCCGGTGGATCTTGTCCCAAAAGTTGTGTGTTTACCGTTTTTGCCAGGGATCATGGATCGCCACGCCAGGATGGCAGAGCGTATGTAACCGTCAACCTATTGGACACCAACGACCATGACCCTGTAATACGTTTCCAGTATTTTCCACCCACCGGCTCTTTTGCTACCGTCGACGAAAATGCCATCAATGGCAGTGTAGTGGCTGCCGTATCAGTCGTGGATATGGATGAGGGTCTGAATGGTGAAACCGCCATACGCATTACATCGGGCAATGAATTGGGTCACTTTAGACTGGAAAAGACTCCCTCTTTCGATATTGTAAGGGTAAATGGCGTTTTAGATCGAGAGGAGATTGGCAAATACAATCTGACCGTGGTGGCCACCGACAAGGGCACACCTTCGCGTACCGCCACCTCTTATCTGATAATTCATGTCAACGACGTCAATGATCACGAACCGGTGTTTGAAAAGTCCGAATACTCGGCAGTGTTAAGTGAATTGGCTCCGCCTGGCTCGTTTGTAGCCTCCATCGCTGCCACCGATGAAGACACTGGTGTGAATGCTTTGATATTTTATGACTTTGTATCGGGTAACAACAATCAATGGTTTGCCATAGATTCGGCTACTGGATTAATAACCACCCAGGCGGCATTGGATCGCGAAGTAGAGGGCTCGGTCGAGCTGAGCATATCGGCGCGTGATGGCGGCCCTAATCCCAAGTGGGCGTATACACAGCTCAAGGTTACCATACTGGATGAGAACGATGAGGCACCACAGTTTACACAGAGCCACATCAATGTCAGCCTAAGTGAAGCAACACCACCGCATACCTTAATTGCCATGTTAACAGCGAACGATCACGATCAGGGCACAAATGGTTCAGTGACTTATACGCTGGCCACGGTAACCGAGAGAAAATATCCTGAACAATTCCAGCTAGATACTCTAACAGGCCAATTAACGACGAAAAAAGCCCTAGATCGTGAATTACAACAAAATTATGAAATTTTAGTAATCGCACGTGATCAAGGTACACCACCAAAATCATCCACAGCGACGGTAAATCTCCACATAGAAGATGTCAATGATAATGCGCCAGAATTTTATCCGAAAATGTATTTTCATGCGTTGGCGTTGCCAAGTCAAGGTGGTGGTGGCGGTGGTGGCAGTTCTGCTGTGGCAACTTTGCAAGATCTTGACATTGTAAACATGCTGCAAAAGCCATTATTAAAAGTTTTTGCTACTGATCGTGATGAGGGTGATAATGCCTTAATTACTTATACCTTAAATACAGGTGGTGATGGTTTATTTGTTGTCGATACATGGTCAGGTTCGATCATGTTCAGCTCTAAGGTTATAAAAGCAACCACGACAGCAACGACAGCCACAGTCGCTGGAGCGACATCCACATCCTCCTCCTCATCGTTGTCGTCGTCGTCGGCCACAGTCACAGCCGCAGCAATGCAAGATATTTTACATCACTTTACAAAGCCATTGTATAAGCTCCACATTACAGCCAAAGATCGTGGTGAAAGGCAAAGTGAACAAGATGCTGTGGTCGAGATAATAATGCAAGAAAAGCTACAAACCTTAGACTTTGATTCCTATTCGCAAACCTATGAGTTTCAGCTGAGCGAAGATAATGCCTTCGAAATGCCGCACATTGGCCGGGAAGTGGGTCAGGTACAAATCAAGCCACAGCAACAGTTGGCCTCCTCGGAGTCATTGGAGTACTACATAGTGTTTGGAGACCCAGAGGAGAATTTCTTGATAAATAGAAAAACCGGAGTGATTACTACAAACAAGCCCATAGATCGCGAACAGGGCAATCAGTATCAGTTGGAGGTAGTGGCTCGCCGTGGTCTAGCCTATGGCAAGTGTTTGGTGCATGTTGCAATACAAGATCTCAACGATAATCGACCAGTATTTGCGCAAGAGCGAGATGATGAAATCTATTTGGCCGAAAACTCAGCTGTGGGTCAAGAAGTCTACATAGCACGAGCCAGAGATCGCGATTCGGGCAATAACAGCCGCATCACCTATACGCTGACCTTCAATCCGGATATGTTGTTTCGCATTGGACCCTCGACGGGTGTGATTTATCTGCAGAAGCCAATAAAAGCTGAACCAGGCTCTAGTCTGCAACTCGAACTGACAGCCACGGATCATGGCAAGCCTAGTCTATCTAATAAGCATGCCATAACGGTCATCATCACCGATGTCAACGATCATACGCCGGTGTTTGAATACACCTCCTACGAAACCTCGCTGCTTGAATCTACACATGTCAATGAGCGCTTTTTCTCCGTCGCAGCCCACGACAAAGATTTAGAGCTTAATGGTCGTCTGTCCTATGAAATTATTGAAGGCAATTTGGCGCAGAAATTTGGCATCTTCCCTGATGGTTTTCTTTTTGTCCGGTCGGGTCTGGATCGCGAGGATAAAGATTACTATGCTCTCACGGTAAAGTGTCACGATGCCGGAGAGCCCCAGAGATCTGCCGAGGTGCCTGTAATTATACACATCATCGATGAGAACGACAATGCGCCACAGTTCACCAACAACTCGTTTACCTTTAGTCTGCCGGAAAATGAACCAGCCGATGCGTTCGTGGGTAAATTAACCGCCTCCGACAAAGATATTGGTAGAAACGCCGAACTGATATACACTCTGGCCTCTCCTGTTAAGGATTTTACCATAGATTCTCGCAATGGTTTCATTAAAGCCCTGCGACCTTTTGATCGTGAAGAATTGATTCAAAGAATGCCATCATTGTCGACATCGTCGTCTTCGGGTCTTATGAATGGTCTGGCGGGAGCCCACAACTATATCCTATTGGAGGCCATAGTGGCTGACAATGGAACACCCCGTCTTAAGGATAAGGTTAAAATTAAAATAATCATCACCGATGTCAATGATAATGCACCGGAATTCGTCAGAGCTCCATATCGCGTTCAGATTTCCGAAGGTTCTTTGGTGGGCACACAGATCATGAGAGTTTACACCAACGATTTGGATGAGGGTCTCAATGGCGATGTCTACTACTCCATTGTTAGGGGTAATCAGGAGGGCCGTTTTGTCATCGACGATGCTACGGGACAATTGTCGCTGGCCCGTAAATTGGATCGTGAATACCAAGAGGAATACAAACTGGATGTTATGGCTAAAGATGCCGCCATAGAGGGACAACAATTGAACTCAACTACTACGGTAACAATAGAGGTCCTAGACGAAAACGATGTGGCCCCAAAGTTTGTTGAAAGCCTCACAGAAGTCACCGTGCTGGAAACCACAGCAGTGGGTACAGAACTCATGCGTTTCAAGGCAGTGGATTTGGACTTGGGCATCAATTCACAGATATCGTTTTCTTTGACTGCGGGCAATCGCAAGGACACCTTTCACATAGATTCGAACAGTGGTATTTTGTATCTGCACAAACCTTTGGACTATGAAGAAACCACCGCGTACAATTTAAATATCACCGCCTCGGATGGCGGTTCACCACGTCTATGGAGTACCACGGTGTTTACCGTACATGTGCAAGATGAAAACGATAACCCGCCTAGTTTCCCCAACACGGCCATTGTAAGACAAATCAAGGAAGGTATTGATTTAAAGACTCCCATTGTGACGGTAACAGCTGAAGATCCAGACTCGGGACTAAATGGCAAAGTTACCTATAGTATTGTGAAACAGGAACCGGAACTTACGGGGGGCAGACACTTTGGCATTAATACACAAACTGGTGTTATACACACCTTAAGAGAAATTGATCGCGAATCTATTGACACATTTCGTCTGACAGTGGTGGCCACTGATCAGGCTCAGAAACCGGAAATGCAGCTGTCCGCTGAAAAACTTGTCACCGTCATTGTTGAGGATATCAACGACAATGCTCCGGTGTTTGTGTCCATGAATGCTGCCATTCTACCATCTAAGAATCAACAAATGTATGCACAAAATCGTGATGGGGCCCTCATTATGCAAGTCCATGCCACCGATGCCGATTCCTCGAGCAATGGCATTGTAACCTACGAACTCGTGTCGGGTAATACAGAACTCTTTAGACTGCAGCGCAATACCGGCGCCATAGTGCTAAGAAAACCTATTGCAAAACCAGAAGTGCGTTATCAACTTTCGTTGAAAGCTACCGATGAGGCGGTACAAAATGAACGTAAAAGCTCGGATGCTTATATAACCATTATTGCCACAAGTCCTGCGGGCGTTATGGGACCAGTGTTTGATCAACGTGAACAAAGTGGTTCGGTATATGAAAATGAACCTATCGGTACGAGTATCTTAACCGTAAGTGCTCGTTTAAATACGGCTGAGATTGAATACTATGTGACGAATGTTACGGCGGTCGGTACGGGTACGGCTGCGTCAATATATGCCGCGGGTTTGGCGTCCTCTTCGTCGCCGTCCTCGTCATCATCGAAAATGTTAAATGAACGTTTGTTCGATATAGACACAAAATTGGGTATACTATCGACCGCCAAGGAATTGGATCGTGAGGCGGGCGCTGATATGTATGAAGTGGAAGTGTATGCCGTGGCGTTAGGTGGCAGTCCAAGGACAACAAGTACTAAGGTAAGTGGAAATTGTATTATGATGAAAATAAGGGAAATTTACAGATTTTAATACTAAAGACTATGAACATAATTTTAGAATTTCTACTCTAAAACTATCTACAATGTTAAAAAAAACTATTGTCTTATGCTGTGATGTTTTATTACACTCAACTCCTTACTACATAGTAAAATTAACACTATGCAGTAAAATTTCGACATCAGTATTCCTACGACATTTGTTTGATGAATTACACAGTACAACACAAGATTTTGGGACTCAACTCTCAGAACTGCACGTGAAATTTACACCCAAAAGGGGAAGTTCTGCATCATTCGTTTTGTCAAGTTAAATACCATGATAATTTAATATCGATTTGAAGTTCGTAACTGTCGTATAGGGAAATTTGTCACGTTTTAGGCTCTTTTGTTTGGCATGTCAGAATAATGATTACCTTTTTCTACTTATTTGGCAGAAGAAAGTAATTCCAAGCGCTTTGGCCTCTTTCGCTGGGTCCAAATAGTTTGAGAAGTATTTTTCTCTTGAAGACACCCAAAACAGATTAATTATTAATTGTTTTGTTTACGGCGGAGCTAATTTAGACAAAGACATGTACCACTTCATAGTTATGGTAGTCAACGTTCATGTAGCATCCCAAACGAGTAGACTCTTTGTTTGTTGAAACATATCACCTTGTTTTGTCCTTATTTATCACCAGACTTACTTCTGCCGACTGTTTCTCAATGCTTGAAAAGGCGGAAGTAACACCCTAATCCCGCGGTAGTTGTTGCACATACTTGGATTGTCTTTCTTAAGCACAAGACATATTTAGAACACTCAGATTCCAATTATAGGGAATGTATTCCTTTAGTTGAAATTGTGTTTCTGACGTTATCAGCACATCGCCTCAGGCCTTAAAAATCTCTGCCGGCAGTCCATGGGCAGCAGCAACTTTATTGTTTCTAAGCCGTGCAATTGCCGTGCTGATATCAGCTCGGTGGTGGACAATCTACTCCGTCGTTGATGATTGGCATGATTTAAAGATTTATGAGCAGAGCACGAAAATATCCCCTCAATAGTTGCAGCACGTACTGCGTGTCCGGGACTAGATATCAACCTCTGTCCTTACAGGTGGGGATCCTTGGTTTTAACGTTTCGGTTGAACTTTCGGGTTTCACCTCTTTCCGTGCCCCGCTGTTTTCTGCCATAGACCCTATTCTGCCTGAAGAGGCGTTTTGTCACTCACTTCTTCGTCTTCTTACTTCGTTCCTTCACAGCACGTGTTACCATTGGCTGCAGTATTGTCTTGTATAAAAGGTCCATTTAGCATTCTTTATCGTACCAGGGCTTGCCTGAGCGTGGTTTTTCATAATAGAATACTTTTTCGTTTTCGTCCTAGAATACTGAGAAGGCTGTCACTGTGTGTCGGGAATATCAGAATAAAGGGAGTTTGTTTGCAGTGTAAATAAGTATTGGTTAGGAGTTGTTGGCATTGGCTATCACGGTGGTATGCAGCTTTGTGATGTCAAGATTCATATGTGTTTGTGTTTTGGCGGGCTATTGTTGTACCTATGTGGTAATCTTAGTCTATAAATGCACCACGCATCACTCGAACGTCCATAATGCTTGAGACCGACCATGCATCGATTACCACGTGAATAAACTGGTTTCTTGTCTTGTGATTAAAGGTAGTATAGATTTCTTTGTAGTAACTGAGAGAATAGGTTTCAGTAGGCATTGGCTATCTCGGTGGTATGTAGCTTTGCGATGTCTAGCATCATTTGCGTTTGGTTACAAGCATTTCTAGGGCTACTGAATCGCGTTCGTAGCTTAGCTACAGCTAGGTGGTGTTCCGAGCCTATATTTGCACCGCACATCACACGCATGTCCATAACCCTAGAGTAATGCCTTCCATCAATTACCACGTGATTAATCTGGACTCCTGATATTTGGTTTGAGATATCCAATTTTGCCTTGTAAATATCTCTATGCTGGAATCTTGATCCACTCTCTATCATGTTTCGCGCCGTCACGAATCTAACCAGTTTGATTTCGTAAGTAAAGGTGTTGATGTATAGACTGCTCAACCAAGAACATTTCTCTTACTAGTTTTGCATTAAAATGTCCCAGAATAATTTTATTGTTATTCCAACGGTCATGTGTTTCCTCCTCGTCTTTATCTTCCGTCGAGGCGTATACACGAATCAACGTGATGTAATTATATTTCGGATTGTCACTTACAAGGTTAAACTGCGTTACCAAAGGTCTAGGTCTCTTGCCAAATTTGAATCCCCATTCAAATTCATGTCTTCCTGCATGACAGTTGTAAAACATATCACAGTTCTTTTGTCGTGTGTAACCCTGTCACGTCCGTCGCATTGTCTTTATAGCCAAGGACACCCGCCAATTGGATAGAGGCACTTGAAGTTTAATTGTTAAGGATCACTCTGAGTTTGCCAAGCTAAGCCGAGCTCTAACTTGCATCACACTCCCGACGCCCTCTACTCAAACAATGTACAATAAAAATACGGTAGAGGTACCACCTCTGCGGCGAGTTTTGACATTTCAGGTACCCTAAGAAAATGTTTTGGGGTCGTCAACCTTTGGGAGTTCTTGTCTTTTCTTTGTAATTAGTGAGAGTGTCTTATTAGGAGCGGACTATGGTCAATACCGAAATCGCTGGTGAGTCTTAAGTCTACAGTGTGGAGTTGCAGAGGTGTTAAGATAGGCCTCTTCTTGGCCAAAGGGGTTATGACTCATACTGCCATACCCAATTTGGCATCCTATGGGTAGCCAATTGCGGTAGCTCCCAAGATTGTCGACTCCTATTCTTAGGTAGGTCAATATCGCTTAGGATATATTGTTATTGTGTTAACAATCGCATTTTAATTTGCTCAGTGCGCTTAGCACACCATGGGAAAGGCCTTCACGACGAGACTTTTGTAAAACTCTCATAGACTCTGTTACCTTCTCCTTAAGACTCATTGGCGGTAGCATGCCGTTATGGTTGGTCATCATTGCTTCCTCTCACATTTGGTACCCTTGAACAGATGCCGAGAACTTGTGATATGTCCTTGATGTTGTGAGGTGCTTGGGGACATGCACAGAGAGATTCTGATTCTTCATAAGTGAGCAACGATCAAAGTTTTCGAATGAGAGAAACCAAAAGCTACCAAAAAAAAATATAGAAATGGTTTTTAATATTGTTGCATAGAGTTATTATGAGGTGATCATTTCAGTCTAGTCGATATATAATAAATATCAATAATTACTTCGTTATGTATTGCATTATATGAAAATACTTAGTTATGAAATTTAATTATTAACACATTGACCGGAAATAATAATTTGTAAGCATATCATATACAACAATCTTTGGAGTCTGGAAAAACATCGCAGACTGCTATAAAACAAACAACAAAAATATAAAAAAATAAATTCAAAAACCCAGAGAGCTATAAATGACAACCATTTAAGTTCGTGACAAATGTGACAACATCCACCAAACTGCCACAACAAAGCACTCTCTGTAAAAGCTAATTCTATAATTCGCCATGTTGCTCCAGCCTAGTTTAATGGCAATTAGTTCTAATTTGCAGATACATCACAGCATCAATGGAGCCATTACATTACATTTGCAACATGTTGCCTATACAATTTTTATAGTTTTATTCTCATGTACAACACTCAGTGTTCTGTGGCAATGTGACCAAAGTTGATTTAACAATAAAAACTGGTTCAAATTTATAGCCCTTAAAGTCTTAAATTTCAATTTAAAAACACTTTTTTTTTACTTTGCTGTGCTGTCCTGTGTGTGTTTGGGGTGCCTGTGAAAGCCGCTGTCTCACTCTGTGGCAGGTAAACCACCACCGACACGATGTCACTCATACGCACTCAAATCTTAAGACTAGCAGGGGACAATCAGAAAGCAAAAACAAAAAACAAATACAACAACTTAAGGAGAGATATCTAAACACCTAAGTTATAGGATTCATTCATGCATACATTTTGAAATTTATAACATTTGTTATCAAATTTCGTGGTAATCATCATAAACTTTTGAAGACTCAACATAATTTCCAACCATTAACACAGCCAACACCAGGCCAACTGCCAGTCGGGGCAACAAGCAACCTACCATGGCCACTACCACCACCATCATCACCATCAATGTCATCATCATTACCAAAGGCAAGAGTTTCAAGCGAAAAAAAAACACAAATGCTGGAAAGGAGTGAAAAAGGACATATTGGTGTTGTTGTACACATGTACCCGCTCATATTGCGAAACGAAGTGTGAGACATAGTGCAGTAAGAAGAGAGAGAGAGAGGAAGAGAGAAAACAACAAAAAATAACAAAAATCAGCATAATAATTGTTTAACACTTCCATATGCACCAAATCCCTTGGTTCGACAACATCAGGGACAACACCTAGCCAGGGTAAATACACACACTCGTTGTGCACATACACACACACATGAGTGTGTTTGCAGCCATACACAGCTGTGTCGTATGCATTTGTTGTGGGCTGCTATGGCTGTTGTTAGTGTTAATAGTGAAATATCTTTGGTAATGATTTTTTAGTAGTGTTGTTATACAAGTGATATTTTTAATGCTTTAATTTTTTTTCTCCCCCCGTTTACATTTTGAGTTTGCCGTTTCTTAAAGCTTTCTTGTTACACAGGGAGCATTACTTATACTGATGGTGTAATTTGTGGCACTCTACGCGCCTAAGTGTTTGTTATAAGTATGAGACTCATGATAGACCAGAACAAAAAAAAGACAAATAAAGATTTTCCTTTGCTTTCTATGAAAGTGGTGTGAAGAGCTTCTTGCATTTGAAATCGACAATACGTTACTTTTTAGACTCACTTAATGGGATCTATAGTTTAACGACCTTGCTAAACATCGAATTTTGAGTTGTTTATAACAGACTAATGCCGACTGTTGCGATTAATCAAATAGGTTGTCTACAACAACGAGGAGACCAACGATGAAATAAATAGCTAGTGGAATCTTCATTATGGCAGGGTTACATAACATTTGTATATATATTACTTAAGTATTCTGTTAATCATTCAACAATTAAACAAAAGACTTAAGACACGAACTTTATTGGATTTAGGACTAAATTCTGAGAACTGCACGTGAAAGTGGCTCAAAAAAGATGAAGTTCTGCATCATTCGTTTTGTCAAGTTACATGCCGTAATAATTTAATATCGATTTGAAGTTAGTAAGTATCGTATAGGGGAATTTGTCACATTTTAGGTTTTTTTGTTTGACATAACTCGAAAACCACTAGTCCGATTTAGCTGAAACAAATAAAAAATAAGAATTACAATTCCTTTACTCTGTTCATATACGTTACCCCTACATAAGCAACAGTTTCACTTTCTCACAACAACTCTTGTAAATCAAAACTTCTATTAGCGATAACATGAAATGGATCTCAAACCGAACAATGAAAAACATATTCATATTTCTGCACAGATCGACAATAACAAACAAAAGCATAATACGGCACCATACAACAATATAACAAAAGAGCCTTAAGTGACAAATTCCCCAATACGGTACTTACTAACTTCTAATCGATATTAAATTATTATGGCATGTAATTTGACAATACGAATGATGCAGAACTTCTTCTTGTTGGGGGCTACTTTCACGTGTAGTTCTCAGAGTTGAGTCCCAAATCATGTGTTGTACTGTGTAATAGTAAAGTAATCTGTCGCGCAGTTTAAGTGCTAAATTCTACCCCATGTTTTATAATAATAGAGATTCAAAATTACTTATAAAGCATCACCGAACCGAAAGTTATCTCCTCATTGATTTTAGTGCACTCAATGGGAGCTTCAGTTTAACAAGAAGTTTCTACACTACTAATAATATCTCCCATTACGAGGAGGCCGCCGATCAATTACATATAGACATTGGTGACAGAACTCGAACCTTTACGTTCTCACCATTATGCCATCGTTACAGAACATTTCTGTATAGCTCATTTTTATTAAATGCCGCTTTTAAATAATAAACAAAAGACTTAAGACACGAACTTTATCAGTGAATATAAAAGTGAAGTGTTAAGTGGCGCAAGATATGTATCAATTTTAAAATATTTTACTATTTTTTTGTTCAACACATTAACAAAAGACTTAAGACACAAACTTTGTTAGTGTAATATAATAGTCGTGTTTAGTGCCGCAATTTGCTATCTCAATTCTAGTTCATCTATTTAAGTAATTCACTTTCAAAACAACTATTTTATACCGCATCACAACCAATTTGGTAGTTATTAACCTCAAAAACAACTCATCTCCCCGCTTGTAGTGCCACTAGTTTCTAAACTCCATATACATACATTGTTACACATATATAGATATCATTGTTTTTATCTTCTCATGCCAACACACGCACAAGCTTAACAAAAACGACATTTCAAAAATATGCTGTAAAACATGACCACAGATGTTGTTTATCTCCACTTTTAGGGTATTCCATATTCGTTGAGTACCGTCGCAATACATAACATTTAACACTTCTCGCTTTTTGTCTACATCATACTCCCTGGGGTAAACACAACGCATAAATGTTGCAGAGCATATTTCTGTTTCTAGTCATACTGATGTGACGGACGGCACATACTGCGGGTGAGGTGTGGTGGTAGAGATAGAGAGAAAATCTTAGCAAATAGCATAAAGGTGTAAAACTCTATGAGTTTTAATGTATTAAGGCTATCAGTGTAAATTTTGCAGTTATGGTTATATGCGTAAATGTCTGGGACAATTTCTTGTCTATCGTCTGGTGTGTATTCTGTTGTTGTTGTTGTTGTTGTTGTTATTGCAGTTCTAAGTGTTTCAATTAGAGTGGTGGTGGCGGCGATGGCGATGGCAATGTTGTACACCAATTGAAGGCGTTATATTGCACATTTTTTGCTGTTGATTTACGTAACATGTTTGTCAAAATGTAATAAAAAGCAATTTGTGTGCGCAACAACTTGTGGGTAGAATCAAAATTTGCTAGGAGAAATAAAAAAATGCTAGAAAATGCTTTAGATTTCTTCGTGATGGCATTTTTGGCATGAAGGAGAGTAGTTTGTACACGAAGAATGTGTCCGGCTAAACTGCGGAGCACCAAATGTAATGAAAACAAATTGGGTCGAAAATGTTTAATGTCAAGTAAAAATTATCGTAAAGTTTCACGTTCGTAAAAATTTCAATTAACAGAAAATTTTATAAAGTAGATGAGGTCACCCCATTCTATAGTTTATAGTTATTTACATAAATTTATCTGTACTTGCTATTACAAAATTTGAATAGATATTAACGAATATGATAACATATGTGACTTTTAATCGGGAATTTTATTTTGAACCTATAATTTAATAAATTGACCGACCGTGGCATGATGATTACTACTTTCAGTTTTGGATTTCGGTATCAATTTAAAATGGTTTTTAAGAATTATTTAGCATTTTTTATAAATAGAAGAAAAATATCCAATGACGACGGGTGTAAAAAGTATTAAAATTTTATAAAATGTATCACCATATTAATTGTATATTGTATTTATAAAATTAGCCCTGCTGATTTGATTTCTTCGTTATTAACAAGTTCATTTTAACAAAAAAAAAAAAACAAATAACCTTGAAACTACTAACTTACACTCGCATAGATTTTGTGCACATTAACACCATAAAAACTACAAGAAATATTTAAGATTATGTGTACTATTAAACGTCAGTTGCATTTAAAGTGACTTACACATTATGTTACAATGGAGAATAAACTGCAGCATAAATTTAAAGCGTGAAAATAAAAAACTTGCTTAAGATTTATATGAATTTTGAATGTTCTTGGCAATGTGTTTAATTTATGAGCCAATATTAATAATTTCATATAATAGAGAATTAAATGTGGAATTTATTTAAATGAAGTCTTGTATACAAATATATCAACTCAGTAGCAATTGTTGCGAAGTAAAAACATAAGTTTGGAACTCTGAATTGTAAGGATATTGTTATACCGCACATCAGGACGAATCTTATATGATAATTAAGTTTAGTTCAAAGTAACTGCAACCCTTTGAATTTTTAACAACATTCTTTTATGGAAGATAAACTGGGTTCAGTTGTTGAGAAAGTATTTGAAATTTACTTCTAATACTAATTAACAAATACCCAAGAACTCTTCAGGGGTATTCTAAAGGTTTTTTGAGCATCGGCTAAAGAAAACCAGTAAGGCTTACATATACCATCACCCTCAGTACAACAAAAACATTTTCTACTATACTAATATTATTACTCGATTTCTAAAGTGTGAGGATTGGTACATTTGTATGGGAGCTACCAGAAGGGGCGTGTCTAGACTTCCAGATTATTTCTACAAAACTTGATCATGTTATGCCTTTACTAAATACAAAATTTGGGCACGATGACGTTGGGTGTATTGATATTATTACTCCATCTCTATAGTGGGCGGTACCAGATGGGTATGGGAGGTACCAGATGGGGCGTGGCTAGACTTCCAACTTTATAATGTTAAAGTTTTAATAAAATAAGAATTTGGGTACTCTCACGTTGGATTTATTGATATTATTACTCCATCTCTTTTGTTAATAATATTAATCGATTCCTGAAGTGGCGATACCAGATGGGTATGGGAGGTACTAGATGATGCGTGCTAGACTTCCATTTTTTTTTTCTCAAAAACTATATCCAGTTAAAGCATTTATAAATAAAAAATTTGGGTACGATCACGTTGGATTTATTGACATTATTACGCCATCTCTATAGTGGGCGTGGCTAGACTTCAAATTTATTTTTTCCAAAATTTTATCCTGTTATAGATTTATGACATTTAATGAATTTTCATTGTTAGCCAGCGTTGCAAAAACGCCAACTTCAAATGGGTGTACAAATCTCGCACTAAACTAAAAAACCCTTGAGGGTATTGTTATGTATGACGTAAACTTTCATTTGCCTTTGGTTTCATGCCATTCCGATTTTGGTTGTAATTATATAATCGGCATACGCGAGCATCCTGCGATTCTCGTTAATGCGAGTAATAGTTGTGTTTACTGCAGCTTTTCCAGTGTTCATCTCTCTCAGAATGTCAAAAAGATCGTACAATAGACTATGGCCCTGCCTGAAGCCTTGTTTGGTAGACAGTAGTTTGGTCAAATGTTTGCCTATCTTTACTCTTTACTTTCGTTTCGCAAACTTGGCCATAGTATCTGAAAATTTTTGTTGAATCAGATTATGTAATGCAGTTTTTAAGTCGACGAAAATATGGTAAGTGTCGATCTGCCGACCGTATCATGATAATTAGATCATGCGACTACCTTACGTGAGTCCAGCGTTCGAACCATGTCTTTGTCATCCACACTTCCGCTCTTGCTTAGTATTGTCGATATGTGTAGAATCTGAATATGTTATATAGAGTCAATCTGCATTTCTAGTAAAAGCTTCTCAAACAGCTGACGTACGGATTCGTCTTTAAACTATAGCACCTGTTTTATGAGTCTGAAAATAGAAGCTCTCCCTGAGATGTCAATGGAATATGATTACATACATAGTAAGGGTCGAACAGCACATATTGGGTCTTCTCTAAGATTATTTGTTGTGCCAATATTAGAAGGAGTTTTCATAGGTGAATAATATTAGGCACATCTGAAATTCTCTTTTAATCTGTGAAAGGGTTCATGGACCTCTCTTAGATCCTGAAAATTAAAATTTTAAAGTAGGCACACAAAAATCGGCATATCCATTGATTCTATCAATCTATGACTAGATCTAAAATTTGGTCAATGTCGGACAAAGGATTCAAGGACCTCTCTTAGATCCTGTAAATTTAAAATTCATAGTAGGCACACCAAAGTCGACATATCCATTGATTCCATCAATCTATGACTAAATTTAAAATTTAGTCAATGTCGGACAAAGGATTCAAAGACCTCTCTTAGATCCTGAAAATTTAAATTTCATAGTAGGCATACCAAAGTCGGTATATCCATTGATTTCATCAATCTTTGACTAAATCTACAGTTTGGTCAATGACGGACAAAGGATTCAAGGACCTCTCTTAGAGTACACATTCAAAAAAATGACACCAAAAACGGTGAGGTCGCTTTGTTCTATTGAAGAAAACTCAACAATCCGCAAATTTCCGCAGCTGAAATTTACATCATATAGTCTGTAAATATTTGTAAACATTTTGCAACAAATTTGGTTATTAACTTCGATTGTCTTCGCAACTAAAACTCTAAGTGAAATTTAAGTCTACATACGAGTTAGTAATGAAATAGGCACATGTAATAAATTAATTTTATAAAATACACACAGCATGCTGAGAAGTTTTTAATTATTTTACATAATAGTTAATACCTTTCTTTACAATATTTAATTCTTCCAATGTTTATGCAATTTTTTTTAAAGAAATTTTTACGTTTTATTTTGGACCTTCACTTGAAAGTTACTCACGCTGCAAAACAAAATTATTGTCATAGTCTGCCTTTGGAAGCTATTCTTAAAGAAAACAGGTGGAATAAAGCAAAAACAATAGTAATTTAAAAGAGCAAAATCTATTGTGAGATAGTCTTGCCACAGTTTTACACAGAATATTGACTTAATTTTTTTATTTTTGGCCTATGGGACGACCACTGTGGTATGGGACGCAAGAAAGTATCATATCTCTCATTGAGGCCCTATATACGAATACCACATCCACATGCCGCATACAACACGAAGATGCTATTAGCAGCCACATAAATGTAAATGTAGGAGTTCGTCAAGAATGTCCACTAACGCCTTTACTGTTTAATGTGGTTATTGACAACATCATGGCGAAAGCAGCATTAACAGAAAGAGGCATCGTATGGCGTCTGAATGGCCGTCTATGCGGAAGGCATACATATATCTGTTGTCACCTAAATTTAATGACATGCAGCTTAAACTAAACGATATGAGTATTGAAGCAGAATCATGCGGCCTTAAAATGAACATACCCAAGGCCAAGGCAATGCGAGTTAATACAAATACATCTAACTTCAAACTACAACAGCAATATATCGAGGAAGTTCAGTCGTTATGCTATCTAGGATGCATCATAACATCATCCGGAGGCTCTAAAGAAGACATCATAAACCGCATTAACAAAACCAAACAAGCCATGTTTGGAAATCAAATTATATCTTGAGACGTACCAAGTTAAACTTTTTTAACAGCTGTGTGAAGTCAGTTGCCCTATACGGATGTGAATCATGGAATGCAGCACGTTGTGATCTGAGCCCTCCAAGTTTTCATTAATCGATGCCTTCGTCGAATCCTAAAAATCTTCTGGCCAAACATAATAAGCAACGATCAGCTCTAGGCATAAACTAGTCAAATCCCAGTCGAAACTCAGATCCGAAGATTAAAATGGAGATGGATTGGACATGCCTTGCGAAGACCACATTCCGACATAACTCGAAATGACATTAAATGAAATCCTGAGGGCAATCGCAGAAGAAGACGTCCAAGTCACACTTGGTGACGTCAGCTGGGCATAGAAATAGCTAGGTTACGTTAAGCTGCATTGTTGCCTTATATGAACAGTACTAATGTAGGTCTAATGTAGGTCTCATATTTCATACCCAAGTACACTGGATGCAGCTGTGATTTTATAATACGCATTATGCTGCTACTGTGTGTCAGGACCATCAGAATCAAGGCCGGTCAAATAGGAAATAGTTACTTTTGAGGATATATAATCTTGACTTTCTTTGCGTTTGATTACAAATGATTTTCGCATTGCTTAATATCGTCGTACCTTGTCTGCTATTTGGTATTGATTCGAATCTATATTTGCAGCATGAAACACACTCGCGTCCGTGCTGCTTGATACATATCTTCCATCTATTAACATAGGAGCAATTTGTTTTTTCTTTGTTTTGATCCTGATCATATCCATATAATTGTGTGGAAATCTGGTTTCACACACTTTCATACTTCTTGCCGATACGAGCATGATGAATTCTTTATTGTAGGTGTTATTGTGTAGGCTGAATTATAGCATCTTCCTTTCCTTAAATGGCTTATCGGTCACTTACAGGATTAAACCGCAAGGGCAAATGTCGAAGTCTTCTACTACCTATGAATCCACATAAAAATTCGTGTCTCTCTGCATCACATTTGCAAAAGATACCACCATTTTTTCGTTGTGTGCTTCCCTGTCCCGTCTATAGGTTTTCCTGCTTTTGATGTCGGCTAACCGATTTTTCTTAAATTCTAAAATCGCTTTATTTTAGTCTGCGCACATATTTGTTGTCGCGTGTACTTTATAAAATTTATGTTTTACTTAATTCAAAGAAAATCATCAACTTTACTTACATTTTCATAGGCATAAATGAATATTATTTGTTCAAATTCCGTGGACGCGAGAAAAAAAATATCTTATTATCCCTCAAACCGCTAACGGTAATTCTATAATTTATTAGTAGATTAACTACTTAACTATAGGTCACACTTCGTCTTATTCGAATTTAAACGCAGCCACATTGCAAGCGAAAATTTAGTTCTACCATAAAAACTAAAATCAAAAGACTTAAGACACATACACAATATCGTTTAGGAAAATCTTGTAGTTGATCTCAATCTACAGAATTTTAAGAGAACAGAAAAAAACAACCCAACTACAAGAGCTATCTCAAAACAGGTTTCTGCTATAAATTGCTAGAAAAAATACCAATGTTTTTTTTTTGCTGTCTTTCAGCCAATTAAAAATCTCATATTTCCTTGCCATATCTATAGATGGTCTAGTCAATTGCCTGCTGCAGACATTTAATTACGCTCACAAACAGTTAAACACATTTAAAAATCATATCAACATAAGCATAAATTTAATATTTTAAGACTTAATTACACACTGAGGCAAGTGTTAATTTTTTTTTGTAGTTTAAGATATATTTACAATATAAGCCTTTTGCGAACTAGAAACAACAACAACACCTTGTAACATGAGCTATATAAGAGGTTATACTATAAAAGGCTTTTTAAATATTTATAATGATTTTGGAACATATAGAAAATCGAGAAAAAAAATTAATTACTAGAATTTCAAGATTTTCTAACAGAGTTGTAAGAAATTATGTTTTGCTTTTTTTTGTCAAACGTTTTTCATTACATTGAAGTGAGAAAATTTTTAGTACAAAACGTTTGAGGTGTTTTACTCTGCAAGGAAACCAGTTGGTGCTGTTGATGTTATGTTTTTTGTTTTTTGTTTGCCCCCGTGTGATTGATAACCGTTGAAAAGTCTTGTTAGAAAAAATTGCAACATTAGTTAGTTTACAGGTATTTTGTTTTGATTTACTTGAATATTACATTAAATGAACATAAATAGAGCGTTAGTGTTCATGTTAGGTTGTTAAAAAGGCCAAAACAACCAACCACCACGACGACGACGACGACGGCATCAACACCGTCGTCAGTAACAACAACATTGAATTTTTCTTAATTTTCTGAACAAAATTTTCGATTTTTAAAGTAATTTTTCAAACGGCAGGTAGTTGAACAACAACAGTTTGGGGAACAAGCGAAACAATTTGATTTTCACGATTTAAACTTGTTGGCTTCATTATTATTTTTGTGTTATAAATTTTGTTTCTATTTGCTTAACTACTGCAACTTGTTTTCGCGCTTTGGATCAAGCCAGCGAAAACTAATTGTTGACTTTTTACACACGCTCTAAATGAACTAACCACTAGCTGGTTTATATGTAGCTTAAAGTGTAGGTTGTCTTGTGGCGGTTTTTTTTTTTCTAATTAATGGCTGTATTTTTGTAACACCAGCACACTTTCAAGGTTGAAGGCTGTAAGAACAATTCGAAATAAGATTTATTGCTAAATTACAAAGAAATCAATATAATGTAATTGTGTTTTTCTTAAATTCAATATAGTTTTTGGAATTTTTCTACTTGCAACACATCACTCTAAGTGAACATTGTATTATGGTAATTTTCTATTTTGCTATGTTTTGCAATTACATAATGTAAACTTATTGCGTCTACTTTGTTGTTTACGGAATCCACTATGAGGTGGTTGCTGTAACCGTTTGTAATTTTTTTTTTGCTTTCAAATTGATAAAATGATTTGCGACATACGGTTGCAGCTACTGTTTGACAAACGATATCATATTTCGCCATAAGTGTATGAACAATTTGAGTGTTGAATTAATATAAATAGTTTCTCATATGGCTTCTGCGTGACATACAATGATCACAACAATGTATTTAGATTGTTGAATGTAAACTGAACATGTTGAACATAAAACTGTCGAATGTTCAGATGCTTACGGCTTATTTGCATTTTAATTGTTGCTGCATTGTCTAAGGAAATGTAAATTAGAAGAAACTTTCGGGTATATCATTCAACTGAATGGTGCAAAGAAAACATTTTTTTTTTAGTAATTTTATTTACAAAGGGTGGACCAATAGTCCGTTTACATTTAAATCGGTAGCTGCGACGAGTAGATACGGCAGGTTGAGTTATAGGAATTACAAAATGCAAGAGCAGTCAATGGTAATTCAGTGCCATGGCGTTATTTTGCAAAGCCCAAAGTGCGTTTGGCCTATGCAAATACTATTGAAATAACGATACTTCGACTAAAGCTCCAATAAAATTTTGCTCTTATTACAATAAACGCCCTCAGTTGCCATCAGCATAGTTCACTTGGATGCATATTAGAGCGGCAGCGAAATGTATGGACGACTTTTTGGTGGATATTTAAAAATGCATAGAAATTACGAAATTCAAGAGCAGTTAATGGAAATTCAGTAACGTGGTGTCATTCAGCGAAGCACAACGTTCGTTCTACACACACACTAGTACTATCGAAATAACGATACTTCGACTAAAGCTCAAGTAAAATTTTTTACGCCTTCAGCTTCTTTCAGCATACCTTACTTGGGTGTATATATATATCGTCGGTATACTGCGTAATTTGATTAACTCCACTTTTTTGTAAAATGGACTTAAGAATGCAAAAGTGTTCCAAAATTTATAGTCTATGCCCTCTAAAAAAATCCCATGTATATTTAAAATAGTTTTGTAGTTATTGTATTAAAACATAGACGGCCATAAACTTAAAATCATAAATAACTCAAAAACACAAAAAGTGCACTTGGACACTTTTTGGAAAAGTATCCCAAAACTCATATTCTATTCCGAGTAAAAAATCCCATTCTATTTGAAGTAAATTGTAGTTATTGTAGAAAAACTCAAGCGGTCATAAACTTTAAATCATCAATAGCTCAGAAACACAACAAGTGGAGTTGATCAGTTTATGCAGTATACCGAAGATATATACTAGCTTCCACGGCTACCGTAGCTACGCCGCTACTTACAATAAATCTTCACAACTGCTCTATAAAATAAATGATCGCCCCAGTTCTCGCGATATTACAATAGTCGTATGGTCTGCCTTTTTATCCCATAAAGATGGTGTTTCTGCCTACAGCCGTTGGTTTTGGGCTATAGTATCAGTTTTATCCATTTTTCGGTCGTCTTACCCCTCACCTACGTCACTGAAGAAACCTACATGCCAAATTTCAAGAATCTTACTTTAGCCTAGTGGTCTGGATAATGAATAGTCAGTCAAATGATATAATTAAAAGAAACTGCAATCAGTTTATTATTGCGACCGATATAACGATTTTTTTTAAAGAGGCATGGCACCGCTCATTACCCTGCAAGATGTAATCATCCTTGTACCAGTGATATAGGTGGCAAATCACATCTTCGTACCTTTAATGGCTCGTGAGATATGACCGAATGGAATTTCGGTTTGTGTGGGCGGTGCCATACCCCATTTTCTAACCAAGTTTTCATGTAGTCTATGATAGAGGCACTGCGGACGGTACCACACAGTTAAATTTAATTTAAATCGGTCCATTAATTTGGAAAATATAACGGTTTTTGAAGAAGGGGCGTGGCACCTTTCCCTTTCCACAAACAAAAATTCCTTTTCGTGTACGACCAACATATGTATCAAATCACGATTTCGTGCCTATAATGGTTTATGAGATACAGCCATTTCACATTTTGAGCTATATTGGTCGGTGCTACTCCTGTTTTACACCTTTGTGGTCCGAATTTCCTAAAATCCCTTTTAAGTGCGCGCTTACGTCATAAAACGAACCGACATTCCGAATTTTTAAGCGTTCAAGGTTCTAGCTTTAGCCGTTTTGCCCGTGGATTTGATCAGCCAGTCACGCAAGCCTTTTATATACATCGATAGGTCCTGTTGTGATAACATTTCAATTTCCTCATCAATTAATTCTGCTTCAATTGGTCAACGTGGCAAAACGCCTTCTGATTGGCAGGCGTGTCAGGTGACTAAACTTCTCTTATCACAGGTTGGTGACAAAGAAGATGTCTAAGGTATCCCTTTTTCCACAGCGTTGCAGCTTCTGCAAAATTTTTGTGGGGAAGTTTAAAACTTGTAGAGTGTTTCCCAGCCAGTGACCGGTTAGTACAGCTATAATGTTTCTAAAATAGAATCTAGACCAGCTAAGGGCAAATCGTGCCTTCTATATATTCTTGGTAGGCCAGATCTGTTTGATATTCTTCTTCTTGTTTGGCAACAGCAACATAAATTCATACATCAGTAGCCGCCCGTGGAAAATAATTCCACGCGCTTCGGACTTTTGCGCTCCGTAGACTTTTCGTCACACTAAGTTAAGATAACAACTCTTTAACCTGGTCCATCCAGCGATGTATTTGTCACCCAGCCTGCGCCGCCCATGGAGTTCTTTGCCGAAGACCTTTTAGCTGGCTCAGTTTTTTCCATTCCTACAACGTGTCATAGTCAGCGCATTCGGTCTGCTTGAACGCGCTTGACTATGTCGAAGTCTTTGTACAGCTTGTGGGTCATTCGACGACGATACTCGCCGTAAACGATAATTGGTCCAAATATTTTAAGAAACATTTTTCCCTCGAAGACTCCTAGAATAGATTGATCCGCTTGCTTCATTACCCAGGATTCCCCTGCCTGGTACAGTTGGATCTGTTTTCTTCGAGAGAGGGCTTTATCATTTAATCGCTTACTTAACAGATAGAAGCAGCTGTTAGCGATCAATACTCGTCTCTTGATTTTCAGATTTTCAGGCCGACATTATTATTTTTATTTACGGCAGAGCTGAGTTTGACAAAATCATTTACCACTTTAAAGTTATAGTTCTCAAAGTTCTCGCAGCGTCTCGAGCCAGTGGAGTCGCTGTTCATTGAAACAAATAACTTGTTTTTGTACTCGCATATCACTAGATCCACTTCGACCGACTGTTTTTCAATGCTTGAAAAGGCTGCAGTAACATCCCGCAGTCCACGGCCAATGGTATTTGTATCATCGCCGTACGCCAGCAGCATGTACCTTTTGTTAAGTTGGTACCCGTTATATTTACTTCCGCATGATCATCTCCGTTAAAATGTTGACGAGATCGCATGACAAACTATCGTCTTGCCTAAGGCCTCACTCGATAAAAAATTGCTCAGTTAGATTTTTGCCAATTTTAACTAAAGACTCCGTGTCAGTCAGTGTCATCCCGCAAAGTCGTTTTAGATTCGAGGGGATATTAAACTCAGCCATAGCATCTACAAATTTCTGTCGCATGCAGCTTTGTAACAGATGGTAGGTATCGATCTTCATTTCGGCACAATGGGCTTTAGTCTTTCACACATAACCACTAGACAGGACCTTGCACGTGATGTATAAAAGGCTGATTGTGAAATAGTTCGTACATACACATGAATCGCCTTTTTTAGGCAAAGACATAAAACACTCAGATACCAATCATCGCGCATGCATTCCTTCAGCCAAATCGTATTTATGAGCTGGTGCATTCACGTTGCCAGCTTATCGCCACCGGCTTTAAAAAGCTCTGCCAGTAGTCCATCGGCTCCCGCAGCTTTATTGTTATTTAAGCCGCGCAATTGTCTAGTTCATCGTCGATTATTAGTGTGATTTCGTCACTTATGCTGCCTTCGGGAGCGATTAGACATCGAAAGTATTCCCTCCACATTTGCAACACATTCTGAATGTCAGTGATTAGATTTCCAACTATGTCCTAGCAGGTGGATATCTTTCGGGCATCACATTTATCACTGTTTTATAACCTCATTATTCTATAATCTCTCATTTACTTCATAGCCGCATTTTCTTTTTGAAGAGGCTTTTCACCGCACTCATTGCCATTGGCTGCAATTTTGCCTTGTATGCATCATCCACATCCTTAGAAATTCAGCTCCATTCCTCATTACTGTCGTTTTGGCAGTAGTGTTAGAATAAGCTATAAGCTGCCACTGTGTGTCGGGAAAATCAAAAGAATGGAGGTGGGTTTGTAAGAAGTAATTGTGGAAGTATGCTTTGGCTATCTCGGTGGTATGCAGCCTAGTGATGGCTAGTTTTCTTTGCGTTTGGTGACGAGCATTTTTAGCACTTCTTATTCGTGTGCGTAACTTGGCTGCAACTAGGTGCTGATCCGAGTCATTATTTGCACCGCTCATTACACGCACGTCCATTACGCTTGAGACATGCTTTCAATCGAGTACCACGATCATTGAGGTTTCTTGTCTTTTGAAGGAAATCCGGGTTGCCTTGTGGATATTTTAGAAGAAATCAGGTTCCTCTCACTACCAAGTTTCATACCGACGCGAAGCTAACCAGTCTCAATCCGTTATCGTAGATATTGTTATTTAAACTGAATCCGACTGCTGAACAAAAAGCATTAAAATCTCCTAGATCATTTTTAATGTCATAGGCAGGGACCTGATGTGGCATAGTGGTTAGAACACGCGAAGGCTTCTCAAACAGAGACGTTCGCATTCGTCGATAAACAAGTAGGTGCCGTTTGTTGTGAATATAAAATAGAAAGCGTGTTTATTCACAACAACGCGAGTAGCTATCCTATACCTCATTCATGGGGTGTAAAGGGAAAATAAGTAAGTAAGTAAGGCAGGGTCAACGGTCATATATTTCCTCCAGGCTCTCATAGAATGTATCTGTCATGTCTTCGTCTTTGTCTTCCGTCGGGGCGTGTACACAAATCTGCGTGATGTTACATTTTTTCGGCATAATGCGCATAGTGGCTATTTGGTCACTTACAGGGTTAAACCGCGTGACCAGTTGTCGAAGTATCTAGCTGACTATGAATCCACATCCAAATTCGTGTCTTTCTGTATTGCAGCTGTAAAAGATGTCACAGTTTTTTCGTCGTGTACATCCTTGACCCGTCCATCTCATTTCCTGTATGGCGTTGATGTCAGCATTGTATTTGTTCAGAGCCACTTATTAGACAGAAGCACCATCTCTGTAGGAAGTTTTGACATTCCACGTACATATCATTCAATCATGGGCCTTGTAATGTTTGCGGGGGTCGTTTCTTGGGTCTGCCAAAGGTATTAGGAGAGCCTTTGCGTTGAGCTTTAGTAACTTCTGTTACCTACTCCCTAAGACGCATTGGTGGTAGTATGTCATGTAGATTTTTCAACATTGTGCCTTCTCCCATATGCATTCACCGAACGGATTTTCATTGGCATTGCCCTGGAAACACGTGATCTATCGGACGTTGTGAGCTGCACAGAGAGTTATGGTTATTCACAAGTAATAGCGATCAGGAAACTCAAATTAGAAAATTCCCCAATTCCACAATAGCTTTACCAAATATTGGAGTAACAGTAACTAATGCTCAGTTAAAGCATCAGAACACCCTGCATTCATTTTCATGTACATATCTACAGGATATTTAATGAGGACATGCTGTTACAGTGAATTCAGAGCGGTTTGGGGATACTTTACACCTAAAGTTATCAACAGCAATGCAGTGTCTCTTAAGAAATTGCTTCTTGCTACAAACCTCTACATCATGTCTCTGTGAGACTTTCTTTATGCGATCACACAAATAATCAAGCAAATCAACTTTCATTTCCTTTTTGCCACAAAATTAAGACTAATAAAATAATAAAAACTTCAAATTAACCTTCAACAAAAAACACCTAAATAAAAAAACAAACAAAGTAAACTTTATGTAAACTATAAGTCGACTTTAAGCAAACATCAAGTGAAAATCATAAAAATGATAAATGATGGCCAACAAACAACAAATCATTGATTACCAGCAAAAACAAGAGAAATAAAACATTTGCGATACATATGATGGTTGGCAGACATAGCATACAAAGTAGATATTGCAAAATAAACATTATATTTGTTTAACACAGACACACCAGGAGCCAAAGGCAGACTCATAAAAAAAAATTAGGTTTAAGACAAATGATCTGTTTCGATTTTGATGGTTTGCACATGAGATTGAAATGATTTAAAAGACAGTTTGTAAAAACCATTAAATAAATGAATTTCAAGGCAGAAATTGCTGTATTGAGATCAATGTTCAGCCAAATAAGATATATGCGATCAATAACTATATATAATGGGATAGTGGTGTTCATGGACAGTGGTGCGTAAGGTGAAATTTACTAAAAAAAACGCCAGAGAATGACAGTAAGTACTCGGCATTAAAGTATACTTAAGTACATACCCATAATTAGTATACTTGTGTGGAACTATACCTAACACACAGAGAATGCTTACAAACTCTTATTTGCATTGAAAAAGACATGTTTGCACACTATTTATAACGAACGTTACCTCTACCTACCCTTACCCTTATACACAAAATACATTTTGTCATACTCTGGAACACGCGACTACCATGCGGGAGATTCGCGATTCAATTCCCGACTCAAGTCAGATACATTTTTCTTTCATTGTCGGCCCCCTCGATGTTGTCGACAGCAACTTCGTAGTTGAGTCAATCGGCATGTCTAGTAAAAGCTTCTTAAACAGTGACGTTTGCATTCGTCGAATAACAAGTAGGTGCCGTTTGTTATGAATCTAAAACAAAAATCGTGTTTATTCACAACAACGAGAGAAGTACTCCATACCTCACTCATGGGGTGTAAAGGGAAATTAATTTTTTTTTTAATTTTTTTTTGGGCAAATTTTAAAAAAATAAGAAAATGTTTTTACTTTTTTTTTTGAAAAAAACGTTTTATAAATTCATTCTAACTATTTAAATAGCTTACCTTTAATAATTCTATCAAAATGTACTCCTTGGTTTCTCATTCTGACTGTAAAATCACTGTCCAAGTTAACAGCAACATAATCATCATCATCAGTGTTTTAACAATTTTCGCTCACATTGACTTATTTTGTATTATGTTTGCTTAATTCTGCTAAATAAAGCAAACAGTGAGCATAACAATCATAATGAACTACAAGCACAAGCAACAAATTTTTTTCTGCCAAACAATCCCTAATGGATGAAACACAAATGAAATGTATACGACGAGTAAACATGATGGTTTAAACTTAAAAATTATTATTTCATTTGACTGCTTGGCTAAGAAGCGAGCAGCCACAGATATTTACATAAACTTGACTCATTAAGTCCCATCACACAAAAAAAAGAGCCTACACGCTTGCATATGTAGATATACCTTCATAAGTTCCCGTCAACTGTGACGGATTTAAGAGAAGATATCTTTAACAAAAATGACAAGCATAACATAACGTTTTGTTAAACATTGAAAACTGATTTATTTTTTTTTGGTATTTGGGTCTTAAACACAACTACTTATCTCCAAGATTTACATCACACACAAACAAAAAAGGCAAACAATTCTATAGACTTAAAGCAAAAGATCACCTGAATAACCACAAAAAACATCATAAGTTATAATGGATTTTTTGTTCGATATATTTTTTCTGGGGAGGGAGGCTTCGAGCATTTTAGCATTGACAATAAGTTTTAGGCCATTTTTTTCAGATTTGTTGGCCAGCAGTTGTGCGTTTCGTTTTTCTGTCTCTCCCTCTCTCTTGGAATTTGTGGGAAAAATTCAAGTTTGGACAATAAGAAATGACAAATGTCTTTTTCGGGGGAAAAAGTAAATGATTTGAATGTTGCGGTATCAGTTCAGTGAAATCAAGTTCACATTTGACTGACAGCTGCTTAATGAATGTAGCGGCTGGACAATGTGTAACTTAATTTCTAAATATAACAAGTTAATAAAGAGACAATGATTATACTTAAGTATTAGCATTAAAAGTAAACCCATTGTAATATGTGTTAACATATAGAAACTAATATTTTTATGGACTAGTGTAACATTTTTTATTTTGGTAATTAAATTCCATTTGTAAAATTTGTGTATTTTTTGTAAATATTTGTGTAGTTATCACAAATAATTTTGTAATGTGTAGCTGAGTTCGATAAGTATCGACTTTGTAATTAAAGGATAATGAATTTCGGGGCTATGGAATATTTTCGGAGGAGTTGAATTTGCAACTATCAATCAGAGTACCAGACCACTGTAGCATAGTTAAGGCCGAAATAGCGGCCATTAGAATCGCCGGTCGTCTCTTGAGGAGATAGCGAGACATTTGACGGTTACCCTTACATAGTTTCCAGGACATGTGGACATATATGGTAACCAAAGGGCCTATACGTTGGCAAGGGCCGCCACAAACGTGCACTCGGGCGAAGTTTACTGTCTCATTGGAATCCCTCTCGCAAGAGATGGGTGAGAAAACCCACTTGCACGGCGACTAAGCAAATTTGGCCTACAATGGATATAAAGAGGACACGACTTGTGCTGAAATTGTCCAGAACCCATCTGAGGAACCGGTCACTTGCCGGTTGGTAAACACCCTAAGAGGTTGAAACTACCCTTTAACGATTTTTGTAGAAGCTGCAATGGTGAGAAAGAAGAGGAGACTACGGAGCATCTTGTATGCCACTGCCCTGCTTTTGATGACCTGAGATATGAAAAGCTTGGTCATCTAACACTTCTAGACAATATCTGTCTATCAGTGGGTGATTTGCGGAACACCCATGCCTTCATCAGAGCAACGAAATGGATTGATAGCGTCGTTGACCGAACAGAATAGGAACATTTGGTGCGAAAATTTTGAAATGGTATCACAACGGGACTTATACTAGGACCCAAGTGAGCTATGTTGAACTTGGCTGCCGAATTAACTTAACCTAATCTAGCCGGGTTCGTACATCTAAAATGATATAAAAAGGATAAGCTTACTAATAACACAGACAGTACAAGTGACATAGTGATGTAAATTTTGTACAAATACATTTTTATACAGGGTGGACCAAAAGTCAGTTTACCTTTCAAACGAAAAAAAAAACTTAGTTAGGTTAGAGTTCAACTGTTTGTTTATTGTAAAAGTACATATACAAAGATTTTATTTTTGTAAATTTACATCATCTATACAATCATGTGATTCTTGATTATTTGGGCACTGCTACAACTTGGAGAGGAACTTTTCATTGACTAAAATATTATAATTTACTAGTGGGCCCCGCAATGCTTCGCTATTGCATTTTAACTTGTAATATATTTCACATTTAGGTCTACAAAGTACTTTGAAAACGGTACTTAAGCTCGATAATGATATATTGAGTTTATTAACTTATGTAACTAATTTCAAGCAACTCCTTAACATGAAAGTTAACAAATTAAGTGTTGTTGTTTTAAATTCTAAATATCATTGGCTCTATGACGATAGTAAAAAGTTCATCAGCAAAGTCATATCTTTTACAAATCGGAAACAGACATTCCGTTTAAGATCAAAATTCAATGTAGTAGCGGTAACCGTCTGTATACTAACAATCTCTTTGGGCGTAAAAAACACTTTTGACATGCCTTATCCGCCTATTGACCGAAAATAGAAATTTCGTTTGAAGCTTCATGCCTTTAGCCATGAAAACCTCTTTTGCCATGTCTTCTTCTCACATGGATCAAGAATATTTCCGAATACTTTCTTTGTATTGAACTCGTATTACCATTCTATGAGATAATTCGGTCACCAACGTTTGGCTTTACAAAGTAATGATCTCACGCGCTGTATGGCATTTTATGCCGTCGTGTTGGAACTATTTCTCCTTCAAATAATGTGCAATGACATGATAAATAAAAAAAATCAATTGATCGTTCACTGGTTGTAGTTCTTCTACCAGTTGGATATATGAATATAGGCCAAGATCTTTCCTCAGCATTTGCAGAGACCGAGTTGCTGAGAACGGCGTCGGTTTGATAAATTCGAGTCCCTTGTCACACTTACGTCTACAGCGTTGATGGCTTCTATTAGCTGCTCAGATGGATAAGTATATGCACCATAAACTTCACAAAGGGCAAACAGAACGCGCATTTTGAAAATAAATTTGCAAGATTTGTAAACGTTGTTCTTGTGCAGTCTTTACATGGTGATTTTTCAAAGAAAGTCTCAATGAAAGTCTATCACACTTCACAGACCTCGGCTGAATGACGAATTGGTTGACCTAAAATGGCAACAAAAACGGCAAATGGGGTTTTGTTGGGTGTCAATTGTAAATTAAAAATCCACATGAATCAAAATCCTAACTGATTCTTTTTTTATGATAAAAGGATTTTTCGTTTATTTACTCCATTTTGCGCTTCTTTTGAAAATGACGTTCGTTGCCCCATGATTATTGAAAGCGTACAGACTTCAGCTTTAAGACACTTCTATCAAAATTTAAGTTTTCTGCACTAAATTAAGCTTTCCCAGCGCGAGCTAGGAATTGATATTATACACAAAATTTATTGGTGACATTTTCTAACAATTCATCGTAGATTTGGTTACAATTTTTGCGACTAAAAAATACTGGCCCACCTTACTGTTCATATCTCAAGGCGAACTGCAATATACTGTGGAATTTTGACAGTTATAACTGTTTATTTTAAAAGGGGTGTGGTACAGCCCACATCCACGCTTACTGTAATTTATACTGCAACAACAACATATGTAACAAATCTCATCTTCATACCTCTTATAGTTCATGAGATATAGCCCGTTTTATTTTCATGTTGTATGGGCGGTGCCACGGCCCTTTATCCAATCACAACCAAATATAGCCAGGGACTATCTACAGGTCATCACTACTACTTTCGTATCAATCTGTCTATTGGGAAAGCCTGCAGAGCGGTTTTGAAAAAGGGGCGTGGCACCCCCCACTTCCACGCTGGCAGTAATTAATACTGCTCCAACAACATATATACCAATTCTCATCTTCATACCTCTGATAGTTCATGAGATATAGCCTTTTGATTTTCAAGTTGTATGGGCGGTGCCACGCCCCTTTGTCCAATTGGACCGAATTGTAAATATAAACCACCCGGAGCGCCACCCAAACGCATACAAAAAAATTTATACAAATCGGTCCAGCCGTTCGTGAGTTATGAAGTCACAACACACTTGCAACAATTTTTTATATATATAGATTTGCAAATACGTCCCTTTATTACCTCAATATACACTGCATAGTTATTAAATACTTAACTTTTAGGGTGTACCTCAAGAAAAAAATCTATTGGGGATGAGCCTAAGGCTATGAGGTGGTCAAGTAATGTTACACATTTTGGATATCAGTATTTGTCCAAAAATTTCTCAACCTGGATCCAATGAGTAGTTGGAGATGTAACATGTTTTGATTAAAGCAATATAAATTCTGTAGCATTGGAGCAAAAAAGTTCTGAAACAAGGCAATACAACGCTTTGTTCTCGTTGATATTAATAAAAGTATGGATACCTCATACAGAAACCATGAGTGAATCTGGATAATGTCTTCCTAAACTGTCTTCCATCACTGTCGCTGATCTCAGGAGTGCCGCAGATCTCTCAACGATATGGCTGAGCGCTTTAGCATGCATCTTATGTGGGTGCCGGGTCACAGGGACATACGCAGGCTGTCTAAACCTTACAGATTTAAATCGAACTAGAATCCATTGGAATGTCTCTAGCCCCTTGCAGGCTTCTCCTGTCCGAGGATGCATTCCCGACAAATGTGACCTCGTTTAGATTTGAAGCGTTCTCCCATGAAGATGTCTTATTATAGACCAGATGTATCATTACTTGTGTCCGTGCTGACGGAACACTGTTTGAAATAAGACTGAAGATTACAAGTAGTGATTTCTGCGGAAGCAGTGCAGATGTGGAGAAAAGGGAGCAGTCCATAAAGCATCTTCTTTGCACTTTCCCTGACCTGGCGAACAGGTGGCGTTCAAAACCCTCGTCCAACGTGTAGGAGGGTATATATCATTTGATACGACCCGAAAGTGTAACCCATAAAAGGTGTCACTTTAGACCCTAGGTTACTTTTAACCAAATTCGATTCATGACTTTTGAAAATCTTTTCAGCCATGTTCATCCTTCTGTCTGCCCGTCTGGCTGTCCGGCTTGTACGCATGATAGCTTTTGAAACTTTGAACGAGTTAATATTTCCCCAAAACTACTTACGGTATTGTATATGGTCCACATGGGCACGCCCCTTATGTAAAATTCCTTAAAAATATACCACTCCGCCCACTTATGAAATCGAGTAATAATATCAATACATCTAACGCGATCGTGTCCAAATTCTATATTTAGTAAAGCTTAACAGAATAAAGTTTTGGAGAAAAAACTGAAAGTACGGACACGCCCCATCGAGTACCTCTCATACACTTTCGAAAGCCATTATTAATATTAATATACCCAAAGCGATGGTGCCCAAATTCTGTATTAAGTAAAGCTAAAGCAGGATAAAGTTTTGGAAGAAACTGGAAGTCTAGCCACGCCCCTTCTGGTACCTCCCATACAAATGTACCACTCCGCCCACTTTAGAAAGCGAGTGATAATATTAATATACTAGAGGATACACCCTCACCAAGTTTACTGAGGCTGATTGTATATGTGAGTTGGTTTTCCCGACTGAAGCTTTCTTACTGGTTTTTTGGGAACTTAGGTGATTTGGCCGATATTGATATTGCGTTTTGAAGCGTTCAGAATGGTTCAACGGGATAACATAGGATAACATAGGATATGACGGTCGCTTGTTTTAATGGTATCACAATAGACTTTACAGTCAAAATGAGTCTGATTTTCAGACTGTCCTGTAACCTAACCATGAGTGAAGGCAGCTGGTTTTTATGCTTCAATTTAGGACACGCGTCACTTCAATACCTGCAATATTGCCGTTGAGGTGGTATTGAGCGGTAAAGTTGATGAATCCGTCTATCATTTTGTTAGCAATCGGGAGCCTGGGAGGATGTCAATGTTAGCTTGCCTTTAGTAGAACGCTGTTTAATGTAGTTCTGTCTACATTTATGGCGCTAGATCGTTTTCGAGTAGAGAATCTAGGTAAGATTTCCGGAGCATGCATGGGCAATACACGCAGTGTGCACCGCTGAATTTCCATTGACGATTCTTGCATATCTATCGCCTTAAGCCCGATGAAGCTATCTACATGGGACTAAAAACACTTATGCCACGCCCATCCACCTATTGATCAAAAATTAAAAGTTCGTCTGCATGACCAAACACTTATGCCACGCCCATCCACCCATTTATCGAAAATTAAAAGTTCGTCTGCATGACCACACACATATGTAGCGCAGGGTACAATCTGTTTATCATTTTTGACACGCCCTTCCGCCCTTTTAAACCTTAATGATATTTCGTCTACATATCCGTATCAGTAGTGCCGAGAACTATCTGTGTGTCAAAATGTATCTCTCTAGAGTTTAAAATATGTTTCTAACCTCCTCCTACAGTACCTATTCCATCTTTAACATCACTCCATGTTGCAAATACAACCTAAACGCAAATTTTTACAAAAGCTAAATAAATGCACACCCTATTGTCTACCCTAATTATAGCCCTGTTCTTCTGAAGTTCATTCGATTGTTTATCCTTAACCAATTCTGATGCTTTTTCCCAAGAGTATTCATAATTTTTGTTTATTTCAAGGATACTTATAACATTCGTCATGCATTCACACTCAATCACACAGTCTCGCAGCAAACACACACACTCAAATACACACACACACTCACGTACACACTAGTATAAATAATTAGCTAAAACTTTTATAATATATGACACTTGTCTCCTCTTATGCTTTACTATAAACAAAACCATCACCAATATCTATAGAAATACCCACGCTTATTAACACACTACACACTGGACTACAACACTACAACGCGGCCTTAGCAGGCCTACTCATTTGTGCAACAAAAAGCTTCACTAGAAACGAATGAAAAAATTATGAGCGCAGACCAAATAACCAAAACCATGAGACAATGAAGAAGAATCGGTCATCACCAGAGGACCAACAAATAAAACAAATCGTTGAACCATGCAAGGAAACACTTATGGTCCCATATAGTTAGTGTAGTTGGAACGCATGCGCGCCAGCACATAGGCAGTGTGGGGACGCAGGCGAATGTCCAGCCAGCCAGCCATCCATTGCGTCCATCCATCCATACATCCACAAAACAGAAAACAGCAATATCCATTATATAAACGGCAGCCCAAATAAAGCCCCCTAAAAAAACGACAACAACTAGCGCTCGATCCCGGGAAGAATGGTACTACAACAACAACAGCAACGGCAGCAGCAACAATGACGGCCACAACACCAACAGCATTCAGCTAAGCAGTAGATCGTGGTAAAAGAAATCCCTTTTTTCAATTTACCACATACCGTGCGAAATGTAAAATGCACGTCATAATGAGAAATTCATTTAAGTTAATTTTTTATATGCGTGATTTCTTTCGGTATCTCAGGGACTGTTGTTGGTGTTGTTGCAGCAGTTGCCGATGCCTTGCTTTATTTCACTTTTTTTTTTGTTTGTAGATCTTGTTGTTGCTGCTGTTATTAGGGTTCTTGGCACAAAGATTTCGTTTTATTTTATTCCCTCTTTAAGTATAGAATTCTTATTTTTATTTAATTTTAACTATAGCTGTGTTTTTTGTTTTGCTGTTTTAGTTTTATTTCTTTCCTTGTATTAAATATTTTATTTTTTTCTCCTTGATGTTGTCGTAGTTTTTCTAGTACCACTACTTAAACTTTAGTATTTTTTTTTCTTTTACATTTAATGGTTTAAGTGAAGTTATAAAGCAGTACTTAAGCAACGCATTTCATAAATGTAAATAGCAGCCACTCACCAACGATGATATGTTAGGGGAAATCGTGATGTGATGGATGTGAGTTTGTAGAACGTGGAAAATGCATTTGCTTTTATTAAATTTATATAGTTATTTTTATTATGCGTAATATGTTGATTATGCGGAAATACTGCGAATGTAAATAAAAATTAAATGCACTGCATGGGGAGGGGGAATCATAGAAGACATTAACTGTAATTACCCCAAGGGGTAAATGGTGTTAATTACGCTTTGGGGAGCCACAAAGAGAGGTGGTCGAAATAAGATGTATCATGAATGAAGCAGGCACAAAAAATCGTCAAATAGAAGCATAATAAGGTCTTCTTATGTTCCAGAAGTAAATCGAATTTGGTGTAAAAATTGCAATTTAGTGTAATATTATTTTGGCATCTTTGGAAGTATTTTCAAATATAAGTTAATAAAAAAGTGATTCCTAATGAAGTGATTTGATTTTTAGCTGGATACCGATGAGTCTACATCAAACCAAGAATTACGTGTTGCACCTCAGATTGAATCGTATATAAAATTTTTAAATTATATATGTACTAGTGGGCCCGGCAATGCTTCGCTATTGCATTTTAACTTGTAATATATTTCACATTTATGTTTACAAAGTACTTTGAAAACTGTACTTAAGCTCGACAATAATATGTAGATTTTATTTAATTATGTAACTTATTTAAAGTAACTCCTTAACATTAAAGTTAACCAATTAAGTTTTATTGTTGTAAATTCTAAATATCATCAGCTCTATGACGATAGTAAAAAGTTCATCAGAAAAGTCATATCTTTTACAAATCGGAAACAGACATTCCTTTAAAGATCAAAATTCAATGTAGTCGCGGTAACAGTCTGTATACTAACTATCTCTTTGGGCGTAAAAAACACATGCCTTCTCCGCCTATTGACCGAAAATGAAAATTTCGTTTGAAGCTTCATGCCTTTAGTCATAAAAACCTCTTTTGCCATGTCTTCTTCTCACATGGATCAAGAATATTTCCGAATACTATCTTTGTATTGAACTCGTATTACCATTCTATGAGATAATTCGGTCACCAACGTTTGGCTTTACAAAGTGATGATCTCACGCGCTGTATGGCATTTTACGCCGTCGTGTTGGAACCATTTCTCCTTTAAATAATGAGCAATGACATCATAAATAAAAAAAATCGTCCACTGGTTTTAGTTCTTCTACCAGTTGGATATATGAATATAGGCCAAGATCTTTCCTCAGCATTTGCAGAGACCGAGTTGCTGAGAACGGCGTCGGTTCGATAAATTCGAGTCCCCTGTCACACTTACGTCTACAGCGTCGATGGCTTCTATTAGCTGCTCAGATGGATGAGTATATGCACCATAAACTTCACAAAGGGCAAACAGAACGCGCATTTCGAAAATAAATTTGCAAGATTTGTAAACGTTGTTCTTGTGTAGTCTTTACATGGTGATTTTTCAAAGAAATTCTCAATGGAAGTCTATCACACTTCACACACCTCGCCTGAATGACGAATTGGATGACCTAAAATGGCAACAAAAACGGCAAATGGGGTTTTGTTGGGTGTCAATTGTACATTAAAAATCCACATGAATCAAAATCCTAGCTGATACTTTTTTTAAGATAAAAGGATTTTTCGTTTATTTACTCCGTTTTGCGCTTCTTTCGGAAGTGACGTTCGTTGCCCCATGATTATTGAAAGCGTACAGACTTCAGCTTAAAGACATTTCTATTAAAATTTAAGTTTTCTGCGCTAAATTAAGCTTTCCCAGCGCGAGCTAGGAATTGATATTACACACAAAGTTTATTGGTGACATTTTCTAACAATTCATCGTAGATTTGGTAACAATTTTTGCGAATAAAAAAACTGGCCCACCTTACTGTTCATATCTCTAGGCGAACTGCAATATACTGTGGAATTTTGACAGTTATAACTGTTTATTTTAAAAGGGGTGTGGTACAGCCCACTTCCACTCTTTCTGTAAGTTATACTGCAACAACAACATATGTAACAAAGCTCATCTTCATACCTCTAATAGTTCATGAGATATAGCCCTTTTTATTTTCATGTTGTATGGGCGGTGCCACGCCCCTTTATCCAATCACAACCAAATATAGCCGGGGACTATCTACAGGTCATCAGTACTACTTGGTAAAATTTTCGTATCAATCTGTCTATTGGGAAAGCCTGCAGAGCGGTTTTGAAAAGAGGGCGTGGCCACTTCCACGCTGGCTGTAATTAATATAGCCCCAACAACATATATACCAAATATCATCTTCATACCTCTGATAGTTCATGAGATATTGCCCTTTTGATTTTCAAGTTGTATGGGCGGTGCCACGCCCCTTTGTCCAATTGGACCGAATTGTAAATATAAACCACACAGGGCGCCACCCAAACGCATACAAAAAAATTTATGCAAATCGGTCCAGCTGTTCGTGAGTTATAAAGTCACAACACACTTGCAAAAATTTTTATATATATAGATTTTTAAATTATATATGTATTTGTAAATTACAACCTAAATTTACAATGCTTTTGTAGAAGAGTATATATAAAACTAGCTGACCCGACAGATTTCATGCTGCCTCCAAAGTAATTGATTAAAATGTTTCTTAATAAAGTACAACATTTTTCACCTCATTGATATGGGACTCAATTCCGAGAATTCATCTATAAAGTTGACTGCATTAATATTTTAATGGCCATACGAATTGTTTTGCTCAAGTTGGGTTCTTGGCACTTTTTCTATATTTTAAACTTTCATCATCCATATCAACCACGCTGTCTATGGTATGAAGATTAGACCTCCAACCGTATACTCGAGCAAAGTTTACCGTCTCATTGGGGTCCCTATCACAAGGGTGCAACATGCTAATTGCGGGGGAACTGAACCTCATTCCTAAGGAGTGATGGGTGACAAAATCTACTTGCACAGCGACCAACCAAATATGGCTTAATATATAGAGGACACGATTTGTGCTGAACCTGCCACGCTAATAGCAACGGAAGGGCTTGATAGCGACATTGACCGAACAGAATAGGTGAATTTGGTGCGGAAATTTCAAAGAGGTATCACAACGGGACACATACTTGGAACCATGTGAGTTGTGTTGAACGTAGCTGCCATATTAACCTAACTTTACCTAACATCATCCATACGTGATTCTCCATTACTCTGCCCGCCATAAAAATCGGTTCCGACACCGTTTCTTCTGTGAAATGGTGTCCTTAATCGGAATATCACCCCTTTGTGCATCATTACCCGTCCTTTTCACGAGATGCTCCCTGATTTTTCTTTACTTTAGTTAGAACATAATGTAAAGTAGGAGGTGTCGCGAGAAAACGGCGATTGATGGGGAAATATAGTGAACAACAGAAGGAGGGGAGGGGCTTCCAGTGAAAAATTGGTCGCTGGTGGGGGAAAAATGGGGGATATTCGGATTCAGGAGGACATTTTACATAAGAATTACCGGGAATATTACCGGAAGCACCCATTTTTACCGAGCAGTATTATTTTGACACTGCTGAAGGTGCATCGTAAAATGTCCTGCATTTACTCACGAAAACGATTCTCTAATTCCTTAAGGGAAACTGGGCTGCTGTTAAAAACTTTACATTTACGGTAACCACAAGAAAAAGTCCATTATGGATACAGTTGGGCAACGAGTTGGCCAGTTATTGTCACCTTTTGTCTTCTTAAGTTTTTTGAGCCATGTCCGTTTGTATGTATGTCTGTCCGTCTGTCTGCGACCAATTGTTTTGAACTAAGCATGAGATAATATTTTCCTAAAAATAATTACGAGATTGTATATGGGCTACATGGCCACGCCACTTCTGGTAGCTGATATACAAATGAACCCATCCGCCCACTTTATAAATCGAGTAACAATATCAATATACCCAACACGCTCGTGTCAAATTCTGTATTTAGTAAACCTATAACCGGATAAAGGTTTGGAGAAAAACTAAAAATTTAGCCATGCCCTTTTGGTATCTCCTATGCAAATGTACCATTCTGCCCATTTTGGAAAGGGAGTAATAATATCAATATACCTAACGCGAACGTGGCCAATTTCCGTATTTAGGAAACCTTTAACTGCATAATGTTTTGGTGAAAAAACTGGAAATCTAGCCAGGCCCCTTCTGGTACCTCCCTAACATTTTTATACTAGCAATTTTAATGTTTTTTTCTGAGGGTGAGGGTATATGTAAGTCGGTTTACCCGACTGAAGCTTTCTTACTTGTTTGGATATCACTTTTTGACCAAAATTCGCGAAATACACCCAATGAGTCGTTGGAGGTTTAATATGTTGTCCAATCTGCTCACGATTGCTCTTAAGTTTATATTAGTGTGGTAGTCTGTAAATCATACTCACTTGGACTATAAAGTCCATTCTACCACGGAAACAAGCAAAAATTCCTAGTCCATACAAAGCAACAGTATTAATATCGGCCAGGTGGCCTATGTGGCTAAAGAAATAACAGCCCAGAATTGATCGTCGCCTATTTGCCAGAGCAGGATAAGTGCAAAAAAGGTGTTTCATGGACACCTCCTACTCCACAGTGTCTGCAGAAACTAGTCTAGTCGCAACATTCAGTATCATTGTGTGTGCCTTTCAATTAGACAGATTACCGCCACGACAAACACAAGTAATGTATAAATATGCTCCATTACGCAGGAAAAGCTTGCAAGTGATATGCCAACGGATTCCACTTCGTCTGAAATATGTAAGCTCATCAGCTCTGCAATTCTTTGGTATGTCCCTGTGGCCCGGCAGCCACATATGGTGCATGCTAAAATGCTCAGCCATCTCGTTAAGACAATCTGCGGCAATCCAGGGAAGGCGAATCTGGAGATTTGATATCAGCTTGAGAATATGTTCATCCTCACTGTGGTGTGAATATTATACCTATGCAATTCTGCCACTTCATTAATGGCCAAAATTTCAGCCATACACTACAGTTTTCACCCTAGGTCTTTAAACAGACCCAAAAACCTATTTGATTGATTATTTCTCAACCATCAGTATAGAACTTGACATACAGTCTTGTACCAGGAATTCGGAATTTCTACGTAATTCTATCTGGTATAAATATATAACACTTATTGACGAATAATGGCTCAGCCAGAGTTCAGTCGACGATACCTGCCGTATGAGGCATCATATTAGGGATTACACTATGACAACTCTTTTAGCCTTACTAATGTAGTTGTTGCAGTGTTGTATACTTTTTATATCAAGAGGTACCGAATGCAAGATGACTTTTAGTGCATCGATGGTGCTAGTAGTACGAAGGTCAACAGCGAGGCTTTTGTCATTCGCCATTTGTGGGGCCTTGTCTAGTATACTACGGTATGTGGACTGAAGAACCTTCCATTCGACGACAACTTTAATCTTATTATCGGTCATACTACTGCAGTGTATAACCAGCTTATACGGGGCGGCTTTAACCCAATTTCTTTCCTTTTTTGTCCAGAATATTGAATTTGAAATTTAGTTTCTTGTCCAATATTACGCCAAGGTCTTTTGCACAGTCCGCGATAGGAATTGTTTGTGCCCGTCTAGGAGATAGGTTCCATGGATGGGATTTTATACCTTCTAATGAACAGTACCAGTTAGGTCTTAGAAGGATTTACTTCGGGATCGTTTTCACCCACCCAAGTGAAAAAGGCTCTTAAAGGGATGTCTTTGTGTGTACTCTCTGGGTTTCATCACATTAGTTCCCTAGTATTGTGGTCTATTTTGCCCTTTCCAGAATAGTTAGTTTTAAATTAAGTTTCTTGTCCAATATTAAGCCGTGGTATTTTGCACAGTCAGCGAAAAGGTTTTCAGGGCCTCCTCCTTGGAGATAGTTTTCACGGATGGAAATTAATACCTCCTGGTGAACAGTACCAGTTCGGTTTTTAATGGATTTGCTTCGGGATCGTTTTCATCCACCTACTCCGCCTAAGTGAGAAAGGCTCTTTAAAAGATGTCTCTGAGTGTACTCAGAAACTTTCCCTGACTTCTATTGAAACATCGTCTTCATATGCGGCATCCATGAGACCAACCACCTCTTAGTAGTACAGCCAGCCTACTAATACTGACGCCCACACCCAGGTTTGATAGTGTCATGGCTGTCGAATCTGCTGTTATGTTATTCCGACCAAGTCTCAGTGGACCTATGTAACCTAGACCTAGTAGTAATCATGCTGTCTGACTGTCAGCAGCTTCCGGTCTGTGTTTGCCCTAAGGTTACTGTCACTAAATCTCTCCATTGTTTTTACAAGAAACGAGTACAGTCTGGTAGGTCTTAAATCTTTTTATCCCTTTTGGGATGGTTTTTACCACTTTGGTGATAAAGACTACCTCAGTCTCCCTCCATATAGCAGGAATATATGGTAGGTCGAAACAGCCGATGTAGCGTGCCTTGAAATATGGTAAGATCACTCAGTCAGATTATGTTCATTACGGGTGTCTAAAAGCCCTTAATGTCCATACTTTTTTGAGTTCGGTTACAGTTTGGGTGCCGACCGTGACATGACCAGGACCAGGATTCGATTCCTGTCTCAGCCTTCAACTTAAAAAAAAACGTAAATTTCCTTACACCCCTTGAAAGAGGTATGGAATAGCTTGAATGAACACGCTTTCTTTATTCGGATTAATAAATAACGACACCTGCTTGTTTATCGCCGAATACGAACGTCACTGTTTGATAAGATTTTTGCTAGACACATCGATTGACTCGGCACTATACTGCGAAGTTTCTGTCGACAACATCGAGGGGCCGGCAATGACATAGAAATGAAGATGACTGGAGGCGGTAATCTCCTGCATGATAGTCGCGTGTTCTTACCATCATGCTACGGCCGGTATCATGTCATATATGCTCTATGTTTGCAGTATCCCTTGAAGTTCTAGGCTGATGATGGTTGATTCATTGTTGAGCCTATCTCCTGGAACTCCCGCAGAAGGGCTACGGCACTGAATTCCCATTGGATACTCTTACATTTCGTAACTCCTCCTCCCCAAACTGCAGGGGCTATTCGACGCAGCTGCCAATTTATAAGTAAACGAATTTTTGGTCCACCCTACATATAGAAGGCCTGTAGAATTTCGGCCGTCGTTGGCGTGATGTATAGAATTATAAGGGTTCACATTAATGTCTAAGTAATAGATAGACAGATTTAAATAAATGCAATTGAATAATAAAGGTTCATGCACACGACTTATAGTGGCAATATGTATGCACTTAATTATAGTCGATAGTCGCAGCTATTCATAATGTGAGATAATTTTGATAAAGAAGTTACCATTTTAGAATTTCGCTTTCTTATTAAAGTGTTTCCATTAAATTAGCTCTGATTTCCTTTGTCACATAATATCCATCATATAAGCATGTGTCTTAAGTCTTTTGTTGCTGCCACTACTAATTCCCATACAAACTTAAAAAACTTCCATGAATTTCATTATGAAAAAATTCTGCCATTCACTTAAGTATTTATCTTCAAACACTCATTCAACAATGTATCACCATTAAAAGGGTACAAATTCCCAAACTCACTTGCTGCTCAACGTTCACTGAAGCTGGTGAATTTTGGTGTTTATTTAAATATTTGGCCTTAAGTTGAAAATTTGGCAAAGTTATTGGAAAAATATACACATACATATATACACACACATATCATTTCGAAAAAATGGAAAGACCTAACAAACCGACACCAGACAACATTGTAAAGTTCCCCAAAGCCAAAAATTCGTATGCGAAAAAGTCAGGATGCAAAAAAAAAATGAAACAAACAAACCAAAAAATACAACAAAAATCAAAAGGCATTTGCCTCTTTTGGTTAAGCTTAGCCTTGCAAACGCCTTTTTAGCCGTGTTTACGGTCATAATTCGTGATGCACAGTTATACGCAAGACACGTTTCTTTGGCTGACTTCTTTTTCGGATACGGTTTGATTTTTAGGCTCCCCCCCCCCCCCCCTCCCACCAGCCACACTACCACCGTTGGTGCTTTTGTTATGCTCAGGCTTTTGACTTTGAAGACATTTGAAGTTGAAAAGGTAAACAATGTACACATGTTTTAAGATCATATACACTATGTATTTATAAGTAAAATACACGTATATGTATACTATGTTTACATGTAAGCTACATGTGCGCCAGCTACATATCACACCATCATCCAACAAGTGTGTATGTGTGTGTAGTTGTGTTTGCAATTCATTTGCTATTGAATATGTTGCGGTGTCTCATGGCTTTACTTTGTTGCTGTTGCTGTTGCTGTAGATGTTGCAATTGTATGTCTGACGTTTGCTGTTGCGACGATCGATGTTGCTGTTGCTGTTTCCAGTTAGAGAAAGAATAAAATCGGACAATTGTTCTTGATTTCTGTTTGTCAGAGTCGTTTGTTTCTTTTGCATAATTTGCGTTCGTTGAAGAAAAAACTCATTTGTCTTGGGATTTGTTCGCTTAACATTACACAAACGAACAACAATCGAAGAGGAAAAAATTTAATCTTTTAGTTTTATTTAAGTTTATTTGAGTTGGGATTTTTACATTACGTTTTACGGTACGTTCTGGAGTACTCGTCGCCGTCGCCATCGTCGTCGTATACTTTTACTGTGGTAATGTCAATAAAATTTCGGTTTATCAGTTTGACAAGACATATGCTTATTGCATGTCCTCCTCATCGTTACAATACATATATACGTACATACGTACCTCTCAGTTATATATGTATATAGGTTTATATTGTCCTCCTTTTAGTTGAATACTTATGTTGTGTTATTTTACAGTATCTTAAGTGAATTATTTTTATTAGCACTCTACATGCTGCAGTAGTGGTGAGATTTGTAATCGAAGTAAATTCGTCTTATGGAAAAGTAAAGGTAAATGATGTATATATATTCTAGCAGTAGTGAGTTACGGAAGTAGAGAACTCAAAAATTTATATATTCTAATGTAATATGTGTTACCTTGCGCCTATCATTCGGAAGACCAGGGTTCAATACCTGTCTGCATAGAAAAGTTGAACCTTAGTTCAAAATCTAGGTGAAATAACAGTGTAAATACAAATATGTAATCAGACCATTGGTCACCACTTCCTTTAACTTGGTTTATGTAGCAAGGAAACAAAAGATTTAAGACACGAACCCATTCACAGCAATGTCCAAAATGCCTCAAAGTGCAACGTTTTCATATATGTTTGTGCAGATACTATAATGAATGGTCGTAAATCATCAAAAGTGGGCACCAAATTGAAATTTCATCAAAATCGGCCACGCCTTTAAAATCCTTTTTTATTTTTTCGTATAAAATTCTTGTTATCCAACCATAAGTGTTAAATTTTGGTACCTACGAGTACATTATATGTTTCAGCCTACATGTGGGCCATCTTGACACTTGAGTTTCTTACTATTTTGGAAACTAAATACATTAAATCGACTACCATATGCGCAAATTAATCTAAATTGAAGTGGATCAATTTCTTAACGTATGATTTTTTTTGAATGACCCTACCACGGAACACACTTATTCAAACCGATGTCATTACACCTTGGAAGCTCTCAGTTCTGTTGTACATATGCATATTAAATGCAGTTGCGAAAGTTGAGATTAGAATGAGAATTTGAGTTGGAACTCTTTATAAAATATGAGTGGATGTTACATTTTCGTGGAACTTGAATTTTGTCTATTACGGTCGGTATAGATTACGGTCACTGGTATCAACATACTTGGTGAGCAATAACATCATCAAATCGGGTCCATTAAAAAAATGCAGATGACAGCGATAGAACTTGAATCCAGTTCACCCGCGTGATAGTAGTGTGTTCTAACTATTTTGTTACGGACGGAAACTACAGATATGCATGCATCAATTGTCGCACGTAGGTAATTTGTCACACGATGTTTGGGTAAGAGCTCTTTCAACTGGTCCATCCATCCCCCTCCTGCGATGCCCATCAAGTTTATTGCTGAATACTTCTCAAGTTGGATTATTTCCTCCATTAGGACAACATGTCTCAGCCCGCATTCGGTCTATTTGAACTCGGTTGATTCTGCTCTGTAGACCAAGACAGGTCAGATCAGTGTCTGGTACAGATGTATCTTTGTTTTTCAAAAGAGGGATTTGTCAGTTAATCGCTTACTTAGGGCATAGTATCAGCGGTTTGCGATCAATACTCGTCTCTTGATTTCCAGGCTGACATTATTATTTTTGTTTACGGCGGAGTCAAGGTAGACAACATTATCTACTCCTTCAAAGTTAAAATTCTCCAAATTCACGCAACGTGTTGTTTGTTGAAACAAATAACTTGCTTTTGTACTCTTTGTGACCAGATTCATTTCCTCCGACTGCTTCTCAATGCTCGGAAAGGCTGCAATAACATCCCACAGTCCACGTCCAATGATGTCTATGTCATGGGATACCGCCAGCAAAATGTGACTTCTGTTTAAGATGGTACTTGTCTTGTTTACAGCAGTCTTTCGCATGATCATCTCCATTATGATGTTTAAGAGATCGCATGACAGACTATCTTATCTAAAGCCTCGCTTGGTAGAAAATAGCTCAGTCAGATTTTTACTTATTTTCACTGAAGACTTCGTGTCAGTCAGCGTAATCCTGGAAAGTCGTATCAGCTACTAGGAGATACCAAACTTAGCCATAGCATCTAATAATTTCTGTCGTATCGGACCATCGAATGCAGCTTTGTAATCGATAAACATATGGTATGTGTCGATCTGAATTTCTTGGGTCTTCTTCAGGATTTGCCGTACTGTGAATATCTGGTAGGTAGTGGATTTACCATGTCTAACTAAGCCTATGGGTTTTAGTCTTTCATATAACACACTAGACAGGACCGTGTAAGCGATGGGTACAAGGCTGATCCCCTTATAGTTGGTACACACACACTTAGATCGACTCTCTTAAGCACAGGACATAGAATACTCAGATTCCAGTCATCGGGCATGCATTTCTTGAGGCAAATCGTGTTTAGGAACTGGTGCATGCATGTTGCAAGCTTATCGCCACCGGCTATAAAAAACTCTGCCGGTAGCCATCGGCTCCCGCAGCTTTATTATTTTTAAGCCTTGCGATCGCCGTGCTGATATCGCTTTGGCTCGGTGGTGGACAATCTGCTCGGTCGTCTATGATTTGTGTGATTTCGTCACTTATGCTACCTCCGGGAATGATTAGAGTTCGGAAGTGTTCTCTCCATATTTGCAGCACACCCTGAGTGTCCGTGACAAGATTTCCCATCTCTGTCCCTATAGGTGGGGATCCCTGTCCCAAAACCTTTGCATTTTACCTTTTGGTAGAACTTTCGGGCTTCACCTCTATTCCTGTAATTTTCGACATCCTGGCTCTCTCTTTTCTTCCATAGACGGTTTTTCCCTCTAAATAGGTATTCCATTTCTCTCCTCTTCTCATTATATCGCTCCATCACCACACTCGTCGCCATTGGATGCAGTTTTGCCCCTAAATGCAGCATCCATGTCCTCAGACATTTCGCTACATTCATCGTCGTAGCAGGACTTGTCTTGGCGTGGTTTTTCATAACCCAGTACGGTCGTTGCGGCAATGGTAATATAATTCTTAATATGCTGCCACTGGGTATCGGGAAAATCAGAATTATGGGGGTGTGAATGAAGTAATTGAGAGATTTGGGTAGAGTAGGCATTGCCTATCACGGTGGTGTGTACCTTTGTGATGTTTAGCTTCCTTTGGGTTTTGTTACATGCATATTTAGCTCTACTTAATCACGTGTATATCTTTGCAGTAACTAGGTGGTGATCCAAGTAAATATTAGCAACGTGAATCACAGGCACGTCCATAACGCATGAGATATGCCTTCCATCAGTTACCACTTGATCAATTTGGTTTCTTGTTTTTTGATTAGGGAATATCCAGGTTGCCTTGTGGATATCTTTATGCCGAAATGTAGTTTCATTCACAGTCATGTTTCTTGACGCCGCGAAGCTAACCATTCTGAATCCATTATCGGAGGTGATGTTGTATAGACTGGATTTTCCGACTGCTGAACCAAGGGTTTTCCCCTTTCCTACTTTAGCATTAAAATCTCCCAGAACAATTTTAATGTCATGTGCAGGACAGCGGTCATATGTTTACTCTAGGCGCTCATAGCATGCTTCTCTAATGTTCACGTCTTTGTCTTCTATCGGGGCGTACACACAAATAAATGTAATATAAAAAAAATTTCGCCTTGATGCGAATAGCGGCTATTCGGTCACTAACATAGTTAAACCGCCAGACCGGATTTCGAAGTCTCTTGCCGACTATTAATCCACATCAAAATTCGTGTCTTTCTGCATGGCAGCTGTAAAAGATGTCCCAGTTCTTTTGTCGTGTGTATCCCTGTCCCGCCCATCGCATTTCCTGTATGGCGGTGATGTCAGCCTTGTATTTGTCGAGGACATCCGCCAATTGGATAGAGGCACCAACCCTGTATAGAGGTCGGATATTCCAGCTCCATATCCTTAAATAATGGTCCTTATAACGTTTTTTAGGCTTTATCAACATTTGGGGGTTTCTTGTTTTTTCTTTTATTCGTGTTTTTATAACCATTGATGGGCTTAGAAGAAAGATATTCAAGATATTCGCCTTTGAAGTTGAAAATTCCATTGAAAATTAAGTTATTACTTACTTCAACAGTTTTAAGGCTAACTATCACCACTGGTAATCAAAATTGATCTTACTTCATGCAAGCAGTCAGAGGTAATGTCAAGGAACACAACTGCACACTTGACACCAGTTTTGTCAATTTGATTCTGAAAATCCCCCACTCAAACAATATATTAGAATCATTTTTTGAATGTTTTAAAAATATTTAATTTAATACTCTATATCGAAGATATAGAACGAAGAAGTTACATATCTCGAAACTACTTAAATGTTGATGTGATTTTCTTTCTTTGGAGGACAGTATAGTCTATTAATAGTATTTTTGACTTTAGGATAATTTCAATACAAACATATATTACAAACAATTGGCACAACTCATCGCTCATCATTCATTTCGTACCAACAAAACAAAAGACTTAAGACACGAACTCGCTCTAAGCAATAACCAGAAAACAACTTCGATTTTTTCAATTGCACCAAAATAGAGTAGAGAATCTTTCACTATTATTGCATTTAGTTAATTAAGAAATTTTGCGACCGGCCGTGACATAGTGGTTAGAACACGCGACTATCATGCGGGAAATCACAGGTTCAACTCCTGGCTCCAGTCATCTTAAAAGAAAAATTTTCTATCATTGCCGGCTCCCCTCGAATGTTGTTGACAGCAACTTCGCAGTATAAGTGTCTAGTAAGGGCTTCTCAAACAGTGACATTCGCATTCGCCGATAAACAAGTAGGTGCCGTTAGTTGTGAATCTAAAAATAGAAAGCGTGTTAATTCACAAAAACGCGAGAAAAGGGAAATGAAGTTAAGTAAGTCAATTAAGAAAATTATTGAGGTAACGCAAAGAACTTTATGCAACAAATGTCGGTAATTAATGTTTTTACAATTGTTTACTTCAAACTGAATACTTGTCATCTGTTCTTAGATTACCTGGCAAATTAATAATATATCTAAATTTTTTTGATTCATTTATAAGAACTGCACAATGGGACTTTTATATTGCCCTAGGTGAGCTTTTTTAAGGCAACTGTCGAGCTATCCTAATAACTAGTAAATTTATGTTTCAAATCGCATTTCGATATTTTGTTTTGCACTTAAGTACATATTGAGTTTGGGGTAAATTGTAAAAAAAACTAAACTTCGTCCTCATATTGTCCTTGCGTCGCCTTTAATAAATGATAATTCTCTAATTTCTTTAAACTATAGCTATGTTGGCAAACATTAGGCAAATACAAATTATTTTTTTTAATCACCGTGTTTTTATTACTCCAGGAGAGAAACATACTCTCCAAATTTGGTTACAACGACGCGTTTTTGCAAAACTGCAATTTCTGTCATATATTGCAACGACCATTGCAACTCTCTAATTTTTTCAGTAGCTTCAGTTTTATCCAATTTGGCCTATTTTACCCCAAAAAGCACGAATATCGAAAAATTCCTTCGTGAGTAGTATTAATTATTTACGAAATTTTCGCTATTCAACCTTTTTTGTATCGCCCATTGTAGCAGGTTGTGAGCAGTTTCATCCCTTTATTGGCCGTTTGGGCTTGGGAGAGATTAGTATGTCATATTATAGAAATTTTGAAAATTTTATTACAATCGGTTCATTGGTAAATATATATCATACGATTAATTCAAAAGGGGCGTGGCACCGTCCATATTCCAGTAATACGTAATCCTTTTTGTACCAGTAACATATGGTTACCCCATTGGGGTATAAAGAATATACCCCAATGACTCGTGGAATATGATCGATTTTAATATCTTTTGTGTGGGCGGTGCCACGCCCTTTGTCTATCTATTTTTGTATATAGCCTCTAATAGTGGTCCTACGGTCAGTATTACACAGTGGCAATTTGCTTGGAAACAGTCCATTTATTTGGCCCATATGAGAATCTTTAAAAAGGAGCGGGGCATCGCCCACATGTAAAATGTAATTTCTCTTGTACGACCAATATATGTAACAAATCTCTTTTTCGTACCTATAATGGTTTATGAGATACAGACATTTCTTCTTTTTAACCCCTTTAACCCCTTGCAGTCCGATTTTCAAAAAAAATGCCTGCTTAGTGGGCGCCTACGTCATTAAAGGGATCTACAATAAAAATTTCATGGTTCTAGCTTAAGCCGTTTGGGCTGGGGAATGATCAGTCAGTCACCCAAGCCTTTTATATATATAGATGTCGAAAACTATTTTCTCTTTTAAAATAGAAAGAGAAACATTAAACATATGTTATGCCCATTAATCCTTTGTATAGAGTACTCAAAGGTCTACACAAATCCCTGTTTTACGTTTGATGTGGTTTTTGATTTTATAGCTATGTATGGCGGCTGTAAGTGTATGATGCCTCCGACACTATGTTGTGTGCGTCTTTGTCATTGTATACGTTTTATGTGTGGCGTTTTTGGTTTGTTGCTGTTGTTGTTGTTATTTTGACATAATGCTTTTTTCGGCCATTTCCGCATTACTTAAGTAACCGATAAGAATGAAATTCATGGGCCAGTTCTGCTTTTTGTTTTCTTCTCTTTGTTTTTTTTTCGATCCGTTTGCGCATTTTGAGTGGTTGACGTTTAAATGTGAAGTAAAAAGTTGCAGTTTTTTGCGTTTTTTTTTTTGTTACTGTCTCAAATTTTTCGGGGTACATTTGCAAGAGCGATACTTTGCGTGCACATGCAGTTAACAGTTGTTGTTGGTTTTGCTCGCTTGTTTTAACAAATGTATGCGAGCGAGTGAGTGAGTGAGCGGTTGCTTCCTTGGTTGAGGATATCACTTTGTATCATAGTAGAACGAAAAATGTCAAAATATTTTGTTGTATAGAGCCTCCCTGATCCAAGGTAACAAGACTGGTCAAGACAAATGGTAGATTTCTTTTGTTTTATGATGCCTTAACAGATATCAGCTTGAAGAGTTATAGACTGAGTAGGATGAAAGCTATAAAATTTAAAGTAGAAAAGTGCCTGAGAGAGGCAATGTGTAAGTGTAATCGGGGAATGTAGTTTGCATATGTTGTGGGGTTAGTTGGTGAAATTTTGTGGAATATCAAAATGACAGTAATTGACATTTTCATATTTGTGTGTGGTTCGGCGTAGAGTTTTACAGATGTTTCCCATCGAAGGAGGTGGGGAAAAGTGTGGAATGGCTGCATTGAGCTAGGGAAGTTAGAGAAACTAATATGGACGATGGTAAATATGTGTAAAAAATATAGGTGTTAATGGTTCGATCTTACATGTAACTCTAGTTTGTCAAAAATATACTAATTATAAACCCTTTAAAAAAAGTGTATGTGTGGATTACGGCCACTTAGCATGAAAAATAAACAAAAAAAACATTATTTTTTAATGTTTTAAATTGTTCTTTTGTATTATATTTATGTAAAATTTTTCCTACAAATTTATAATCATTATTTTCCGACATATGTTTCCGAAATGGCTGTAACACAAGAATGGCCACTGAGAAACTGCATATTGTTTCGGAATCTAAAAATATCAATTTTTTTAGTGTATGCAAATAGTTGCACATTTCTAGATCTTCTCAGAGAATTTCAATTACTTCTTACTGTAAGATCACTTTTCATAAATAAGTTAATTTATCACTATTTATGAATTCCTTGAATGGTTTACACTATTACAAACATACCTATAAACCTCAGCCTTGCTAGCCAGCTTCTCTTAACTTAGATAATAACTAGCTATGCTCATATAGAAATTCCTGTGATATTTATCAAAAGCCAGCCATCTTTTTCATTACATTTCCAAAGCTTTTTTTTTTAAATATAAAAAATTAAAAAAAAAATTCATGCATTTGTCGGGCTGTTGTTCCGACCAGCTAGACATGGCATCATTACATGAAAAACACTCTAGGCCAAATATAAAAGTCCGATTTTCTGTTCATATCTCATATAGTCTATTCTTGTGGCCATCATAAATCTTGATCATATGCGTGAACGTAACTCAGAAAGCAATCGAGCGTGAGAGAGAGAGAGGGAGAGAGTGTGGGACAGCGACAGAAACACACACATTTTATAATTGACTTATTTATTATATCACAAGTAATTTTTAGTGTTAAAGGGGGCTAACAAAATCGGATGCGCTCAGGCGCATGTGTATTTATAGTAGTTGGCTGTTCAGTTTCTTTGTTGCACAAAAGATAATTTTATGCAAAATATTAAGCCAACGTAACATGCAATAATGCAGCTGTTTTCATGTAACTTAATTTTTTTTTTTCTGTTGGTTTGCTGTGTTTTGATTAATTATCGATAGTGCACACAGAGAGAGGACAGTGAAAAGGCTGCAAGGAGTTGTTTAAGGCCAGCCGACGATGATTGTGTCTTCTATATATTATTGCTTAATGCACATAACACTGAAGGTCAATATTGATCGCGGTATGATGGCATGTTAATGTTTTTAGCCAGAATTATGCTGCGTTTCAGATTTTGTTGTGTTACCCTCACCAAACATAAGCGGTGGCATTAGGGCGAATCGTTGCAACTGCTGCAGCATCAGCACTTCTGTATGAGCGTAAACGCGCGGTAGCCAAAGGTAATATATATCACATCCCGTCATAAGCTTTATTCAAAATTATGATTGTTTGAAGCATCAAAGCGATACGGATCAGAGATTGATTTCGTAAGCTAGATATTGAAGAGGTATTACCTTAAGCCATGGCAAAGGGGTTATTACAAAAATTTGCATTAATAATTATGGATAATTTGTGTGAGTCCATCAGAGGGTAAAACGACTCAAGTCTTAAGTTTAAAATCTTGTGCTATGAAATATGTGTTTAGGTTAAAACATCATTATCATTATGGAGCCTAAAATTGCCGCAATGATTTAAAGGACATTTTAATTAACAACTAAGAAGTTTTGTGCCTTAAGATATAACCAAGTTGATACATTTGTAAAAATAAATGATAGCAGCTTATTAAATACTAAAGGAATAGCAACTGGGGAATGTACGAATATATGTATGAATATATGTGGATTTAATTAAATTTGTCTTAAATATTATTGAGATAGACTAAAAAGTGTTTATAGTTTGGTAGCCTATAGCGGAAGCTCGAACAAAAAACTAAGCGGAATCAATAAAAGTCGCCTCTACTTGTTTTTATGTTTATAATTTTTTGTATTTTTCTCCGACAGCAACTTTGCAGCAACAGCCTAGTAAAGGCTTCTAAACAACTTAAGTTCAGATAAGCCTATAGAATGTAGGTTTCGTTGTGTAAGTCAAAAAATATAAGCGTGTTTATTCACAATTACGTGAGAAGCTATCCCATATCTCATTCATAGGGTGTGAAATTAAGTTTTTTTCTTCTTCTTTATATTGATTTCTCTAAATCTTACTTATTACAAGATTGGCCGATATGTGATTTTGTACTTATCTTAGAAATCTGGTGTAAACGACAAATTGGGGATGTAAACAAAGCAAAAACAGTTTTCTTTGAAATGAAGACATGAGGTTAGTATTAATAACACTGCTTGACATGAACATCGGTCCCCGGCCCACACACCATTCCTGCTCATTCTTATGTAAATTGACCTTCTGAACCTGAATATCACTCCACTTTGCACCATCACATGCCTTTTTCCAGGGACGCCGCCATTATTTCATTTTCTTGAATGATAATCTAAAACTAAAAGTAGAGGCCGTCTCGAGGCAATGGCTGATTTTTATGTAATATAACCTACTGAATCCGAATATCACTCCCAGTTTTTTCTCATTTCTCCCCATCAACCGTCGTTTTCTCAGGACGTCCCCAGCTATAGTTAATAGTTAATAGTTAATAGTTAATAGTTAATAGTTAATAGTTAATAGTTAATAGTTAATAGTTAATAGTTAATAGTTAATAGTTAATAGTTAATAGTTAATAGTTAATAGTTAATAGTTAATAGTTAATAGTTAATAGTTAATAGTTAATAGTTAATAGTTAATAGTTAATAGTTAATAGTTAATAGTTAATAGTTAATAGTTAATAGTTAATAGTTAATAGTTAATAGTTAATAGTTAATAGTTAATAGTTAATAGTTAATAGTTAATAGTTAATAGTTAATAGTTAATAGTTAATAGTTAATAGTTAATAGTTAATAGTTAATAGTTAATAGTTAATAGTTAATAGTTAATAGTTAATAGTTAATAGTTAATAGTTAATAGTTAATAGTTAATAGTTAATAGTTAATAGTTAATAGTTAATAGTTAATAGTTAATAGTTAATAGTTAATAGTTAATAGTTAATAGTTAATAGTTAATAGTTAATAGTTAATAGTTAATAGTTAATAGTTAATAGTTAATAGTTAATAGTTAATAGTTAATAGTTAATAGTTAATAGTTAATAGTTAATAGTTAATAGTTAATAGTTAATAGTTAATAGTTAATAGTTAATAGTTAATAGTTAATAGTTAATAGTTAATAGTTAATAGTTAATAGTTAATAGTTAATAGTTAATAGTTAATAGTTAATAGTTAATAGTTAATAGTTAATAGTTAATAGTTAATAGTTAATAGTTAATAGTTAATAGTTAATAGTTAATAGTTAATAGTTAATAGTTAATAGTTAATAGTTAATAGTTAATAGTTAATAGTTAATAGTTAATAGTTAATAGTTAATAGTTAATAGTTAATAGTTAATAGTTAATAGTTAATAGTTAATAGTTAATAGTTAATAGTTAATAGTTAATAGTTAATAGTTAATAGTTAATAGTTAATAGTTAATAGTTAATAGTTAATAGTTAATAGTTAATAGTTAATAGTTAATAGTTAATAGTTAATAGTTAATAGTTAATAGTTAATAGTTAATAGTTAATAGTTAATAGTTAATAGTTAATAGTTAATAGTTAATAGTTAATAGTTAATAGTTAATAGTTAATAGTTAATAGTTAATAGTTAATAGTTAATAGTTAATAGTTAATAGTTAATAGTTAATAGTTAATAGTTAATAGTTAATAGTTAATAGTTAATAGTTAATAGTTAATAGTTAATAGTTAATAGTTAATAGTTAATAGTTAATAGTTAATAGTTAATAGTTAATAGTTAATAGTTAATAGTTAATAGTTAATAGTTAATAGTTAATAGTTAATAGTTAATAGTTAATAGTTAATAGTTAATAGTTAATAGTTAATAGTTAATAGTTAATAGTTAATAGTTAATAGTTAATAGTTAATAGTTAATAGTTAATAGTTAATAGTTAATAGTTAATAGTTAATAGTTAATAGTTAATAGTTAATAGTTAATAGTTAATAGTTAATAGTTAATAGTTAATAGTTAATAGTTAATAGTTAATAGTTAATAGTTAATAGTTAATAGTTAATAGTTAATAGTTAATAGTTAATAGTTAATAGTTAATAGTTAATAGTTAATAGTTAATAGTTAATAGTTAATAGTTAATAGTTAATAGTTAATAGTTAATAGTTAATAGTTAATAGTTAATAGTTAATAGTTAATAGAAAATAGAAAATAGAAAATTTACGAAAAAATCGTCAATATTTTTAAATAATTGTTAATAGTGCACTGAATTTCAAAAGCACCGGATGTTCCTACACGCAGGGCTGGATCCAGGATGGTCGGCATCGTTGCTTAATTTACCGATGCAATTTTCGTATGCAGGATCAGCTTGGATACCTTAAATTCTGAAATAAAAGCGTCTCTTGGTGTCTAATGTATTTTGCATCGCCAACTCCTTGACTCTATGTTCAGCGACGACCTTTGAAGGCCTCATGTTTACCGTCCATGCCAATGCTGTCATCCTAAAGACTTAGTGGCGCAGTTCCAAATATCGTTCCTGCTACGGCTGATGCCATCAAGTATTCCAGCAGATCATCCCTGCATTGAACGGTAAACCCACTGGTATTGTCTTTCATGTCATCTACCCCTTAATGTAGCAATCGCTTTCTACGATGTATGCCGATTGTTCAGTGAGATAGTCCAAATACCACTTCCTAGGAATTGCATCTTTCTTTTATAAAGATCTGGGCAATGGCAGAGCAAATGTTCAATTGTTTAAATTTCTTCTTCACCGCCCTTCTGTGATGTTTTAAAGTTTGATATTAAGGCCCTAATGTCGCAGTGCCTCGCCATTATGTCCATTAGTCGCCTCTCAACCCTTCTATCCAAAACTGATCTGGTTTGTGTTTCATCCAGTTTTCCCAAATATCCCGTGATATTATAAAGTCGTGCGGAAGTCCCAGGATACGTTTGCCAACCCACTGACTAAGACGCCATTCCAGTTAAGGTCTTTGAAACTTCCAACAGACCACAAAGAGTATCTAAGGCTACACCGATTAGAATGTGGAATGTGTCAGAAGCACCTACTCAATGGTCTTTAAATCTTCCAGCTGACCACGAAAAGCATTTTTAACTATTTCGATTCATAAGTCGTCCCCACAGACTTGTCAGTAACATCCACTCTCTGTTTTGCTGATTTAAAACGATGAATCCGACTCCTCGGAAGTTGCCAACATCGATGAACCGACAATCAAAAGAATGTAGATGACTAAGACTGAGCTTGAGCCCAGGTCAACCGTATGATCGCATGTTATAATCATTATGCCCCGATCGATCCCAGAATCCTACTCTTAGGCCTTTCAAATCTTAATGGAGAATTAGATACATCAATTGCTTGCAAAAAGTTTTTGTATTAAGTCTTTTGTTTCCTAATTAGACCGAGTTGTTGCGAATGTTTAAATGGACATACGAATGTTTTGCATTACCTAACGCTACCATAAATTTCTTTCTCTTTGCATGCGAATGCGAATGAATGATATATGTATTTGAGAGAGTTAACAGGCTTTATTTTTAGACTTACACAGTACCTTCAGTTTAACGATGTTTCCAAATGTTGTCATTGTGTAGAAGCTTTTACTAGACTTACCATTTGAATCGAGTATTAAAAACCTGCTGTCTATAATATCGAGGTGGCCACATTAAATAGTTTGTGTCTTAAGTCTTTTGTTTCCTAATTAGACAAATAGCTGCTTGTGTTAAAATTAACTTATAAAACATATGCATAACTTTACAATTTTAGATAACATATTAATAACATAACATAAATCTAATTTTCCCTATTCATTTTATTTATGATATGAGAGCTATAAGAGTGAGTTAACTCACACAATACTCAGCAGGACCTACAGTTTAACTATAAACCCAATCGTAGGCTTATTTGAGAAACTATTACTGAATGACTCGACTTCTTAAAAGTTGCTGTCGACAACACCTGTTGGTCCTTCTATCACAGAAAGGGTTTAAATCTATGTCACCTGCATGAAGTAGCGTCGTCTAATCATTACACCACGATCGACCGCAAGATCTGACTCTACGTCCATCAATTATTCTTAGTAAAGAATGATGTGTTTTAAGTTTTGGCAAAAAGTTTGTGTTTTAAATCTTTTGTTCCCTTATTAGACCGATTAGCTGCAAATATTCCCGCTTGAAAATAACTGTATTTGATCCAAATGAAGTACGGATTATAGGCATTTACATCACTTAATGAAACATTAACATTTTGCAGTAATACAAAGTCCCAAATCCTACAAAATCCACCATGTCTCCAAGTATTTATCCGATCTCCCATTATTTGTTGTGCTTGTTGCTTAAGTCTTTCGTTTCCTTATTAGACAGCTCGATAAGAATAACCAAATTTTCGATAAGAAACAAGTTAAAACTGTTAGATGTTTTCTGTTAAAGATTTTACGATTTACCAAAGGTTAAATACCTTTAGTCCTCTTCGTATTTCAATAAAAACACACAAAAATCTTTCAACTTGGCCAATTCATTGGTTTAGTTAGTAACTAACTTAACAAAAACAACAACAACTTAAATTGAAATCCCAAACCAATTTAAGCTGCAAGAAAATCAAAAGAAGTGTGAGTAAAATATTCGCGTATGTCGTTTTTATTATATTTTTACTTTTATTGATATCAAAGTATAATGTAAGCTCACTAATGCGCTTTTAATGTTTGCTGCTGATATGAATGCTGATTAAACAAAAACGAAATATACATGCACACACACACACATACACTCCGAGAGGAACTTAAGGTAACGAAAACCTTTAACAGCATACATCTAAAGTAACAGCAGCAAAACTTTAAGATGAACGAAATACTTAAAACCAAACAGCATCAGCCACAACATCAGCCACAAAATGCCATATATAAAAGCGACGATACCGTCGTGGTTGATGTTGCTTAAAACCCTTAACAAAAAATCCTGTAACTTTGTTTATAAGTCTACTACAGAAAAGTTTTTTTTTGTTGTTCTGTTTTCTCAAACCCCAAAAAGAAAATCTTTAACAGCAACACAAACATCAAACACCGACAGCAACATGCATATACATATTTATATGTATAAAAGTTTTGCATGCATTCATAGGGACATACATACGTACATTTATGCAATCGCATACATACATGCGATGTTTTAAATCTTTTCGCCTGGCTTTGTTGTTGTTGTTTTTGTTGAGTTTTTGAAGATGTATTAATGGGCCGCAGGGATAAAATTATAATAAATTTGCTTTATTGGTAACTTTGCTTAAGTTACGATTTGTTGTTGCTGTCCGTGCTGTTGTTATTGTCGCTGGCACTGATGTTGCTGTTGCACCACACAGTATATTGTTGCCGCATCTACTTTAGTTTATTTTGTTGTTGTTGTTGTTGCCACAAAATGATGACCATGCTTAAGTTGGCTTGTTGCCATTGCTACTAGTATGAGCGGTGCGCATAGGGAAGAACGGTTTAGTCGGTTGGGGAATGTGGGAAAAGTTATTCCAAAGGGATAAGGAAACTGTTATTTTTTCTAAAACTTTTTTAAGCTATTTGAAGTTTTTTTTGCTGTGTGAATAATTTCTGCTTAAATTGTGGTGAAGGTTGCAGTAACATTTCACTATGTTTAAAATGAAATGTGTTAAACGGTGGAAGATTTATAAAAATGTTGATATATTTAAAAAAAAGGAAAGAAGTAATGTTATAAAAATTACAGAGTATTATCCGTGACAAACATGCAACAATTAGTATTGCATGATGATAGTTCAATGAGGCTATTAAAATACCACTTTCCTAGGAATCGCATGTTACTTTTTGAAGCGCTGAGCAAAGGCAGAGCAAATGCTCAATAGTCGTCTTGTGTTGTGTCCCAGTGTTCCGTCATTATGCCTATTAGTCGCCTGGCAACCTTCTCATCCTGCTGCAAAACAAATTTGGTTAGTCTTCCATCCAGATTTGACCATATTTCCCGTGATGTTATAGATTCCTAGGATACGGTTGTCAACTTGTTAACTACGATGCCATCACCGCTGAGGTCTTAGAAGCTTATAACGGACCATGAGGAGTATCAACCGATTACACCGATTAAAAGGTCGAATGTGTTAGAGGCACCTACTCCATGGTCTTCCTTTTCTGAATACTTACAAATCTTTGGTATCCTGAATTTTCTGTGCCAAAATTGGTGATTTGGCGTGAAATGTTTGTATGGGAAACCCCCCATGTGGGTTGCAGGGTGTGTGCCACTGGCATAGGTTAGTGGGGGTCGGTCATACATTTGGAGTCGATTGGGGCACTCTAAATGAGCCAAAGTGGAATTTTTAAAATATGACCCTACGTGTCATAAGAGGGTACATCAGAAATAGTTTTAGAAGTATAGTTCCTTGGGAAAAGTTTCTTATTTTGATCCCTAGAATATGATTTTCCTTGTCACTTGGGTGATTTTTTAAATAGACTAATAAAACTAATAAGGAAGCGTGATAACTTACACAAATGCAAGAATCATGGATTTTTTGCCTCCCTACAAATTGACCCGCCCTAATATTTATACTCAAACAACCCGATCTACAATTAAACAATGCATCCGAATATGTTTTAGTGGTCTTTACTAGAATTGCAGATTAACTTGAGTACGAAGCAGTTACTATCGACAACATCTGAGGGCCGCTAAGAAAAGATGTAGATGACTGCGGCAAAGCTCGATCCTAGGTCACCCGCATGATTGTGCATGGTTTTATCATTATGCTAAAAACGGCTCCAGGAGATTACTTTACGCTCTTCCAAAATCCTTAGTAGTGAATTATCTATTTTAAGATGTTTCGAAAAGTTTGTGTCTTAAGTCTTTTGTTGCCTTATTAGGCCGAGTTGCTGCAGTGTTAAAACTAACTTACGAAAGTTTTTTTATGACACTGGACCAATTTTAGACTGCAAATAACTTAAAAAACTTATTTCCCTTTGCATTCCATGAAGGAGGTATGGGAGAGCTACTCACAATTAAGAGAGTAAATTGAATTTCAAAGTGCCATCAATCGATGGAATTTTCGTGTGCAGATTATGAAGTAACGTATATGTTTATGGATATCTTCTAATCGTTTAGAAAATGCGAATTATCATTTCACTACAATCTGCTCTAGTGTCTTACTTTATGACCTTCCAAAATCCTTAGTGAAAAATTATCTTTGAGCTTGTGTCTTAAGTCTTTTGTCCCCATGTTACATCGAGTTGCAGCAGTGAGGTAATTGACCAATTTCAGATTATAAATTACGTAAAAACCAATTAGACAGTTTCAGTTGGTTAAACTGATTTACATATACCCTCATTCTCAATAAATACATAAAATATCCATTATAAATATTTTAGGGAGGTACCAAAAGGGGGGTAGGTGGACTTAAAATTTTTTCTCCAAAACGTTATCCTGTGATAGCTTAACAAAATATAGAATTTGGGCACGATCGTGTATTGCTGTATTGAAATTATTATTCAATTTCTAAAGTGGGTGGAATGGTACATATGTATGGGAGTTACCAGAAGAGGCGTGGTTAGATCTCCTATTTTTTCTCGAAAACTTTATCCAGTTATATATTTTCTGAATACAGATATTAGGCACGATCGCGTTGGTTGTATTGATTTCGATTTTTAAAGCAGGCGGAATGATACTTTTGTGTGGGAGGTACGAGAAGGGGCGTGACTGGGTTCCCAATTTTTCCACCAACACCTTATTCTGTGATCGCTGAGTTAAATGGAATTCGGACACGATCGTGGTCGGTATATTGATATTATTATTATTCGATTTCTAAAGTGGGCGGAATGGTACATTTGTGTGGGGGGTACAAGAATGGGAGTGGCTGGACTTCCAATTTTTCCTCCAAATCTTTATTCTTTTAAAGCTTTACTAAGTACTGAATTTATCGTGCGTACCAGCCGCACAGAGAGACAGATGGACGGACAAACAGACGAACATGTCAAAAAGTCATGAATCGAATTTGGTTTAAAGAAACCTAGGGTCTAAAGCGACTCATTCTGTGTGTTACACTTTTGGGTCGTATCAAATAATATATACCTTCCTACCCGTAGGGTGAGGGTTTTTCCTTTGCATCACATGAAGGAAAGCTTCTCACATTTAAGAGAGAAAATAAAGTTCCGTAATATTCACAAGCGATGCAATCAGAGGACACTTTTGTGTGCAGATTATGAAGTGAAAAATATATTAACGAATATTGTATATTCATTCTGTAATCTCTCATCATCATTATGTTACGATCGACCCCAGTATCTTACTTTATGGCCTTATATAATTTTTAGTGGTGAATTATATAATTTAACTTATAGCAAAAAGTTTGTGTCTTAAGTCTTTTGTTGCCTTATTAACCCCAGATGCTGCAGTGGCATAATTAAAGTTTTTTGTGACACTGAATCAATTTCAGAATATAAAATAACGAATTTTTCTTTGCATCCATGAAAGATCTTTTCTCACTTGACAGAGTAAATAAAGTTATATAAAGTTCTCTATCGACACTTTCCTTCGCAGATAATGAAGTAATAACTATGTTAATGAATATCTTATAATCATTCAGTAAACTCTCTTTTCATTGGTTGAATTGAAACTGACCCCCAACAAATTTCACTTCATCTACTTCCCCAATTACTAAAGCACCCTCGACGATGAGTAGTAAAGTAAGAAGCATCATTCATACAACAATTTTTATATCAAAAAAATGTTATATTGTTGCCGATGCCGCTGCTGTTGCATTTGGTTGCTTCTTCAAGGGTTTCACATTGCTGCTGCTGCTGCTGATGCCATAGTTGTTGTTATTCTTTTAAATTGTCGACTTTTTTGATGGCTGTCGCTGATGCGTTGCATGCGTAGGTATGTCAACTATGCACGCACGCATATATGCAAAATATGTTTTAACACAAACACTCTCTCACAAAATCATTTCAAAACGACAAGCGAGTGCTCATTCTCACTCCAAACTCTACTCGACTCGATTCAACCACAATAGCGGCCTGACTTTATACAACGCTCGTCGCCCACCCGCTTGCTCACCCTCCCCCCCTCTCCTAGACATGGAGTAGTCGGCTTTTTTAGCCAAACAAAAAAAAATCTGAAAAGCAACGGACATACAAGTTAAAGTCAAGTATTTACGCAAAGAAAAAAAACAACAGCAACATCAACATCTCAACAAAATCGTCCTCTCTGCTTTTGAGGAAGATGACGATGACGGCGGTATTGTTGGTCAATGTGTCTGCTGTTGTTGTTGTTGTTCAGGTTGCGTGTGAAAACCATTTTAAATATGGTGTTGTTTAATGTTTAGGAAAGAAAGAGCGAGCGTACCACCAAAAAAAAATTGTATAATTTTTTTTGTTCATATACGAGTGCAATATTTCAACATACGTACACTGACTATATGGACATTGTTATAAAAAGTGGTTTTTAATGTTATTATTTTCGGTAGAATTTCTTGTCTAGAAATGCGTAGCGGCTTCTTCTTCTCCTGATGCCTGCTGCTGCTGCTGCTTTGTTGCTTCTTTGTTGGAATTATTGTTTTAAGGAAAACTTTGTCTTTTAAATAGTTGTTCTGTTGGCCAAGGAAAATTTTAATTATAGAAATGGTTTTTATTGTATGTGATGGCAAATATTTGGCATAATTGAAATTTGTGGTGCCTGTGCCAATGTGGAGTTGAGTGAGTGAGTTTGTTTCTTAAGTCTTTTGTAGCGTATGGTATGCCATGTTAAATCAAGTAATGGTCAATGGCATGGCTTCATATTTAGTAAAGCATGGTTATAGCTATGGTTACTAAGTTTTTTTCCAGAGAAGTCTGAAGTGAAACAATTAGACATTCATATAAGTAAGTAAGAATTACCATTTTTCCTACAAACAATACCATGAGAGTACTGTAAGAGTATTATCTTGCAATAAATCTTCAGTGTTCTCATAGATTTTCTTGTTTTCATTCCTTTGAAATGATGCCCTTATTTCTTATCGCCATCAGAGCTATAAAAATAATTTAATAACAAAAGCTAAAATTGTTCAAGCAACTACAGCATATAGTGAGTGTATTCCCTGTATATATATATATATAAATTTGTAATTTATGTTATAATCCCTTTTTATGTTCTTTCAACTTTATCACAGTTTTCTTCGCATCGATTTTGTTACGATCTTTGTTATTGTTGTTGTTTGCTCTGCATATTTTACTTGCTTCTGCTACGGAAGTGCTTAAAGCGACAAATTATTTTACATTATCATTAAATTAAATACTTTGAACGATCACCACCACGATATGATGATGATGCAGCAGGTAGAAGTATTGCAGCAGCAGCTCCTGCTGATATTGCTGCCGTTGCTGCTGCTCTCAATGCTGATTTGTGCCAATGCTCATATACATAATTTCCACAAGCTACTCAATGTTTTCACATATATAATCTTTTTGACTTGGCCATGGAAATTATTCATATTTTGCATATTAAGATTTTTATCATAATTCTTAAAATACGTCTGGCACAGGCACAGGCACCGTACAGAGTGAGTTGGGAGATACCATGAAGTTACCCGTAATGTCAGTTGGCAAGAAATCAATCTATATACTTATGTGTATGAATTATATGAATTACAATAATGTAAAAAAGAGAAACTGTAGCAAAATCTTGGAACAAAATCGTATATTTATGAAGATAACATCGATATGTTTATGATGGGTTTTTTGGTGGCATAAATGAGAACTCTTTTTTGTTAAGGGGATCCAGCCTTACATGACATAAGGAAAAACATTCCATTGTAATCGTTATAATGGGGTAACATTACAAAGACGTCGTCTTGATCTGGGAGATAATAAAACATAATTTCAGCGAAGAAAATTGAGGGGGGCTGTAAGTGTGTAGTGTCACCACCCTTCAAAGAATCTGCATCTACATAGACAGCCAGGATGCTATTAAATTTCTGGAAGCCATGTTTGCTTCAACCCTGACGGTAAAGGAATGCTATTTATCACTAAGGGTGATGGCTGATCATTTTATTATCAGGCTTATCTGGGTACCGGGACCAATCCGCAATTGTTTAGCGAATGAGCAAGCTATTAGAGGGTACTGCGGCACAGTACTACTTCTGGCAAAAGTAAGTGCTGGTATGCCAATCTCTATCTGCCGTCTGCACATCAGTCGATAATATAAAACCAGCTAGGGAAACCCGACTCACATATACCCTCACCTTCAGTAAAACATAGAATTTTCCAGTTTATTGATATTAATACTCGATTTTTAGAGCGGGCGGAGTGATACATTTAACTTCCACATTTTTTCTCCATAACTTTATCCTGCTTTAGCTTTACTAAATATGGAATTTGGGTACGATCGCGTTTGGTGTTAATAGTATTAATCGGCGGAGTGCTACATTTCTATGGAAGGTACCAGAAAGGGCGTGGGTAGACTTCCTGATCTTTTCTCCAAAACTTTATCCTATTTTAGCTTTACTTAATACATAATTTGGGCACCATCGCGTTGGGTGTATTGATATTATTACTCGATTTCTAAAGTGGGCGGTACCAAATGGGTATAGGGGGTACCAGATGGAGCCAGGCTAGACTTACACTTTTTTCTCCAAAACTGTATCCTACTATAGCTTTACTAAATTCAGAATTTGGGCACGATCGCGTTGGGTATATTGATATTATTACTCGATTTTTACAGTGGGCGGAGTGGTACATTTGTATGGGAAGTACCAGAGAGGGCGTGGCTTAACATCCAGTGTCCAAAACCTGCTCTAGCTTTACTAAATAATCGCGTTTGGTTTTAATAATATTAATCGATTTCTAAAGTGGGCGGAGTGCTACATTTGTATGGGAGGTACCAGAAAGGGCGTGGCTACAATACCAGATTCTTATTCAAAACTTTATCCTGATATTGCTTTACTAAAAACAAAATTTGGGCACGATCGCGTTGGGTGTATTGAAATTATTTACCGATTCCTAAAATGGGCGGAATGGTACATTTGTATGTGAGGTACCAGAAGGGGCGTGGCCGCGTAGCCCATTTGCAATACCGTAAGTAGTTTTGGGAAAATATGTACCCATGTAAAGATTTAAAACAATTAGTCGCGTCTTTCGAAAGTTATCGTTCGTTCCAGGCAGACAGCCAGACAGACGGACATGGCTCAAACGACTTAAAAAGTAATGAATAGAATTTGGTTTAAAGAAACCAAGGTTCTAAAGTGAAAGTGTGTTACACTTTTAGGTTGTATCAAATGATATATACCCTCCTATACGTAGGGTGAGGGTATACAAAAAATTGTTCCCATTTACACGCTATGAATAAGGTAGTGGATAGGTTCTGGCATTGGTGAGAAATACTAAGTTGGTAGCGAAAGATAAAAATCCACAACTAGCCGCGAAACTGACCCGAATTTTCCCCTTGAGGGGTTAAATGTATGACCGATGCCCAATTATTTTTCCGTCATGAAATTTTCGCCAAAACATATCTACCCCCATCTTCACCCTTAAGGGGGCTCCCATACGAAAATCAATTTTTCATTAATTTTGTTCTCTAACTAGTAGAGAACGCTCTAACCGCCCTAAAAGAGCCCCTAGAGGAGTCAAATGTATGACCGACCCCCAATATGATTTTTATATTTACCCTCCTGCGACTCCTAGAGGGTTAAAACGTATGACTGACCCCAGTAATTATTTCCCCATACATTTGACTCCTTTAGGAGCACCTTTGGAGCAGTTAGATCGGTGGGAGCAAAATTTTTAAAAATTGTCTCCTTAGGGGTAAATAGGGGGGTTGGTATGTTTGGGGAAAATGTTAGAGGAGTCTGGGGGTCGATCATACATTTTATGGATTTTTTCCCCCTTCTCATCCAAGAAGGTTCTCATGCCATAAGAACCCACTCCACCTGCCCCAAATGTTGGCTCATGCACACAAAATTAGTGCGTGGTTCGTACCCAAATCTTGTTATTAAGGATCTCCATACAACCGTATCGCACCCCTAATGTCGATTGACTCGACACTATACTGAGAAGTTGCTGTCAACAACATCGTGGGGGCCGGCAATGACAGAAAAATGTGAGTAACTGGAGACATGAATCGAACCCTGAATTTCCCGCATGGTAATCGGGGATTGTCTAGGTTTAGTTGGACTAAGAACTACAGCATTCGGAAAACTTATATGTAGTAGTAAGCACCGAAGCCCTGTAAGAAATACTTGTAGGACTGATCAGAAAGCTCATCGAAGAGGCGAATTTTCTAGATAGCTAGGTAAAATTACAGATATCGCAATGGGCTTCATTATCATATGTAAGTGTTCTGTCCTTTCAAACCTTACATAACTTAACCAGGCCTAAGACATAGTAGAGTGGGCGACACAGTTCTTTATACCCTATTTATACCCTCACCCATAGGGAGGAGGGTATATATCATTTGATGCGATAACAATTTAAACGCACTTAGAGTTGGACCTAAAAATATTTAGGCTTTTTAAGACGATAAAGCCACATCCGTCTGTCGGACAGACTGATGGTGAACTGATCAAGTAAACCTTCATTGATCAGTATGAAAATTTACCACTTAATGATTTATACTTTAATGATTTTAATTTCTCATATTATATTATATTTTGTTTTTATGAAATTTCACTTCACCAATTCTAAACTGTCCCCACATCCCACTCAAATTCCCATTTTTATGGAGTTACAAAATGCATAGAAATATCCTCCAAATCACCAACTCATAAACTTATCGGTAAATCGAATAAAATTGATAAGAATTATTGACAAAAAAATGGATGTGTGAAGCTAAAAGTAACGTCCACTTCTCACCAACTCCCCTGTTTTATGTTACAAAGTTTAATCAAATTTAGTTGTAGTGCAAATAACAAGTTTTATCACCATTTTTGCAAATTGTGAAGGGTATCTGAGCTTCGGCATAACCAAAGATAACCGCCTTACTAGTTAATCTTAAAGATTCTATTCAGAATTTATCATAATATTTTATTTCTTAGATGTATATTTTGCATCTACTTATATCAATTTTTCTACAACCCTATCAATATTAGCGAAAGAAACACTCAACTTGCCCTCTATCCTCTTCTATAGATTAAGCAACAGCTTAACTAAGATATCCAAATCCATTTTACATCTTCTTTTACACAGCCAGCCATAATATCGAAAAAGAATGAATGAAAAATTAAGCTGCTAAGAAGAAAACAGCATCACGTCAATTTGTTAGTTCAACAATGTTAGTTTTTTTTGTTGTTGTACATTTCCATTTCACATTTAATCTGACAGTGGCAAGTCAAACACTTTGCCAGTTTAAAAACTGACAGTCAACTTTATGTCGGCTTAACACAAGAGCCACAAAAGAAATGAAATCCTAAAATGTCTTAAGACAAAAATGACAAGCAGAAAATATATGCATTTACTAAAACAAAATAAAAAAAAGAAAGATATGCGAAAAAACACACAAACTAAAACCAACAACTAAACTCTAACAACACAGTATTGTTTCCTACCCGCTTAGTGGACAATATATGCACTTGCCTCACATCACCACAAATATCATAATTTATAAATTTGTTTCATGTAAAGAGCCAAGAATAATAAGACAATTTATGAATTGTTTATTAATTAATAATAACACAATTTATATCCTAATGCTATATGGTCAGATTGTTGTGTTAACAAAGTGGTTGATTGGCCCAGTACCATAGTGTTGTTGTGCTGCTGCTGCTGCTAACACTTAACTAAACCAGTGCTCTCTTACACACACACACACACACAGATATTAAGTGTTAAATTTATAAATGCTTATGGTAAAATATTTGCATAAATTATCCGTCACCCGTCACATTGTTGTATGTGTATTTAGTGTATTAGAAAATTAAACAAATTTCAAAATCGGACAAATCAAGTTTATAACATTTTAAAATTCGATTTGATAAACAAATACTAAATCATGTCGATGCGAAACGAAATGATATAAATAAGGGACTAATGAAAATTTACTATATGAATAATTAATTTTATTGTAATTTGTTTTGAGTTAGGTAATTTGCATGAAATTGCCTATCTGTGGCCAAGCGGCGATAAATGAAGTGGAAATAAAGTATAATAACATATCTGTAAGCTGATAGAGAAGCAAAAAACATAAGGTATTTAATGATGATGCGTAAAGGCTTAGTCATGTGTTTGGGGCGGGTAATGTATACAAGATAAGATGATGGAATTGGAGGTGCGGTTATGTTATACACGAAAGTTGGTCAATGGCTATGAAAGACTTAGACAATATTGAGGAATAACACAAAAATTGTAAAACATATTCACTTCAAATGAGCTCAAACGATTACGAATTGCCCCATTAACTAAAATAATGTTATTACTAGAAAATTAATTTGACCATGCTAGCAGAATACATACAACATACAATAACAAAATCCATACAACATACAATAACAAAATCCTGTGTCATTGCCCAGGACTCTGCGCTTCACCTTCTTCTTCTTCTTTTTGTCAGGTACAACAGTTATTCACCCATCAATTGCCTTCGCGATAAGATTCTAATCATCGGGCATCGTGAATTCAAACCGTGTTTAAGAGCCGAAATTGAAGAGCTCTGCCGGAAGTATTCTAACCACGGTTTTGCTTGGTAGAGGGAAGTCTACCAGTATGTATTGTGCAAGAGCTTCCAGCCTATATTTGCGTCATACTCTGCGCATCTGAAACAAATTTCCATTTTCATGGAAGGTTATGGTACTAACCCTTTTATAGCCTCACCTTTCGGGTAGGAGGGTATATATGATTTGATACGACCTAAATGAGTAAGACATAGAAGGAGTCACTTAAGACTCTATGTTTCTTTGAACTAATTTCGATGCATGACTTTTTAAGTCGTTTGAACCATGTCCGTCTGTCTGTCCGGCTGATACGCAAGATAACTTTCGAAAGACGCTACAAATTGTTTTGAAACTTTGTACTCCTTTTTATGGGAAGTAAAATAAATAATTAAAATTTTTATTGATTTTTTATTTAAAAAAAAAAAATTTAATTGTTTATTTATTTCTAAAGAATTCAACGAATTTAATGAATTTAATGTATTTAATGAATTTAATGAATTTAATGAATTTAATGAATTTAATGAATTTAATGAATTTAATGAATTTAATGAATTTAATGAATTTAATGAATTTAATGAATTTAAAATTGTTCTGAGAGATTTTAATGCTAAAATAGGAAGGGAAGATGCTCTTGGTTCAGCAGTCGGAAAATTCAGTCTACACAACAACACCTCCGATAACGGATTCAGACTGGTAAGTTTCGTGTCGGCAAGAAACATGGTTGTGAGCGGAACCAGATTCCCGCATAAAGATATCCACAAGGCAACCTGGATATCTCCCGATCAAAATACAAGAAATCAGATTGATCACGTGGTAATTGATGGAAGGCATGTCTCAAGCGTTATGGACGTGCGTGTGATGCGCGGTGCAAATATCGACTCGGATCACCACCTAGTTGCAGCCAAGGTACGCACACGATTAAGTAGAGCTAAAAACACTCTTAATCAAACGCAAAGGAAGGTAGACATCACAAAGCTGCAGACCACTGAGATAGCCAATGCCTACTCCAACCAACTCTCTCAATTACTCCAAACAAATCCCCCTAGTTCTGATGTTCCCGACATGCAGTGGCAGCATATTGCGAATTCTATGACCACTGCCGCAACAACCGTACTGGGTTATGAAAAACCACGCTCAGACAAGCCCTGGTACGATGACGAATGTCGCGAAATGTCTGAGGAAATGGATGCTGCATACAAGGCAAAACTGCAGCCAATGGCGACGCGTGCGGTGACGGAGTGTTATAAAGAGAAAAGGAGGGAGATGAAACGCCTGTTCAGACGGAAAAAGCGTCTGTGGAAGAAAAGAGAGAGCCAGGATATCGAAAACTACAGGGGTAGAGGTGAGGCCCGAAAGTTCTACCAAAAAGTAAAAAGTAAAGGTTTTGGAACAGGGATCCCCACCTGTAAGGACAGAGACGGAAATCTGGTCACGGACACTTAGAGTGCGCTGCAAATATGGAGGGAACACTTTCAATCTCTTCTCGTTCCCGAAGGCAGCATAAGTGACGGAATCGCACCAACCATCGACGATGGAGTAGATTGTCCACCACCGAGCCAAAACGAGATCAGCACGGCAATTGCTCGGCTTAAAAATAATAAAGCTGCGGGAGCCGATGGACTGCCGGCAGAGCTTTTTAAAGCCGGCGCCGATGACCTGGTAACATGCATGCACCAGCTCATAAACACGATTTGGCTCAGGGAATGCATGCCCGATGATTGGAATCTGAGTATCCTATGTCCCGTGCTTAAGAAAGGCGACCCTAGTGTGTGTACCAACTATCGCGGGATTAGCCTTTTACCCATCGGATAGAAGGTCCTGTCTAGTGTGTTATGTGAAAGACTAAAGCCCCTCCTGGCGAACCTGATTGGACCTTATCAGTGTGGCTTTAGACCTGGTAAATCCACCACCGACCAGATATTCACGCTACGACAAATCCTGGAGAAGACCCAAGAAATGCAGATCGATACCTACCATCTGTTCATCGATTACAAAGCTGCATTTGACAGTCCGATACGACAGAAATTGCTGGATGCTATGGCTGAGTTTGGTATCCCCGCAAAACTAATTCGACTCTGCGGGATGACACTGACTGACACGAAGTCTTCAGTGAAAATTGGCAAAAATCTGTCAGAGCCATTTTCTACCAAGCGAGGCTTTAGACAAGGCGATAGTCTGTCCTGCGATCTCTTTAACATCGTAATGGAGATGATCATGCGGAAAGAAGCAGTAAACAGGAATGGCACCATATTTAACAAAAGCCACATGCTGCTCGCGTATGCTGATGATATCGATATTATTGGACGTGGATTGCGAGATGTTACTGCGGCTTTTTCGAGCATTGAAAAGCAGTCGGCTGAAGTGGGTCTGGTGATAAACGAGGACAAAACCAAGTTATTTGTTTCAACGAACAAAGAGTCCACTCGTCTGGGACGCTGCGTGAACGTTGACAACTATAATTTTGAAGTGGTAGATGATTTTGTCTACCTTGGCTCCGCCATAAACAAAAATAATAATGTCAGCCTCGAAATCAAAAGACGAGTAAAGATCGCAAACCGCTGCTACTATGCGCTAAGCAAGCGATTTAACGACAAAGCGCTCTCTCGAAAAACAAAGATCCAGCTCTACCAGACTCTGATCCTACCTGTCTTGCTCTACAGCGCAGAATCGTGGGTATTGACACAAGCGGATCAATCTATTCTGGGAGTCTTCGAGAGAAAAACACTCCGCAAAATATTTGGACCCATCATCGTGAACGGCGAGTACCGTCGTCGAATGAATCATGAGCTGTATGAGCTGTACAACGACATCGACGTGGTCAAGCGCGTTCAAATAGACCGAATGCGCTGGCTTGGACACGTTGTACGAATGGACGATAACGCTCCGGCTCGAAAAGTCTTCGGCAATAAACTCGATGGGCGGCGCAGGAGGGGGCGACCAAAACTCCGATGGATAGACCAGGTGACGGAAATGTTAAGTAAGCTTGGTATGACGAACTATCTACGGAGTGCAAAAGACCGAAGCGCTTGGAATGGTTTTCTACGTGCGGCTACTGATAGATGAATTTCTGTTGTTGCTGCCAGTAAAGAAGAAAAATGAATTTAATGAATTTAATGAATTTAATGCATTTAATGAATTTAATGAATTTAATGAATTAAATGAATTAAATGAATTTAATGAATTTAATGAATTTAATGAATTTAATGAATTTAATGAATTTAATGAATTTAATGAATTTAATGAATTTAATAAATTTAATGAATTTAATGAATTTAATGAATTTAATGAATTTAATGAGTTTAATGAATTTAATGAATTTAATGAATTTAATGAATTTAATGAATTTAATGAATTTAATGAATTTAATGAATTTAATGAATTTAATGAATTTAATGAATTTAATGAATTTAATGAATTTAATGAATTTAATGAATTTATTGAATTTAATGAATTTAATGAATTTAAAGAATTTAATGAATTTAATGAATTTAATGAATTAATAAATTTAACGAATTTAATGAATTTAATGAATTTAATGAATTTAATGAATTTAATGAATTTAATGAATTTAATGAATTTAATGAATTTAATGAATTTAATGAATTTAATGAATTTAATGAATTTAATGAATTTAATGAATTTAATGAATTTAATGAATTTAATGAATTTAATGAATTTAATGAATTTAATGAATTTAATGAATTTAATGAATTTAATGAATTTAATGAATTTAATGAATTTAATGAATTTAATGAATTTAATGAATTTAATGAATTTAATGAATTTAATGAATTTAATGAATTTAATGAATTTAATGAATTTAATGAATTTAATGCATTTAATGCATTTAATGCATTTAATGCATTTAATGAATTTAATGAATTTAATGAATTTAATGAATTAAATGAATTAAATGAATTTAATGAATTTAATAAATCTAATGAATTTAATGAATTTAGTGAATTTAATGAACTTAATGAATTTAATGAATTTAATGAATTTAATGAATTTAATGAATTTAATGAATTTAATGAATTTAATGAATTTAATGAATTTAATGAATTTAATGAATTTAATGAATTTAATGAATTTAATGAATTTAATGAATTTAATGAATTTAATGAATTTAATGAATTTAATGATTTTAATGATTTTAATGATTTTAATGAATTTAATGAATTTAATGAATTTAATGAATTTAATGAATTTAATGAATTTAATGAATTTAATGAATTTAATGAATTTAATGAATTTAATGAATTTAATGAATTTAATGAATTTAATGAATTTAATGAATTCAATGAATTCAATGAATTTAATGAATTTAATGAATTTAATGAATTTAATGAATTTAATGAATTTAATGAATTTAATGAATTTAATGAATTTAATGAATTTAATGAATTTAATGAATTTAATGAATTTAATAATTTTAATAAATTTAATGAATTTAATGGATGGCCATTTTTTTGATGAGAAGTAAAATAAATTATTCTAAATTGTACTCACTGTTTTAGGTGAAGATTAAATCGGCTAATTGTTGTTTAGTAATCTTGTTACCCAATACTTATACTGCAGAAACATAGCGACATTCTTAATGCTATAGTAACTACTACCTAATTGGTAACTTCTACAAATCTTTGCTAAAAATATCCCTTATTAAGTATTGCTAAACTTACTTCCTATACCTTGTGTCCTATCCGTCATACACTTCATATTTCTTGGTTACTGCCAACCAACCAACCATCTTCTCCAATACGATGGTGTATATATGAAAAATGTATGCAGATTTTGTGCAATGATGCATGCCGTGAATAAACATATACTGACTGTTAAGCACACACCGCTTGACGCATTCAAGAGCAACAACAACAACAATAACAGCAACTGAGAAAAGTAAAACTTAAAAAAATATATGCAAGATCAACAACAACAACAACTGCAACTGCAAAATCTTTTGAAATTCAAAGTAGTACCAGTATCAGCTGAAGCCCAAAAAGACGTAACATTGAACAGCGGCATTAATACGATACGCATGTTAAGGTAGAAAAAAAGTGACTCCATAAGACTCGCGTCTTATGGGTTCCAATCAACTTCTTCGCTTGGCCATAAGCAAAGCAAATCGAAAGCTGCAAGATGGAAAATGCAAAAAAAAAACAGCAAGTATACAACAACAACAACAGAATATACGGCAAGAATGCAAAATATATCATCATAAGAAATATTTTTATGAATTTCAGCCGAGGGCGCTAGAAATTGGTCTGTTTTATATTATGTGTATCGTCGCATACTTGCATACTCATATTCATGCTACTCGATGGCACAGTGATTTTGTACTGTTGCTGCATACACCGCGGCCGTTGCTGAGCGGGACCATTGCTGATGATGGGGGGCTGCGACGGTTAGTGCTGCAACATTAAGTCATATTCGATGGCAGTAGGAAGGTTCCATTTTAGTATCGCATGATCCGGGGTATGATCAGCATAAACTAAACGACAGTTAAGAAATGAAGCTGCTACAGCAGTGACAATGTACAGTGTTAAAATTGTCATAATTCTGGGATAAATTATGAAAATGGACCAAAACACCGTTGTCAGGAGGGTCAGTGTAATTATCACTAACAATAATATTCTTTTAGTTTTTACTGTAATAGTAGTGTAATAAAACTATGCCTCATTTGGTGTAGTTGTAATTAAAATTTCCATTTGACCGCAACGATGTCACACTGTGCAACGGAAGGAATCAGAAGGACGACATTGCTGTGGCAAACATGGAATTTTATTTGTAGAAAAATAATGCAAAGAATAAAAAGAAGAACCAACTGACTGATGTAGCTGCTGATGTGGTTGCATTCGTTAGTGTGGCAGCAATATGCTGCTGTTGTTGTTGGTGTTTTTATTATGATTTCTTTTTCGTTGATGCTGAAGCCGCCGATGCTGCTGCTGTTGCCGCTTCTGCCGTGCCATGCTGTTTGTTGTTATGCTTGGTTTACTGATGCTGATGATGATGATTTGCAACTGATCGATCGATTGCTATAACAAAAAAGATTTCTGCATATGACTGCCGCTCTTGGGGCTTTTTCGCAAAAATCATACGACCGTATGTGAGTATGAGTGTGAGTGTGTGAGCGTGATACGTTTGTTACCAATCTGCTTGCTCTGGTCTGGCATAAAATGTGTATTGTTGGTGTTATTGTGGCTGTCGTTGTTGTTGTTGCTGTTGTTGTTGTTGATGATGGTGGTGGTGGTGGTGCATATAACGTGCCCGTGTACAATATCTCAATAAATAATGACCGCTCATAAATAATAATCGACCAACAAATGTGTAATGATTTACTTTTCTCTTATACGAACGGGGAGAAAAAATAAAAATCCTTTATTTTGTTTTGTTACGTACACTAGCCTTGGCCTTTTCTTTTCCCCAATGTGTTCTCTTGTCGTGTCATCGTGCCACAACAACAAGCTAGGGCGACAGCGGCAACCATCTTCCTTCTAACAAAACCAATAAGAAATACAAAAGGAATCCTAAAATACTTATAAAAGCCATTTAAATCCATATGGCTACAAAAGTTTTGGTACCAAAACAAACAAGTTAAATGTACACAAATCAAATTCGTAAACAAATTGTTAGCAGAGTTTTGTTTGGTCATAATTTGTGCACCAAACGCTGTAGGATCTCTGGGAGTATCTTCGTTGTTGCTTTACTAAATTATTGGCTTGGAAAAAAAAACTGTTTAGAATATGTTAGAATATGTTAGAGAGTGATGAAGAGACATGAGTGTAATACATTTTATTCATCAACGATAGTTTTTTATTCCCAACTATTGTAATGGCTCGATGGCTGGTGGACGCGATAGGTCGATTGAGTCTTTTAGACGTTTACGAAAATCAACAGCTTTAATTGAAATTGAAATATCCCTACCCCTTTTGCTACCTTCTGAACAAAATTTTCTATGCCCTTGTACCTTTAACATGAGGTTTGTGCTTCTGATGTAACTAAAATAAAGCGATAATGGGGTAGTTTATCCCATTTGTTTGGTATATATAGCTAAGTTGCCTTCCTGGATATAGAAGGAGCTTTCACTTATGTGACTTCATTCGCAATATGGAACTCTCTGGAGAGCATTAATGCTTCACGAACTCTAGAGAATTGGTTGGGTTGTATGCTGGGAAAGCGTGTCTTCAACTCGGAACTTGGTCGAAGCTGCGTGACAAAGATAGCGACTAGTGAAACACCACAGAGGGAGTCCTATCCACTCTTCTATGACTCATTGTGATAAACGGAATACTTAAATCATTCAATAAGGATGGTACGAAAATTGTAGCATCACGATAGGTGAAAAGTTTCTACCAACCTTGTGCGACCTTATGCAATCTGCCCTTGGAGAGCTGCTACGATAGACCATGACTTGTGGTCTGGAGGTGAACCCTCAGACAACGGAATTGGTTGCCTTCACCCATAGATATAAGGTCAAAACATAATGGAGGAGGCCAAGTACCTAGGTGTTATTCTCAATCAGAGGGAACATTGAGGAGTGGTTAGAGAGAAGTTGGTAAAAGTTGGGAACTTTGCCTGGAGATGAAAATATGGCTGCTGTAGTCCGACCAATAACATATGCAGTAATGTACTGAAAATGTTCAGCAAAATCGAAAGGATGACCGCAATAGGCATAACTAGGGCTAGAAGGAGTATACCGCAAGCGAATGTATCCCAGTGCCTTCCTCCCCCGGACTTGTACGTCAAGGCTACTGCGGCCCGAGAGGCAATTAGACTGAGGTAAGCTGGCGATTGGCATTAATATGTATTACCAAGTGTCAGAATATCATAGTCCGGGAATTCATGTGACAGTTTAGAGTTATGATGCTATCTTGTGTTATTGATACCAATAACTTCTAGAAATCAGGATATTTCGTGTTAACTATGCTCTATATCTCTTTGGTCTTCAGATCTTTCAAACTTTAATTTCGATTTACTCAGAATGTGTTTTTGGTACATAGAGCACATGAACACCCGGACGACGATTTGGTCGTGCGAATATTATCCGGCTTTTGGGTAATGACGACTCTTTTCATCTGTTACCTTTAACTGATTTTTTGAAGAAACGGGTGAATTTCAGTGTTTTTCAGGCTAGGTTTTTTACCATTCAAAACATTTCGAAGGCTGTTATAAGATGTGGAATCATTACTAGCAGGCGGATAACCCTATGTGCGGATAGCCAAGCTGCAATAAAAATGATCAATTCTACGTAGTCTAAATCAAAGAACGACCGTCGCTTAGTGGTTAGAACACGTGAGGACCATGCGGGAAATCTGTGGTTCCAGTCATGTACAATTTTCTTTCATTGCTGGCCCCACGATGTTGTCGACAGCAACTTCGCGGTATAAGTGTCGAGTCAATCGGCATGTATAGTAAAAACTTCTCAAATAGTGACGTCCGCATTCGTCGAGAAACAAATGGGTGCCGTTTGTTGTGAATCTAAATTAGAAAGCGAGTTAATTCGAGAATCTCATTTATGGGGTGTAAAGGGAAATTAAGTTTTTTTTAATCAATGTTGCTGAGGGACTGGAAGGAGAAGTTGTTTGTACAAAGCAAGTTCTCGTCGGAATACATGTTTTGCTTATGTAGAAGTGACTTAAAACAGACTTGTGGCACGCCAGGCACCTAACAAGCAAATAGTCGGAGTAAGCAAGTAAATAGGTTTTATATGGTGTCTTCCATGGTTAACTGGGCCAAAATGATTGGCTAAGGTACTTTTTTGTAATGGGCTTTCCGCGGTTATCTCTTCACTCTCAATATATGTAGTTTCAATTATATCTGCGCTTACTGTCTATCTTTTAAATTATATGAACTTTTCTTCCCCCTTCTCCTTCCTTTACGTGAAATCACAGTGAATCATGGATCTCCTTTCATAGAACGCATTACCATTGACTGCAGTATTGTATTGTATTCAGCATCCTATTCTTTAGACGTTACGTATCATTCTTCATCGTATGAGGACTTATCTGACTATATGTTTATGGGGTCATTGCTGCAGGGAAATATCTTGCAGCTATGTCTTTGGAACCTCAGATATAGGTGCTTTTACTAACAGTAATTGTGAACGTTAATTTGATGAGGCATGAGCTATCTCGGTGGTATGCAGCCTAGCCATATCAATCTTCCTTTGCGTTTGCTTACTAGTGTTTTTGGCACTGCTTTAGCTCATGCGAACCTTGACTGCATGCGGTTGGTGTTGCTAGTCTATATTTTCACCATGTAGCACACACACACATCTATGATATTTGTGACATGTTTATGTCATCTATTAGTACATTATTATTTTGATTTCTTGAATACTAATCAGGGGGTATCTAGGCAGCCTTGTTCATATCTTTGTGTGGAAATATGGTGCCTCCCACTGTTTCCTAACGGCGCGAAGCTAACAAGTCTGCTAGGTTAGGTTAGGTTAGGTTTAAGAATTGTGTGATCTAGCAAAAAAAGATCTCACACTCCATTGTTATTGTTCTATAAAGAGGGAAAAAGGAAAATACAGCAAGAAGGGTAGATATAGAATGGTCTAGTTATAGATGATGAAGGAAGTGAAGATCATGAAGAACCATTACAAGATGTACCTATGACAACTATCTTGACCCAGTTAACCATGAAAGACACCGCAAGAAACCTATAAAGTTACCTACTCCGACTATGGAAATAGACTGTAGGTCCTTTATAAAACGGAAGCGGGACTGCTACAAAGAAGATGTTCCAACGTTTCGGACTGCTCTGCGTCCTTACACACACTGCAATAGTTCAATATAGACCTATTCCATTTGCCCGTTAGGTGCCTGATATTCCAGTGGCCAGTTAAAATTCTAAAAATCAGTCTCATCGGTCGAGATCTGCTATATTTGGGCCAAAAGTGATTTAGCAGTTGTACAGTCGGGCTTGGTGATCCAACGTCTGCAGGCTTTTTTCTACATCAAGTCCTATACTAAGCCAAGAAAGGTAATAAATGGGCGGGTGAATTTCTTTCACAGAGTCATGATCGACATATTATACTTACTTACTTACTTAATTTCCCTTTGCACCCCATGAATGAGGTATGGGATAGCTTCTCGCGTTGTTGTGAATTAACACGCTTTCTATTTTTGGATTCACAACTAACGACACCTACTTGTTTATCGACGAATGCGAACGTCACTGTTTGAGAAGCTCTTACTAGACACGACGATTGAATCGACGCTTAATACTGCGAAGTTGCTGTCAACAACATTCGAGGGGAGCCGACAATGAAAGAAAATTTTATTTTATTTTCTTCTTTTTAAGATGGCTGGAGCCAGGTTTGAACCTACGATCTCCCGCATGGTAGTCGCGTGTTCTAACCACTATGCCACGGCCGGTCCGGCCGGTTTGCCCATTAGGTGCCTGATATTCCAGTGGCCAGTTAAAATCCTACCAACCAGTCTCATCGGTTGAGATTTGCAAAAATTGGGTCAAAGTGATCTAGCAGTTGTGTAGTCGGTTTTGGTGATCCAACGTCTGCAGGATTTACACTCAGACACATCATAAATGTATGTATTTCTTATGTTAAATACAATTTCCAACTATTGCCCATACTCCGCGAAAAGAAACAAAAGAAATACTTTAATGTTTGTACAACTTGGCCAGGTTTTTGTATAATTTCCAATCATTTCAATTGCCAATTTAACATTAATTTTCTGGCTATTACTGTAGCTGCCCTTCCTGAAGTATGTATGTTTAATTTCCTTCCCTCCTCTCTCTCTCTCTCTCTCTATCTCTCGCAGTTGATTTTGCGACCGCAATGTGACTGCTTTTCAGCTGTTTGCCATTATTTGGTCTTTGACTTTGACTTTTATTTAAAAACCACATGTGTTTAGCATACAGTGTCCACATTTCTTGTAGCCAATGTCTGAGTCTGGTTCCTGAAGTTTTGCATATAGTTAATGTGGTTAATATGGAAGTCACTGTGATTGTTGTAGCTGTTGTTGTTGTTGTTGGAAATGTTAAATGAAATCATAAATCAATTACAGTTAAAGATCATTTGTATATCTGTTGTTGTGAGTTGAAGATGACGAGGATGAAGATGATGATGACGACGATGACGATCTACTATCATTACTTTATACCACGGATCAGGTTTGTGTCTTAAGTCTTTTGTATTTTTAGCCACCATATAATGTTAGGGTTAGTGACTTTGTGGCCGTTGGATGTAACCCAAAATTGATTGATTGATTTCATTCATTTGGTCAAATGGAATTTGTTGTTGGTAGTTGTTGTTGTTGGCGTTGTAGGTTGTTATTTCTGTTCGTTTTTGTTGTTGTTGTGGACAAGACACCGTTTGCTGGTACTGTAATAATTTAATCAAATATCAATCAGTTTTATAATGAAGCCAATGTCAGGTTCATTAGTTAACACAAGGATGCATGTAATGGATTACCAGAAAATTGTGGAAAATATTAGTGTTTTATGTAGGAAAGTGTTGAGAATATTATAAAAGCTTGTGGGTAGGGGGAATTACATAATATTTGGAAAGCATTTATGTGAAGAATACAAACAAGTTTTTACATATGAAGTACCAGAAAAATTTGAATTGTATTATAGAATTTTTTAAATATTTTAGAAACATTATAGCAGTAGTATTAAAATGTTTCGAAGAATCAAGAATTTACAAACATTTTAAATATATGTTAGTTTTAATACCTCAAGCAAACATTTTTCTGTAAGAGAAAAGTCATCTTGCAAACATATGGAATATCGTATATTCCTTATCATACGCTGCACTTCGTTTTGACAAATTTTTTAAACTAATGTATAATTTTGGCAGAACGAAATGTTTACTGTCTATATGAGTTAGACAAACTAGAAGGTTTTCCTCTTTCTTCTACTGGAGCCAAAACATCTATATAAATAAAACATATATATAAATTTTATTTCTCTAGCGCAGAAACCTAACACGTACAAGACATCCTCGTACTGCAATTTCTCTTCAAATTACTTCAATTATTTTCGCGGTGTTTGATAACAAATCTAAAAAGCTATCGATAAATTTCACACTAAACTTGATTTTACTAATGTCCTCAAAGTTTCCCAACCATCGAACAAAATTTCGCCGATCACAATCTTGATCAATATTTTACTAGGGAAATATTAAACCAACGCCAATTCAAACCATTCATCAATGAATATTGTCAAATGGAAAGTCATTAAGAAATTTGCATAGACAAGACTTGGTGGCTGCCTCTGCTAAACATTGCTGGCTACTTGGCTAACCTTAAAAGAGACATTTGCTATAAGTACATATAGCTACACGGTTTTGCTTATGACTCTCATCATGGTTTTCAAATGACAATCATATAGAAAATCTCAAAACAGCAACTAAACCAACGTGGAGCTTAGTAGCCATCAGATAACCATCGTCATCATCGCACACAACATCATCTGAATGGTCATTCAAGAAATCCCCATCATTTATACAGAATTGCAAAAGTATTGCTATCATTCGTATCGTGGCCATCATTGGTTTCTAAATCATGATCATCGTCCTCGATACCAGTATCATATGATATGTTTTGCTTTTGCTATTGCTTTATACTCCGCGAAGGCAAATAATAATAATAACACTAAAAGAAAAAAATCAATCGTAAAAAATATTGAAATATAATTTGTACACCATCTACCTTAGCTGCGTCTAGATAAAGTAGTTGCGAGGCGAAAAACTTAAACTAAAAACCAACTGCCAAATACCGAGCCAACCAAGCGTAGTGAAACTTAATCTTTGGACTTGAATCTATTTGAGTGAAGAAAAACAGTTGTACAATACATTCTAAGCCACACTTTCAGATGATGGCCAATTGCCACTTATGAGTGCTGTTGAGTAAATCATGAGACACACGAAGGCTCTCACAGTGGGGAGAATGTTGAGAAATTATATTGTTATATTCATAATGAAAATTGGGAAAAACATTCCAATGCTTTGGGGTATAGTTTGTATATAAATATTTGTTGACTTATTCAGAGGATGTCGTCTATTTGTTGTCCTTCCCACTAAATCCTTTGGAGAGAATAAGTGATGTATTTATCGGAACATATCTTAAACTGAACTCCATCCAAGGTTCTGCATGTCTCCACGAAGTTCAAATCCATCCACTGAAACTACATTACATTCGGTAATCAGTATTATAGAAAGGTCTATAAGCTACAAGGAATACACACTGGCCTTGGTTATAGAGGGAGCTTACAACAATCTGTTATTGACTCAATGGAAAAACTGGATATTAATCCAGAGGTCATCTTCATAGTTGGTAATCTTCTAAAATTTATGGGGAATTAAGTTCGGTATAGGCGCATCAAAAATTTCTACGGTACTTCATAAGGAGCAGTTATTCCATACTTCTCTGGAATCTTAACTTCAATACTCTTCTATGGACGATAAACAAAACGTGCTGCACACCTATTGCCTATGCGGACGACATAGCACTAATAGTTACTGAAATTGTGGAATCTGCGCTAAAAATTCTACAAAAATGGTGGCATAACTGTGGACTGGGTGCAAAGCCGAGCAAAATGGTACTAGTGTTATTCACTTGGAGACACAAAATCTCTCGATTTGCTAAAAGCAGACTAAAGAAATTCGCATTTTTACTTTCTCATAATGTCAAATACCCTGGGCTTATATTGGACAGTAAACTAAACTGAAATATGAACACTCAGGCCAGGACCAGCAAAGCGACAACGGCTCTAAAATGCTGAAAAAAGATAATCAGCCTAAACTGGGGAATCAGACACAAAACTAGTTTACATGACTTTATTATTAAACCAATTCAATTTTATGGATCGGTTGTTTGCTGATCGGCGCAGAAGAAGGTTAACCAACAATTACAGTTTGAACGCTTTGTGTTGACTGGTGGCAATCATAATAACAGGGGCACTTAGAATTACTCTAGCGACAACACTGTTCACGACATGGGTATGACATTGTAAGCGAACGATCTAAGTACTTAGAATGTCATGCGTGTGTTATGTGGGAAATATCGCCCACTCATTATAACTCCGATTACGATGCTATTAAAATAGCACCTACTGACATCGTCACTTACTTTGTAATCAAGCATGTCATCAAGCTCGCTTAAAGCTTCGCTTGTAACGTAATTGCTACTGAAATGGCACTTACTGACATAGTCGCTTACTTTGTAAGCGAGAGCTCACCCATTAAACTGCCATTGACACTCCTATGCAAAATTTAAGGAAGAATATAAGCGAAAGAATCGTCACTCCGATTACAATGCTATTGAAATCGCACCAACTGACATCGTCACTTTCTTCGTATTCGAGCATGTTATTAAGTACGCTTAAAACTCTGCCTTTAACGTAATTGCAACTGATATGGCACTTACTCACATAGTCACATACTTTGTAAGCAGTGAGCTTACCCATTAAACGGCCTTTAACACTCCGATGCTACATACTTTGTTCGTAATCAAGTTCGCTTAGTACTACTACTTTTACCGCTGGGTGATTACCCCTAGACATTAAGGCGAAGAGGACAGCGACAAACACCGCAATGTGTTTGCACGCCATGAAGGTATGGAAGCATAATGACTATGGTCAAGACAAAATTTTAGATTTAATCAATGTGAGATGTCATACGAATGACACAATATCAGAAACTGTTTTTGATTAGAGTTTCATGAGAAATATCCTGAATAGAACCTACTATGATGAATTTGATAATACCCTACGATTTGGGGAAGATGTTATCCAAATTTTCCCAGACAGATCAAAATTTTGGGAAAGAGCAGTTTAGGAAATCTTTTAGGAACAGTTGATTCTATAACTGTCAACTACCAGATTACATTATCATTGTGCAGGCCAAAATAATGGCCATCCAACTAGCCGAAAAACAAATTCGGTATCATATTTATTTACTTACTGATGGTGAAGCGGCCGTCAGATCCCTGGAGAACGTGTTTACTACTTCGAGAATGGTCCAATAATGCAATGCGTCTCTTTAGGAGACATTCATTGGTTAAACATTCAACGGTTACCCCACATGGGCCCTAGAACATAGGGACATATGTGGAACCCAAAGAGCCGACGCACTAGCTAAAGCCGCCACCATAATAAATTTTAACGAAGTTTACTGTGATATTTGGGACCGGCCGTGGCATAGTAGTTAGAACACGCGACTACCATGTGGGAGATCTGTGGTTCGATTCCCGGCTCCAGTCATCTACTTTTTTCAATGCCGGCCCCCACGATGGTGTCGACAGCAACTTCGCAGTATAAGTGTCGAGATAATCGGCATGTCTAGTAAAAGCTTCTCAAACAGTGACGTTCGCATTCGTCGATAAACAAGTAGGTGCCGTTTGTTGTGAACAAAGAGCAAATTCGTAAAGAGGTTAAATCTTCCCTATAACGATGTTTGTAGAAGCTGCAACAATGAGGAAGAAGAGGAAAGAGAGCATTTTTCTATGGCACTGTCCTGCTTTTGGTTATATCTTATATGAGATATTTGGTCTACTTCTGGATAACACCTGTCTCTCGGTATGCGATTTGCGTAACATCCATGCCTTTATCAGAGCAACGAAATGGTTTGAAAATGCCGTTGACCAAATGGAGTACAGTACAACATTTTTCAGCTCATTGATTTGGGACTCAATTCTGAGAACTGCACGCGAAAAGAAGAAGCTCTGCATCATTCGTTTTGTCAAGTTACATGCCATAATAATTTTATATCGATTTGAAGTTAGTCAGTATCGTATAGGGGAATTTGTCACGTTTTAGGTTCTTTTGTTTGACAAAACTCGAGAGTCAATAGTCCGATTTAGCTGAAACAAATTTAAAAAAAATTAAGAATTACAATTCCTTTAATCTGTTCATATAACGTTTCTCAACATAAGCAACAGTCCCAAAATCATGTGTTGTACTGTGTAATGACCTTCCAAGAAGTTTGGGTCTCCCTACTTTGCGTCGTCCTGCAGGTTCGCCTTCAAACACCTTTCTCGCTGGAACATTTACATCCATGCTTGTGTTATGTTCCAGCCATCGAAGTCATTGGATTGTGACTCTATTAGCTACGCCGATGTCATGATAAAGCTCATACAGCTCACGGTTCATTCAATGGCGAAACTCGCCGTTGACACCGATAGGTCCATATATTTTTTGGAGTACTTTTCTCTCTAATACTCCCACGTATTGTTTCTTAGTATATCGAGATAAGGTGGTGTTACTAAAGTATTGCCGAAGTCCATAAAAACATCTATTGGCGAGCACTATTCTGCGCTTGATATCGTGGCTGACATTATTATTCTTGTTGACGGAAGATCCGAGGTAGGAAAACTCATCTACTACGTCAAAACTATAGTTGTCAACGTCCACGGTTCGTCCCCATCGAGAGGACTCTTTGTTAGCCGAAAGCATTATTTTTGTTTTATCCTCGTAACCGCTAAACGCATTGTTACTGACTCCTTTTCTAGCAATGAGATAACTGCAGTAACATCCCGCAGATTTCGGTCAATGATGTCTATGTCATCGGCATACACTAGTGATACGTGGCTCTTGTAGAATATGGTGCGAGGTACAGGATAAGCTATCACCCTGCCTGAGACCTCTTTCTGTGTTGAATGGTTCTGAGTGATCCTTACCAATCTTAATAGAGGATTTAGTGTTTTCCCTAGAACAGCTGCAAAGTCGAATTAGTTTTGCAGGAATACCAAACTCAGATATGGTCTCATATATCCTACTCCTTATCGGAGAGTCGAAGGCAGCTTTGTAGTCGGCAAAGAGGTGGTAGGTGTTGATCTGCTTTTCATGAGTATTTTCCACGATTTGTCGTAAAGTGAATATTTGACCCGTCGTAGATTTACTAAGTTTAAAGCCGCTATCCATCTTAATAACCTTGAAAGGCCTTAAGGTGATGTTATATGTAAGTCAGTTTAACTGACATAAATTTCAGTACAGGTTTAAACTTAGTTTATTTTTCTTGTATCTTAACCCATTGACAGTTTTCTTTTACTCTTTATATTTTTGCCTTCCTAAGAGTTTTTCATGATTTTATACCTTTCTTCCAATAAACCTCTCCACTGTGCTGCCACAGTCTTGAATAATACCAACTCCTTTAAACATTGTTGCCGCATCTATTGCCTAAACAACAACAAAATATTATTGGTGATTTCCAATGTCTTTGCAACGTAAGAGCAAAGCCAGCGTGAGCATAAAGTTATCGTCTGTCCGTTTCTTTTAGAATTACGGCAGTATCAAAAGACAATTTGTATGGATATCTGTTTAAGAATATCCAAATACCATTTCTAGCTATATACTCGTAGTATAGATACCAGTTAGTATACACGTAAGAGTTGTCTATCCAACTGTCGCTTTGTCAAATTATGCGTTTTGTAGCCCAGAGTGTGAAAGAGAATGTGTGGCATATGTGCTTTATCATATGTATATGTAGGTATGTTTGTATGTTAGCCTGCATTTGTGTGGTGTGCAAAAATCACAACAACTTGTAACTTCCTGCATGCGTAGGTTGTTATGACAAGGGATGGGCAGGCTTAATGTAATTGCAATAAGATTCTATGACTTCTCAAATGTTTGCATCTCCTCCACTTCACTCTCTCTCTCTCCCTGCTAGCATGGCAACTTCTTCTATCTATCTGGCGGCTGGTTGGTGGCCTCACCATTTGTCGGCTTCAGCTGAGTGTTAGTTTCTTGGCAAATTCGCCTTGTCTACTAGAGCTTACACATGTAACGCGTTAAGTAAGACATGCCCCAGACATTAGTGGACAATCCATACATATAACCATAAAAATCTATACAAAATGTCATTAGAAATGAAACATCGTATGCGCAATTTCTAATACGAAATATCGAATGTACTGATTAGGGAGAGAGCGGTGGAGGCAGAACAACAACAACAATGCCAACATTGTGGGGAGTCGGCAGTTAAGTGTGTAAATTTAATATGTTTTCAAGTACAATTTTGAAATGTGCGTTGTGTGCGTTGTGATCCCGTTGAGTTTGGTAACGTTATTGTTTCATGTTTGTTGGTTGGTTGGCGAAAAAGTACATAAATACTTATAGTTTTTTATGGTTTTTCATTGTCTATTTGGTGATCTTCCGTAAGTTTGTAATTGTGTAAGCGTGTGTGTGTGTGAGTGTGTGCTCAAGTTTAATGTTAATGTTGTAACACAAAATAGCAATTGGCAGTTTTGGCATTTAAACATGACATGTTTGGCGACTTGTTTTATGTTTAAGCTAAGAACAGCATTTGCTCTGATGTGGCAGAAGTCGTAAAGGCACTAGAGGAGGTGGTAATATAAGGCTGTTAGAATTTGTGATGGGAGTGTAGTTAGATTTTGCTGCATACGCGCATTTGGTTGAAATCGGGGCGAAGTGAAGTTTACTGGGATCTAATGTTGTTTTGATGTAAGTCGATGAAGTATTATATATGTTAAATTGTCATATTAAGAAGTTACCATAATTAACTGATAAATATTTCATTTGATTAAAATATAACATCAAAAGAGAATGAAGAATATATTTTGTGTTACATAATTTGCTTCAAACTCATTTTATTAACTCATTAAAATTAACTTTTTAAACTTACGACAAAACTCGCTTTAGCGATTTTAAAGATTTTAGATAACAAAACTCTCTGCTTTCCATAATGAGTATTACCCAACTTAGACTGCAGTGTTGTGTTGTAACAAACCATAAATTTCTTATGTATGTTTATCTTTTACATATGTCTATAGTATATATATTTATTCTTAAATCATTATTATTATTATTACTATTTGTTTGTTGCATTCTTTCGACCTGGGATCCGACTAATCCAGCATTTGTGAGGGGGATCCATGGCGATAACAAACAACAAAGTCGGAGACGGTTTTACACAACAACAAAAAAAGCCACACATTTTTAAGGCTTTGTAACAGCCCACACTATTAACAGTATTTGAACATTGCGTTTGGTTTTTCTCTACTCTTCAAATTTTCGTTAGGTTACATTGTTTGGCTGGTAATGTTTAAGATCTTGTTGGTTACAAATGTTATTTCCTTTGGTAATATGGTCGCCGTCTTTGTTTTTTTTTGTGTGCTCCGTTCTAGAAGGTTTTTTAAGTTTTTGTTATGTGTATAAATATGTATGTATATTTTGTATCGATAGGTATGTCTTGTGAACATTTGTCCCATGGGCTACTATCAAATAACCAAAATCAATAATAATTCAAACAATTATTATTTGCCAAAAGTCTGCCCATGCACAAGCTTGCGAGAGGCAAAGTATTAAAAATAGATATATGCAGTTTCCTTTGCAAGATTGCTTTGTTGCGTTTGGTTGCTGCAACGTTGGTTCATATTCATCGTTGGCTTTGAAATGTTGTACTGCCACTTCAGACAAGCGGCATTGTAGCGGCTTGTAACACATTTGTGCTCACACACACACACTCATACACACACGCAATCATTGAGCTTAGATAGACATTGTTCTTTGCACACGCCTTTTGAAATTATGCGGAAACGCAAGTCACAGTGACATTGGTACCCTAACGGAGATAAAGAAGGATACAAAAAAAAACCTCACAAATTATTGTGACACATACGCGGACGTACGGAATTATTTGTGTTTCCTTAATGTTTTTGTTTTTTTTTGTCGACATTACATTGTCGTTTGGGCCTTAGGTGCAAATTATATTTGTATGCATGGGTCAACATATTTTGGGAAAAAAGTTAATTTGAATAAGTAACTTGGACTCTTGGTCAGGTCAGTACTGTCTTAAATGTAAACTATTCTGTAGGGAGACCAAGATTTTTGTATATGATATAAGAAACTGATACCAAGCATGGACTGCATGTATGTATGTAAAAATACAGTTCTAATTTGTTTTAATTTCCTCCTTTTTCGAGATGTTGAGAATTACGATAAGTTTTTTCATTTGGAGTAATTTCATGGCAATTGCAAAGTTCCCTATCGGTAGACCCATCGCCTCTTAACATTGACAGTCCAAACCAAGGTTTACCAAACCACCTAACCCGAATGTGTCCCGTGCTTATGTATGGTTTTTAGTAAGGGATATCCGACTGGGCTCCTTCGAGAATAATAGGATTAGTTACAAAGTCCTTACATTAGGTCCTTAATGGGGGCTATGACACAGTGGACATACATTCCGCTACACTCATCGAACTTAATGGGAGCCAGTGACAAACAAAGTCTGGTTGAGCTGCAAGAATCTATCCAGGAACTGAATGACGAACTCATGTTGAACCATTCCCTAAAGGACTCGGATGCACATACTGAAAGTTTCCTATTCTCTGAGGATATGATGCGTTCAACTAGTTAGTTTTCTCCCCTGTCTGTAGAGAACATAGAGTATAAAATCATCGAGTGTTCTCTATTAGACGTCCCCAAGTTGCAAGAGAGTCTGGAACAGTCAGTGAGTCGATAACAAATATAGATTCAGCTGAAAAGACTTTCTAAGCCATTCAAAATGCAACTGTCTCCCTTTTGAATTGTATATATTCGGCCACTACCAATCATGGTAATATAAAAGGTGTAGTTTGCAAAATTTATATGGGGTAGGGGGGTGTGACAGAAGAACTCAATAAGACTGGGAGGAACATAGAGTGGTCATAGGATCAACAGGACAGTAACTCTTATAGGAGGTCTTGTTACATCCTTGTGAGGTGGCAGGAGAATCACCTTGACGCTACGTTCCTCAATGATCCTGTATTGGTAGCAACTGGAATCAATTACACAGTGATGGACATTAAATCTTGTGCTCCTGCGGTTACTTACTTACTCAAGTGGCCCATTACAACTTACGAACGTGGTTCATAAACAAGTAGCCTGAAGTATTGAAGAATACACTGGCTACGGCCTTCTGCGAGCGTTCTCCGATTAGTCCTACCAGATGGTGGCCTGTCGCCAGCCACTTGCTCCATCCACTGGTAGTTAACCCATCAAAGACGCGAAAAGGAAAACAAAACAAATAGCCCTAGGGTCCTACTCTAAAGTTGTCCGTTGAAAACAAGGCTCATTCTTGTGGAAAAATCAGCAATATAAATTGGACATTACTTGAAGAAGTCCTTGGTGTAGACATGTCGAAGGGACTCAAAACTATTGATTATGAGGATATGATTAGTTTCCCACAAAAGCGCTTTGAAAAGTTTTGGTGAACTTTGCTCTGGTGCCAGCCCTTTTAGACGTCCTGAAACCTGTCCTTCTACATTGACAAGTCACTAAGGTGTACTTTCCACCACAGTTAGCGACGACTAAGCTCTCCAATGAATCAAACCTACAACTTAAACACCAGTACCTGGTATGTTATCTCTTGAGTGTCTTGTGCGAAGAATTAATGCGGGCACTTTATTCCTACTGGTTGAATTTATTAATCTTTCATCAAAAAAGGAGCTGCCAGTGATGAAGATTATTTTGCACCACTAAAAATCTGTTCCGGCAAACCTTCTTACGACCCTCAAGAGTCAAAATGTGGATGTCGCTGTAGCCCAAGAACTAAGGGTTATTAAGAACAAAGTCAAGAATTTAAAGACCCTAGCCTCGAGTCATGTCATAGCCATCTACATTTCATTGATCTGCGGCCGCTTGATGTTGTTGATAGCAACTAATCTATGAGTTCTCCAGTTAATCAATATGATCATTAACAACTTCTCAACAAAGCTGACATTCGGATTGTTCGAGGTTTCTTTGCTGTAAAAACCAAAATATTTCCAAGACTACCTTACCAATAAAAGAACAATGTCAGTTTGATAAATAAATTACATTTTTAATAAAGAAAGTAAGATAAAAACTAGTAAGGCGGTTATCTTCGGCTATGCCGAAGCTCAGATACCCTTCACCATTTGTATAAATGGTGGTAAAACATGTTATTTGCACTACAACTATATTTTATTAAACTTTGTACCACAAAACAGGGGAGTTGGTGAGAAGTGGATGTTACTTTTAGCTTCACACATCCATTTTGTCAGTAATGTTGTATAGATTGTATTCGATTTACCGATAAGTTTATGAGTTGGAGCTTATTTTTATGAATTTTGTAACACCCCAAAAATGGGAAGTTGTGTGGGATGTGGGAGTAGTTTAAATCCGATCATGCTTATGTTAGAACTTAACCTCTGCTTCTGGACAGAAGCTTACATACCAAAAAGCCCGAAAGCTCATAAACTATAGGGACATACAGACGGACACCCCCAAAAAGGGGAAGTTTGTATGGAAGGTGGGAGAAGTATTCGTCCGATATTGCTCATCTTAAAACTTAAGCTCCTATTACAGGATTAAAGCTTGCAAATAAAATTTCAGCCCAATATTTCCTAACCTACGGCTATAAACGCGGGGGCAGTTACGCGGACACCGTTATCTTAGAAAGTAACCTCTGCTTAGATATTGAATCTTGCGTACAAAATGTCAGCTAAATACCTCTTAAAATACAGCTGCAATCGCAGGGACAAACCCACAAAAGGGGGAGTTTGTATGGCAGGTGAGAGTAGTTTTTGACCAATCGGTCTCATTTTATTTCTGAACCTCCGCTTAGAGCAGAAAAGCTTTCATACAATATTTCAGCTTGATCGCTCATAAATTACTACTGTAATCGCGGGACTGACATACAAACACCCCCAAAAAGAGGGATTTTGTATGGGAGGTGATAGTAGTTTTTGACCGATCGGTCTCATCTTACTACTCAACCTCCACTTGGTGTAGGCAAGATTGCATACAACATTTCAGCTTGATTGCCCTTAAACTACAACTGTAATCGTAGGGATACCCCAAAAAGGGGGAGTTTGTATGGGAGGTGGGAGTAGTTTTTGACCGATCGGGCTCATCTTAGAACTCAACCTCGATTGAGGGCAGCAAAGCTTGCGAACAATATTTCAGCTTGATTGCTCTTAAATTACTGCTGTAATCGCGGGGACTGACATACGGATTTTGTATGGGAGATGGGAGTAGTTTTTGACCGATCGGGCTCATCTTACTACTCAACCTCCGCTTAGTGTAGGGAAGCTCACATACAAAATTTCAGCTTGATTGTCCTTAAACTACAGCTGTAACCGCAGGGATAGACCCAAAAAAGGGGGAGTTTGTATGGGAGGTGGGAGCAGTTTTTGACCGATCGGGCTCATCTTAGAACTCAACCTCGATTGAGGGCAGCAAAGCTTGCGAACAATATTTCAGCTTGATTGCTCTTAAATTACTGCTGTAATCGCGGGGACTGACATACGGATTTTGTATGGGAGATGGGAGTAGTTTTTGACCGATCGGGCTCATCTTACTACTCAACCTCCGCTTAGTGTAGGGAAGCTCACATACAAAATTTCAGCTTGATTGCCTTTAAACTACGGCTGTAACCGCAGGGATAGACCCCAAAAAGGGGGAGTTTGTATGGGAGGTGGGAGTAGTTTTTGACCGCTCGGGCTCATCTTAGAACTTAACCTCCGCTTTGATGATAGAAGCTTGCATTCCAAATTTCAGCTCGGTATAACATAAACTGCGGCTGTAATCGCGGAGACAGACGGACAGACGGTCACCCTTAAAATCGACTCAGATTTCGATGCTGATCATTTATATATATATATTGTTATACCTACAACGCCTCCTTATGGGCGTTACAAATGGAAGAACAAAATGAATATACCCTTCACTCCGTTCTTGCGCATGGTGAAGGGTATAACAATCCGTGTTCCTAACTATAGCCTTCTTTAAGCTTGTTACGTCCACCGTGTTTCCAAATTTTGGTTTATCTTTCACTTAATAAGATCTCTCTAAAGGTTCTTACCTTCCCCAATTGTTATACTTACATAGTTTCAGAGAGGACCCATATACCCTAAGGAAAGTATATGGATTTTTGTCGTATGTACATGTGCGCCGGTGCATTCCCGTAAAGTAAAAAGATTATTTTCTCTGTCAAATGAAGTCAACTTATATTCCGTGGTGATCATTTTTCTCTGTTTAAGGCAATTGTTGTGAATGACACAATCTTTTAAATATAGACCGTGTGAGATTTCATCAACATCAAATCAGTATTTCAAACATATATTCTACTTCCAACCTAAATTTTCCTTACAATTTCTTGCCATTTTCAAAATTTTCACATAGCTGCCCACACGTCTACACATGAGACGATAACAACACGTTACATTTCACCCAATAGAGAAATATTTTGACTATACTGTTTAATAAACATAAATAAGGGGCTATTTTACTTAATAATACGATTATAATAATTTATATTTATTTTTTTATGTTTTGCTTCTAATACCTGTGTAAACCAACCCTCTACCAAAATTCTCTGTGTGTGTGTAACATTCTCCTTAACTGATATGTACTAACATTGTTGTTTCTCGTTGTTGTTTATTTTTATTACAGGTGAGTGTCTAAATTATTATTGTCGTCGTCACTGTGTGGAAAATCTATGCCGCATTTTTTTGAAAGTTCAAAAATTGTTTGCTGGACAACAAGCGCGCCTGTGTATGTATTGATGCCATGGACCATAACTAATCTCTATATGAATGTTGACTGTTATTGGCGGCTTATTATAGTCATTAAGAGGTACGTCATTTATTGTTATGTTTTTGTTGTTGTTGTCGTCGTTTAGTTAGTACTGGAGGTTATAGTCAAATACCGTCAAATATAAACCGATGATCGTTTGAAATGAAAGGTAGGTGTGTATGGTTGTTTTATTTATTGACAATACCATTGAAGTTTGTTTTATTTACTTGTTGTGTAGTGTGGATGTTTTTTTTTTGCTTGCTTCGCGCAGACATAGAAATATTAACTTATTATGATTTACGTTTTTTTGCACAAACAGTGAAGAAAATTGTTGTGTTACAGCCAGGAGGATGCAAATTATTGATGATGTTTTCTTTAAAGGTTAATATGTAACTTTCAAATACTTTCTATTGTATTGGGGCATTACTTTCAAAAGGGAAAATGGTATATAAATCAATTTGGCAGCTAGGTGACTGATCTTTGGGCATGATATAGTGGATGCTTTAAGGGAAGTTAGTAAATAAATATGATTTACTGTTGTTTAATATCTGAGTGTTTTTTTTTTGCATTAGACCAGCGAAAAATTTAAATTGGAAGCATCTTTCAATTATGTTGACTTAATAGATTTCAAATGTACATGCAGTGATGGTGAGATAGTCCTGTAAGTTATTCAGATGGACAATTATGCTCACTGTAAACATGACGAAGTGCTCTATAAGCTTGGCGTATAGAGCGCTAATTTTGAAATAAACTTTAACGATTTGTTGACGTTGTTCTGAAGTAAGTCTTTGCTTGGTAATTTTTGATGACTATACAGGAAAGAAAGTCAAACACGCTTCATAGGTATGACAGCTATCTGAAGTTCTAGGCACCAAAAATACATTCGCTATTTCTTTAGATCAAGTTGACATATGAGTAATATTAATACTAGTACCAATATGAATTGTACCGTAGATATAATTGACGTATGAGCTGTTTTATTACTCAAGACTAGAGCTCGCAAAATAGGCTCATTGCAGCATTGCTCAACCAAATTTTTCTGCGCGGGCAGCATACTTAATGATCGAAAAATATGAAACAGAGTCGCTCAGTGTCTGGAATGCTCTCGAAATTTGGGTTGAACGCAACAAATGAATCGGTCTCTTATTGACCACTCAGCTACTGAGAGTCAGTAAGTGAGCGAAGCAAGCAAAGTGTCCGCTAAAAAGGTCTTTATTTTTATTGTTGCGTTTGCCTTATGTTGTTGCCTTAGATATTTCACACAAGCAAAACATTAAAAATTCAGGGAGAAGAGGGCAAATCACAGATTTGTGTGCATTTACTATGTTTGCCTATCCTGACGCGCAATACACATACATGCTCCGAAGACCGTTTGCTGAGTTTTTACAAAGTTAAGGGTCTTCAGTGAACCCATGTATCGAGCGAGCGAACAAAAACGATCGTCGGTTGAGCGACGAGCCAAAGAAAAACGTTTAATGAGGATTATTAGCGACAGTTTCCCAACGTGTCAGTGGATGAGGGGTTTTTTCTGACAACTAGCACGAGAAAGACTAATTATTGCGAGCTATGCACAAGACATGCAAGGAAGTTCTCCCTATCGAAAGATCTATAAGTCTAAAAAAATATAAAATGTCCTTTTTCTTTTACAAAATTCTATAGACAAAGCATTGATAAATATATTCATGTTCGTGTCTTAAGTCTTTTGTTTGTAAATCATTTAATTTAAGGATTAGTTTTTATACCCTCACACTACGTGTAGGAGGGTATATGTATATCATTTGATACGACCCAAAAGTGTAACTCATAGAAGGAGTCACTTTAGACCCTAGGTTTCTTTGAATCAAAATCGATTCACGATTCAAGTCGTTTGAGCCATGTCCGTCTGTCTGTCTGGCTGTCGGCTGGTTCGCACGTTAACTTTCGTAAGACGCAACCATATATTTTAAAACTTTGCACGAGTTAATAATTTCCACAAAACTACTTATGATATTGGAAATGGGCTACATGGCCACGCACCATCTGGTACCACCCTAACAAATTTACAATTCCGCCCACTTTAGAAATCGATTAATATTATAAATACACCCAACGAGATCGAACCCAAATTCTGTATTAATGAAGCTTAAGCAGGATATAGCTCTGGAGAACAAAACCTGGAAGTCTAGCCACGCCCCTTTTGGTACCTCCTATACAAATGTACCACTCCGCCTACTTTAGAGATAATAATAATAATATCAATACAACCAACGAGATCGTGCCCAAGTTCTGTATTTAGTAAAGCTATAGCAGAATAAAGTTGTGGAGGGGAAAACTGGAAGTCTAGTCGTGCCCTATCTTGTACCTCCCACTTTAGAAATCGATTAATATTATTAACACATCCAACGATCCCAAATTCTGTATTTAGTAAAGCAAAAGCAGGATATAATTTTGGAGAAAAAATATGGAAGTCTAGCCACCCTCTTTTGATACCTCCCATACAAATTTATCAATAAAATAGAACATTTTATGTTTTACTGAGGGTGAGGGTATATGTAAAAGGAGTCTCCCGACTGAAACTTTCTTACTGTTTTTTTTATTAATTGTCTAACAATGCACTTTTCATTGTTTGGGTCGAATATGACATAATGTTTCGAACAAGCGACTATCGTGGGAAAGACCAGATTCCTTCTCGGTCATCTACATTTTTTTTATCGGCGACCTCTTCGATGTTGTTGTTAGCAACTTCGCTGGAAGGATCTAGATAAGGCTTTTCATACAGCTGACATTCGAATTCGTCCATAACAAGTAGGTCCCGTTGTGTTATTCTAAAAATAGAAGCATGTTAATCCACAACAAACGCGAAAAGCTATCCCATACCCCATTCATGGGGTGTAAAGGGAAAGTAATTAAGTAATACTCATCGGTATAAGTTCTACCATTTTTAACAATATAATAAAAAATAAAATAAAATAATAATACAAATATCCAATATCCAAATGGTGTTAGGTTAAAGAACAATATGTGGTCGGCACAAACCCATCAGCCTTAGTTATATTAGCCCCTACGGCTTTGTTGTTCCTTAGATAAAATAAATTTTTATCTGTGCTGTCGATTTTACAGTTCCGGATTGGTGCGGAGGCTCTTCAATGTAAATATCAATATCAATATCAATATCAATATCAATATCAATATCAATATCAATATCAATATCAATATCAATATCAATATCAATATCAATATCAATATCAATATCAATATCAATATCAATATCAATATCAATATCAATATCAATATCAATATCAATATCAATATCAATATCAATATCAATATCAATATCAATATCAATATCAATATCAATATCAATATCAATATCAATATCAATATCAATATCAATATCAATATCAATATCAATATCAATATCAATATCAATATCAATATCAATATCAATATCAATATCAATATCAATATCAATATCAATATCAATATCAATATCAATATCAATATCAATATCAATATCAATATCAATATCAATATCAATATCAATATCAATATCAATATCAATATCAATATCAATATCAATATCAATATCAATATCAATATCAATATCAATATCAATATCAATATCAATATCAATATCAATATCAATATCAATATCAATATCAATATCAATATCAATATCAATATCAATATCAATATCAATATCAATATCAATATCAATATCAATATCAATATCAATATCAATATCAATATCAATATCAATATCAATATCAATATCAATATCAATATCAATATCAATATCAATATCAATATCAATATCAATATCAATATCAATATCAATATCAATATCAATATCAATATCAATATCAATATCAATATCAATATCAATATCAATATCAATATCAATATCAATATCAATATCAATATCAATATCAATATCAATATCAATATCAATATCAATATCAATATCAATATCAATATCAATATCAATATCAATATCAATATCAATATCAATATCAATATCAATATCAATATCAATATCAATATCAATATCAATATCAATATCAATATCAATATCAATATCAATATCAATATCAATATCAATATCAATATCAATATCAATATCAATATCAATATCAATATCAATATCAATGCGTTTCGAAGCCAGTAATGATTAATTGTTTGTAAATCGACACATCTCCATTAGCTCCAGGCAAATTAGCCCCAGCGGCTTTGTTGTTCTTTAGATATGACTATCTTCATCTCTGTTTGGCTCGGAGATAGACAGTTCATTGTATAGTCCCGGATTGGTGCAGAGTCTCCTGTAGCCTAGTTTTTGGATATCAACAGGCTGCAAAGTGATCTTCTCATATCCTCAGTAAACTCTCGGAGGCAGTAACTAGATGACCATCCAAGGGAGGCACTGTTCTATGTCCCTTTAACATCATTCTGAGTTCTATGTATATATGAGAAAAAAATACAATTATTAATTAGCAAAAATTGTGTACAAAATTAACATATCCTAAGTAAACCGGAATGGTAAATCGCAAGGACTACCCATTTCAGTCAACGCCTTTCCTTTTAACTCTTTCCCCTCTCTCTATCTGTCTATCTTTCATAAACTTGGCAATAGTCGCATTACCAACACACAACAGCTAACTTCAATGAATTGTCTGTCACTCATGTTAATAATGATAATCGTTATTACGATTACAACACCAAGATCCCCATTGGTCCCATCTTAACCACCATCATCATTATCGTCAACATCATCACCATGTCCTATTTGACGATGACGCGATGAATACTGCAGTACTGCGACACAATGATGACTGTTGTTATCAGGCAACAATGTTGCAGCAAAACAGCAACATGTTACAACTCTCTACATGTGTAACAAACAGTTTGAGCCAACCAACCAATAACATGATGTGCAGCATACAAACGATCAGTAAGAAAAAACGAAAAAACAAAAATTCTAGAAGAAGAGCTAAGTGTCGGATTTTATGATCATTACTACTATTCATATGTTTGGTGGATCGAAAGGCATAACATTGTATTTTAAAGGTATAACCAATAAAAAAAGTTATCCTATGGTCGTCTGGGCAAAGAATTTGTTCTAAGCGATTGTGTGGTGAGATGTTTGCCAGAAAGCAAGCTATGTAATGGTTTCAGTTTGTTGTAGTCTATATCATATCGGATAAGGAGGTTGGTTGACAGGGCGGAAGAAACTATTAAAAATTTACACAAATCTACAAAAATATTAGATTTATTTAAAAATTAAGTGATGATTATTCGGAAACATATAACTTGATGGGCTGTTTACAATCTAAAAATTTCATGAGTCATCTATTATTGGACAACAAATATCTCACTAAACTCAGTATTGAATTTGCGTGGGACTTATCAAGTGAAGTGGTCATAGTAGTAATATATTATTGATAGGAAGGCTTCGTAATTAGTACTGATTCAAGCATATACAGTTTTAAATTTGGTTTATTACACTTAAAAAAATAACATCATTTCACTTTACACCCCATGAATGAGGTATGAGATAGCATCTCGCGTTGTTGTGAATTAACACGCTTTCTATTTTTAGATTCACAACTAGCGGCACCTTCTTGTTTATCGACGAATGCGAACGTCACTGTTTGAGAAGCTCTTACTAGATACATATGCCGATTGACTCGACACTTATACTGCGACGTTGCTGTCCACAACATCGAGGGGGCTGGCAATGAAAGAAAAATGTAGATGACTGGAGGCGGGAATCGAAACCGGGATCTCCCGCATGATAGTCGCGTGTTCTAACCATCTACCACGGCCGGTCCCCACACAGTACAGTACAATACACAGTACACAGTACAACATATTTTAGCTAATTGTTTTGGGACTAAATTCTGAGAACTGCACGGGAAAGTAACTCCAAAAAGAAGAAGTTCTGCATCATTCGTTTCGTCAAGTTACATGCCATAATAATTTAATATCGATTTGATTTTACTATGTATCGTATAGGGGAATTTGCCACGTTAGGCTCTTTTGTTTTACATAAGTCCGATTTAGCTGAAACAAATTTAAAAAATTTAGAATTACAATTCCTTTAATCTGTTCATATAACGTTTTCTGTGGTACGCAGTAGCGTATGATTTATGTGGAATATTACTTATGATAATCATATGCAACCATTTAACAACATAACAAAATAGCCTAAAACGTGGGACAACTTTTAGGTGCAGTTCCCAGAATTGAGTCCCAAAGTCATATGAATATGCAGACGAAATTTAAATTTTGGACCCAATGGGCGGAGTGGGCGTGGCAAAACAATTTTTAGAGCTAGAGACATAAAATTTGATACCCAGATAGTACTCAACAACGCGAATATGAAGATTCAGACGAAATTTTATTTTTGGATCCGATGGGCATAGTGGGCCTGGCAAAACATATTTTTAGAGCTAGAGAGATACAATTTGATACACAGATAGTGCTCGGCAACATGAATATGAATATCCAGACAGAATTTTAATTTTGGGTCAATAGGTGGAAGGGGTGTGGAAAAACTGTATTTTAGCCCTAGAGAAATAAAATTTGGTACATAGATAGTACTCGGCTACACGAATATGAATATGCTGACGAAATTTAAATTTTGTATCAGTTGGCGGAGAGGGCGTGACCAAACGGTATTTTAGCCCCACAGAAATAAAATTCGATATACAAATAGTACTCGACAATAAGAATATGAATATACAGACGGAATTCAAATATTCGATCAGTGAGCGAGTGGGTGATGGCAACGCGAGCTGTTCGTGAACGGCACAGGGAGAAGAGACGACAGGCAACTCGTCTTTTTAGAAGAAAAAAGAAGGAGCTGAAGAAGAGGCAGGATGAGTGCACAGAGTTGCTCCGAAGCAGAGGGGAAGCCCGAAAATTCAACAAGAGAGTTAAGGCGAGAATGCGTGGAACAGGGTTACCCTCCTGCAAGGACAGCGATGGTCAGCTAGTCTATAAAATATGGGTGAGCTTTTTTACATTTGAACGAGATAACACGCTTGCAATTTTAAACTCTTACAATTGAAACTACAGAGTAACGACGAATCCGAAAGTCAGCTTTTTTGAAGAGTTTTTTACTAGACATGTCGATTGACACGACTACTATAAAGATACACTGTCGAATATATCATGGAGGCTGACAATCAAGATATATGACTGGGCTTAAACTGAGTTCAATCGCATGTTGGTAGCGGTTGCCGACCAATATGCTACAATCGGTCCCTAGTATTATTTTGATTAATCTTCTTTTCATAATCTTTGTTACCCCATTTTCCCTTCCTACCTCGTATGTGTGCCAGTGCACATTTTATTAAGAGTACTTTGGTTAGTTTGCCGCAACTTTTTCTAAAATAAGTACGTTTCGTTTTTTATCCTTTGCTAACCTAAAGCTTGTAAAATAAAGTGGCCACCTAAGCATACACATTGTTTTTGTTTTGTCTGACTTAGTTTCAGTTGAGCTAAAGCGGCTGCAAATACAACAACACACACCACCAACAGCAGCAACAAAAGCAAACAATATGGATGGTAAGAAATCTCTTCTATACTTAAACAATTTACATGTGGTCATATGATGATTTCATTTTGCGTTTACTTTAGAAAATTTCGCTTGTAATGCTCCTACGATCAGAGCTAGTGTAAACTATATTTGCCATGCAACATTTTTATTAAACAAACATTGTATGTGCCACAGCCAAAGTAGAGGCAAAATCTGGCAACAGCTTAGTTGTTTTGGTACAATAAACGCTGTGATGAAATGCAAAGCATTTGGGACTGTCTACATCAATGTTGCGCCCGGTTTTTATGGCGCGCTTTTCTTCTACCAGAAAAGTACAATGTCACACTGTATTTCTTTTTTCCTGTATAGTTTTATAACTTATGAGTTATAAAAATGTTGTTTACTAAAATCATGCCAAAGGCTAAAGAAATGTTTCGACTTTGGTTGCTTGTTTGTTTGCATTGTTGCTGAGCATTAGTGGTGTGTGGGGCTTACCACTACATTTTACTAGTTTTTTTTTGAATTACATAAAAATTTGCATATCAATGTTTGTTTTCTACCATTGTGTTTATTGCAAATAGTGCGGGGATGTTTATTTGGTGTTTAGAAAACATTTAAGTAAATCATGAATGTCTCATAACTCCTTCAAAACGGCCACCACCACCACAGATGATGACGGCGACCACAATATGTTGTTTTGCCTCTTGATGTTGTGCAACCTTAAGTAACATATAAATATTTCTAATCCCACCTTGACATTAAATCTACGCACTCAAAGATTTTGTATGTGTTTATGTGCGTGTGTGTGTTACCTTTATTCCTGTGGCGCAACATTATCCACAATAAACACTACACCACCTCCATATATTTTTGCGTTGTTGTGCTAAACAAACGTTTGTGGAGTAGAGAGTGAGAGAGGGAGAGAGAAAACACAAGACGACATATAAACTAAAATGGTTTAGTTTTCCTCACTACTGCTTATCGAGTTCAAACTAAAAACTTAACTTGAAAAAGACTTTAGTAGAGAAAAGAGTACTGGCATGGCGTTCAACTGGGTTGCCAAGAGGAGAGTTAGAAATTTTACAATAAAATCGTATATAAAATGCATACATATTATACAAGTTTGTACACAAATTTCAGTCAGGGGAACTGGGGTTGACCGCGATGTGGTAGTAGAACACGTGCCTATCATGCGGGAGTCCAGGGTTCGAAACCTGTGTTAGTTAGCTACATTTCTTTATTCGGCGGACCCTCATCGGCAGCAACTATGATTTAGTAGAGTCTAGTATAAGCTTCATAAACAGCAGACGTTTGGTTTTGTCGTATACGTTTTTTCGTGTCTTAACAACTCAAATGTGAGAAGCTCTCCCATACCCCACTTATGGAATGTAAAGAGCAGATAAGTAAAAAAGTAAAAAGGAACTGACTGCAGTTACAACTGGCGGTTCGCATTCCGCAAATTTCTTCCAAAAAGAAGAAATTCTGCATCGTTCGTTTTGTCAAGTTACATGACATAATAATTTTATATCAATTCGAAGTTAATAAGTATCGTATAGGGGAATTTGTCTCGTATCTTGTTCACCAGATCTTACTTACTTAGCTGGCACTTCTTTACAATCGTATGCGATTAGAGACCGCACGAAGGAAAATATTATATGCGCTTCTTCTGCAGTTCGTCACATCAAATTTTGCAATGTCCTCAGTAACCTGGTCTTTCCAATGGAGATTTGGTCGACCTCTTTTGCGCCGCGCATCGTGTTCATTGTCGAAGACTTTTCGAGCTGGAGCATTTTCGTACATGCGTACAAGATGCGAGAGAGAGCAACCGCTGCACCTTAACGCATCTAACCAAGTCAATGCCAGTGTACGGCTTGTACAGCTCATAATTCATATGACATTGTTACTCTCCGTTAACGACGATGCGTCCATATATATTACTGAGTATTTTTCTCTCGAATACTGCCAGAACCAAATCATCCGCATGTGTCATTATCCAGGATTATGAACCATACACCAAGGCAAGTAAAACCAGTATCTGGTAAAGCTGAATTTTTGTTCGTCGAGAGAGGGTTGTGTTATTAAATCGCTTGCTTAGTTCGTAGTAACATCTATTTGCAAGCAGGGTTTTTCTCCGAATTTCGGGGCTGACGTTATTTATTTAATTGATGGCGGAGCCTAGGTAGATAAAATCATGTACCACATCGAAATTATAGTTGTTAACGTTCACGCATTTTCTTCGTTAAAACTAATAACTGCGTATTGGATCGTTCACCATTAGACACATATATGCTGATTCCTTCTGTATACCTGAGAAGGCTGCAGTCACATTCAGCATTTTTCGACCGATGATGTCTACGTCATCAGAGTACGCAAGTAGCATGTGGCTTTTGTTGAATAATGTGTAACTCGTGTTTACTGCAGTTTTCTTTATTATCATCTCTATCTCTTTGTTGTAGGGGTCACACGCTAGACCGTCGCCTTGTTTCAGACCTCGTTAGGTATAGAATGGCTCCGTAGGATCCTTGCCAATCTTCACTGAAGACTTCGTGTCAGTCAGCTTCTGTACTCATAGGCGAATCAGCTTCGCTGGGATACCATACTCAGCCATTGCTTCGAGTAGATATCGGGCTGTCGAACCCAGCTTTATAGTCGACGAAAAGATGATACGTGTCGATCTGTTTCTCTTGGGTCTTCTCCAGAATTTGCCGAAGTGTGAATATCTGGTCAGTTGATGATTATGTCTAAAACCACACTTATAAAGCGGTATCAAGTGGGATAACACTAGATTTAGGCTTTTACATACCACACTCGACAGGACCTTATATGCGATGGGTAAAAGGCTGATTTGGCGGTAGTTGGAGAACATAATATACTTAGATTCCAATCATCGGGCTTGCACTCGTTAGATGCTGGTGAATGCTCGTTATCACCTTCTCACCACCGGACTTAAAAAGCTCTGCCGAAAGTTCGTCGGCACCGGCTGCTTTTTATTATTCTTTATTCACGATATTGCACTTACCTCGATTTGACTTGGTGGTGAGCAATCTAAACTGTCGTCGTAAACTAGCATGATCAATTTACGTGTGCTGCCTTTCGGAACCAGCATTTTATGGAAGTCTTCCATCCATATATGCAGCACACTCTACGTATCTGTAACCAGATTTCAATTGTCGTTCTTACAGGAGGGGATCCCATTACCATAGCCTTTTGATTTTACTGTCTGATAAAATTTTCGGACTTCACTTCTATCCCTGTATCGACCTTCATCTGACGTTTTTTTGCTAAGATAGCTGCGTCGCCTATTTTACTGTCTCCTTGTCCTGTTCCCTAACAGCACGGGCTACAATTGGCTGTACAATTCGTACCAGGATTCGTCTGAGCACCGTTTTTCATATCCTAGCACGGTTGTAGCAGCGGATACCATTGAATCAGAAGTAGAGGCTTTTTGTCGTAGTGGTTGGGAGAGTTGCTTGGAGTAGGCAGTGGCTATCTCTGGAATTTACAGCTTCGCGATGTCCAGCTTTCTTGTGTGCACCTTAGCTTCAACTATATAATGATTTGAGCCAATAATAGCATCACGGATCTCACGCACTAGATGCATGCCTGCCAACAATTACCACACGATCAATTTGATTATTGGCGTTTTTATCGAGGGGTAGCCAAGTTGCCTTGTGGATATCTTTGTGCTAGAATCTGGTTCAACTCACTACCATGTTCCTTCCCGCTGCGAAGTTTACCCGTTGTCTGACGTGTTGGTAAGCAGGCTAAATTTACCGATCGATAGACCAAGAACATCTTCCCTCCCTATTTCTCGCCAAATTCAAATCCACATCCAAATTCGTGCCTTTCTGCGTGGCAGCTGTAAAAGATGTCACAGTTCTTTCGTCGTGTCCATCCCTGACCCGTTCATCTTATTTCCTGTACGGCGGTGATGTCAGCCTCGTATTTGTCGAGGACATCCGCTAGTTGGATTGAGGCACCATCTCTGTATTCGGACATTCCAGGTGCATATCCTTAAATCATGGTCCTTATATCGTTTGCGGGGGTCGTCAACATTTGAGGGGGGGGGAGGGGGGGATTCTTGTTTCTTCTTCTTATAGTTATAGAGTGGCTTATTAGGCTACCGCGCCCGATCATAGTTTCTTGGGGCTGCCAAAGCCACTAAGAGAGCCTGTGTTGAGCTTCAGTAAGTTCTGTTACCTACTTCCTAAGACGCATCGGTGTTAGCATGCCGATTAGGTTACTCAACATTTAGCCTTCTAACTCTAGCTAACTTATAAGCGGTTGCTTTAAAGTCATTGCCCGGGGAATACTTGGTCTAAGAGCGGAAGTAGTTACCTGCTTGGACAGTTCCACAAAGGAATCGCTTCTGGTAACTCCCAAGTCAGTGACAATCAGTAACTTTCCACCTCTGGGCAAAGTCCCAAAGTAGTACATTAGAAACAAATTTGATCCAAAGGTCATGTCGCCTAATTTAGATATCACTTTTGGCATACAAATTTTGGGAACTGCTTCCAGGGGCTCGTAGGAGGCGAGACATGTTGTCTCATTTTGTAGCATAACAGATCGGTCTATATTCACTGTAACAGTATGCCCTTGCTGACAATACTAACAAGGATTCAACTGATGACAGTTCTTGCATTTTGGAATCTCTCCGCTCTAGAGCGCCATGGTTGCATGAAGTGGCCGCCAATTCAAATGTAAACGAATTTTTTGGTCCACTCTATATATTTTACATTTTCCTAAATTCTTCAAGGTATACAATATTATATAATATAACTTCAGTTCTTTATGTACAGCATTATCCCCTCAAGTTCTTCATGTGATTTAGCATGAGCCTACCATTTTAAATTTCACCATCACAGCCGCGGACATGTTAACATTTTGTCACTCCAAAACATAAACTTCCCTAGAGGTTTTCAACATCCTGCCTCGTGTGTGTTATAGTTTTGTAAAGATAACTTGTCTAGTTTGTTATTGTCGCAATTTTGTGGCAGTCAGCATGTAAATACAAAAAAGTAACATGCAACATGTGGCACGCATAAGCGTATTAAATTTAAATGAATTTATTTTTTCCCTCTCCTGCTGTTGCTGCCTGCCTTCACTCACTGCTGCTGTCGACGGCAGCGGCGGTGGCTTAAACCGATTTATTTCTAGCATATGAATGTGTGTGTGCGTTTAAAATTCTTTTAGCTTATTGCATGTTTAAGCTTTGCCAATAAAAGTTTATAAACTGCAAATGCTCAATTTGAACTGTGGCTGTGAAAATAGATCAATAAATTGTAAAAAACATCATTTCTTTGCAACATTGTTGGCTTAAATTGATTTCTGTTCAAAGTTGTTGGTGTTGTTGTTGTTCCTGTTTGTTATTACTTGTGGCTGCTATGGAATCTGTGAGCTGTAGCTTATCGGGGCTGAAGAAAAAACAAATTAGAGGTTTTTTTATACAAAGAGCCTTAGAGTTGTTTGCCATGATGACGTTCGTGATGAGGATATTGATAATGACGTTGGTTACTTAAAGTTCAATGGAATGGCAGGTAACACAAGGTGGCGGTAAGTGTGGTATTAAATAGGTGGAGGTAAAGGAACACATACATATACTGCAGGAAATTTATATATAAGATCCCTTATGAATTTTAAAAGGTATATCTCAAATATGTAAAAAACATCTGTAGTACTTAAAAACAATGTGAAAACAAAGTATGTACTTTTATGACTGTTTGAGGTATCTCTCGTATATAAAAAGAAACTTTTTTGAAATATTCACTTAGTTATTAAAAACTGTTATCACTAGCGATAACAGCCTAACTCCAAACAGAAAAACATTACTTACTATATACCTTCTCTTCACATCCCATGAATGGGATAGCTTCTCGCGTTGTTGTGGATTAACACGCTTTCTATTTTAAGATTCACAACTAACGGCACCTACTTCACTGCTTCATAAGATTTTACTGGACATTCCGAATGACTCGACACTATCACAGTACAATATTTTTCAGCTCATTGATTTGTGACTCAGTTCTGAGTTTTAGGCTCTTTTGTTTGACATAACTCGGGAACCACTAGTCCGATTTAGCTAAAACAAATTTAAAAATATTAAGAATTACAATTCCTTTAATCTGTTCATATAACGATTCGCTAAATAAGCAACAGTTTCACTTTTACATATATCAAATGATTTTGAACTGGGTTGTTTTTGTAGTAGTTACAATAAAACTGTTGTACTCCATGGCGTATGATTTACATGGAATATTACTTATGATAATCATACGCCACTATATAGTATTTATGTTATGTCAAACAAAAGAGCCTAAAACATGACAAATTCCTCTATACGATACTTACTAACTTCTAATCGATATTAAATTATTATGGCATGTAATTTGACAAAACGAATGATGCAGAACTTCTTCTTTTTGGGGCCAATTTCACGTGCAGTTCTCAGAATTGAATCCCAAAATCATGTGTTGTACTGTGTATACTGCAAACAACATTAAGGGACCGGCAATGAAGGATGACTGCAGACATGAATCGAATCACGGACCTTCCGCATGGTAGTTTCTTGTTCTAACCATCTTGTTATGAAGAACATTGAGTGTTTATCATAATGATGTCTCAAATTCAATAATAAACAACTCTTTGTGTGTTAATAAGAATATTACAGAATACTTCACTTTACATTTTATATAAACTATTTTAGGGCTTTCTCAGCCACAGACTTCCTCTCTATCGATTCTATATTGTAATAAAATTTCTTTTATTCTGCAGATTTTCACTTTTACATATTATACGATCCCATTACTACTGCTGCTCAATTAGCCCTAGTTCAAAACAATTTGACTTTGATTTGTACATTATTGATTTTTCTCCTAACAACAACAACAACGAAAACTATCACTTTTTTGTAGTTTCCCTGCCTCCTCCGTATTGTCTTCGATATTCCGTATCTTTATTGATTTTTATGTCCATAACTATCATAAAAATAATTTAACCACAACTCCATCGACAACTATGACTGACTAGCGAAGACTGGTAGAGAGCACCAAGAGACTAAACAATAAATCTACAGCTTAAGGCCATAAGAAATTAAAGTTGTTTTGTGCCAATCCTGGATACCTACAAACCAATAATTTACTAAAAAAAAATGCAGCGAAGAAAAATTCGAAATTTATTCAATAATTTTCCGACATTCACTTAAATATTGATTTTAAAGCAAGACGGCACCATAAATAGCAGGTGAAATTTTCCAAATGCTGCAAGGAAGTTTCAGTTTCTGTACCCTCTTTAGTGCTAAAGGGGGGAAAAGAATTGCAACGAGGTATTTTGTTTGGTGCCACAGCAACGATTTTTCAGATACCCTATAGTGGAAATTTGTTTGTATGGTGAGTGATGAAATATTTGCTAGTATTGTTAAATAACTATTGAACCACTTAACAACATAGACAAGAGTTTGTGAGAGGATGCTTCCTTCGCACTGTTGGATAAAATTATCATTTGCTTTACTTAAGGTTTGCGATGTCGAAATGACGTCATTCGCCTAACCTGCTGCTCACACAATACATTTCACAACTCTTGACAAATGCCCATTGGCAATAATAACACAGTACAACACATGATTTTGGGACTCTATTCTGAGAACTGCACGTGAAAGTAGCCCCAAAAAGAAGAGTTTCTGCATCATTCGTTTCGTCAAGTTTCATGCCATAATAATTTAATATTGATTTGAAGTTAGTAAGTATCGTACAGGGTAATTTGTCACGTTTTAGGCTCTTTTGTTTGAAAGTCCTCAGAATTGGGTCCCATATCTTTCAGCTGAAAAATATTGTACTGTATTAATAATTGCCAATAAAAACGATCTTAACTCGTACTATGTTATATAAAAATTTATTCCTTGAGACGATTTTATCATTACATAACTTCCTCAACCTTCCAATGGATCACTTCTTAATAATACTAATATAGATGTTGCAAACCAAATGACCAACTTAGCAATACCTAACCTCTCCCTGTAGTTAGGGTTATGTCGATGGCAAAGACAACAACAAACAAAAAACAACTGACATCACGTTTATGCAAAATACTTATGGCACAGTTTGTAGGTTAATCAATTTTTCATACTCAATATTTGACATAGAAAACAATGAGAAAAAAAATAACTTTAGCTGACGGGGAAATTTCTTTAACAGTATAGCAAAATACTATGATTGTGGCAAAAAAAATATATTATTTTAGAAAATATTTTATAAATATATAGATTTTTTTCTTAAATTATATTATTATTATTCACCATTAATAAACTATTAAAATAAACTAACTAGAAATTCTTAACAAACGCAAACAAAATCCAGTTTTCCAGTTTGACATCAAAATAGCTTTCATAGTCGCACAATGTTGCCGCGCAATTCGCGATGTTGTTGTTATAGTTACTGTTGCTGCTGCTTTTGTTGGCCGTTCATGTGAACTTAATAATTTAACACTTAAAGGCAAAGGCGTTAAACTGATACTTTTCTCCAAACCGAAACGTATAATTTGAAACCACCAACCAAACAAAATGATCAAACTACAACAACAACAACAACAAAAAACTTGGACTCTGGCATATCAATGAAGAGTAGAAAAGATTCTGCTTAAAAAAACAACTGAAAGTAACAGAAAACTGAGAAGCAAGAAAAAACTCTAAATCCCAAGTGCCGATTACTAAGGCATACATAAGTTAAAGCCTTTCTTTTCATTGGGTTTGTGTCTCTTCTCTCTCTCTCTCGCTCTTTTTCTTACACTAACTCTAATGCTTGTTCAGTGGCCAGGATGAAGTAAACTCTTTGTTTTTTTTTCCACTGGCTTTGTTGTTTTTCATAGTCCAGGAGTTAAATGGAGGGAAAAACTATTTGATGGTATCTGTGCATTATGATTTTTCGCTAAAGGCCGTATAAACAAGCTATACACTATTTCTTTTGATTTTGATATTTTCTTAATTTTGCCTGCTTCTATACTATAGAATAAAAGGCTAGCAAGATTTTGTAAACAAAGGAAATACTGTGTTCTATAAATTAAAAGAGTTGTTGTAATTTTTACTTCAAAAGGACACATGTAAACAAAAAAGTTGTGGGGTGAACTTCAAAATGTACTTGTTAACAGGAAACCTAAAACAGCTAATAAAGACTGTATATGAAGACGTGATTTTCTTGTCGGCTGAGGTAAGTCCAGTCACCTCCAGGGTCGAACTAAGGACCCATAGAACCCTACGGAATAATAACTCTTTATTATTTAGATACCGAAACTATTCAGATTTGAATTCAGCGATAGCGATTTTGTGTGTTTTGTTAGTTGTAGCAAGGCCGATTTGTGTATACTCTAGGGATGTGTTGAAGTGTTTGGTGACAGCAATGACTGGTTTTGGGATTAGGGTCGATTTAAGATAATCTGAAACTTTTTGAGCGGGCCTATTTGATGATCTATAGTTATTTTTCTGAAACTATTGATATCAAATATGTCAGGATCGTGTCGGTACTCTGGATCTTGATGATTAGGGCACTTTCGTATTAATGATTTTTTCTCGACCAAAAATGTTGGCCACGAAACCTTTGGTCTAAATTCAACAACGAGCCCCCAGTATTCAACAGAATCTTTCCGAATTTTATATTAGAGATACGATTGTGTTGTAAAAAGTTCCGTAGAAACATGATTTGGGTACGGAGCAACCCCTAATTTTATCTGGTTGAGGAAAATGAGCCAAAAAATGGAGTAGGTGGGAAGTTGTCAAATGGCAGCGCATCGTTTTCAAAAGTTGTGCGGATGGTGAAAAAAAACACAACAAGCCCCGCATCTGCCTCGGAATAGAGGGGCAAATTCTATGACCAACCCCAGTCATTTTTCGCTTCCAACATTTTCCAAAATATACCTAGTAGGGCGTTTCACAAAAAAAATGTTGCAACTCTTGAAGCGGAATATTAAGGCTTGTGATCTAAAAGAATTTCGGAAAAATTTTTGGATTTTTTGAAGATGGGTATGGGGTCGCTGAAATAGATTTTATCAAAAAAATGAGGTTATGGAGAAAAAAATTCTATATTTTTTTTTTTTTGGTGCTTTTTGTTCATACAACTAAACAATTCTCTTCGTAAGGATCCGAACCCAAAACAAAAAAATTATTGGTGTGAAAAATTATTATATATGGACCACTTTGATAGTCTTAAAGGTGAAAAATTATTTTTCCTAGATTTCAAACCTCGATAACTTGAAAAGTTTTCAACATTTTTTCAAGATGTTAAATGCGTTAGAAAGATAATTTAGATACCTTTATTTTGGTATATATAAGTTTATATCATACTTGTGAAAAATGTTGAAAAAAATAAAAAATAGACAAAAAAAATTATTTTTATTTTTAAATTCACACTATTTGAATTTTTAAACATTTGAAATAGGCCCTTTTTAAATGTAAAAAAATTCATAATGCATAATTTTGTAACCTCAAACAGTAAAAGGGTTTTTGATGAATTAAAATTGCCCACTTCCTTTTTTTCGAAAGATACACTTTTATCGGAAAATTATGATGATTTTGTTTCTTCAAAGAAAAAACTAGAAAAACTATGTGTTGTGAATGATTTATCAGAAAGAGGCGTGGCGTCGGCTACAATATATAACAAAAAAATTACAAAGAATGAGAATGATTTTCAAAACTGATTGATTAGAGTTGATAACAATTAAAAAATTATACCTAATGTTAACAAAACTGTCATCGAAAAAGCCCTTAAGAAACCAATTTGAAAATACTTCCACAGTTGCTCCACATTTAATGGTTAATGTCTTGTAATTTTAGATACAAATTTACTTTTTAATTTTAATTTGTTCATTAAATATGTTGGTTTTGTTTATTTAATATCTTTTGATTTTGTATGGGAATACAAATATATTGATGAATTGAATTTCTGATATTTTTATTAAAGCAATGTATTTTAGAAGTTTTGTTTTTACTTAACCAAGAACGAAACATAATGAAATTCTTTCAATTTTCATAAAATTTGGTAAATAAAAAAAAAATCTCAAACTTTAATTTTTTTCTTATATTTTTCCAACAAGTAAAAATAAATCTATGTACCGAATGAAAGGTAATTTAAAGACCTTTCCAACGCATTTTACATCTTGAAAAATTTTTGAAAACTTTTCAAGTTATCGAGGTTTGAAATCTAGGAAACATAATTTTTCACTTTTAAGACTATCAAAGTGGTCCATAATATAATAATTTCTCACACCAATAATTTTTTTGTCGTAGGATTGGATCCATAAGAAGAGAATTGGTAAGTTGCATGAACAAAAAGCACCAGAAAAAAATAATATAAAATTTTTTTCTCCATAACCTCATTTTTTTGATAAAATCTATTTCAGCGACCCCATACCCATCTTCAAAAAATCCAAAAATTTTTCCGAAATTCTTCTAGATCACAAGCCTTAATATTCCGCTTCAAGAGTTGCAAAAATCGCAAAAAACGTGTTTGGTGAAACGCCCTAATACCTAGTCCCATCTTCACCCCCTATGGATGCTTCCATACAAAACTAAATTTGTATACAATTTGCTCCCACCGCTTTAACTGCCCTAAAGGTGCCCCTAGAGGAGTCAATAGTATGACCGATCCCCAATATTTTTGCAACCCCAACAGTGTTTAGGTTATTCAACACATACCTTTTTTTTAATATTATTTATTTTTTTAAGAAAAGATAACGAGGGGATTACCCTCACATGGGTTCCAGGACATGGGGACATATGAATATGGTAACCAAAGAGCCCATACATTGGCACCGTGAATTTGGGCGAAGTTTACGGTCACAATGGGGTTCCTCTCATAAGGACAGCTAATATCGGAGAAACCGAAACAGCCGTGAAATATAGGTTGGATCAGGCGACTACCATGCGAGAGATCCGTGGTTCAACTTCCGTCACTATTCATCCACATTTGTCATTCATTGCCGACCCCCTCGATGTTGTAGACACCAACTTCGCAATATAGTGTCGAGTCAATCGGCATGACTGAAGTCAAGTTAAACCAGTAGTTAAGTTCAACCTACAGAAGTTGGATAAAATAAATCGATGTCTGATTCAATCGAGCAAAGTTGGGTTCAACCAAAAGTTGGGTTCAACCAACAAAAGTTGGATTCAACAAATTGATGTCTGATTCAACCGATCGAAGTCAAGTTAAGATTAACCAACAGAAGTTGGATCCATCAGACGGAAGTCCCTTTTAACCGATCGAAGTCTAGTTAAACAAAAGGTTAGATTCAACAAACAAAATTTGGATTCAACGGACCGAAGTCCGATTCAACCGATCGAAATCGGGTTAAACCAGTAGTTAGGTTCAACCAACAAAAATTGAATTTAACTGACGGATGTCCTATTCAACGATCATAGTCGAGTTAAACCAATTGTTATGTTAATCCAACATAAGTTAGATTTAATAAACCGAAGTCCGAATTAACCGTCCTAAATCAAGTTGGATTCTTCCGTCCGTCACTCTGTCTGTCTGGCTAGCTGTCCGCTTGGTACGCACGATAACTTTCGAAAGACGAAACCAAATGTTTTGAAACTTTGCACAAGTTAATATTTTTCCAAAACTACTTACGGTATTGAAAATGGGCTACATATCCACGCCCCTTCTGGTACCTCCCATACAAATGTACCATTCCGCCCACTATAGAAATCGAGTAATAATATCAAAATACCCAACGTTATCGTGCCCAAAATCTATATTTAGTAAAACTAAATGAGGATACAGTTTTGGAGGAAAATAAGGAAGTCTAGCCACGCCCCATCTGGTACGTCCAATACCCACCTGGTACCACCTACTTCATATATCGATTAATACTATAAACACACCCAACGCGATCGTGCCCAAATTCTGTATTTAGTAATGCAAACGCAGAATAAAGTTTTAGAGAGAAAATCTCGAAGTCTAGCCATGGAACCTCCTCAACAAATGTACCATTCCGCCCACTTTAGAGATAAACTTATAATAAATATCAAATTCTGTATTTAGTAAAGCTTTAGCACGATAAAGTATTGGAGGACAAAAGTGGAAGTCTTGCCACGCCCCTTTTGGAACCTCCCATACCCACATGATACTGGTAGTCTAGCTACGTCCCTTCTGGTACCTCACACACAAATGAACCACTCCGCCCACTTTAGAAATCGCATATTATTAATACACCTAACGTCATAGTGCCCAAACTCTGTATTTAGTAAACTTAAAGTAGGATAAAGTTTTAGAGACAAATTCTAGAAGTATAGCCACGCCTCTTCAGGAACCTCCCATACAAATGTACAATTACGCCCACTTTAGAAAGCGAATAGTAACATCAATACACTCAATACGATCGTGTCCAAATTCTGAATTTTCTTAAGGCATAACAGGATAAAGTTTTGAAAAAAAAAAAATATTGGAAATCTAGCCACACCCCTTCTGGTACCTCCCATACCCATTTGGTACCGCCCACTTGAGAAATGGAATAATATTATTAATACACCCAACGCCATCGTGCCCAAATTCTGTATTTAGTAAAGCTAAAGTAGGATAAAGGTTTGGAGCAAAAAACTGAAAATCTAGCCACGCCCCTTTTGGCACCTCCCATACAAATGTACCACTCCGCCTACTTTAGAAATCGAGTAATAAGATCAATATAATAGAAGATTTTATGTTTTACTGAGGTTGAGGGTTTAAAAAAGTCGGTTTTCCCCGATTGAAACTTTCTTTCTTGTTTTGAATAACCTTTATATAAAAGCAAAGAAAACAAATCATGCTTAAATTCCCATGGAGGAGTATATATCCAATGGACTTAATACATTAGTTCTCAAAATATTACATTTTTTATAAATTTGTATATATGTACTAGTGGGCCCGGCAATGCTTCGCTATTGCATATTAACTTGTAATATATTTCACATTTAGGTCTACAAAGTACTTTAAAATGGTACTTAAGCTCGACAATAATATGTTGGGTTAATTGTCTTATGTAATTAATTTCAAGTAACTCCTTAACATGGAAGTTAACTAATTAAGTTTTATTGTTTTAAATTCTAAATATGATAAGCTCTATGACGATAGTAAAAAGGTCATCATCAAAGTCATATCTATAGTTTCGACATGTAGATTAAGTCTTATCTGTATGTAGGGAGAAAAAACATTTCTTTCACAAATCGGAAACAGAAATTCCTCTAAAGATCAAAATTCAAATTTTTTATATATATGTAGTAGCGGGAACCGTCTGTATACTAACTATGTCTTTGGGCGTAAAAATCACTTTTGTTATGCCTTCTCCGCCTATTAACCGCAAATGAAAATTTCGTTTGAAGCTTCATGCCTTTAGCCATAAAAACCTACTTTGTCATGTCTTCTTCTTATACGGACCAAGAATATACCCGAATACTCTCTTGAACTCGTATTACCATTTTTTGAGATAATTCGGTCATCAACGTTTGACTTAACAAAGTGATGATCTCACGCGCAGCATGGCATATTACGCCGTCGTGTTGGAACCATTTCTCCTTCAAATAATGTGCAATGACATGATAAATAAAAAAAATCAATTGATCGTCGACTTGCTCTAGTTCTTCTACCAGTTGGATTTTATATGAATGTAGACCAAGATCTTTTTTCAGCATTTGCAGAGACCGAGTTGCTGAGAACGGCGTCTGTTCGATAAATTCGAGTCCCCTGTCACATTTACGTCTACTGCGTCGATGGCTTCTATTAGCTGCTCAGATGGATGATTACATGCACCCTAAACTTCACAAAGGGCTCCATAAGTTTGGGGAACAGACCGCGCTCTCCTAAAAAGTAATTAAAAATACATATCTGTAAAGTAAATTAAAAACAAATCACTGTTTTAGTCTGCGCAGCTACCATGTGTCCTAAATTGCCTGGTGTACGGACCATTATTTGACACAGTTAAAAAGTAAAATATTGAAGTGCGTTGGCAGAGCCTCTGCACATTTTACTTATTAAGTTCCAAATAGCCTGTTCTTTAGGGCGGATCAATTTTTTTCGCGTCGAAAAAAACGTGGTAATCGTATACCAATATCGGAGTCTACGATGAATTCTTAGAAAATTTCACTAAAAAACAATATGTATAAAATCAATTTCTAGTTCGCGCTGAGAAGCATGAAGATTTCAGGTAGACATATTTTTTTAACAATGAGCAACTATTGAACCTTCAGACCTATGGGCCCCGGGTCAAATTTTTACCTACTATTCCGATGCTTGGAGACCAAGACGAAGAAAATGGTATATTTTTGACATTGTTTTCTGTATGCCAACACTCAGAGGCCATAACTTTTTAACTAATACATAGATTTGCTTCTGTAATACTTTATTTAGTTTTTTGGGAAGTCAGTTTTACGCAGAAGTTTTCGGTTTGTGCTCATTTAAAAACAAAAAATCTCTATTTGAAATCTTCCTGCTTCCCAGCGCTAGCTAGGAATTGATTTTAGACACGAATTTTATTGGTGAAATTTTCTAACAATTCATCGTAGATTCCGATTTTGATTACGATTTTTGCGAATAAAAAAATTGCCCCACCTTACTGTTTATATCTCTAAGCGACCTGCAAAATACTGTGAAATTGTGGCAGTTATAACTACTTATTTTAAAAGGGTGTAGTACAGCCCACTTCCAACCTTACTGTAATTCATGCTGCAACAATAAAATATGTAACAAATTACATCTTCATAACTCTTATAGTTCATGAGATATAGCCTTTTAAACTTCAAAGTTGTGTGGGCGGTGCCACGCTCCTTTATCCAATCACAACTAAGTACAGCCAGACCTTACAACAGGTCATCAGTACCACTTTCTAAAACTATCTTATAAATCAGTCTATTAGAAAAGCCGTTAGAGCGATTTTTGAAAAAGGGGCGAGGCACCGCCTTCTTCCTACCTGTCAGTAATTAATACTGCTCCAAAAACATATATACCAAATCTCATCTTCATATCTTTGATAGTTCATGAGATATAGCCCTTTTTATTTTCAAGTTGTATGGGCGGTGCCACGCCCCTTTATCCAATCACTACCAAATGTAGGCAGGGACTATCTACAGGTCAACAGTACCACTTGATTAAATTTTCGTATCAATCTGTCTATTGGAAAATCCGTTAGAGCGATTTTGGAAAAGGGGGCGTGGTACCGCCCACTTCCACCTTGGCTGTAATTAATACTGCTCCAACAACAAATATACCAAATCTCATCTTCATACCTCTGATAGTTGATGAGATACAGCCCTTTTGATTTTCAAGTTGTATGGGCGGTGCCACGCCCCTTTATCCAATCACAACCAAATATAGCCAGAGACTATCAACAGTTCAACAGTACCACTTGGTCAATTTTTCGTATGAAAAGCCGTTATAGCGATTTTAGAAAAGAGGGCGTGGCACCGCCCACTTCCACCCTGGCTGTAATTAATACTGCTCCATCAACATATATGTATATCAAATCTCATCTTCATACCTCTGATAGTTCATGAGATATAGCCCTTTAAGTTTTCAAGTTGTATGGGCGGTGCCACGCCCCTTTGTCCAATTGGACCGAATTGCAAATCTAAACCACCCGAGGTGCCACCCAAACGCATACCAAAAAATTTGTGCAAATCGGTCCAGCCGTTTAGGAGGAGTTTAGTCACAACACACGTACAGTAGAATTTTATATATAAAGATATAACTTTACATTTATAAAAAATACTTTAATTTCAAACACCACCCTGCACTTAGGGATTAATTACTTGAATCTCAAAAATTTCTGTTGGCTACAACCTACTGGCAAATGGAAGCCAACTTCAAAATTACTCATGCGTTAAATACCTACAAATATCTTCAGTGTGCATTGCAATAAACGAATCTATTTGCAGTCTTTGCCATCTTTTCTTTTACAATAATTCAAAGTGGGGCTTTAAAAAATAAAGTAGTTGCTTGTCTTATAAATGCGTTATTTATGAGTTGCAATAAAAATTCCAAACCGCACACTCAAATGGACCCGGCACAAAGACCTCAAACTTAACTGACACACAGCTTAGCCGAACAACAACAGCAATGGGGAAAAAGCCAAGACAAGAAGTAGCAACAAAAAAAAAATCCTCATCATCATCACCATCAAACGGCCAATAGAGGGTTCAGACTTAACCCGCAAAAGAAAGAAAAAAAAAACGAAGTAGACCTAGGAAAAACAACAACAACAAAGAAAACAGAACATTTGCCATAGATTTGAGGAGCAGCGGAGGGAGGCGAACAAAGAACATAAAGATCAAATAAATTTTCCACATATACCTCTTTTGGTATACACCACATTGGCCTTTGAACTTATAAGAGGCGATATAAATGTTGCACCACATGGCTTTGACTTGACTCCGTGCAGCGCTATGGCAAAAGCTGCAAAATAGTTAGGAGAGTTTGCTCATATGTGAGTGGATGAATGTGAATGGATGAGTTCTTGTACGAGTGTGTGTGTGAGTGTGTTTGTTAAGCAGTGCATAGTTACCATCATAATTTATTGATAAGAAGGTCTAAAGAACTACAACTTTATTGATACCATTTCGTAGAATCGCAAAAAATAGAGAGATAGAAACAATTTTACCATCAGTTTTTTTTTTGTTTCATCTTAAGCACTTGGCATTAGTTTTAACCTCTATTTTAGCAAGGAGGATATTTCAATGTTGTTATAGAGTATGAGGTCTGGACGGAGCTGAAGAAATCACAAATTAAAAGTTTTTTTTATAAGCTAGAAAATGTTATGGAATTACTAAAAGTTATTTTCAATGATGTTTGAAAATTTAAATTTTATTATAAAAAATTGATATAAGAACAAATTAATCCAAAACTGAATTACATATCTCACACCACAGAGCAATACATAAAGAGTATCCAAGAATGTAGACTGTTAAATTTTGTGTCGAATGTTGCCTGCAATCGTAGGCGCTAGGGAACTTTTATAAACAAACTTCCACGATAGTTGATAAAAAGAAATTAGTAAAAAAAAGTCGCCAGCAACCCCATTCGTAGACACCTTAGATGTTATTAATAGAGCTCTGGACTGTAGTGGCTGCTCAAACTATCAGTTCAGTACACTACACCTATTCCCTTAAACATTAAACCTAATTTTCCTTACTCAGTTCTACAGTTACCATTCTTGGTCATCACTTTCTTGCAACTCCTCTAAAAGCAATTATGATATATTTTTTTGTTTGTTAGACTGTTAGAATTCGTTGAGCGCCGTCGCTGTTTTTGCTAAACCAGGGCTTTTTTTGTTTTTAAAGCCAAACAAACATAACCAGTTATTCCGGCGTTTATGTTTTCGGTAGAACCTCTTGCCGCATACTTAGACAATAAGATTGAATATCTTCGGTGTATTGGAAAAGAGAGTTTCTTTCTTTAGTTTCTTATTGCGTTTTTTATTTTTGGTTTACAAGTTTGAAAAATTTGCAAAACCATTCATTAGCATTGCCTTAAGCTTTGAAATGTGCAAAACATGAAACCATCACCATTACAAAGATGATGCTTTTTTTACTGTGCGATGGTTTTCGTGTGTGCAGCATTTGTTGCTGTTTGGAGTCCCCCACTAAACAACAGCAAGTTAAAAAAAGTCTGTCTTTGGTATAGAAATATTTAGCAAATATCGCATTTTTGCAACCTGACAATTGAGAATCGTTGGCAGGCTGATGAGGATGTTGCCGAAGAATGCATTATAAGAGAGTGTGAGATGGTGCAAGAAAACAAGATCACTTGTGTTATGGAATGTGTGGAAAAATAAATTTTATGAGGTCACTTTGTCTCGTCAACAAATCACAAATTTCATAGCAAGAATTTAACATTTGGAAAGATTAAAGTTTAATAGTGTAGATAACTCTTCTCTTTCTTCTTTTGCACTCCGTAGATAATTCGTCACACCAGGCTTAGATAACAGCTCTTTCACCTGGTTCATTCAACGAAGTTTTGGTCGCTCTCTCATGAGCTGACCATTGAGTTTTTTCCTAGCTGGTGCATTGTCAACCTCATTTTAACGCCCTTGGCTACTTCGATTACGCATGGTTCATTCAAAAACAGTACTTGCCGTTAACGATGATAAGTCCACATATTCGCAAATCATTTTATTCTTGAAGGCTCCCAGAATAGGGACCGGCCGTGGCATAGTGGTTAGAACACGCGACTAACATGCGGGGGGTCCGCGGTTTGATTCCCGGTTCCGGTCATCTACATTTGTATTTCATGATGTCGACAGCAACTTTGTAATATAAGTGTCGAGTTAATAGGCATGTCTAGAAGAATCTTCTCAAAGAGTGACGTTCGCATTCGTCGATAAACAAGTAGGTGTCGTTTGTTGTGAATTTAAAATAGAAAGCATGTTAATTCACAACAACGAGAGAAGCTATCCCATACCTCATTCATGAGGTGTAAAGGGAAATTAAGTTAACTTAAGCTCCCAGAATAGATTGATCTGTTTGTGTCATTACCCAGGAATCTGCGCAGTAGAAAAGGACAGGAAGGATCAGTGCGTCGTAGAGTTGGATCATTTGCATAGCGCATAGTATTGATATTAGTGTCTTGATTTTCAAGCTGACGTTATTTTTGTTTACGGAGGTTCCAAGGTAGACCAAATCATCCATCACTGGAAATTTATAGTTGTGAAAGTACACCCTAAAAAAGTGCCCTAAAAGTGTAAAAGTGTAGACTCATTGCTCGTTGAAACAAACAATGTGGTTTTGTCTTCATTAATGACCAGGTCTACTTCTACATACTGTTTCATAATGTTTAAGAAGACCGCAGTAACATTCCGCGGTCTTTGGCCAATGATATCTTTATCATCAGCACAGCGAGGATCAAGGGTCTTTTATTAAAGATGGGACCAGTCATGCCTATCGTCTCCTTTATGAAGAGTAAGAGATTGCAAAATGCCTTGTCTAAAGCTCCGCCTTGTTAGAAAAGGGGCTAACAGATGTATGCTTACTTTCACTGAAGACTTTGTGTCCGTCTCGCGGGAATACCAAACTCAGCCATAGATCTTAGTTTGTGTCGTATCGGACTGATGGTAGGTGTCGATCTGCTTCTCTTGGTATTCTTCGGGATTTGTCGTACTGTGAATTGCTGGTCGGTCGTGGAGTAACGAGGTCGATAGCAACACTGATACGGCTCAGTCAGGTTCGCTAGGATGGGCATTAGTTATTCACTTAACCTGCTTGACAGAACATTCAATGCGAAATAGGCTAATCCCGCGGTAGATGGTACACACACTTGCATCGCCTATATTAATAGTTTGTGTCATATCGGAATGATTGTACATGCCAGTCTGCATTTTTTGGGTCATCTCCAGGCTTTGTCATAGTGTGAATATCTGGTCGGTCATGAAGTTACGAGGTGTAAAGCCACACTGATAAGGTCCAATCAGGTTGGTTACGATGGGCGTAAGTCTTTCACATAACACACTACACAAGACCTTGTATGCAATGGGTAAAAGGCTAATCCCGCGGTAGTTGGTACAAACACACTTGGATCGCCTTTCTTAACAGTTTATATCGCATCGGACTGACGGTACGTGTCTATCTGCATTTCTTGGGTCATCTCCAGGCTTTGTCGTAGTGTGAATATCTGGTCGGTCATGAAGTTACGAGGTCTAAAGCCACACTAATAAGGTCCAATCAGGTTCGCTAGTATGGGCATAAGTCATTCACACAACACATTAGATAAGACCTTGTATGAGAGGGGTAAAAGGGTAATCCTGCGATAATTGGAGTAATTCGTCACTTATGCTGTTTTTAGGAACTAACAGAGTAGGAAATGTGCTCTTATTATATGCCACGTAATCGTGACCAGATTTATCTCTGTTTTACAAATGGGGATCCCTGTTTCACAACCTTTGCTTTTTACGTTTTGGTATAACTTTCGGGCTTCACCTCCATCTCTGTAATTTTTGATATCTTGGTTCTCTCTTTTCTTCCATATACGTTTTTTTTACCTAAAGAAGTGTTTCATTTTTCTCCTCTTCTCATTATATTGTTCTGCCACTGCACCATTGGCTGCAGTTCTACCCTGCATCCATTTCCACAGACATAATGCGACATTTCTCTTCATACCATGGTTTGTCTAAGCGTGGGTTCGATTCCTGCCTTCAGTCATCTACATTTTTCTTTTATTATCGATAGCAACGTAGTACTATAGTGTCGAGTCAATCGGCATGTCTAGTAAAAGCTTTTCAAACATTTAAGTTCGCATTCGTCGGTTAACATTTAGGTGCCGTTAGTTGTGAATCTAAAAATAGAAAACGTGTTAATTCTCAACAACGCAAGAAGCTATCACATACTTCATTCATGGGGTGTAAAGGAAAATTAAGTTTTGTTAAGTCACTCCCGTTGCAGCAGTGGTCATAGAATTCGCAATATGCTGCCACTGTATTTCAGGAACATTAGACTCAAGGGGTTTGTTTGTAGTAATAGATAGAGTTAGTTGGAGTAGTCATTGGCTATCTCGGTGGTATACAGCTTTATTGAGCAACGTCATTGGACAAAACTCCTACGAACATTACTTCCATCAGTATCATCTGCCGTAGTTACTTCCATAAACGTCATTGAACTGTACTGCTCCAAACATTCATGGAGCTCAATACCATACCAAGTTCCCCGACCTAGCCAAGGTCATTCATCACTAGGGTGGCAGCGAAAATGCAACTTTGGATTTTCGGTAATGCCCGAGCGGAATATTGTATCAGTTGTTATAAAACGGTTATGATCCAAATTTGAGCGGACCATTTAAGACATGCCCCAAAGAGATCAAAGGTCAAATCTATATACGAAAATGAGTTTATGTTTGAATTTTTTTTTACCGTATAGACTTGAAAACGGCTTAATCAATCTTTTTGAAATTTTAACAAAGATTGGTCAAGTGGTGGGTGGTGAAAATAGGGTTAATCCAGTTTTGATATATGAAGTGGGCGTGTTCTCGCCCATTGGACCCTATTTTTGAAACCGAACTATCTAAAGGACTCTTTCTCCAATCGCCTTGTGTGAATGCATTTGGCAGAAAAGTTTGTGATCCAACAAAAAATGGGTGGGATCGGATCAGTAGACGTGGTATAAAACTTGCTACTGTAAACGACAGTATCTCATGAAATAAAAGAGGTAGAAATATGATATTTGGTATGTGCTGTTGGTACAGTATGAATTACAGTCAGAATGTTTGTTGGTTTGGTTTGTTTGTAGTAATTGAGAGAGTTTGTTGGAGTAGGTATTGGCTATCTCGGTGGTATGCAGCTTTATGTTGTAAAGCTACCTTTGCTTTTGATGACGAGCATGTTGGCTGCAACAAGTTGGTGATTCGATTCAATATTTGTAACGCGCATCACACGCACGTCCATAACCCTTTAGACATGCATGCCATTGATTAGCAGGTGATCAATCTGGTTTCTTGTTTTTGTTTAGGGGGTATCCTTTGGCAGATATTCTAAGCTAACCAGTCTAAATCCGTTACCGTAGGTATTGTTGAGCAGACTGTATTTTCCGACTGCTGAAACGTGAGAATCTTACATAGTTTCATAATTAAAATAGAGTATAGTCATGTTTAAACAGTTACTTATATTTTTTATAATAATATTTTTTAGTTATAATAAATTTTTCATTTAACTATCCCACTGAGATTCTCCATAATCAGCAATTGACCCTTTTTACATTCAATATTTGCAATTATTTACAGCCTTTACAGCCTCTGCCATCAATTAAATATCGATAAATTTTCATCTCCCTTCACCTCAAAAAAGTAACACACACATTATTAAACAATTTTGTTTGTATCAATAATTTTCGATATAACTCTCTCTGTAATCAACACGAAATTGACATTTAACTGCTTTTTAAGACGAAAATATCCCTCAAGTCATTCCAAGTTTTCCAAGAGGTTTTTAGCATGCCACAACCGTGACAGCATCAGGCACACAACATCTAAATAAAATAATTGTCTGAAAACAAAAAAAAAAAAAAATTCCAAAAGAAATCATTAAACAAGTTTATGAAAAATTGATTTTCCTTAAGAAGCAAAACAAATATAAATGTAGAAAAAACAAGAGTCGTTAAATTTTCGAAATGGACTTTGTTGCATGACACAGAAATATAAAAACAAAAACTGCAAAAATAAAACACCGCAGTCAAAAATGTGCCGAATTGCCATTGTTGATTGTGGTACTTTAAGGCTCATAAAGTGCGCAGGCGTATTGAGGTTTTATGTGAGCAATGTTATGGCTGTGTTTGATGCCGCCACTGCCGCCTTCACTGCTGCTGCTGCTGTTGTTGTTATTGCCAGAGACAACCTTAAAAGATAAACTACATATAATAAAGAAAATACTAACAATCAGTAGTTTTTAAGTCAATTGTATTTAACCACAATGAACCCAATTAAAAATAATATTTTTCGTTTCTCTCACTCTCTCTCAAAATTTTTCGAGTATTCAGCTCAAAAGCATAAGCTTTAATCTTTATATCATGAAAGCCACAACGAAAAGAAATCATGGCCGGGTAAAAAGTGAAGAGGACTATTTTCTTTGGCGTTTCAGTTTCCTTGATCAACACAAAATATCAAAATGAAAATTTATGAAGTCAGGAAAATTAATACTTTCGATTTCACTTTACGTTTTTTTGGAACGATTTCTTCTTGGTAGCCTCCCCTAAGAAACTATTCATTATTTTAATAAACGTTATTGTTTGTAATTTTCGTTTTAGTATCTATGGCATTTAATCTTTTTTGGTGGAATTGTGATGGTTTTATAGCGATAATTGTTCGAGTTGTAGTTTTAAGACAGACGTTTCTCAAATAAAGTTGTAAACAAAATTTGTTTATCGTAGATTTCAATTTAGTGGTGGGTTTTGTAATACAAAAGTGGGTGTATTTCGTGGTGTTGGTGCTGGTGGTGTATGGCATTTGAAACATGTGCGATGAAATTAATTTCTTATATAGAGAGAATAGCCCTGCAAATGAGGAGATGTAAGGAGAGGGGGAAGCAAGGAAATATGTTTAATTAAAATCTTAGATTTCGGTAACGTTGATAATCTTCGCAATTTTTTGCTTCGGCTTCTTTTGTATGCATATACACAAAGTGTGTATGGTTTGAAATCGTGCTTATGTGTGATGTATTTTTTTACATCTCACTCTTTTTCTATCTGCGACTCTTTTGCAGTCATATAGTAGATCTTACACTTTAAAAGGGGACTTGGAGTGGCGCTAAGGTGGGCTTGTTGCAGACAATAATTGGATTTTATTAAGACATTTGTTATGCCACAAAGTCGCGGTAAATAAAGTTTTAGGTGGAAAAAAAGTAAAAGTTCGTGTCTTAAGTCTTTTGTTTGGGTCGATGCAATTGTCAGTGGTTTTTAGTGTATTATTATTGTGGAAAATACAAATATGTTTTAATTATTAATAATTATTAGTATTAAAGTAGTGTCCTCAGTAGTTGAATGTTTCGTTTTTGATAAAGAGTTAGCAATGCTCAACTATTCAACGAAATCTTGTATGGAAATTAAGGTATCACCAAAAATTAGAAAGCGTGTTTCTTTTACTATCTCTCTGTCAGATCTAATTTTGAAATAGTAGCTTATTAAAAAGTTATTTGAAAAACAATAATCAACAAAAAGCTAATTTGTATGTAAAACTAACCAGCAAAATAGTTTGTTGCAAAGAAACAATTGCAGAATAGCTTTTACAGATATGTAACAAGTTACACTTTCGGTTGCACAATATATTATTATTGTTTGAAATTGTCCCAAAACCAACATGTTTTTCGGAACCTGTTATGAAATAAATTGCGTCTTATCCGAATTACATATGCTGTTTTTTGAAATTTAATTGGTTTTCAATTGGGTACTAACTTAATATATATTTTAACTTCGATTATTAAGTTTTTCTTATTAAATACCCTCTAAAAAAAATATTTATTTCGAATACCATCGGTTTAACAAACTTTTACAATGATGCGATGGATGTAAAGTTTCATTAACCGACAAAAAAATTTTGTTTTTATGTAATATCTACACAAATTATATGGGCGGGATTACATAAGCAGACGTGGCAACGCCCTCAGCACTCTATCTTTTAAAACACAATATCTGGAGCACTATAGCGCTAGTCGTCTTTAAATTTGTTATGGATTCATTTTAGGTTGGATCAACGCAATCTTTGCGAAAATACTCATATGACACTTTTAAGATGAATTCAAAATCTGATTTAATAGAATATAGAGATAAGACATTTTCTGTTAGTTCATATTCCACTAAAGTATGTAATTGGGCGAGATCGCATTGGTAGGCGTGGCAATTCCTATAAAAAATATAAGTTACATATCAGATATCAGAAGTAGTAAAACTTTAACTTTCTACATGTTTCTTTGTCATTAATATGCTTAATTTATCCAACAATGGAATTATTCGGAATAGTAGGCGTGGCCCCTTTCGTTATCAAATTATTACTCTACGAAACATTTTCTATGAATATTATTGGATGTAGGACTAAGTATGTCATATATTGAGATTTCACTGATGAAAATCTTATTTCACCTACTGTGTGGTAAACACCTCGTTGTTGTTGTTGTTGTAACAGCTGGTGGTAGCTGGGGTGATAATTCTTTATACCGATATTTAATTTATCGGCACTCGATCGGGCATATAATCCGATTGTCGTACGATCATTATTGGCAACTCTGTTTCATTCCTTTGTAGATAACAAAGTTTGTGTCAAGGATTGTTAGGTGTTGTTGTTGTGAGTTTTAACCGCCAAATTCCACCAAAGATGGCGCCAGTTGACTTGTTGATTTATAAGCGATGTTGATTAATCATTTTCCTTTATCCTTGCGCAATCTGGATTTTTGTAGTGGAAGCATCTAGGATGAGTTTTGTTGGCTGGAGAACTCGAAAGTATTTGAAAAGTATTTGGCCAGTGCCCCGGCCGGGAATCGAACCCGGCACCTTCGGATTGCTAGTCTACGTAGCTTCAATGACGCACATTGGGATTACTTCATACATTTTTGTGCAAAATCAGGATGCTATTAGTGTTTTATATCTAATATCAACTTCAACGTCCAACCAGTTTTGCCGCTGTTAAGGCTCGCATTCGTGTCCCCGCTTTGAATACTGTCCTGTTTTTTAAGTGGCATGCATAACCATAGATCTATTGCCCCGACAGCAGATACAAACGGCATCAGGAATTTGAATCTGTATCGAGAGAGTGCTCATTCACAATGTTGTCATCTTCCAGCTAGGAACAAAGATCCCTATTAGAAAGGCTTCATCAAAAAGATTTCAGCAACGTCATTGGACACAACTCCTACGAACATTACTTCCATCAGTATTATCTGCGGTAGTTTATTCCATAAACGGCATTGGACTCTACTCCTCCGAATATTCATCGAGCTCCATACCATACCAGGTCCATCGGCCTGGCGAAGGCCATGCATTACTACGGTGGAGAAGTTGGAATTTCGGTAATACCCGAACGAAATATTGTGCCAGTTGTTATAGAACGGCTACGGTTAAAATTTGAGCAATATTGGGCAACTTGGAGTCATGTCCCAATGAGGTCAAACGTCAAATCTATATACGAAAATGAGTTTGTATTTGTTCATGTGCATTTTTTAGTACCGTATAGACTGGAAAACGGCTTCACCAATATTTTAGTGTGGGCGGTGGTAAAATAGGATAATTGCATTTTTGATAAATGAAGTGGGCGTGTCCACTCCCATTAGACCCTATTTTTTGAAATCGAAGTAACAGGAGGACTCTCTCTCCAATCGTCTTGTGTGAACGTATTTGGCAGAAAAGATTGTGATCCAACAAAAAATAGGCGGTATCGGCACATTAGGCGTGGTATAAAACTTGATATTGTAAACGGCTATATCTCATGAACTATAAGAGGTATAAAGATGATGTTTGGTATGTGCTGTTGGTACAGTGTGAATTACAGTCAGAATGGCGATTAATTATAGTTTAATCATCCTGAAAATTTCACATTTTAGTAGAGATATAATCAGGCAAAATTGACAAAAAGAGCAGAGAAGCCGCCCACATACGTCATTATTTGACTTTAACATATTTGCGGGAACAAGAACAATTCCTTTATCGAACATTATTTAACAACATATGATTTACTAAGAACCTGACTTTTGATTCCTTTGTGCTCGGGAAATAGTTGTCCAACCGACGCGATCGAGCCAAAATTCTATATTTAGTAAGGCTATAACAGGATAAAGTTTTGAAGAAAAAAAAAATGCCACGGCCCTTTTGGTACCTACCATACAAATGTACTATTCCGCCTACTTAAGAAGTCGAGTAATAATAAAGGGTTTTCCAATTAGAGGTGTTATTGTGAATGACCCGCTATTTCGGTAGCTGTGACTTTTGAAGCTTTTATTCTTCGACATTTGACAAGTAGAAACTACGCCATTACTTAAAATCGAACAATATGCGCTTCAACAACGCATTGAAATTACTAAAATTCACTACAAAAATGTTAAAAATCTTGCAGTCACAGTTCGCAAAACTAAAGCATTTTTTGGTCGTCGTGAAACACCTTGTCGGACCGGAATACAGAAATTGGTGGAAAAATGCGAGCTGTTGGTACAAATTAGTGATGTGAAGAATAAAATCCATGCACGTCGCTAGACTGAGAATATTGCTGCTGTAGCCTAAGTGTTGAAGAAAACCCAGGTTTGTCCATTCCTCGTCGTTTTTTGGAATTGGGCATTCCAAAAACGTCTTTACACCGTATTTCGCATAAAGACTTGGGTCTTAAGGCTTATAAAGTTCAGTTAACTCAAGAACTCAAGCCTGCCGATCATCAACAATGTCGTGTCTTTGCTAATTGGGTGCTTGAAATGCATGAACATGATCAGGAGTTCAATCGAAAGATCACCTTGACAAATGAGGCCCATTTCCACCTCGGTGGCTAAGTCAACAAGCAAAATTGTCCATCCTCAACGTGTGACTATTTGGTGCGGTTTAAAGTCCGGCGGGGTCGAAAATGAGGTTGCATCAACAGTCTCGGTGAATGGATTGCACTATCGAGAGATGATTAATGTTTTTTTATGGTCGGAGTTGGATGGTATTGATCTGGACAACGTTTACTTTAAAACAAGACGGCGCTACGTGACACACAAGCAACGAAACCATTGATCTTTTACGGAAAAAGTTTCCGAACCGTATTATCTCTCGAAGAGGTCATCACAATTGGCCACCGAGATCGTATGATTCTCGATTCAAGACCTCAAAGATAAAATTCGTGAGGTTATCAAAGACATAGGGCAGCCCCTTTGCGAGTTGGTTATGGAAAATTTCATCAAAAGTATATGGTCCTGAAAGCGTGCTCGTGGTGGTCATTTGACTGATGTTGTCTTTCATTATTGACGGCATACCTTCCTCTTTATTATGAAATAAACGTCTGATCATTTATCTCCAAATATGGAATTTTTGTTTGTATACCAAAATAACACCTCTTATTGGAAAACACTTTATCAATACACCACACAAATGGGTGAGGGTATTTATCAGTCAGTTTACCTGACTGAAATTTCTGTAATGGGTTTCAATTTAAAAACAACAAAGTATATATTTGCGTATCTTCTACAAAACAGGATCATTAGATATATGGAATTATTTTGTCGAACAAATATTTCCATGCAAGAAATATACGTACTTTAGTAAACTATGGGAAAATTTCTATAACTCTGATTAGTTTACAGAATTAAAAAAATTCGTGGAAGACAAATGATATAAGAGTTCACTTATGGGAAATGAATGCGGGTGACTAGGGTTCAATTTACATTTATTTATTCGAAGGCATCCTTGATGTTGTCTATGGATATATCTCATTTATCTCATTTATGGAATGTAAATGCCAATTAAGTTTATGTTCTTACTTACAATGGGTTTTTTGCAAAGTTAAAATATATTTTTGTTTTTAATACCGTTTTCAATAAATTTTGCATCACTGTGTATCGTTATTGTCACGATATGATCTTATAGTCATCATATTTGCTTACATTGTCTGCAAGAACATAAGTCATTTCAATTTAATGTCCCATTGTGGTTATTCCTTCATTTTATTACTGTACTACCAAAAGTCAGCTAAATGTGATAAAATTACACCCGCCTGCTCTCTGTTTAATTAATCATGATTCATTTAATTTAAAATGTACTCTCCTACTCCTAAACCACTGAGCTTCATTATGCTAATGAGTACTACAAATTACACATCTTACGAAAATGTGTTTTGTAGATTCCCACCAAACTTTGTATAATATTTAACGCAATTAACTATTTGGCCTCTACGTTGAGTGTCAAGTCCCTCCCTCCAAATTGATATTTTTTCTTTAAAATCTCTTAATACTTCTTATAGTAATTTGTACGTGTGTGTGTGTGTGTGTCAGCATCTACCCAACATATTTCCTTCATTGCTGCCTAGCTGGCTGACAAAAGAGAAAAACCCATCATAAATAACACCTTCTTTAAAGACCTTACGCACCTCTTTATTAAGCCGAAAAAGCAACAACATTGGCAGCACTCGGGTTGCTGCTTACTTTTTCTTCAAGTAGCATAACTAATCTTTCGTATGTACATCTTTTCTATTTTTCTCTCTAGCAATGAAAAAGATTTACTATTTTATTATTGATTTTTTTTTCTCGGATGTTGGCCCCCCTCTCTCTCCTTGCGATATCTCTAACAGCGTGGTAAATACTTAATTTAGTTGCGGGTCTCATCACACCCGCCCGCCTCGGACCTCCTTTTGTCCCAGATGTACTGGAGTATGGAGTAATATTTGTTTTTAATTCAAATGCGGTAGCGGTTTATACGTTTATTTTTTTAGTTTTGGTTATTTTGGTTCAATACACCCCGTGCTGTTAGTCGGGCGGCAATGTCTAAGATTTAACCTGCTGAATGCGGCAGCTTGTGGTTAAGGTAGATAGCTTACCCAGTATGTAAAGTGGGTAGTAGTTGAGGTATTCGATATTTACCGATGAGGTATAGGAGAGTTTATCGCATTTGTATACTCACACAGTGGGACCTAAAGTTTAACGCCAAATCAGAATGTCAGACGTTTGAGAAGCAGTTCTAGGCATGCCGAATGGCTCGACTACTAAGATGTTGCTATCGACAACATCGATGGAACTGCTAATCACAGAAATGTAGATGGCTGTGAAAGAACTTGAATCCTCGCATTACTGTCGCGTGTTCTAACGATCATGTCACAGTCAGATGTGTGATATGTAATTTTTATACCATCACCCTTAGGGATGAGGGTATATATCATTTGATACGACCCAAAAGTGTTACACATAGAAGGAGTCACTTTAGACCCTAGGTTTCTTTGAACCAAATTCGATTCATGACTTTTTAAGTCGTTTGAGCCATGTCCGTCTGTCTGTCTGTCCGTCTGTCTATCTGGCTGTCCGGCTGATGCGCACGAAAACTTTCGAAAGACGCAAACAAATCTTTTGAAATTTTGCACGAGTTAATATTTCTCCAAAACAACTTACGGTATTGCAAATGGGCTACATGGCCCCTTCTGGTACCTCCCATACAAATATATCATTCCGCTCACTTTAGAAATCGAGTAATAATATCAATACACCCAACGGGATCGTATCCAAATTCTGTACTTAGTAAAGCTATAACAGGATAAAGTTTTGGAAAAAAATTGGAAGTCTAGCCATGCCTCTTCTATTACCTCCCATACAAATGTACCTTTCCGTCCACTTTAGAGATGGAGTAATAATATCAATAAATCCAACGCGATCGTACCCAAATTCTTTATTTGGTAAAGCTATAGCAGAATACAGTTTTTGAGAAACAAACTGGAAGTTTAGACACGCCCCATCTGGTACCTTCCATACATATCTGGTACCGCCCACTTTAGAAATCGCTTAATATAATTAGTAGACCTAACGCGATCGAACCCAAATTCTGTACTTAGTAAAGTTCAAGCAGGATAAAGTTTTGGACAGAAAATCTGGAAGTCTAGACACGCCCCTTCTGGTACCTCCCATACAAATGTTCCACACCGCCCACTTAAAAAATCGAGAAATAATATCAATAATATTTTTTTTTGTTTTACTGAGGGTGGTGGTATATGTAAGTCGGGTTGCCCGACTGAAACTTTCTTACTGGTTTTTTTTTAATTGCATTTCTTATGCTAATATTCCTATGAGTTGAAGGAAGTTCTAAAAGCTGTGACGAACTTTTTAAGGTATACTAGTCATACAAAACTGAAATGTTTTACAAGTAATTTATATTTACAATTTTTTCTAATATTTTTGTTTTATATCTTTATCTTAAATTAAATTCTAATACTACCACTGTATGTTGGGTTATCCTTCCCAAAATATTCACACTAAACATCTTTAAAACCACGCACACCTACAAAAATTTCTATATTTGTCTTAATATGGATGTATATAAAACCATTTTCTACACATTTTTTCTAAGAAAACTAAAAAAAGCAAACAAAAATACAAAACGCAAATAGATAATGTTGTCTTCCTTAGCCTTTGCGTTACTCATGCGTTTGCGCGGTATCGCGTTATTATTGCGAACGCAAACACACAAAGCACAGCAGGTGGTAGAGAGCTGCCTTTCTGCCGCCGCCACCCCTCTTAGGTTAGTTGGTGGTAGCACTAGGAATTGTAGGTCTTTTATATATGATTGTTTAATTTTATGCGTAAACCAATAAAGAAGAGAAATGTATGTATTTTCTTTTAACGATTGTTTCGTATTTTTACCGGCTTTAAAAAGGCTTAAGCGTATGCGTTGCCGGCTCTTGTGCTGTCTTAACATCCTCTTGTATGTTGCTACGTCTTAGATAGTTTTTCCTGCAACTCGACTGATAGTTGTTGTTGTTTTATTGCTGGACTTTTTTTTATTATTTGTTAGAATAGAAATTGTTTGGCATTTTTAATATGTGTGTTGTAGTACGGGGTTGGGATACCAACGTACCAAAATGTTGATGTTTAACATTGTGTATCCTTTTATTTATTTAAATGACTTTATTAGAAGCGTTATAATGCTTATAGGGGACATGAGCGCTGGTACAGTGACCTCCAAAAATGGTAATATTGCTTTTAAATAATGAATATTTATTTATAAGTTACACTTCACAATGACATGTTTTAATAAGTTTGGCTCAGATTTTAAATAAAGGGTGGTTTTATTTTAAGGGTCGATGTTGATTTCAATAAAACACAAATAATTAAGGAATTTATTGTCATTTCTATGGTATGGTTTAATTATGTATGGAACAATCTCGGTGGCGCACCTCCATCCTATGAACCCAATTTTATATGACGCTGAGGCATAATTGAAGTTCTATGCCGTTTAAGTGCCGAATTATTTCATTCTTTAGCTCTTGAATTGTTGCTGGCTTATCGATGTACACCTTTCCATTAAAATAACCCCAAAGAAAGTATTCCAACGGTGTCAAATCATATGGCCTTGGTGGCCAATTGACATCGCCACCACGTGAGATAACTCGGCCATGAATTTGTCGCGCAAAAGAGCCATTGTTCCGTTAGCTGTGTGGCAAGTGGCACCGCCCTGTTGAAACCACATATCGTCAACATCCATATCTTTCAATTCTGGAAATAAATAGGTTCGTTATAATCCCATCATAGCGAACACCATTAACAGTAACTCCCTGAGCGGCCTCATTTTGAAAAAAAATCGGCCCGATGATGCCACCAGCCCATAAACCGCACCAAACAGTCACTCTTTGTGGGTGCGTTGGTGTTTCGACAATCACTCTTGGATTATCATTCGCCCAAATGCGACAATTCTGCTAATTGACGAATCCACTGAGGTGAAAATGTGCCTTATCACTGAAGATGATTTTCTTCGAAAATTAATCATCCGCTGTTGCCATTTCTTGCCACTATTCTGACCATTGACGACATTTGGAATGGTCATGCGGCTTCAGTTCTTGAGTCAATTGCACCTTGCAAGTCTTTATGCATAATCTTCATCAACGACGAGCGTAAGAGGTGCAATAGTTGGGACGACGACGAGTTTAGGTAGACTGCTCTTCAGCCACACTATCGCGAAAAGCAGTAATGTTTTCTGCAGAACGAGCGTTTCGTGCATACACTGGTGTTTTCACATTTCCGAATGTACGCACATTTGGACGATTATATTGACAGAAAAAATCACGAAGTGCATGCACGATATGCATTTTGATTTGAACGCCCATTTTCATTAGGCGCCGTGCAAGAAAGTCATATTGCGTTATTTACCATTCGATTGGGAAATAAGGCCATATGATTTTATAACCAGCATGGTTGTGCAATAACACCATATTAAATTTCCGATCAAAGTGGAAATAATGCCATACCAATGAAAAATGTTGCCGAAGTCCGTAAAAACATCTATTGACGAGCACTATTCTCCGCTTGATTTCTTGGCTGACACTATTTTTCTTATTGACGGGAGATCTGAGGTAGGTAAATTCATCTACTACCTCAATATAATAATTGTAAACGTTTACTGTGCATCCCTAACGAGAGAACTCTTTGTTCGTTGAAATCATTATCTTTGTGTTGTTCTCGTTGACAGCTTAACCCATTTTTGCTGACTCCTTTTCTTGTAATGAGAAAACTGCAGTAACATCCCGCAGATTTCGGCCAATGATGTCTTTATCATCGGCATAGGCTAGTGGCATATGGCTCTTGTGGAATATGGTGCCAGTTATGTTGACACCAGAATTTCTCGTCGCCTTCTCCATAACTATACATATTAAATAGTGTACAGGACAAGCTATCTCCCGGCCTGAGACCTCTTTCTGTGTTGAATGGTTCAGAGTGATCATTACTAATTTTAACTGAGGATTTGGTGTTTTCCAAGGTACATCTGCAAAGTCAAATCAGCTTTGCAGGAATACCAAACTCTCATATAGCCTATTGCTTATCGGAGAGTCGAAGACAGCTTTGTAGTCGACAAAGAGGTAGTAGGTGTCGATCTGATTTTAATGATTTTTTCCAGGATGTGTCGTAAGATGAATATTTGATCCGTCTTAGATTTACCAGATGTTCTCCATGAGCTGAAGCTTCTCCCCGCCTGCCTTAAACCATTCAGCAGGGAGAACATCTGCTCCAGATTCCGGGAGATTGCCAGACGTGTCTCGCTCTGGCTCTGGAGGTGTACAGTTAATTCCATCGTCATGGATTGGAGCGAGGTCTTTTGGAGTAGTTATCCAGTAAATTTCTGCATTAATCTCTCCACATCTTCAGAATGTTATCCGGGTCCGTCACTTGCTGACGTCGTTCTACGCATTCTCGCCTTAACTCTCCGGTAGAATTTTTGAGCTTCCCTTCTACTTCGGAGCAACTTTGTGCACTCATCCTGCCTCTTCATCTCCTTCTTAAAAATACAAGTTGCCTCTCGTCCCTTCTCCCTGTGCCGTTCACGAACAGATCCCGTTGCCGTTGGTTGCAGTTTCGCCCCGTACGCAGCATCCGTCCCTATCGTGGCATTGCGACATTCATTATCAAACAAGGTATATTCTTGAGACGGCTTTGAGTACCCAAGTACGCTTTTTGCAGTCCGTTATATGGAGTCGGCTATATATTTTCACTGAGAGGTAATGTTATCAGAGCATGGACCATTCCGTAGCAGTTGAGTTAGGTGGTTGGAGTAGGTGTCCGCTACCTCTGTGGTTCGCAGTTTACCGATGTCTGCTAAGTACCTTATATCTTGCCGCAGTGAAATCCATGCAATTGTTCGATGTTTCGGTGTGCAGACTGAATTTTCCGGTGGTAGGCTCAAATGTGATCTGCCTGCCTATTTTAGCATTAAAATCGCCTAGTACAATTTTGATGTCATGGTTGGGGTTACGGTCATATACATTTTCTAGGCTCTCGTAAAACTCGTCTTTGTCCTCACTGCTTTTCGGAGGACAAGGGCACATATAAGTGTTAGGTGGAAAACTTTGTTTTGACTCTTGTAGTGGCTATACGTTCACACACCGGGTTGAACCTTGAGACTAGGTGTCGCAGTCTTTTGCCAAACACAAATTCACATCCAAACTCGTACTTGTCTGAATGGCCACTATAGAAGATGTCGCACGTCTTCATGCGCGAGCACCCGTGTCCCGTCCACCGAATTTCCTGTAAAGCGGTTATGTCAGCCTTGTATTCTTCGAGAACTTCCGCAAGTTAGATGGAGTCACCTGGTATATATAATGTTCTAACATTCCATTTGCATATCCTCAAATTATGGTCCCTAATTCGTTTGTGGTGGTCGTCAACATTTTGGGGGCCGTTTTATTCTTTTCTTACTTCTTTTCATTGCAAGAGTTCAAACGTTAGTAGCGGGTTGCAAGCCCAGCGCACCACGTCGCAGTTTTCTACTCCTGACATGGTTTTATTACAGCCGCTCACTCTGAGCCGACGTATCGGGGTTTAAGGTTTCGCCCCTCACAGTAAGCCGTGCTCTTACAGGTGTCAAACGCTCGTTTCCAGGCGTCACCACGTGGAGATACTCCGGCCGCAGTAGTACCACGATTACGGAGCTCTGTAAGTAGACTTGAAGTGCAATATGTAAGGACCACTCTGAGTTTGCCAAGTTAACCCGATCAGAAGCTTTTCTTTGCTCATTTTGTACTGGAGATATCAGACTTCTGAAGACGTAGTATATCTCCCACAACTTCCTGTGGAAAAACTATAGAATATTTGAATTTTTTTAGTTTTACGTAAAGCCTCTTATACATTATATTCGTTTGTTCGACGTTTTATTAGGAATAAAAATGGGCATCGTTGTGCTGTGCATCATAGTCCCCCCCGTACGAATTAGCCTTTTTTCTATTAATATTCTATTTTACCAGCATTTAAAAAAAGGACCTATCAGTCAGTTCACCTGTATGAAATCAAACAAATTTATTCTTTGTACGATATTGAATTTGTTTTTTTATTATTTTTCAGGTAAGCTTATGATGATATATAAACTGCAACCATTAATGGTAAAGCATGTAAGTTATTCTTCGAATTATTTGATATAAGATTTTAATTTGGTATTTTTTTTTTTCAAAAAATATTATAATTTCAAAAACTAAACCGTATTATATTTACTTATTTAAATTCTACGAAAGAGAGTAAATCTGATATGTTATGCTTTGTAAAATGCTAATTTAAAAACAATTGCCAACACTAAAATAGTTTTGCATCTGATTTTCTTAAATTGTTAAATATTCTAAAATGAACATAATTATAAAAGATATAAAAAAGTACAAATCTCCCTTGGCATTCCATGAATAGAATATGAAAGAGCTTCTCTAATTTCGCTGAGTTACACTCACGCAAAAAAAGTATATAAATAAGACAACATTCTAATATCTAGATATTAATTGAAGCAATTAGAGATCCATAAAAATTCTTTACTACGGTGTCTCTTATTTATCTTGAAAATATTGTAAATAACACAATTTACAAAAATATTGTGCTTTTAAATTCTTCCCGCTACTACGCATTTAATCATAGCTCTACCATAAACTACTCTCTTTTAGAGTAAATAACTCTAATGCATTAGCATGACTATGAAAACAATTTCTTAAAAACAAATGCCTACATTTCAAACTCTTATCATTTTGTAAGATTTTAAACCCAATTCGTTACTTTTATTATTTTAAACCACCTAAAGCTTTGTACCTACATACATAGATACCTATTACCCCTGGCTGCTCTTCTGCTTTATAATCCACGCTGCTGCTGCTGTTTCTAAAGTACGAAACAAACAGACAAACACTAGAATTTTTGCATTTACATCCATTAAGAATATAAAGAATTTCAAGTTTTACTACATACCAATGTTGGCAAACGGCAACACAACATATAAAATATGTCGTTCATACGAGTACACCAACCATTAAAGAGCGAAATAAGATCACTTGGTAAGCATATGTGGTGGGGATAGAACCAAAAATGAAGCAACCACCTCTCGCGGCAAGAGCAGGAATAGAGAGATTTGCTTTTAAAACAAAATGTCACTTAAAATGGAAAGTCATTCATCTTCTTGGGTGCTAAAGATAAAACCTAGCAAACACACTCATAAGATGGAACGATCACACTCTCAAGGGGAAAAGATACATACACCAACACACAAGACAAGATACTATATAAATGTAAATGTAAATGTAAATACCTACATGTGGCGGCTGGTAACGTGAATGATCATCCAAAATAAAAATGAGACAAGAAATCCTAAACTTGAAAGTAAAAATTAATGTGTCTAGTTCAGGTAAAGTGAATAACAACAAAAGAAAACAAAAAAAGTAGAATTTGTGACACTACAAAAATCTACGAGGTATGATAATAGTTTAGAAAATCATGAATTAGTGGTTGTAACAGTATACTCGAAGGGATGATTATGGAAGGCCGAATTTAGGAAAACTGTCACTTTTCAGACTTAATTCTTTGTTATGAAAGTTAAGTTTAAATTTTCAAATATATAAAAATTTTCACAATTAACATTATAATAATGAATTAAGGCTCGAAAGTGAGAGTATTCTTTAATACAATACTTAAATTAAATTTAAATTCATAATCAGAATTTCGTGATTCTTCAAATTCTCGATAGCCGACAGTGTCCAAATAATGCTTATAAAAGTTATCATATTTGAGCCTTAATTAATTTTTACTATCACAGCACAACAGATAATTTTGGGACTCAATTCTAGGAACTGCATGTAAAAGCTGCTCAAAAGAATAGAAGTTCAGCATCATTCATTTTGTCAAGTTACATGCCTTAATTATATAATATCAATTTGAAGTTAGGAAATATCGTCTAGGGGAATTTGTCACGTTTTAGGATCTTGTGATCGATATTAATTTATTATGGCATGTAACTTGACAAAATGAATCATGCAGAACTTCTTCTTTTTGGGGCAACTTTCACGTGCAATACTCAGAATTGAGTCCCAAATCAATGAGCTGAAAAATGTTGTACTATGTATGTTTACCCTGAAAACATATTTTATATTTCCAAATTAAAGACAAAGTTTCGTTATATTCAGTGCGAAACCGATTAAGTCGATCAAGTCGGTTAAAAATAATTGTCTAATGTTCGTGACGCATGTTATTTTATATCCTTTACTAATAATTTAAAAAAAAAAAACGTTATAGATTTTGTCAAAAAGATTCACATATTATACATCTTGATAATTTTTGTTTCTGTTTACCTACTAAGCTTTAATTACATAATTTACATAATATGTAAAAGATAAATGGACATGCAATGAAACTTTTATGTATTTTTTTGCTTATTGAAGAGAGACTCAGTTCACACCTACAATATTGCTTATTTGATTAGAAATTTTTTACCAGCAGCCCCAATATCTCAAAATTCAAATTAGTAACTCCAACATGATGTTTGTAGTCCAAAACATTCTATTTGTTAACATAAACTATAAAACGCATCAATTAACGCCTGATTAATCTTGGTGATTCTCACATAATTTAAGAGTTACCATAATAAAATTGTTTATACAATTTCGATAACAAAAATCATATATTCTCCATCATAAATGTACGATCTACTGCATCTCTTAGTTGCCCACATTTACCATGTTCTCACAACGAATTAGGTCTCTAAAAATTAATTAGCTTTACGGAAAATAAATTAAGATATAAAAAATGTCGTTTGTCACCATATTAAAGTCAGTAATAAAGTTAGTTTTTTTAATAGCCAAAGCCTAAACAAACATGCAGTGCTTGCCCTTTGAGATTATGTTTGGGGTCCCAATTGATTTGTGTTTTTTTTTTTGAGTTTCTGTTTTGATTACAACTTTTCGTGTTAATGTCTCTAAATTTGATGTGATTATGATAATAACATTATGTGCGTGTGGTTTTTTTGTTGATCATTTTGATGACTTGTCAACTTAATGAAACGCCATAAATATTATAGTGAAGTTGTAGGAAAACTTTTTCAATTTATATGTAAATTGTTAAGAGTGATGTCTAGAGAAATTAATTTTTTTGGATTAAACTTTTAGATCTATGAGTTAATTTTTTGATAAAATTCTACTGGGGTATTGCAGTGGATTTGTTATATTTCGGTTAGAAAGTATAACACATAACGTATATATTTCTTTTGTCCGCTGCAACTCGATGTTGTCGTTATCAACTTTGCAGTACAAGTACATCAGCATCTCAAAGATTTACGTTCGAATTCGTCAGTAAACAGATGTCCTTGTGCTTTACGTGAATGCCTGCCCAAGAGGGCTTACCTCCACAGTGGGCTCAAACCCACTGGAATTTACTACAATGCCGCTGTTAAGGTCCGTTTCTAATTCTTCTATTTGAAAGGATGTTCAAATTGTTTATATTTCTTTTGTGAGGGTACCATATTACTGGCAAGTACAAGCTCAAATCTTGTACTCCGTCCGATTTGACCCCCACTCTTATTATTTGCTGCTTTAAGTACATTACAATCAAACCATACCTCCTCGCCATCCAACACTCCACAAGTGACACCCAAGGCGCCATTAGCTAATAACCGAGGTTACCCATCTGACATTTAAAAAAACTAAATTTCTCTTTACATCAAATGAATGAGGTATGGGATAGATTCTCGCGTTGTTGTGAATTAACACGCTTTCTATTTTTAGATTCACAACTCACGGCACCTACTTGTTTATCGATGAATGCGAACGTCACTGTTTGAGAAGCTCTTACTAGACACGCCGATTGTCTCGACACTATACTGCGAAGTTGCAGTCGACAACATCAAGGGGGCCGGCAATGAAAGAAAATTTTTTTTTTTTACTTTTTAGATGACTGGAGCCAAGAGTTGAACCTGGGATCTCCCACATGGTAGTCGCGTGTCCTAACCATGATGCCACGGGTGGTCCAATCTCTTCAATTTAAAATCCACATTTGGACCAAATATCAAAGACCAAATAGCAAAATACACAGATTTTTAACCCTTCTGGTACCATCGGCGAGTGAATTAACATTTCGTCAGGCTAGCTTCCAACGATATCTAGCATCAGTAGTCTACTACCATCAGCGAGTGACATAACACATCCCACAGGCTAGTTTCCAGCTTTACCGACTCACACACTTGTATTTCTTATACCATTCGAACAATAACGCAATCATTTTATTTGATATGGTTTGACATTTTTTTGTAGCTCAAAGAAGTTATAAACAATTATATCCTCCTATCGCATATAGGAATTATCACCGTCGCTAATTACATACTTTACTGCGGTATTATATAAATCTTTGGTATAGGTTTGAAATCTATCTAAAATTCTTAGTTATGTTTTCAAACAAGAGATTGTTTGATGAATAGTGAGAGATGCGAGACTCGTATGGTATCAAGGGACACTCAGCTCCATTTCTCTTGAACATCAAACACTTAGTCTACTTGCGTAACTTTGAGTTATAACTAGAGTGTTCAAATACCTCCTTTTTTTAGAAACCCGGTTTCCGAGTTATTCGAAAAATTGATTTTTTAGAAAAATCGGATTTCGAATACAGCATTTGAAAGAAAACCGGTTTAACCGGTTTTTTTCGGGTTTTTCCTAAAAATTTAAAAATATTTATAAAAAAAATAATTTGGTTTAAAAAAATTCATTTATTTAGCATGTAATATCAATACACCCAATGCGATCGTGCCCAAATCCTACATTTAGTAAAACTATAGCAGGACAAAGTTTTGGAGAAAAAACTGGAAGTCTAGCTACGCCCCATCTGGTACCTCCCATACCCATCAGGTACCACCTACTTTAGAAATCGATTATTATTATTAATAGATCCAACGCGATCGTGACAAAATTCTGTTTTTAGAAGGGCTCAAATAGGATAACATTTTGGAGAACCAATTTGGAAGCATAGCTACGTACCTGCTGGTACCTCCCATACAAATGCACCATTCCGCCCACTTCAGAGATGGAGTAGTAATATCAATACACCCAACGTGATCGTGTCCAAATTCTGTATTAAGTAAAGCTAAATCAGGATATAGTTTTTAAGTCTAGCCACGCCCCTTCTGAGACATCCCATACAAATGTACTATTCCGCCCACTCTAGAGATGGGGTAGTAATATCAATGCACGCAACGTGATCGTGCCCAAATTCTGTATTTATTAAAGCTAAATCAGGATAAAGTTTTGAAGAAAAAAACTTTAAGTCTATCCACGCCCCTTCTGGTACCTCCCATACAAATGTACCACTCCGCCCACTTTAGAAATCGAGTAATGATATCAATATACTAGAAAATTATATATATTTTACTGAGGGTAAGGGTATATGTAAGTCGGCTTACCCGACTGAAACTTTCTTACTGGTTAAAATAGTATTTAAGAAATAATATGCAATTTAAGTCTTAAATTTTGAGTCAATTCATCTGTTTCTTTTTTTAAAGCTTGATACAAAAAACACGCGATCACTTGTTGTGGAATAAGGATTTATTGCCAAAAGAGCGTTTAGAAGGATGTTGAGCTTTTCTGTCCTTTTATTAAATCTATCGAAATAGTTGAAATCATCATATTCTCTTGTGTCATTGCAATTTGTTTTCACTGGTGGATTACGAATGTTATTTATTGTCCTGTTTAAATCGTTGCAAAGTCTACCATTAGGAGCTTCCCCCATCTCACAATCTGAACTGTTACTAGACTCAGCCATTGTTGGGGAAATTGCAGTTATTTAATGTTAGTAAACGAGAATGTTTTTAGAAGCTTTTTTAAGTTTTAAAATTTAATTTCAAAATAATTTAGAAAAATCAAATTGCATTTTATAAAGCAAAATGTCTTTAGAAACTTTGTAAAATTTTAAAATTCAATTTCACTTTTAACGTTTTATAAACGAGAATGTTTTTAGAAGCTTTGTAAAATTTAAAAATTCAATTTCAAACTAATTTAAAAAAAAACCGAATACCCGAAGGAAAAAACTCGGTTAAACCGGTTATTCGAAAATGGCATTTTTGCAAAAACCGGCATACGGTTTTAAATAAAAAAACCGGTTTACGGTTTTTCGGTTTCGGTTTTGAACACCCTAGTTATAACCGACAACCACTACGAGGCACAGAAAAAGCTGTTCCTTACCCATTTGGCCAGGAAGGTAGTTGCTTAGGCTACCTTGGGCCCCTGACCTCCCGTGGAACCAACTTTAGACTCTTCGGTCGGAGCTCGTAAAGGTAATATTTGGCTTCACTTCCTCTTTTCGCCACCGCAGAGCCCAAAAGAGGTTCACTGTTGATACTCTCAGGTCCGTGGGGCGATACTCCTCAAAGGCCTCCCGGAGACGACCCCGTTGCGGGAATTCGTCAGTAAACAGTAGGTTCCGGTATGTGAGTCACAATAATGCGATAAGCTATCTCATATCTCATTCATGGGGTGAATGTTTTGATTGAATTACATTGCAGAATCCTTGATAATGACATCAGCGGATCAAAATATTTAGACCCATCATCGTTAACGGCGAGTACCGTCGTCGCATGAACCATGAACAGGAATTGGAATTATCTTCTAAGCGCGGTAACTGATCAATGATTCTGTTGTTACTAACAAATAAGAAGAAAATGTAAATCGTTTTGGAGAATGCATTTTGAATATGTTTTCGGCTCGATTAAAACGTTTCTCACGACACACTCTACTTTTCCGAGATCATTTAAGGTTCCATGGTATATTCATATTCAAAACTGTCTCCCTGAACATCTTCACCTATTTTCTAATCAATAGAATCGATGGAGCTTCATTTTTATATCGTATGTTGGAATGAGCGCAAAAATTTCGCTTCGCTACTGCAAATAATCCGTGTTATGATAGTAGTCATGTACGCAGAGCACAAGCAGAATTGGCTACTCATGCATTTCATAACCCCGCCTGCTATGTATAGTCGATAGTCGGGGAATCGATTCGGATAGGTGAAAAACAATATATACAGAAAACAAGTGAGAAAGTTTCAGTCGGGTAAACCGACTTACCCTCACCCTCAGTAAAAACATAAAAATTTAGTTTAACAAAATACAGAATTTGGGCACTATCGCGTTGGGTGTACTGATATTATTACTTGATTTCTAGTGAGGAGGAATGGTACTTTTGTATTAGAGCTTAACAAAATACAGAATTCGGGCACAATCGTGTTGGGTGCATTGATAATTCTTCTCGCTTTCTAAATTGGGCGGAATGGTACATTTGTATGGGAGAACGTGAAGGGGCTTGGTTAGACTTCAAATTTTTTCCCTAAAACTTTATCCTGTTATAGCTTTGAGCACGACCGCGAGGTATCAGATGGGGCGTTGGGTGTATTGATATTATTACTCAATGTCAAAAATAGGCTGAGTGGTACATTTATATAGTAGGTACCAAAATGGTCGTGGCTAGACTTTCAGTTTTTTTTCTCCAAACCTTTATCCTGGTCTGGCTTTACTTAATACAGAATTTTGGCACAATCGCGTTTAATAATATTAATCGATTTCTAAAGTGGGCGGTACCAGACAGGGATGGGAGGTACCAGATGTGGCTTGGCTAGAACTTCTGTTTTTTCTCCAAACCTTAATCCTGGTATAGCTTTACTAAATATAGAATTTGGAAACGATCGCGTTGGATCTATTAATAATATTAATCGATTTGTAAAGTGGGCGATACTTGATGGGTATGGGAGGAACCAATTGGGGAGTGGCTAGACTTCCAGTTTTTTTTTTCCAAAATTTTATCCTGCAACAGTTTTACTAAATACGGAATTTGGATATTTTTACTTGATTTCTTAAGTGGGCAGAATGGTACCTTTGTATTGGTGGTACCAGGCTAAAGTGTTACACTTTTGGGTCATATCGAATGATGTGTACCCTCCTACCCGTAGGGTGAGGGTATAGTTATCTTATGGTATGCCAGACATAGCATGTATGGTAATAGGGTCGTATGGTCGGTTTCACGCCCTTTGATCCTGTCCGGCTCATTTTAATTTTAAATACATACACTGATATCAAATGTGTAAATACCAAATTTTGAAGAGAAATCTTGCTATAGTCCTCAGGATACTGCGTTTTAAAGGATATAGTGATTTGGGTGGGGCAACGCCTACTGAACTTATCCTGATCACGCATATTGCGGTTAAATGCATCAACGCCTAATAAAATGCACCTACACCTTATTGTTAATGGGGTCGTATGGGCAGGGTAACATCCCTGAAATCGATCCAGTCCATTTTTCTTTACAATACGTGTACCGATCTCAAATGACTCCAAATTACCATGTTTGCAATAGTCATTCAGATAACATTTTTTCCAAATTAGGTCTCACAGCCAGGACAACGCCCACTAGATAATTCAAAATTTTTCTGTAGCCTGTTGGTCCTTCCAGACTCACAACTATATGCTGGTTGAATGGTCTAGCTTCCTATAAGCTTCAGATATACACAATTGCAATTTGACATACAAATTTGATGTGATTTCTGTAGAATTGTCAAACCCCATACTGTATGTAGTTTTTCTTTTTATGGCCGGTCATATGCATTTATCGCAATTATTTTTATGTTACTTACTTTAACATTATATGCTCTCTTCCAATGTACTGCTTACTCGAAGTGACCTACAGAGGACTTACTTATTTCATACCGTTTTTAGGGGCATTTCCAAATGAAGTTTTATTATACTTTAAAAATTTACTACAATCGATTCCCTAATGATATTCGATATTTTTAATTTTCTTCTAACTCAATTTAATAATGTCTTAATTTGCACTTTATAATTTGTAATAGAAAACGAAATTAACACACATTTTTATAAGGTGTAACCGCTAAATGTCAAAATCCATAAATATGAAATATGATTTGCTACGTTCACATCAGCTACATGTAGCGTGGCACGTCATCGTTCATTTTGTACATCAACCTCAATGTCTGTGTTCGCATTACCAAATAGGTCTAACATTCAAAGGCTTGTCCTGCCGCAACTATAGAGTTTATCAAGCAAACTATACGGTTTTTACCACTAATCACTGTAATAATAACAACAAACGATTGCCTTTTCTATGGTCATAAAATGAACATTTTCTCAAAAACTCCACCTTCAAGTAAAAACAAAGTATTACAACAAAACAAAACAAAAAACACATACACATAAACACAAACTAAAAAAAATCAATGGAAAGCGAAAAAACACACAAAACTTAGTAATTTAACAACCTCACCATATTACATGCAACTTCAACTAATACACTTCGACAACCCAACAATCACTTGGATAGATCTAAAAGTCAATTTTTTTTGTGTGCACTTGAAAACCCCCCAAAAAATATTATCATCTTGTGACCACGAAGCTTGTACATTATAAATGTTTAGCAATATTTTTCATTGCTATTTGTTGGTTGCATCTTTAGACAAAATAAAAAACCAATAAATGATGTTGTATTGTTGGCTAAATGAAGAGAAATGTTGTTTGATGGTGGCACAAGGATTTTGTTTAGGCAGTGACTTCTTTTTATTTCATTTGTGTGAGTGGTGTGTTTGTTGGTTGATACATTGAATTTATTTAGTTTCGTTTTGTGGTTCATAATGACAACTGTTTTGAGGCATGCAACTTAAGTAAATATGTTTGCATTATGAGCTCATATCTATTTCAGATGGAAGTTGCATTCATCTGGTGTGTGGTGGTGCTATTGATATTTTCAATGCTCCCTGTCTAGGTGGGGGTATGATGTGAAGTTGCCGAGAGAAATGGGTTTTCATTGTATTTATTTAGCTTTTATTTTGCCATACGTGTGTCCGTTGGCTTTCATACATACTCGTGTGTATGTGGTTTTATTGTATAAAGTTAGTTTAACTGTTATTTTATGCTAAGCAGGAAAAAATCGAATACAAGAAATTGTAAAGCCTTAAGGCTTTGAAAACAAGTATGAAAAATTATATACAATAAGGCAAAAAAAATCGTAGTTTCTCCACACTTTGCAGTGTGTGTTCAGTATGTGGCACATGCTCAGTGAACATTAAATTCTAATAGACAAAGTGTTTCGGGTTCCTTAACGCCAGAAGAAATTGAGTAGAGGATGTTTAGATTGCGAGTAGTATACATTGGCACATATGCAATAAGCTTATATACTTATATACTTGAATATAAGCTTATTGTTTTTGGAAAATGCCAAAAAAGTGTTTGTTTTTATTGTGACTGGTTTGCGTATTGGACACGCAATAATATATTGCATCGATAGCTCAAAGTAGGTTACATATAATGCAAAAGTGATAAGATTTAAGCTTAAAGCGGGAGGGTACCCAATCGATTTGTGTGCAATAAAATAGATAATAAATAGATGATAGACTTTTTCTAGTTTGATCCAAGATAATGATTAATATTACAAAAAAAAAACTGGTCTTGAGCATACTTAAAAACAATAACAATTTAAAAAAAAACATGAAAATATATTTAGCAAAAATAAGTATAATAACTACATATTTTTTAGCATTATAAGGACTGACAAACAATATTTAGGCAAATAAGGCAAACCAACATCTAGTTGATACCTATCTGCAATACTTTATAGAAGTTAAAGTATCATGGGCGTGGCATCTCCATGCCTATTCTTCTTCTTCAACAACAGATATTTAAGGTAAACTTCCAATTTGTTGTTGTCAACGCTCAAGCAACAACTCAAACCAGTAAACTATATGTTTGTTGAAACAAATAACTAAAAAGCCCGCAATAATATAACATCTGTATCATTGGGGTACGTTGGCAGCATGATGCCAAAATGATGCCGATTTGTCGTTTGGATATTATTTCAATTGAGGTCGATTCCAGTCCGACCATTCAGTATTGTCGAATTATTTAAAGGACATCTTAAACACTATAATAACAATATCGCATAAATAAGAAGTGACTTTTATGATTTTTATAAGAAATGGTACCAATAGTGTTCACTGCAGTTTTCCGCATGATCATTTCCATAAGAATGTTCTCCTTTTCTGAAGCCACGCTTAATAGAAAAAGGTTTTGACAGATTTTTGCTTATTACCGCAAATGTCTTCTTACAAGTGAGTGTCATCTCGTACAGTCGTATCAAATACACAGGACTACTAAACTGAGTAATGAAATATAATAATAATTTGTCGTATTGGACTGTCGAATGCAGTCGACGAAAATAGGGTATGAGTCGATCTGCATATTTTGGGTCTTCTCAAGGATTTGTTGTAGTGTGAATATCTGGTCAGTGGTGTGTTTCCAGGTTTAAAGGCATACAGATAATGTCCAATCAAATTCGATTAGATGGACTTAAGTCTTTCACATAATACACTCGACAGGATCTTGTATGCGATGGGTAAAAGGCTGATCCCGCGTTACTTAGTGCACACACTTGGATCTTATTTCATAAGTTTAGAATAAAGAGCATCCAGGCGGCCTTAAATAGCATGCAGTTTATCAGCTCCCGCAGCTTTGTTGTTTTTAAGCAGTGCAATTGCCGTGACATTACAATAGAACACGCGACTACCATGTGGGAGATCCCGGGTTCGATTACTGCCTTCAATCGTCTACATTTTTCTTTCATTGCCGGCCCCCTCGATGTTGTCGACAGCAAAAAAGTCTAGCAAAAAGTTTCTCAAACAGTGACGTTCCCATTCGTCGATAAAAAAGAAGGTGACGTTAGTTTTGAATCTAAAAAAAAGAAGCGTGTTAATTCACAACAACGCGAGAAGCTATCCCATTCCTCATTCATGGGGTGTAAAGGAAATTTAAAGTTTATTTTATTGCTGTTCTGATTTCGTTATGGCTCAGTGGTGATCGTCCTTTCATATTTGCAGCACATTGCATGTTCGTGACCAGATTTTCATTTCTGTCTTTTCTTTCGTCTCCTTCTTCTCACCTTAATTCGTTTTATCGCAGCACGTTTTACCATCGGCTGTGTGTTGCCTTGCATGTACATAGCATCCTTTTTCTCAGACAATTCGCGTCATTCTTAATTGTAGCAGAACCTGAGTGAAGTATGGTCGTTAAAAAGTTTCTGACTGCTAAACCAATAGCATCTCTCCTTGGTATTTAAAAATCTCCACGAACTATTTTAATATCAAGGCCATGGCAGGGTTATATACAGGGTGGGTCAAGGAAATCATCCGATGTTTCCATCGACGGCTCGTAATCCTCGGCAACAGCGGTGATATTCTCGGCAGAACAGGACCTCCGGGGCCGGCCACTCCTGGAAACGTCTCGTGTGGTCCCATACTCTTCAAGGTTGGTGGCCAAACGGCGCAGTGTTTTCCCAGTCGGTTTCGGTCGGCCGGGGAATCGGCGACGGAATTCGCGCTGCGCCAACACCACAGACGAATTGTTACGCAAAATAATAGGCACGATTATTCCGCGTTCTTGAGGAGTGTATCGCTCCATGATTTGTTCACTTGTATTCTACATCTGTTGCCCCATATCGTTGCTCTCATGAACGCATGGATGTTCTGCAAATCGCCTACTAATAGATGGGTAATGTTTGAAAGTGTCCGATGACCAAGCTTTTCATATCTCATGTCACCAAAAGCAGGAGAGGACGCTCCATAGTCTACTCTTCTTTTTTATGATTGCAGTTTCTTCAAAAATCGTTGTGGGGAAGTTCAAACCGGCCAGTGACCAGTTATAACAGCTATGACGTTCTTTAAATGGACTCTAGACAGTATCAACGCAAATCATGTATTCTGTCTATCCATTGTAGGCCAAATTTGTTTGGTCGCCGTGCAAGTAATTACACTCACCCATCTCTCTTTAGCAATGAGACTCAGTTTTCCCCACAAATAGCTATTTCCCCCTTGTGAGAGGGATCCCAATGAGACCGTAAACTTCGCCCGAGTTCACGGTAGTAACGGTCTTTGCCAATGTATCATCGGTTCTTGGGTTAGCATATATGAACCCATGTCCTGGAGCCCATGTTAGGTTATCGTCGAATGTCTCAAATGGTGTGAGTCTAAGAATGTAAACATGTTAAACACTCAAACATGAGAAGCTTTGCCGTATCTGATTTAAAATTAGACATCAAACGCTATCGGAATCGTATTTGTCGTAACATACAAAAAAATATCTAGTAATTCAAGCTTTTTAACTATAGTTGTGGCTTTTCGCTCGAGATGGTAATAGGAATAAGCCCTAAATATAAAGAAGAACACTCTTCGTATTAAAGATAACGCTTTAGCTTTTGAAATACAATTTGAATTCTTCAACTTGTTGCTCCTATTTATTCTATGATCTCAGGCAGCGCTTTTATTTTTTTGCCTTTATTTCATTTGTTAATATTGATCGTTACAATTCGATGCTTGTGATATACTAACGTATTTCAAATTTAAGGATCGATATGTATTTCCACTACAAAATCTTCAATTTAAGTTTATACCACTTATAATTTCAATATGCCAAAGGTCTTAATAGTAATGACTTAATTATAAATTCCACCTTCTCCTTTAAATTTCCCTTTCTTTATGCAAACGGAAATTACAAAATAATTATTGCAATAATCCATACAGAAAAGCCAACAAATAAATTTTTGTTGCATACACAATTAATAAAGGTGTGTTGAGCCATAAAAACGTCAGTATTAAAGTCACTTACTAAACAAAAGCTATTAACGTTTTCCTCTCATTATATAGTTTTTACATTAACTTCGTGTGTGTGTGTTGTGTTTGCCACATTCTCTGACGACATTAAAACCTAACGTCTACCCTGGCGTCATCTTAAAGCGATTTATGACCAAATCTGTGTACAACAACAATGATATGCTGGTGGGCGTTTTGATTAGCTTAAATATGTCATATGTGAATGTGACACGTTATGCAAATTATTTACATGATTTGTTGAGGAAAGACCAACCTTTTTTTTTTGAATTATCTTCATCTTGCGTCAAAGGTAGCAAATAATTACAATGAAGTACAATAGCAACGCCATAAACTTGTATAATATACAGACAGTAATTATAATAAGATATCATAATTTCACTATATAGATTTATAACTTTTTTGTCGTCGATGCCAGTAATATAACTAGAATTTGTTTTTATTGGAATTTTTACAAATATTTATAACTTTGTTTTTGTTAAGAATGCAGCAATAGCTTGGGGTGTTATTGCTGGCGCCTACTTGCATGTTTGGTAGTTGTCTGACTGTTTGTTTTTGTTGGTGCTGCTGTTGTTTATTATTTGAGTCATAATTTATCTTTGGGTTGTGTGTCAAACAAGATTTTCTTTTATAATGTCATATGATTTGATATAACAAATTAATTTATTTTTACACCTTTGAATAACACTTGTTTAGCGACAATAAATTACATGGAAAAACTAGGGAGTAACGGTATGTGGACAATGTTAAATGTTTGCGAGCTATTGACCGTTGGCCTGGATAACCCACGTATGGTTAAGGAATTCGACAGTGACCTTGGTTATAGCGGTGTGGTGGAGGTGATATGATTTATTACCATATACGTAAGGAGGAAAATATAGTAAATTTTGTAAGAAAAAGACACTACTTTGAGTGCTTTTTATAGACATATGGTGAGATATCTTATGTCTATAAAAATTATAAATTAATAGTTCCAGCTGCTATAAACATTTGTTTAAAATTGATGAAAACTTGGGGGATTCCATATTTTTTAACTTTAAGGTTTCATGACTTTAACGAATGTGGAATATTGGGATATGGTCTAGAGGAGATTATGCACAAGCGGCTGTCTATGTGGGAGTTCTGCGATCCTTCTCTCATCCTTTCTTACACCTTTTACCATTCCAATCATCACGTCACGACCCATGCTTTTGCTACATCTTCCATAGTCTTCACTTTGTTTTAAAGTTATTATTGATTAATTCCTGCGAGTCAGGCATATAACTTATTTCAACTGGAAAACTCAAATTACCTCAAGTCTGCAATGTTCACCTCACAAAGTAAACACATATATATTTTTTTCTTTACTCCTAAAAGTCATTACCATTCATTGCCTTTGCATTTAATTCGCACTATTTACAGTCATATAAATTGTATGGCTACTTGTTAAACCGGCATAAATAAACAGGCACTCAGAGGCTGGCGCACTGTTTCGTGAACAAAAAAAGAAAAAAACAAACTCAAAACCCAACTCTAACTAAAGGTACAAGTTCAAGTCAAGATTTTTCCGCCAGTAGATATTAACTACAGACTCACACACACACGCACACACCCATACAGGCATATTTTAATATAAATGATTGCACATATGTGTGCACAGGTATACTTTTCTTCTGATCTTGCAGCCAATGGATTTATAAATGTTAACCAAAGTAGTAGCTATAAATTGATTTATTATATCAATAAATGGTAATTGAAAAACTCTGTTTAATTAATCACTTAAGAGCAGTAAAGCAACCAAGGCCTAATAATACGCTCACTATAGATGCGTCCAAAGCGCAACAGTAACAGCAGCCACCACAATTGTATGAAGTAAAATAAGAGATCATCGACAGGTTACAGCTAATATTAAGCACTTAAAGCTAAAGAAGACAAATGATGCTAAAGGAAATTGTGTATGGAATGTGGGAATTAGGATGTAATTCCAAGCAGAAAACAGTCTAATTATATGCTCGACTTTGGATGGCAGTTGGTGCTTTTGGGTACATCAAAAGAGGGGCAATGTTACATTTTGGGGACACACCAAATTTAATGGTGCTATGAAAGAATGTCGCTTAACCCTGTGAGGGAAAGATTGTATTTTTTTGTAATAGTATGTATTACTGCTTAATTTTAGGAAGAAAACAAAGTAGTTTGTTTTTCTTAAAACAAAAGACTTAAGACACGAACTTACTTTAATCCTTAAGTATAAGTAAAGACCAGAACTTTTTAAAGAAAATCTTTAAAATTAATAACATATTTTGGGACCGAACGTGGCATGATGGTTAGAAAAGCTGAATATCATATGGCAGTGCTGGGTTCGATTCCTGTCTTAGTAATCTACATTTCCTTCATTGGCGCCCCTTTCGATATTGTTGACAGCAACTTCGTAGCAGGGTCTTGTTAATCGGCAGTCTAGGAAAGCATCTCGAACAGAGGACATTTGGATTCTTGACTCAAATGTAGGTCTCGTTGCATGAGTCTATAAATAGAAGCATGTTAATTCTCCTATATTTCATCTAGCTTATAGCATTTTATACTTACGTACTTAATTAAGTAGCCCATTACAACTTACCAACGTGGTTCGTAAATTTGAGGCCTGAAGTATAAAACAATTCCACACGCTTCGGTTTCCTGCGTGCGTTTTCCAGCTAGTCCTACCAGATGGTGACACGTTGCCAACCACTCGGTCCTTCCCGCGAAGTTTGGGTCTCACTGCTCTGCGGCGTCCTTCAGGTTCCATCCTGGCAACATGTCCCAGCCATCGCAGTCATTGGATCCTGACTCTTTAAGCTACGTCAATGTCGTGGTAAAGCTCATACAGCTCATGGTTCATTCGATGGTGAAACTCGCCGTCGACACAGATAGCTCCATATATTTTTCGGAGTACTTTTCTCTCTAAAACTCGCATGGTTTGTATGTCCGTTGTCGTAAGCACCCACGATTTGGCAGCAGACAGCAGAACGGCTAAAATTAGCACCTGGTATAGCTGTTTCTTAGTATCCCGAGATAAGATGGTGTTACTAAAGTGCTGCCATCTATTGGCGAGCACTATTCTCCGCTTGATTTCTTGGCTGATATTATTTTTTTTGTTGACGAAAGATCCTTGGTAGGTAGGACTCTTTGTTCGTCGAAATCATTATTTTTGTTTTGTCCTCGCTGACTGCGAAACCCATTTTTGATGATTCCTTTTCTAGTGATGAGAAAACTGCAGATATATCACGCAGATTTTGGCCAATGATGTCTATATCATCGGCATAGGCTAGTGGAATGTGGCTATTGTGAAATATGGTGCCAGACATCCTTACCAATCTTTACCGAGGATTTCGTATTTTCCAAGGTACATCTGCAAAGTTGAATCAGCTTTGCAGGAATACCAAACTCAGACATGGCCTCATATAGCATATTCCTTATAGCAGAGTCGAATGAAGCTTTGCAGTCGACAAATAGGTGGTAGGTGTAGATCTGCTTTTCATGAGAATTTTTCAGGATTTGTCGTAAGGTGAATTTTTGATCCATTGTAGATTAACCAGGTCTAAAGCTGCACTGATAAGGTCCAATTAGTTTCTCTACAATTGGCTTTAGACGTTCACACAATATGGTCGAAGGGACCTTTTACGCAATTGGTAATAGGCTTATTCCACGGTAGTTCTTTTTTTGTATATTTAGCGTAACAGTCTGAGACTCCAATCCCCGGACATGCTCTCCTCTAGCCACATGTTATCCATGAGCTGATGCATGCTCCTAATCATGCTCCTCCCCTGCCTGGTTTAAACAAATCAGCAGGGAGACCATCGGCTCCGGCCGCTTTGCTGTTTTTAAAACGGGATATTGCTACACGTATCTCGTTCTGGCTCGAAGGTGGACAGTTAATACCATCGTCATGGATTGGAGCGGAATCTTCTGGAGTGGTGTGGTGTTCTGCTGGAGTAAATTTCTGAAACGATCTTTCCATATCTTCAGAACGTTATCCAGGTCCGTCACTAGCTGGCCATTGCTGTCCTTGCAGGAGGGCAACCCTATTCCACACATTCTTGCCTTACTTCGGAGCAACTCTGTGTACTTATCCTGTCTCTTCATCAGCTTTTTGTTTTTCCGTCTAAAAAGACGAGTTGCCTCTCGTCTTTTCTCCCTTTGCCGTTGACGAATAGCTCGCTTAGCCATTGGTTGCAGTTTCGGCCTGTATGCAGCATCCGTCTCTCTCGTGGCATTTCGACATTCATCATCGTACCAGGCATCTTCTTGAGACGGTTTTGAGTACCCAAGTACGCTTCTCGCAGTCCGTTCTATGGAATCGGTGTGCAGACTGAATTTTTCGATTTTAGGCCCAAAGGCGGCCTTCCTGAATATTTTAGTATTAAAATCGGATAGTACAATTTTGACGACATGGCTGGGCTACGATCATATACATTTTCTAGGCTCTCGTAGAACTCGTCTTTGTCCTCATTGCTTTTTTCTTCTGTCGGAGCATGAACACACATAAGTGTTATGTGGAAAAACTTAGTTTTGACTCTTATGGTGGCTATACGTTCACACACCGGGTTGAACCTTGAGACTAGGTGTCGCAGTCTCTTGCCAACCACAAATCCACATCCAAACTCGTGCTTGTCCGCATGGCCGCTATAGTAGATGTCGTATGTCGTTATGCGCAAGTACCCGTGTCCCATCCACGGGGTTTCCTGTAAAGCGGTTATGTCAGCCTTGTAAACTTCAAGGACTTCCGCCAGTTGGATAGAGGCACCTGGTCTTGCAGTGTTCTAAAATTTCAGGTGCTTATCCTCAAATCATGGTCCTTAATTCGTTTGCGGTGTTCGTCAACATTTTGTGGGTTCCATTTTACTTCAGTCGTCCATTCTGGGTCAGGCGCTGACCAGGGTAACTCTTTACCTGAGCCGACTTGTCTGGGTTTTTGGTTTCGCCCCTCACAGTTAACTGTGCTCTGACTGGTGTCAAAGGTACGTTTCCAGGCGTCACCACGTGGAGATACTCCGTCCACAGTAGTACCAAGAATACGGAGCTCTGTGAGTAGACTTGAAGTGCAATTGGCAAGGACCACTCTGAGTTTGTCGAGTTAAACCGATTAAAAGCTTCACCTGGCATCACACGTCCGACGTAATAATTGCATGGACAGCAGTTCTATACATATGTATCAGTTGTGTTAATATTCTAGTAGGGGTTGTTAAAGTTTTTTATTTTGCTTGACACAAAACATTTTTTTAGGCATATCATAAATGTAAGAAATTAATAGACCAAACTTGTTTAGAAGACTTTCCTTCAGGTTTTTTATACATATTTTACAAAACAGGATGTTAAGAATTAAAATTTTAAAAAATTCTACAGACGAGAAGTCCTAATACTAAATTTGTAAAAAGTATGAAATATCACTAAAATTCCATGCCCCCCACTTTCACACAACTCCCTCGTATCATTTCCACACTGTCATCCTGATAAGGGTTAAACATTTAGTCAACAAAAATTAAATGCAAATACTACCACATATTTCCATGAAACACTAAAATGTGCGTGTTTGGTCATGATCACATTATAATTAAAAAAAGACAAAAGGAACAAAAACAACAACAGCAAACAAGTTTAAACATCCTTTCTCAACCAACCAACCAGTCCGATCAACTAAATCACACAATGTTCGGTGTGCGCTTAAACCAAGTGCTGCCAATAAAACAAACACCTCGTCGTTTCGCTTTTGCCCCCGTTACTACCTATGTGACATTTTGTGCAATTCGGTATTTCTAAGAAATTTACTCAGGTCCAATGCAGCAAAAACAACATTGTCCAAGAAAAATTGTATTAGGAAGTATTTAACATGTTTTTAATTTATAACTGCGAATGCAAAACGTACAAAGTTAATATGTTTTATTTCAACGTCTGCTCTATGCTGAGCCATTGATTTAAATTTATTTATTTCTGTTGTTTCTGTTTAGCGTTTTAACACTCACACTTAAACTTCAACAACAACAACAGCAACAGCAGCATCAACAACACCACCACCTTGGCCACAAATAAGCCAGCCAGCCAGCCAAGTTACTGAATGGCTCAGAGACATGTGAATAATTTATTGCACTCCTTTTGGTGAAAACAGCAACAACAACAACAACTGCAACATCCCAATAAACAACTGTAAGAAAATGTTGTTGTCGCCTTTATATAGAGCACAATTGTAAAAGGGTGGTATAGGGGGGGCGCCACATGAAAATGAGCGGTAAGAGAAGGAAATATTGGAGTAAAAACAAAAACATTTACCACCACCAAACAAACAGCTAAAACTGCGTTAATGACTAAACTAATGCGTTGTCTTTTCTTATAAAAATGCTGCAAGAAAATGCAAAACAACTATGAAGAAAAAAATCGTTTGCATGTATAACAAGTGCTAAGTTTTAGTTTAGTTTATTATTCATTGGTGCAATGTACTCTACAGCAGGCAGTGAAAAAATTTGAGGCAGGCTCTTTTTTTGTGCAAGAAAGCTAAAAGTATATATATGAGGTAACCTAAGAGGCCCTAGGATATAAATTTGTATTGGGGAAACAAAAGACTTAAGATACGAACCTGCTGCTGATATATCTATACGATTGACAAGTCACAGCTAATCTCATAATTTCAAAAGAAAGTTATATAAGCAATAAATTATATACAATGCTGTCGTTTTTATAGAACAAAAGACTTAAGACACAAACTTACTTTAATCCTTAACCATAAAACAAACATTTTTGTAAAGTACTACTAAATTATCTTCTAATGCATATGTTTAGCAAAATTTAATAAAGAAGTAACTCAGTTACAAAGAAAAAAATGATTTTAGAGTTTTTACAAACAACATTACGCATGTGTGGGGAAAACAATAGACTTGAGAAAAAAACCTTCTAGGAACATAAATTAATATCATGACGCTACTACTTGAAAAAACGTAATCTCCCTTTACACCCCATGAATAAGGTATGGGATAGCTTCTCGCTGTATATAACATTGAGGGGGCCGGCAATAAAAGAAAAATGCAGATGGCTGGAGCCGGGAATCGAACCACGGACCTCACGCATGGTAGTAGCGTGTTTTAACCACTAACTGAACTTCAGTAATTGACTCCGAACACCTTTAAATGTAAACTTATGAGAAAGTTGGTTAGATTATTGGTAGAGTTCAGATTAATAATTTTTTACTAAATATGTTAAAGGATGTCAGGTAGTATTTAAGTAAATTATGGAACATTTCGGCTTTATAGGAACTAAAGTTTTTCCCTAGAGCAATGCATTGTATAAGCTGATATTTAAACTTAATAGTATTTCTAGACCGAAATATCGATACTTGGTTCTACTGGAAACTTAGTTCCACTGCTTTTGATTTTTTTTCATTCAGAGTTAGTTTTAGTCTAATCAAGTAACATTTAAGGGATCCATCTATATCTTATACATGGGCAAACAATAAGGGAGCCAATCTTAAATCTTTGAACCCCTACTGGATTTGAAGCTTGATTATCCTTGATAAGACATCAGATAGCTAAATTAAAAAATTTTATAATGAACCGATTTGACGGCCGCTAAAATAAAAATTGCCACATATGAAATCGAAATGGTCAAAACAACAGAAATAATGGGTCACTAGCCATTAAAAACTTTCACGTTCGAAGTTGTCGTGCCATGTGCCTCAATTTATCCTGAAATTTTCTATAAAAGGTTTGAAAAACTGACTCAGGATCGGTGGACAAAAGCTGAGTTTGCTCAATGTTTGATGTCTACTAGAGCAACTCAGTAAAGTAGAGTTGCTGTTAGTTGAACAATTTTACTAGAATGTGGTCCTTCCAATGAAGTTGTGGTCGCCCCTGCTGTGTTTCGCATTGAGTATATTGCCGCAGACTTTTTCATACACGCAACATGTAGCAGCTAGCGCAATCATTGTATTTGGATGCGCATAACTGCGTCGACGTCGTTACACGGTTCATGATTCAATCGACTATTTCTTTTACCGGTGATGGAGCCAAGTAATTTAGAAGGTTTTCTCCCTCAAAGACTCCCAAAACAAATTAATATCGTATTGTCATTACCCAGGGCTCTCTGCCCTAAAGCAAGCTGTGTAGGCCCAGTGTCTGGTACAATTGCAGACATTGCGATAAATACCTGACTCTCTATTTTCATGCTGACATCATTATTTACGTTTGTGGTGGACCAATGTAATAAAATAATCACTTCTTGCTCGTTGGAAAAAATTACTTAGTTTTGTCCTCATTTGTCACTAGACCCATTTTTGCCGACTGTTTTTCAATGCTCAAAAAGGTTGCAGTAACATCCCACAGTTCACGGCCAATGATATATGTATATGTCATCGGCATACGCGAGCAACATGTGATTTTTGTTAAATATGGTACCAGTCGTGTTTACTGCAGCTTTCTGCATGACCATCTCCATTATAATGTGAAAAAGATCGCACGAAAGGCAGGAAATAGTTCGTCAGATGATTGCTCATCTTCGTATTGGTCAGCACCATAAGATCAACTCAGGCATGAGATCAAAAAGTTTTTGCTGTATCGGACTGTCGAATGCATATTTATAGTTGATGAAAATATCGTAGCTGTCGGGTTTACCGAGTCCAAAATCATACTCAAAAGATCCAATCTGGTTCCCTAAGATGAAGGTTAACCTTTCAAGAACATACTATACAGGATATTGTCTGCGAACACAGAAATACACCAATCTATCGGTCCAATTTTGCACCACTTTTTTGAATATACCCGGTCTTATTTCGTCAATAGCGAATCGAATGTTGAATTCTAAAACATCAATCGTTTATAAGCATACACCAGTGAGTCGACGTACCCCCACAATAAGTAGTCCAAACGTGTGAAATAACATGAACGAGGTGGCCAATACATGGGCATGCTCTCCTCTAGCCAGATGTTATCCATGAGCTGATACATGCTGCTAACCAGTTCCTCTCCGCCTGCCTTAAACGATTCAGCAGGGAGACCATCGTCTCCATTCGCTTTGATATTTTTAACACGGGATATTCCCACACTTATACCGTTCTGGCTCGAAGGTGGACAGTTAATACCATCACATGGATTGGTGCGCGGTCTTCTGGAGTTGTGTCCGTATCCAGTAAATTTGTGAAATGTTCTCTCCATGTCTTTATAAAGTTATCCAGGTCCGTTATTAGCTGGTCGTCGCTGTCCTTGCAGGAGGGCAACCCTGTTCCACGCATTCTCGCTTTAACTCTCTTGTAGAATTTTCGGGCTTCCCCACTACCTCGGAGCAACTCAGTGCACTCATCCTGCCTCTTCTTCAGCTCCTTCTTTTTTCTTCTAAAAAGACGAGTTGCCTGTCGTCTCTTCTCCCTGTGCCGTTCACGAACAGCTCGCGTTGCCATTGGCTGCAGTTTCGCCCTGTATGCAGCAACCGTCTCTTTCGTGGCAGTGCGACATTCATCAGCGTACCAGGCATCTTCTTGAGACGGCTTTGAGTACCCAAGTACGCTTCTCGCAGCCCGTTCTAAGGAGTCGGCTATATTTTGCCACTGCGAGGTTATATTGTCAGGGGTTGGAGCATTCCGCAGCAGTTGAGTTAGGTGGTTGGAGTAAGCGTTTGCTACCTCTGTGGTCCGCAGTTTACCGATGTCCAGCTTTCGCTGTGCCTGGTTACGTACGTTTTTCGCCATGCTTAGCCTTGTGCGTACCTTAACTGCGGTAAGGAAGTGATCGGAGTCAATGTTCGCACCCCTAATCACTCGTACGTCCAGAACACTCGATGCGTGCCGTCCATCGACTACCACATGATCAATCTGATTCCTCGTCAATTGATCTGGAGATAACCATGTTGCCTTATGAATATTTTTATGGTCAAATCTAGTGCTGCTAACTACCATATTTCTTGCCGCAGAGAAATCAATCAGTCTGATGCCATTGCTCGACGTTTCGGTGTGCAGACTGAATTTTCCGATGGTAGGCTCAAATGCGGTTTCCCTGCCTATTTTAGCATTAAAATCGCCTAGTACAATTTTAATGTCATGGCTCGGGCTACGGTCATATACATTTTCTAGGCTCTCGTAGAACTCGTCTTTGTCCTCATCGCTTTTCTCTCCTGTCGGAGCATGGGCACATACAAGTGTTATGTGGAAAAACTTAGTTTTGACTCTTATTGTGGCTATACGTTCACACACCGGGTTGAACCTTGAGACTAGGTGTCGCAGTCTCTTGCCAACCACAAATCCACATCCAAACTCGTGCTTGTCCGCATGGCCACTATAGTAGATGTCGCACGTCTTCATGCGCGAGCACCCGTGTCCCGTCCACCGGATTTCCTGTAAAGCGGTTATGTCAGCCTTGTATTCTTCAAGGACTTCCGAAAGTTGGATAGAGGCACCTGGTCTATACAGTGTTCCAACATTCCAGGTGCATATCCTTAAATCATGGTCCTTAATTCGTTTGCGGTGGTCGTCAACATGTTGGGGGGTCCATTTTATTCTTTTCTTACTTCTTTTCATTGCAATAGTTTATACGTCGGTGGCGGGTTGCAAGCCCAGCGCACCACGTCGCAGTTTTCTCCTCCTGCCAGGATTTTATTACAGCCGCCCATTCTGGGTCAGACGCTGACCAGGGTACCGCTCACTCTGAGCAGACGTGCCTGGGTTTTAGGTTTCGCCCCTCACAGTTAGTCGTGCTCTGACGGGTGTCAGAGGCACGCTTCCAGGCGTCACCACGTGGAGGTACTCCGTCCGCAGTAGTACTACGAATACGGAGCTCTGTGAGTAGACTTGAAGTGCAATTGGCATGGATCACTCTGGGTTTGCCAAGTTAAACCGATCAGAAGCTTTACCTTGCATCACACTCCCGACGCCCATGAAAATAAGCCTGTATTAATATTTTCCAAGACAAAGTAATGGGTATTGTAAATGGGCAGAATAACCTCACCCCTTCTGGTACCTCCCATACAAAATAACCTTTTTTTGGATATGTAATATTTTTTCAATAACTTCCAAACGGGCTACTGAAAGATATTTAAGTTAGGCCTGTTTATTTATCCTGTAATAGTAGACATGCCCTCAGAAAATCGATACCTGTGCCGCACCCCTTCTGGTATCTCACATAAAAATGATCGATTTGGCACTCTTAGTTTTACATACATATCTTTTGCGTTAGATGTACACTTGTGAAAATTTGACTTAGGAATGGATCTGCTCTATATCGACTGACCATTTATGCTTCCTTCCATACAAAATTACCTATTTTTGGAAAGTTAATTTTTCTTTTTTAACTTCTTAACGGACTGCATGACGATATTTTAATTTGGTAATTTCAATAAGTTAGTAATAGTCGCAAAAAACTCAAAATCGAAACCTTTGACAAGCCTCTTCTGGTACCTCCCACACAAATGACCGAATTTATCTTCTTTTTTCTAAATACACTGAATACAGTCATATTTTGCGTAAAATGAAGGCTTATAAGATGTAGGCTGTATAATTGCAGATAGCGATAGCGGATGGGATACTTACATGCGTGATTGTTTGCTCTTTAGTTGTTTTCTTTTGATCCGTATATATAATTATTAATGTTTCTTAGTTTTGTTTAAGATCATAATTTCTACTTTTATAGCATTTTGTTCTCATTTTGACTGTAAACTAGTGCTATCTTAATTATTGATACCCCTGCCGGCATAGCGGCTACTTTACAGTCACCTCGGCAGGACTCCTTGTTTACACCACCTGAATTTCCATTTCCAATTAAGTGTTTTCGTATTTGTTGTTTTGTCTTATCCTCGATACTCTTACATTGTTTAACCGCAAGTGGAGAGTGAGTGGAACGTTTTTCTATAGTGGTTGGTTGTTGTTGTTTTGTTTTGAAAATTATGTAAATTCATGCAATTCATAAGATTAATGATAATTTATTATTGTTGTTTTTGCTCATTGCTATTGCTTGTTGCTGTTTTTCACTGGTTTTCTTTGTACATTTCTCGTTACATTTCTCATACCGGCTTAGCTAAGCAACTTTGTTTTCCTTCTTGCGTTTTTGTTTTTGTGTATTTCCAAAAACAAACTGCCAATGAAGACCAACAAAAAAAACTGCAAACGACAAAGAAATAAAACAATTTCTTATACAAAATTGTGAAAATTAAGTTGTAAAGTGTGCAAAATACTAGCAAGTAATGCATAAGATGGTGCATTAACTAAAACCCGTGCAAAACATTAAATTTATGTACACATAGTAATTTATGTAAATCCTTTTTTTCTGGTTTGGGATAATTTTGTGCACGTAACATGGGGCATATGTGCTGGGAGTGAAACCAGTAAGTTGCTACACAGGGAGGCAACGGAATCGTAGCAATTAAATGGAGATTAATAGCTATGAGCACATTGTTTAGGAAACAAAAGATTTAAGAGTTTCCAGGTAATGAGAGGTGATAAATTCTAAATGACAATGTAATCAATGCACAGAGGTGTGACCATTTGACAATTTATAATGGGAAAAGCAGCATGTAAGTGTAATGGGGTTTATTTGTGTGAAAGAAAATGCCTCGCGCGGCAAACAAGTACTTGTTTAAGAGTTAATTAAAATTTTTAAGTGATTTAACACAAAAGATTTGCTATAGGCTTAAGAGCGATATTTAACTTGTAGCTTTGTATATACTTACATTATTATGCTTCACATATTTTGGTGTAATAAATTCATTGATATATTTTAAATAATTATATTCTTTTTAAAAATAAAATCAATTTCTTACATTGCCTTTAATTTTTAAATGTTTTTAAGTCACAACTTTGAAGGAATTAAGTTTGTGTCTTAAGTGATTTATCAAAACATAACACCTATGGGTTTTACAGGAATATGTGACGCGAAAATTTATAATAATATTTTTTTATATTACATAGTCTTAAGTATTAAATTTTTTAATATATTTGTAAATAATAATTTTATTTTAAAATATATAAAGTCATTTTCCTATTTCATTGTCCATTGCTTTATATTACTGTTTACAATACAAACTTAATGGTATAAAGTTTGTGTCTTAAGTCTTTTGTTTTTCTTTTTCACTATCTCTCACTCTTTCTATATCTCTGCCACAAACCACTATATCATGGCGGTATATTAATGTGTTTATAAATTCCTTATCTACCCGCATATGTTCATATAAAAATATTAATCTTTAATAAAGCTCAAACGCAAAACAACAACAAAATCATTTAAAGCATATAACTAAACTTTGAATATACTATAATTTTTTCCTATATATATAATTATACATATCTAAAGTTATGGGGATCAACGAAACGTTCAAGTCAAACACTCACAATGCCTAAAACAAATGTTTTAAGCTGTTGAGCTAAACAATAACAACAACAGCAACTGTATGAACAAAACAGAGAGAAATGCAAAAGATATGGCAAAATAATAGCAGCAGCAACAAAATGTGTAATGCTCTTATTTTGCATATCAATAAAAATCGATCAAAAAGATCTTTTGATCCGATGCCCAGAAGAAAACGACGACGACGACGACGGTCGAAGTCGTAGAAGGAAAAATGCCAAAACAACATCAGCATGGCAGCGATGACTGGACACATAGCAGCCATAGAAAATAACGTGGTGTTATATCAATAATGCACTGTGTAGGAAATTTATCGATAGTGAAGGTGATGGTCATACATTTCGCGATAGTTGAATCAATTGTTGGAAGAAACTTCTTAATATTGGTACGAATACTGCATTCGAATAACGTATGACGCGACCTATCGTTAAACAAAAAACTAAAGTTGAGACGGACACGTCATATGTTGTAAAGATATTCAAAAGAGTTTAAAACGTAACATATTCCCCTATAGGATACTTACTAACTTTTAATCGATATTAAATTCTTATGGCATGTAACTTGACAAACCTTGGGCAATTTTTGGAATTTTTTATGCTTTCATTTAGGATAAGTTGGACTCCAGCCTTAAATTTTGCCTATGAACTTGCCCATTTATTCGAAAGTAAGCCTCAAACCATGAGAAATAAAATTTTGAAGCTAGTAAACCTCTCTAGCGTTTCGCTGACAAGCTGGAGCCTGTGAGCATGATAATGAGACTTTAATTCATGTAGCATGTGATATTTGTAAGGTTCTAATTGTAAATCTTTGTACAAAATGCAGTTTCAAAATATTTTGGGCAAATTAAAGATGCGCTAACAGCTTTCGAGTAGAAAGTCTGGGTTGTTCTCGTACATATGCAATTAAATTTTCTACATTTTCGGGATCCCTTAGAGATCTAGGTCAACCTGATCTTTGTTGATTCATTGTCGAATCTGTGTCCACGAACTTTTGCACCCATTTTCTAAAAAACTGCATAAAGGTAGCTTTATTTCTATGCCGAAATTGAGACGAATTCCTAATGGCTGTTCTTGCATTTCGTAACCCCTCCGCTTCACACCCCAGGCTGCTCGACTCAGCCATCATGTTTACGGAAGTGTGATCCACGATTGGGGACATCTTTGTTCGAAAAAAAACTATTACTGCCGAGTCAATTCGTTCGATGCGGAAACACGGAATGTGATTAGGTAGCAGTTCATGTTGACATCTTAAAATACTCTGAGAAATGTTCCTCATTTTGATTATAGGGAATATATCCTTTTTTTTCTGATCTTATCCTTCAAAGTAATACGGGGATTAAAATCTCAAAATTTACGTTTACAAGTATTACTTCTACAATTAAGTGGCCATAAACCTAATAATATCCCCTTTACACTCCAAAAATTAGGTTTCAAGTCAACACAATCGAATAGCTAAAATTACACATCGTGACCTACAGTCTAAAGACTAATCCGAACGTCAGCTGTTTGAGATTATATTACAAGACATGCTACGAAGTTGTTGTCGAGAAGATTGATGGGGCCACGGATTAAACAAATACAGATGACTGTGACCGGCCGTGGCATAGTGGTTAGAACACTCGACTACCATGCGGGAGATCCGTGGTTCGATTTCCGGTTCCAGTCATCTACATCATTGCCGGCCCCCTCGATGTTGTCGTCAGCAACTTCGAAATAGAGTGTCGAGTCAATCGGCATGTCTAGCGAAAGCACCTCAAACAGTGACGTTCGCATTCGTCGACAAACAAGTAGGTACCGTTTGTTATTAATCTAAAATCGAAAGCGAGATAATTCACAACAATTCGAGAAGCTATCCCATACCTCATTCATGGGGGAGACCATGGTCCCGGTGTTTCAACCATCATGCCGCGGTCGGCCCTGAAAAAAGTGAACAATATACCCATCGAAGTTAATTGTACAATATAATTATAATCCCCATAACAAATGGTCATTGCCCCCATGGGGTTATGTCAATTGTAAAGGTGGTCTAAATGCCAACTTAGTAAATGAGGTTTTTGTTTAAAATAGATACAGCCATAATGCCTATTCATCAGTGTTGATATGACCGTGGAGGTTAATGTTTTTTTCCATTGTAACTTCAAACGTGGATGCTAATGAGCATTCATGATGAAAAAAAAATACTTTCGGCTTTTCCATTTTTTTTTTTTTTGTTCAAGTACTTTTGTTCTAAGTACTGAGATCAAAAATTGTCATTCTTTGTTTATCCTTTATAAGGCTAAAGACATTGCATACATTCCATTAAAGTTTTGATTCCTGGTTTGTTGTATTTGATCCAACGATCATTGTGGAACATCGCTAACCACTCATTTCGTGTTTAAACATTCATATAAGATGCCTATACATCATCCACTATGTAAAGAAGCCTACAGTCTCTGTCACCTCACACAATATATTTTCCTGTCGTATAATATAATTCACTGACTTTCGTCTACGATTTCTGGCATAACCTCTATTTGGTGGCCTGAAAAAAGATGTTGAAAATAACTTGTTCGACAACAGTGGAATTCAGTGTACTGATATAGGACAATTAGAGATTCCTAAACTTTTTTTTTGCATATAATGTGGATTTTTTTTAATTCTCGCGATTTTGGCAACCTCTAATTATTGCTGATTAGTTGTATCGATAAACTTTCTTATACAAGGTTATTTTAATAATTATGTATCTTTGGGAACAGATTAGAAGTCTTAAAACAAGTTAAATGCAGAACATCGGTAAAAAAAACTTTCCTCAATCGAAATCTTATACCGCTAGCATGAATTTGACTCTGACACAAAACTATATACAAGTCCGTTCCATCCGTTTCCAAAGGAGTTGCCACCTTGAACAATTGCTTTCTGTACCTCTCGCAATCTTACAATGATGTATAGATATCAAATAAAAGGAGTCAGTCACAAATTTCTAAAGTTTTCTTACTTACTTACTTAGTTGGCACTTCTTTGCAATCCTATTAGATTATATACCGCACGTAGATTAATATTATAAGAGCTTCGATTTTCTGCGCTTCTTCTCCAGTAGCTTAGTAACCTGTTCGTTCCAATGGAGTTTTGGTCAGCCTCTTCTGCGCCGTCCATCGAGTTCATTGTCGAAGACTTTTCGAGCTAGAGCATTTTCGTCCATGCGTACAACATGCCCTAGCTATCGCAACCTTACTTACCTACTTACTTAAGTGGCCCATTACAATTTACGAACGTGGTTCATAAGTTTGAGGCCTGAAGTACTAAAGAATTCCACACGCTTCGGTCTTGTGCGTGTGTTCTCCAGTTAGTCCTACCAGATGGTGGCACGTCGCCTACCACTTGGTCCTTTCAACGCAGTTTGGGTATCCCTGCTGTCCTTCAGGTTCGCCTTCAAACACCTTTCTTGCTGGAGCATTTACATCCATCCTGGCAACATGACCCAGCCATCGTAGTCGTTGCATTCTGACTCTTTTAGCTACGTCAATGTCGTGGTAAAGCTCATACAGCTCATGGTTCATCCGATGGGGAAACTCGCCGTCGACACAGATAGGTCCATAAAATTTTCGGAGAACTTTTCTCTCGAATACTCCCAGGTTTTGTATGTGCGTTGTCGTAAGCACCAGTAATTCGGCAGCATACAAAAGAACGGGTAAGATTAGCACCTGTTAAAGCTGTTTCTTATAATTCCGAGATAATGTGGTATTACTAAAATGCTGCCAAAGTCCGTAAAAACATCTATTGGCTAGCACTATTCTCCGCCTCGTTCACCATTAGACCCATTTTCGCTGATTCCTTCAGTATACCTGGCAGGGCTGCAATCACATCCCGCAGTTTTCGACCGATGATGTCTACCCTATCAGCGTAATCAAGTAGAATGTGCCTTTGTTGAATAACGTGCCACTCGTGTTTACTGCAGCTTTCCTCATTATCGTTTCAATCACTATGTTGAAGACACACGGTAGGCCGTCGCCTTGTTTTAGGCCTCGTCTGGTATTTTCACTGAACATTTCGTGCCAGTTAGGGTCATTCCGCAAAGGCGTATCAGTATCGCTGGAATACCAAACTCATCCATGGCTTCGAGTAATTTCTGCTGTATCCGGCTGTCGAAGGTAGCTTTATAGTCGACGAAAAGATGGTACGTGTCTGTTTGTTTTTCTTGGGTCTATTCCAGGATTTGCCGAAGTGCGAATACCTGGTTAATTGTTGATTTACCAGGTCTAAAGCCACACTGTTAATGCCCGATCAGGTTGGATAACACTGTCTTTAGTTTTGCATATAGCACACTCGACAGGACCTTGTATGCGATGGGTAAAAGGCAGATCCCGCAGTAGTATTGAGCACAGGACATAATACGCTAAGATTCAAATCATCGAGCATGCACTCGTTAAGCCAAACCGTGGGTAGGAGCTGGTGCATGCTCGTTATCAGCTCATCGCCACCGGACTTGAAAAGCTCTGCCGGAAATCCGTCGGCACCGGCTACTTTATTATTTTTCAGCCGCGATATTACTTTTCTTCTTATGCAGCATACTCTGCGTTTCTGTAACCAGATTTGCATCCTTGTCCTTACAGGAGGGGAGCCCATTTCCGTAGCCTTTTGCTTTAACTTTCCGGTAAAATTTTCGGGTCTCACCTCTTTTCCTGTATCGCTCTAGAACCCCGCTCCCCCGGTTCTTCATCTGATGCTTTTTCGCTTAAATATCTGTCTCTCCTGTTTTACAATCTCATTGTTCCGTTCCCTAACAGCCCGGTTTACAATTGGCTGAAGCGCTGTTCTTTAATCGGCATCCTGTTCCACTGTGTATCGAGAACGGCAGAAGTAGAGGCGTTGTGTCATAGTAGTTGGAGAAGGCAGTGGCTATCTTAGAGGTTTGCAGCTTCGCGATGTCCAGCTTTCTTCATGTTTGGTTACGTGCGTTTTTCGCTCTGCTCAATTTTGCGCGCACCTTGGCTGCAACCAGATAATGATCCGTACCAATATTAGCACCACGTCCATGACATTAGATGCATACATGCCAAAAATTACCACATGTTCAATTTGATTTTTGGTGTTTTGATCGGAAAAAGCCAAGTTGCGGTGAATATTTTTACTGGAATCTAGTTCCACTACTATGTTCCTTCCCGCTGCGTAGCTAACCGGCCCATACCCGTTGTTTGACTTGTCGGTATGCAGACTGAATTCACCGATCGAAGGACCAATAACCTCTTCCCTTCCTATTATTGTATTAAAGTGTCCCAGAACAATTTTAATGTCGTGTCCAGGGCAGCGGTAGAATAGTTAGGATAGACATGTGAAAATATATCCTTTCAAACATTTTTCCTTGAATAATCTCAAAACTTTGGCTATAATGCAAAAAAAATCATAATTCAATCTTATTTGTTTAGTGTAAACTCGATAGCATAGAAACTTCTACACTTTTTTCTGCTAAAAAATTAAAAAAATTAAATATTAGTTTTGCTGAATTATATAAAAATTGTTTTCTTTATTGCTGAAATCGCAAAATTATTGTTGCTTAATTATTGTTAAGTTATTACTCGTATTGATAAGGAATATTTCAAGTATTTTCGCTAAATAGATATAGATGTTATGTAGATATTGTTGCGGGACCGGCCGTGGCATAGTGGTTAGAACACGCGACTACCATGCGGGAGATCGCAGGTTCAAACCAGGCTCCAGTCATCTTAAAAGAAAAAAAAATAAATCAAATTTTCTCTCATTGTCGGTTCCCCTCGAATGTTGTTGACAGCAACTTCGCAGTATTAAGCGTCGATTCAATCGTCGTGTCTAGTAAGAGCTTCTCAAACAGTGACGTTCGCATTCGTCGATAAACAAGGAGGTGCCGTTAGTTGTGAATCTTAAAATAGAAAGCGTGTTAATTCACAACAACGCGAGAAGCTATCCCTCATTCATGGGGTGCAAAGGGAAATTAAGTTTTTTTTTTAAGATATTGTTGCATCATCGTAGAAGTAGTAAAAATCTAAAAAATATTAAAACACATTTAATAACTATTTTCACCACTTCCCTCACTGTGTCGATACAAGAACTATAATAAAAAAGGTAAATTTTGTTGTTTTGTTTTTAGAGTCTATGTTACAAAACATTTAGCTGGACTTCTCTCGCTTAAAGATATGCTGTTGTTGTATGGCCAGCGAAAAGTATAACAATAACAAAAGTATAGTAACAGGGCAACAACATCAACATCAGAAACATCAGCTAAGGTTACTTTAAGCATGGTATTGCTGCTGCTGCTGCTGTTATTTTTGTTGTTGCTGTTAACATTGCAACGCATTTATTAGCCTTAAGCTAAAAATTATGCAAAAAAGTGCTGTATGATGTAGACGAAAAAAAAGAAAAACAGAGCAACTGCTGCTGCAACTTGTTGCCCGCTGCTGGTTTAGATGCATAAAACACACAGAATTCCACCTAACATCTCCTCACTAAAGTCCATCGACAAAGAAAGGTTTTGCTTTTGCTTAGCTCTACAATATGGTGGTGGTGGTGGTGACTGCATCCTTTACTTGTTACTTTGGCTTTAGCCTTTTTTTCCTTCATGAATGTTTTATTTTGTTGTTGTTTTACTGGTCTTACAATATATTTGCATATATGCTGCTTTAGGCCAAGTGTATGGACCTGAAAGAAAAACAACTGCAGCCTGTTTCGTTTTTTTTTTATCTGCGGCACTCGTCACAGCATTTTGGTTGAGTACAATAAACATTTTGTTAAGTTTAGAGCACAGTAGGCGTGTCAAAAGTTATAAATTATGATTTCTTTTTCTTCTTTATATAAAAAATACTTTTTTTATTCCTGTGAATATATATGCAAGAGGGAACTGCCATAGCAGCACCTAAAGTAGATTGACGTAAGTGGTAAATTTATCGACTTACAGTAATAACACAAAAGGCAGTCACAATGTGATGAAGACAACAAGTGCGAGGGGTAGTTTAAATAGGGTTGTGTGTGTGTAAGAGAGATAGATGGAGAGAGAGGGCGATTCAATCCAAACAGAGCTTAGTATCTCAAAGAGGGAGGGTGTATTTATGAGTATTGTAAAACTTAATATTACTTATGTTCTTGTTTTTCTTTAGTAGCCAATAAATGAGAAATGGGAGAGCTTTTTACACTTGAGTGAGTTAACATGCTTCTATTTTTAGAAATATACAACAGAGACTGCAGTTTATAGTAAATTCCCTAATAAATGTCATAAGTTTGAACAGAATGCCAACAGAAATTGAAGTAATTTTCAAATATCGCAAAAAAATTCCAGTCCACAAGTCCATCACCGGCACTGCTCACGACCACTAATCAAACTAAATACGTTTACTTGTTGGTGGAGAAAATTTATTTTGATTTTGTTGTGATCATTATAATTGACATTGTGTGTGTGTGTATGTAGCATGTGTCTGCCGTTGCAAAAGCGAATTTTATTCAAATTTGACTTTTGGCAGCATAATTGGCTTAAATTAAGCTCTTTAAACTGTTTTAACAACAAATTTTACTGAATGTGTGTGTAAACGTTTTCTGTGTTTGTGGTTGTTGCTGTTGTGAAGTGCCAAAAAAGGCAGCTCAGCAACAACTCGTAGTCCCCACGACGGTAATAATAGCGACACCAACGAACAACGTTCAGTCATCTATACGTCGCTATCCGTTACCCCGCCGTCAAAGACAACAACAACAACCAGCAAATGGACCAATCACATGAAATCATTGAACATAACTGCTAACATTGTTGTTAACCAATAATACAACAATACACTAGACAACAATAACGACGGCAGCAACCAGCAACTAGCAACAACAGCGACAACAGCAGCATTTAAGACAACTGATATATAATTCAAATCAATTTGACAATACCAAGATTTGACATTTTGACTTTGACATTTGTTATAGTTTGTTGTTTTGCCCTCTCCCTCTCTCTGTGCCCGAACTTACTCGTCAACTTGAGCTTTTTTTCGTTAACAAACTTGATTTGTTTCTGTTGTTTCATCGTCGTTTAGGCCGATTTCTATTGGGCCTAATAAAAAAAGATATAATATCAAAAGAAAAACTTGTTTGAAATGTTCACAACAGTTTTCTTTCATTGAGAGATGGAAGGCAGAGTAGAAAAACACACAACAACCAAATGAAACGAAAAGTCGAGTCGGTTTCTGTTTTGTCATACAATCGCTTTCAATTAATCTTAATTAAAAAACGAGCTAAGAGCGACAAAACAAAAAATAGTTGCATACTGTCTGAAATTGTCATTTTCTTGGCAACATTTTGATGTTGTCGTCGTCGTCGTCGTCATTTTACTTGTTCAACTTTATCAGCAGTGAGTTTGTTTGTTTTATGTGTTTCGCGTTTTTGTTACGTTCTGCTAACAACTAGCGACATCTAATGTCAATTGCTTGACAACTACTTTTCACCTCAACTATTTGTGATTTTGATTTATAATATGACACAATATAAATGCTAAATAAATATTTATATATAATTTTATGTATTTATACATAAATGTTTTTGATCGTATAGTTGTACTTATAACCCTAGTCGTATTATTCAGATTAGCGAGTGCTTTTTGTGCTGTTGCCTTTTATATTAACATTTTCTTGATTTAGTTCAATTCAAAGCCATGTGACATTCTGGGTATCACTGGATTATTGATTAATTATAATGCGAATTGATTTGTAAAATCAATAAATTATCATGTTTTTTTGTTGCAACAGAAAACTGATGTTTGAGCTGACCTGAGGCTGTGTATTGAATTAGAGAAACATGGGATGAAATATATAAATTAGCAAACTGGATTTGTCAACTATATTTATATGATATAGTAATTGCAGGAAAAGAACTAAAAATTGTTTCGGAATTACTGGAGCCTGCACTGCAACTGCTATCAAAGTGGTACCATGTATGTGGTTTGGGAGTTTATCCTGCCAAAACCGAACTGGTATAAAATCCTTTGATTCGTACTGAAACCGTTCTATTATGCCAAATATATAGCTCTAAACTAAACTGTTAACTAAACTGGAACCTAAACACTCAGCCTTACCTCAAAAGTATCCACTGAACTGTACGGTTGCATAAAGTCAATTGACCCAAACTGGGAAATCAGCTCCAAAAATGTATACCGTTTTTATAAAAATGTCGTTATACGGACCAACTGTATTCTTCTTCTTTAATGATAGTAACAACAGAAATTTATCCATCAGTAGCCGCACGTAGAAAAGTATTCAAGCGCTTCGGTCTTTTGCGCTCCGTAGATAGTTCGTTATACCAAGTGTACATAACAGGTGGAACATGTTCATCCATTCGTACTGCGCATTTGGTCTATTTCAACGCGCTTCGTTGAAATTAATAACTTGGCATTTTTCTTCATTTATCAGCAGACCCACTTCCCCCAACTGCTTTTCAATGATCGAAAATGCCGCAGTAACATGCTAGCACCATGTGACTTTTGTTAAATATGGTACCATTCCTGTTTACTGCATGATCCGCATGATCATCTTTATTACGATGCTAATGAGATCGTATGACAGACAATAGCCTTGCCTAAAGCCTCGCTTGGTAGGAAATGGCTCAGTCAGTGTCATCCCGTAAAGTCGTATTAGCTTCGCTAGGATACAAAACTCAGCGATAGCATCTAACAATTTCTGTCGTATCGGACTGTCGAATGCAGCTTTCTATTCGATGAGCAGATGTTAGGTGTCGATCTGCATTTCTTGGGTCTTCTCCAAAATTTGTCTTAGGATTTGTCAATCTTGGGTCTTTTCCAGGATTTTTCTGGTCGATCATGGATTTACCACACTTATAAGGTCCAATCAGTTTCGCCAGAATGGGCTTTAGTCTTTCACAAAACTCACTAGACTGGACCTTGCATGCGATGGGTAAAAGGCTGATTCCGCAATAGTTGGTACATACACTTGGATCGACTTTTTTAAGCACAGGACGTAGAACACTCAGATTCCATCATCGAATCATCGGGCGTGCATTTCTTGCCCCAAAACGTGTATGAGCTAGTCCATCGGCTCCCGCAGCTTTTTTATTTTTAAGCGTTGCGATCGCTGTGCTGATTTTGTTTTGGCTCGGTGGTTGACTGTCTACTCCGTCATCTATGGTTGGTGTGATTTTGTCACTTATGCTGTCTTCTGGAAAGAGTAGAGATCGAAATTGTTCCCTCGATATTTGCAACACACGTTGTCATGGAATTCGCTATAACTGTCTGTCTGTTTGGAACATCAGAACTAATGGGTTTGTTTGAAGTAATTAAGAGAATTGGTTGGAGTAGACATTGGCTATCTCGGTGGTATGCAGTTTTGCGATATGTTACTTCCTTTGCGTTTGGTTACGAGCGTAATTAGTACAACTTAACGTAGTGCATAGCGTGGCTGGTGATCAATCTATTCAATATTTTCACCGCGCATCACACGCACGTCGTAACGCTTGAGACCTGACTTCCATCAATTACCACGTGATCACTCAAATATCCTGTATTTTGATCGGGGCATATTCAGGTTGCCTTGTGGATATCTTTACGCGAGAATCTGGTTCCACTCTCTACGATATTACTTGCCGACGCGAATCTAACTTGTCTGAATACGTTATCGGAGGTGTTGTTGTGTAGACTGAATGTTCCGACTGCTGAACCAAGATCGTCTTCCCTTCCTATTTTAGCATTAAAATCTCCCAGAACTCATTTTAATGTCATGTGCAGGGCAGCGGTCATATATCTCCTCCAGGCGCTCATAGAATGCATCTTTAATGTCATCGTCTTTGTCTTCCGTCGGAGCGTTTACACAAATCAGCGTAATGTAAAAATATTTCGCCCGGATGCGAATAGTGACTATTCGGTCACTTACAGGATTAAACCGCTAGACCAGGTGTCGAAATCTCTTGCCGACTATGAAACCACATCCATATTCGTGTCTTTCTGCATGGCAGCAGTAAAAGATGTCACAGTTCTTTCGTCGTGTGCAACCCTGTCGAGGACTTTTGGCAGTTGGATAGAGGCACCATCTATATATAGAGGTCGTACATTCCAGGTGCATATATGGTCGTTAGAACGTTTGTTTGTTTTGTTTGAGGAGAGTGGCTTATTAGATCATCGCACCCGATCATAGTTTCTTGGGGCTACCAAAGCCATTAAGACAGCCTCTGTGTTGAGCTTCAGTAACTTCTGTTACTTACAACCTAAGAAACATCGGTTGTAGCATGTCGTTTATATTACTCAACATTACACCTTCCACATACTTTCTGATAACAAATCGGCCATTATATCCTTAGAAGATGAGAACACCATCCCTAGAGAATGTGTATGTGTGTTGACGGAAATTCTCAAAAATTTAAAGAGTTTGGATGCGACATTGGCATACCTTATGCAAAAGGAAGACAACTTACGGTTTTCCAATATACAAGTTTGTAAAAATGAAAAATTATTGTCTTCAATTGGGTAAGTTTTTGATTTGAGTTGTAATATGAAAGGCTACCACAGTTTTCGAAGTGTATCATAATTGAAGGCCTTATTTCAAAATTATTATCATTATAAGTTAGGTGGTAATAAACGGTGGTAATTATATTAAAATAGGCCTTTTACAAGAAAACTTTTAGCCTGTGAATATATTACAATATCTTTTGAATGTTTACAGATATTTCCATTTGTGTTCATATTGACGGATAGAAAATCAACAAAATGCACCGAGCATTTTCTCATTATGAGAATTCGATTAGTACATTAGTACACACTAAGAATGGAATTTAAGAGTTCTTCAAAGGTAGAATTCAATAAAAGCAGAGAGTTGATTTGCTTGTGAACACTGAAGGTGGTTGTGTAAAGGCCAAACGTAAAAGGCAAATTGTCTTCCGAACTGCAAAATTGAGCAGGGCTACAATGATCTACGATCCACACGATTCATTTCAATAATTTTGCGACTTTGCTGATGGTCCATATTGACCATGAAATCCTTAGTGAAACTGACTCTTTTATGAATTTTGGGCATAATTTCATTTTTGTTGCTGATGGGGTTTATTTCATTGGGGGTTATTTCATTTTCATCATTGGGTGTTATTTCATATGAAATAACTCCCAAATATTGGGGGTTGTTTCGTTTTCGCTTTGGGGTTTATTTCATTTAATTTTGGATGTTATTTCATTTACTGTTTTTGGGTGTTATTTCCAATTTTTAGGGGTTTATTTCATTGGGGGTTATTTGGGGAATATTTCATTTCTCGTTTGGGCGTTATTTCATTGGGGGCTTTTCGTGGAGCCTTAATAAACTGATTAAGTCAAGAAGTTTTTACCTCGTGTTTCCTCAAACAATAAACTAAATTGTTACAATTCATCTCGCCGTGGTCACATATCTCTAATACCCAACACCTAATTCAACACTGTTACATAAATTCTCACTTTCCTGCCACTTTTTACAAAAAACAAAGAAACAAAACACCAAACCCAACAGAAATAACTTTTCATAACAACAAGAACCCAAATTCCCTTTTCAATCAGCGCACTGCTCACTTTTTCTCGTTTCCTCCGAATTACTATTGAAAAGGTCATAGTATTGAAATAAATAATTCTTATTATTGTTGTGATTATGATTTGTGAAGAGGTTTTCTTCACTATACTTTTTAAAAGTAAATTCGAGAGAAAAACAAAAACAAACAAACAAAACTCTTAAGATCTCTTAACTACCACACCTTATTTATACTCCCCAGAGAAAAAGGAACTAATCCCACTTGATCTATATATTGTTACAATTAATGACATTAACAAAAAGACAAAAATTGTCAAGTCACCAGCAGTCACATAAAGCTGGGGGACAACTGAGAAGTCAAAAGACAACAAATACCGGGATCACTGAATATGGAGGGATTAAACTTCCAAATTCCGACAAATGCAACAACAACAACAACATCAACAAACTCGGCGTGACTGCAAAGAAATCAACAGCATGATATTGATTGAAATTTATTCAAATGCTTAGACACTAGGTTTGTTAAACATATTAAGAGAACAACAACAAGAACAAGCAACCAACGAAAAAAAAAAACTGAAAACAACAAATGGGGAAATAAAGAAACACTCAGACGGAAAGAGACATTGTCAATGGGGATATATAAAACCCCCACAAGATTAAACATTGTGATATGTATCTGTCAATAAAGTAACACACAGTTATAAATACTGTAAAATTGTTGTTCATAAAGAAACCCATTTTTATCTTCATGTCCATGTCCATGTCTACGTCCACATCTGTCTGTCGCTGTGTTTCCAAGTGTTTGTCCATTCGTGTGTGTGTGTGTGTCCATCCGCCCCGTTTGTTGCGTATGACTGTGTGTGGTTTCGAGACTGAGTGACTTCGAGTTGGCCTAAAACATACTGTGTATATCGTTTCCCAATTGTTGGAAAACTTCTTAGCCAAAGGTGTTAGAACGACAACATCATCACCATCAGCGCGATTTGCATATTTATTTTCGTCGCCCATTTCTAGGTGTTACTTTTAATGTGAGTCTATCTCCCTTCCTCCCTCTCTTCTGCTCTATCCAGTTTTATATTAAACTTCTCTTTGGCAAAGCATTGCTAATCTTAGCGGGGCGGTATTTCCTCCTTTACCATGCTAAGAAATATCATCAATTTCAGATTTTATTGATTTCATATAGCATTCTTCTAAATTTTCATTATGATAATCTTGTGGCAAATATATTGATCTCGCAGTGTCGTTGCCATAATGTCTTAAAGTTTATGTCATTTTTGATGGCATATTGATGAGTGCTGGAGGGGGGCGCTGTTTTTCGTTTGCGAATGTCTATAATGGCACTTGGTAAAGTGTTGGAAGTGACAATTATTACCCGAGAGCTATGAAGATGTTTTAGAAGAAATTATAGCGATTATAGTTTACAATAAGATATGCAATGGAATTGTAAGACGCGGAAGAGATAGATTCTTAATTACGAGTCTGAGTCTGTCTATGCTAAGACACAAAAATGTTTGTGTCTTAAGTCTTTTGATTTAGGATACATTAATTAAATAGTATATATGTAATTGTAAATTTAGCTAAGGTGAATGCACGTTGGTACGAGGTATGGGGTATCTAAATGGTGCAAGACAATTGATGTAGCTAATAATTTGTGGACGGTTAAGATGTATGTAAAGAAAAAGTGCTTTTAAGGGTTCAGTTAAGGGTTTGGAGGGATTTTATTTTTTGTTAGTTTTATGTAATACATATATCTTACTAGCAGAGTGAGTAAGATGTAAAATATAGTCAGTGGTTTATATAGTTGTTATATACAATCGTATTTTGTCATCATCAGGGGTAAACTAATAAAGAGCCGGAGCAATTTTGGGAAATCCAACAACCGCTCACAAACTTCAACATTCTTCTTTTGAAATTAGAAAAACTTGTGTAATGCTTAATTGCATAGAAGCTTTTTTTGTTCATTATGAAGTTATACACTGGAGAGCGAAAAATTATACGCTCCACTATTTTCGTTGCAGATGTACTTGAGGGATCATAATTCAAAAAGCGAATATGAGAAATGAAAGAGAAGCGAAAACTCACTTTAACACCCAACCACAACTAAATTGGTTTGAGTTAAATTTATCCTTATTGCATTTCTTTACATTATGTGGAGATCATGAAATTATACGCAATGGTTTTTAATTACGAAATAAAATTTTTTTATTAAATAAAAACCAAGTTTAAAGTAAAAAAAAACACTTTTTGATAACATGTATGATCTCTCTTACTTTCAATCTATTTATCAGGGTTTTTGCGGTGGACTTTCTATTATCGCTATTATGGCCGATTTTAACTCTGCAAGGCAATTGTATTGCCTGTTGTTTGAGTACATTTAATGAACGTCTGTCCCATACATTTTCAATAGGATTCATGCCAAAGAAATACGCCGGCCTCTCTGAGACTGAACGTTTTCTGAACGAACCCAACCTTATATTTCCTTTCTGGAGCGAGTAGACGCATTCTCTTGTTGAAAAATTTAATTTATCTCTTGGTTAAGAATTCATTTTCAGTATTTCTCTTTGGAGTTCATACTCTTTTGACTTCATGTGACAGCTTGGAAAGTCCAGCTCCAAGTTCATTTTTCACAGACCATCGAAATTTCTTTTAGAAAAGTAGCGGTCTTTGCGCAGATCCCTCCAGTACCAAATTAAATATTCAGGTCAGTTTGGGGTAGATTCTGTAAAAATTGAACTTTGGAGCTGGCCTTTAACTACATATATATTTATATCTTAATGTCTAAATCAGAGGCCGAAATCGCTTCGACCTTGTGCGCACCGTTTCCAGCAGTCATACCAAGATGCGTCGGTGATTCATCAACCTGGTCCTTCCAACGTAGTCGCGGTCTCCCTCTTTGAATATAATACCTTTCGTGCTCGAGTTTTCTCATCAATGTCGTGGTACAACTCGTAAAGCTCATGGTTCATGCGAATCTTGCACTCGCCCTTTACGAAAATGGGTCCATATATTTTGCGAAGTATTTTTCTCTCAAACAACGCCAAATGAGCTGCATCCACCTGTCCATGATCGGTAAAATAAGTACTTGGTACAATTGGACTTTAGTGGTTCGAGATAGGGTGGTGTTTATGAAGTACTTGCGTATCCCAAAGAATCGCCTGCTAGCGAGCACTATTGTCCGTTTTATTTCTAGGCTGACAATTTTGTTTTTGTTCCACCGCGGATCCGAAGCAGATAAATTCATCCACTACCTCAAACCAATAGTTCTCAACGTTCACGCATCGTGCCAAGGGAGACACTTTTTTAGATGAAACCATTAACTTCGTCTTGTCCTCATTCACTGCCAAACCCATTTTCGTTGACTCCCTTTCATCAGAGGAGAAGGCAGCTGTTACCTCTGGCATCGTCCACCCGATAATGTCCATATCATCGGCATATGAGAGCAACAAGTGGTTCTTATTAAATATGGTGCCGGATATGTTTACCGCTGCTTTCCTTAACACCTCCTCCATCACTATGTTGAAAAGTATGCATGTAAAACTATCACCCTTTCTAAGACCTCTCGTCGTATCGAATGGTGCAGATAAATCTTTGCCAATTCGAACACAGGATTAGGTGTTCGTAAGGGTATACCGACAGAGACGATTTTTCTTCGCAGGGATACCAAACTCAGACATGGCTTCGTATACTCGATGCCTGATAGGACTATCGAAGGCAGCTTTGAAATCGACATAAAAGTGGTAAGTGTCGATTTGCTTCTCATGCGTTTTCTCCAGAATCTGCCGTAGTGTAAATATCTGATCGGTCGTGGATTTGCCTGGTATAAAGCCGCACTGATAAGGTCCAACAAGGTTTTCCACAATTGGCTTTGGACGTTCACACAGTGCTACCCTCTACATTCACCTTCTTCGTAAATAGGACATAACACACTGAGATTCTAATCCTCTGAAACGTTCTCCCGAAACCAAATATTTTCTATGAGTTGTTGCATACTTAAAACAAGCTCATCTCCACCCACCTTAGACAACTCAGCGTCTTTGTTGTTCTTTAGGCGGGATATGTCAGTTTTTATCCCAGCTTGGCTCGGAGGGGGACACTCAAAGTTATCGTTTCGGATTTGTAAACAATGTTCAGCAGCCGAGTTTTTAGACATCAATGGGCTGCAGAAATGATATTTCCATATCCTCAGTACGCTCTCGAAGTCAGTAAAGAGATGACTAACCTTGTCTTTACAGGAGGGAAGACCTATTCCATGTACCCTACCATTTATCTTACGGTAGAATTTTCGGGCTTCACCTCTGTTCCTGTATTCTTCAATGTACACATTATTCTGCACCTTCAGCTCTCGGTTTTTTTTCGCCTGCAGAGTCGAGTCGCCTCCCGCCTCTTCTCCCTGAACTTTTCATGAATAGCTGGCGTTGCTATTGGCTGCAATTTGGCCCTTTATACAGCATCTTGTTCCAGGGTGGCATTGCGGCATTCGTCATCGTACCGGGCTTTATAGTTTAAAGGGCTTCACATACCCCAGTAGGGAACGCGCAGTCCTTTTGGAGTTGGAACATCATAAAGTAGTCGCAGTTTAGCGATGTCCAGCTTTTTCTATGCCTGTTTACGTAGGGTTTTCGCCCTGCTAAGCCTAGTACTTACCTTCACTGCAGTGAGGTGGTGATCCGAGTTGATGTTCGCTCGCACCTTTGATCACTTATACGATTAGCATGACCACTTCCATCGATTAGCATGTGATCTATTTGGTTTCTCATAACTTGACCGAGAGATATCCACATTGCCTTGTGAATGATTTTGTGATCAAATCGTGTGCTTACAATTACCATGTTCCTTGCTGCATAGAAATCAATCAGCCTGATTCTATTTGGCGATGTGTCAGTATGCAGACTAAATTTTCCGACTGTTGAGCTAAAGACAATCTCCCGACCTTTTTTGGCATTAAAATCTCTTATGTTTCTTCAAGTTGGACGTAGAATTCGTCTTTGACCTCTTCTCTTTTCTCTTCCGTCGGAGCATGAGTACATATATATCAGCGTGATGTAAAAAAATTTCGCCTTCACTCTTATGGTAGCGATTCGTTCACTGACAGGAGTAAACTTAGAGACCAGGTGTCGTAGTATCTGACCAATTACACATCTACAACCAAACTCATGCTTATCCGCGTGGCAGCTGTAGTACACGTCACACATCCATATCCAGTCCAGCAGATTTCCTGTATAGCAGTAAACATCCGTCAGTTGAATTGAGTCACCTGGTCGGTAAAGAGTTCTAACATTCCAAGTTTATATACTTAGATCATGGTCCTTAAAACGTTTGCGGTGGACGTCAACATTTTCCTTTTGCTTAAGAAAATTTCAATGAAAGCTTTCTTGGAGATTTACTGTAAGTATATCTTATAATAATAAACAACCTTCTATAAGCCGATTTAACCAGAAATATCCTGGCAATGTTCTGTAAGATTACCATGTGAGCAATATTGTTTCTTGTCTTCTAATCATATATTGCCATTCAGATTGCCTTGGGGAGATCCAAAAGATATTTTTTTTGTATTTTCTTATACCCAAAGAGGATATTTGAAGTCGGTCTAATTTTATGTATATATCACTTATAATCCTACTTATGTGATATCATAAGCAACATTTTTCCGCCACTTTATCCACAAAATAGCTCATCCACAGTCAATACGTCTCTACCACAGCAATAGTAAATTTTCTATTTACCCCTACCACCAACCAGTTAGCGGATATACCAAATGATTGTCAACCAATGATTGCTTTATTTGCAGTCAGTCTATCTCAACTGCTACAACTTCCAATAAGTCCATCAATTCTTAAACAAAACTCTCCTCTGCGAACATATCACCCCTGGCTAAATCACTTTACAAAAACTAAAGACAATTCATGTTATGAGCATTTGTGATACAAAAAACCGAATACTATTTTTTCCTACACAAACAAATAAACAAATCAAATACATGCACATTTTTTTCTTTATATGTCAAATCTTGAAAAAAAGTCTATTTGAAAATTATCAATAATCACACACAGCATAACCACAGTTAGCTTGACGGTTGCTATTGCTGCCGTTGCTGTGGTTGCTGCCACCGCTGCCACTGGTTGCTATTGTTGCCGCCGTTTTTCACGACGTTTTCAAATTGGTGGCAAAGAATTAGAAGGCTGCAAAACGAAAAAAAAAACTAAGTTGTGGACAAAAATCTAGGTCATTACTTAAAAAGAATGCGACAAATTGACAATGGTAATAAAAATAATTTCAATGAAATAAATTTTATTATAAAGATATAAATAAATACGTGTGTACGACGAACGTATGAGTGGTATCGTTGAATGGCGTCTTAAGTTGCAGGCTGTGGAAGAAGCTGTTTATATTGATATATAAAAAAAAATTTAATACGGGTTATGTGAACAGCGAGATGAGGTGGAAATCGTGCAATTGCTAACCGTTTTTTATTTAATTTTTGTTTAAGTCGTGTTTGGTAATTTGTGTTCAATAATTTTCCTTGAACTAAGAATGAAAATGTATCGTATATGTACATAGGCTATTCTAGATTTACACATACATACCTTTTAGTATAAAAATTATAGAAACATTTTCGAATAGCATCTACAATGATTAGTTTCGACTTTCGACTTGTATAGGGAGTACCTACACTGGTACATTTTACATAATAGGGGATTATTGATGATATATTTTATAAAGTCATAGATAATTGATCTCCTGAACTTTTATGGTAACTTAGAAAACGAAAAGCACTATTTTTTTTAATTTTCTCTTGATTAGGTTTGATTTTAAGACACATCTCCAACATTTATTTAAAGCCATCTACATTGTTCTTTTTCCCCCGTTCTTCATTTTCATCTACTTCACCACGCTCTTCACCCAGTTTTATTTACATTTCGATTATCATCAATTAACTGCATTTCAATTTCATATTAATTACACTATCCGACATTTGCCCTTGTTGTTGTATTTCAAAAACATATTTACCGTTATCTACCTGGGGTAATATATACTTAACCAACAACAATATAACAAATATATGGCAATTTAATATCTCAAAACAAGTGGCAATATTGATTAAGCCCAAAAGCTCAAACAAAAACAACAGAGAAGCCACTCTGCAAAACCATGCGAAAAATATAATTCGCTTAAGAAAAATTGCCAAAGTGTGAGCACCTACAAAGAATCTGACCCTATGCGTTAAGCAACTAAAGAATGACCAAACCATGGGATTTAGCACAACACTAAGCCCCCCAGGAGCAGCCGGCGTATGTTGTGTACCAAAGGTATATAAATTACAATAAACAACATTTTAATTAAAGCCCACTGTGTAACTGAAAAGTAATTTCAATACAAATGAACTCCACCCACCGCTCGAGTATACAAAAAAAAAACACCACATAAAATCCATATATATTGGCAGTGAACACAACCACCGCAAGAATTTCAGACTCCAGAGTGTAATGGAATTTCCAGGGAACAACTAAATTACTCATGGCCCAATTTTCAATTAAAATTCAGCGCACAATTTTTCAATACCCAAAAGACTTTTCTCCAACTTAAATATGGACAACACAATAAGGACTCCCATTGAAGCCTCCACAAATACTTGGCGTTCTTTCATCGTTGGCTTCCTTCAATTCTTTTGTACAACATTGATTTGAGTACAGAACTGAAGGAGCAATTTGAAGTTTTTTTTCTTGTCCTCTCACTCTGCTATAATAATGAATTTACGGTTGCCACAAATCGAAAATCTTAAGTTATATTTGGAAGTCTGTTCGTTGTTTTTTTTTTGCTTCACTCTCAACTGAGCTGTCTGATACCGTTTGTTAGCAGGCCTGCTTGCTGGCTGACATTGTGGCATTTGGGCTGTGTTCGTATTAAGCAAATAATGAAATTTTAGACCTCCATCAGTTAATCGCTTAAAGCGTATAAAATAAAGAGGAACTTTGAAATGTGATTTTGTAATACTTAATACTTGCGCTAACGTATACAGCAAATAAACACAACATCAAAATCAGTTTTCTTCTTTTACTTTTGCGCATTTTTGCGTAAATCATATGTTATGAATACGTAAGGAAAGGAAGCAGTTCTTGTGCTGACGTAAAGCGGAGAATGCGAAAATGTTCCTGAACGCATCACAAGAGTTGGGGGTATTTACAAGTAGTGACCATTACTATGCCGGAGACAAGAAGGCCGCAAGGCACCGTGACAACAACATTGTTGCGGGGCAGTGTTGGCAAAGAATTTGAAGAAAGTATTTATAATTTATTTAAATAGTTATCTTTCAAAATTTGTTATATTGATGGGTGAAAAATAGTATTTTTTTAAACATACAACGACTGACTCCAACACTCGAAAGTGGTTGTCTACAACATCGAACGTTGCCTGATAAAGGAAAGTCAATGCCTTTGATATGGCTCGAACCCAGGTCACTGAGATGTTAGTCACGTGTATTAACCATCATGCTACGACATGTTTCAAATGGGGAACAGATATTCAAATACAGTTTTGGAATATAATCCAAAGTTTTTGTTTTTTTTTTCTGCATCATCCATCGACTTTACCGCCGAAGACTTATCCATTCGTAGAACAGAAACCAGCCTGTGGTTTTGCTCTACTTAAATGCCCTTGACTATGTTTAAGTCGTCATACAGCTGATGCAGCCCATGTTTTATGCATCGACAGTACTCGGCGTTAACGATGAAGGATCAAAATACTTTTCGGAGGATTTCTCTCTTGAAGACTCTCAGAACAGATACATCCGCTCATGTCATTAGCCATTATTCTGCGACGTTGGGCATGACAGATAGGACCAGTGTCTGGTGCATTTGTGTTCGTCGAAAGAGAGCTTTCCGCTTGTTCCGGTGGGTATTACGTATGTAACCATACTATCGATTACCAAGAATGAAACAGTACCCAGCGGTAAATGAAACGAATCAGTATCACAGTGTAAGTGAGCGATCTATTTATTTAGAATCTCACGCGTATGTAATGTAAAAAATATAGTTCACTCATTATATCTTCGAATGAAATAGCACCTACTTACATCTAAACTTACTTTGTAATCAAGCGTTTTATCAAGCTCGCTTAAAACTCCGCTTATAACGTAACTGCAACTGAAATGACACTTACTTACATCGTAGCTTACTTTGTAAGCGAAAGCGCATCGATTAAACGGCCTATGACTCACCTATGCCTAATTTAAGGAGGAATATAAGCGAGAGAATCAACACTACCCAGCGGTAAATGAAACGTAGTACCTATTAAGTAATCCATGACATCAGTATGACATTGTAAGCGAGGAACTAAGTACTTAGAATGTAATGCGTTTGTAATGTCAAAAATATCTTCCACTTATTATAACTCCGATTAAAATGGCACCTACTGACATGGGCACTTACTTTGTAATCAAGCGTGTTATGAGCCTCGCATAAAACTTCGCTTATAATGTAATTGTAACCGAAATGGGACTTACTGACATCTTCCCTTACTTTGTAAGCAAAAGCGCACCGATTAAACGGCCTATAAGCGAGAGAATCATCACTGATTGCTACTAAATATAGCTGACATCAGTGATTACGTAATGGGTATTTTTACAGCTGGGTGATTGCTGACATCAGCGATTATGTAATGGGTATTTTTACCGCTGGCCACTTACTCGTCAACATACTCGCAATGGGTTTGAGTGATGCATTTAACATGGAGATATACTATCGCCACCCTCTCGCTTACTATCCATTGATGAAAACAGTAATGGCAATTTGTAATAACTTCAGTCGATGCCAATTATACGATGCAATAAATAATGAGGTGCTGTGAACTAGTTCGTTACCACTACAGAATGGAAAGATTTTAAGGAACTTGGAAAGTGTCCTAGTGCATGTTGTAGGTCTGGCGGAGTACAGTATGAATCTGTATACAAATTTCCCTAAGACACCTAAAATCTTGAGTTACGGTTCAAAGAACAGTTTTTTCATCTTTTCTCAATTATGAGCTAATCTCTGTCAGTTCTGAACCAATTTTTGATTTGTTGACGGTTTTGGAAAGAAGAATCTTAGACTTTTCCAACAGTATATATTTATATATAGATAACTTCCTATAACTGTCTGGTCTCTCCTCAATATTTCAACCACCGTTTAACATACAGATCAGTTATGGGGAATGCAAATCCTTTTTTTTTTGTTGCAACGAACATATCATAGAGTAACGACAGTTAAAACAGAGAAAAATATGAAAATAATAACTTAAAAATCTTAATTTCCCTTTACACCCCATGAATGAGGTATGGGATAGCTTCTCGCGTTGTTGTGAATTAACACGCTTTCTATTTTAAGATTCACAACTAACGACACCTGCTTGTTTATCGACGAATGCGAACATCACTGTTTGAGAAGCTCTTACTAGACATGCCGATTGACTCGACACTTATACTGCGAAGTTGCTGTCAACAACATTCGAGGGGAGCCGGCAATGAAAGAAAATTTTTCTTTTTTTTTTTCTTTAAGATGACTGGAGCCAGGAGTTGAACCTGTGATCTCCCGCATGGTAGTCGCGTGTTCTAACCACTATGTCACGGCCGGTCCGTGTTTACTATTTTACTAACCCAGGGTAATCCGCATGCGAGTCAATCGACGCAACGCTCGCTTACTTTGTGTTAGTAAGATAAGTACATACGCTGTGTAAACGAAATCGTCAATGATGTTTACTAGGAAAAGTATCAATAGTTTCATTTATATTTTACAAGTGTATAAATGAGTAAGTACTGAAATAAATATAAGCAGAGAGAGGTATGCGATCAAAACTTGTCTCGCTGTTAATTTTATATATACAGTTGCCAAGATAGGCAACATCATCTACCACTTCAAAATTATAGTTCTCCCCCTTTGATTGGTGAAACAAATAACGGCTCCACGAAAAGCCCCCCAATGAAATAACGCCCAGGAAATAACCCCCAATGAAATAAACCCCAAAAAATAGGAAATAACACCCAAAAACAGTGAATGAAATAACATCCAAAAATAAATGAAATAAACCCCAAAACGAAAACGAAACAACCCCCAATATTTGGGAGTTATTTCATATGAAATTACACCCAATGATGAAAATGAAACAACCCCCAATGAAATAAACCCCATCAGCAACAAAAATGAAATTATGCCCAAAATTCACAAAAGAGTCAGTTTCACCAAGGATTTCATGAAGTCGATATGGACCAACAGCAATGTCGCAAAATTATTGAAATAAATCGTGTGGATCGTAGATCGTTGTAGCCCTGCTCTATTTTTCCAGTTCCGAAAACAATTTGCCTTTTACGTTTGGTCTTTACACAACCACCTCCAATGTTCACAAGCAAATCAAACTCTCTGCTTTAATTGAATTCTTTCTTTTGCAGAACTCTTACAAAGTTAAAAAAAATTCCATTCATAGATATCATTCTCAAAATGAAAAAATGCTCTGTGCATTTTATTGAAGTTATCTGTCAATATGAACACAAATGGAAATATCTGTAAACATTCAAAAGATATTGTAATATATTCACAGGCTAAAATTTTTCTTGTAAAAGGCCTATTTTTATATAATTATATAATTATAACCCCCCAAAAACCAACAGCTTTAAAAATGAAATAACCCCCGAATAAAAAAATGAAATAACACCCAAATTATACACGATATGAAACATGCCCCGAATTTTAAAAATTTGTTGGGTGTTACTTCATTGGAGATTATTTCATAATTTGAAAACCCCAAATGAGGAATGAAATAATTCCCAAAAATAAATGAAAAACAACCCAAAAAATTTGGGAGTTATTTCATATGAAATAACACCCAAAATTGTATGAAAAAAATTTGGGGAATATTTCATTTCTCGTTTGGGCGTTATTTCATTGGGGGGCTTTTCGTGGAGCCCAAATAACTTGGTTTTGTCTTCATTAAACACCACACTCACTAATGCCGATATCTTCTAAACACTTGAACAGTCATCGGCCAATGATTTTTATATTATCAACGTACACGAGCAGCATGCGACTCTTATTAGTAATGGTATCAAATAATCTACTAGCCTGTCTGAATCCTTGTTTTTTGCAATATGGGTAAAATATGGACTTCGTGTCGGTTTGTTGCATTGCGATAAGTCGTATTAGCTGCCAAACCCAGACATGGCATCTGATTGTTTCTTTCAGATTGAAGTTGTGACAAAGATGACATTTTGCAGTTCTTGGCTCTCCTCCAGGATTTGTTTTAGTATAGACCTCAGTTTCAATCTGGTTATATGAGCTTCAGTCTTTCACATAACACTGTTGGCAGAATCTTTCAACCGTTGGGTAAAAGGCTGATCCAGTTTGTACACACGCTTAGTTCGCCTTTCTTAAGTCCAGCTCATAGAGCGCTAAGATTTCGATCATCAGCACCTGCAACTAAATTGTTTTTAAGTCTTTATATTGTCGTACTGACCTCGGTGGTGCGGACAATCTAGTCAATCATCGATGATTGGCGTCAGTTGCACTACCTTTGGGCACTCTGTGTGTCCATGTCAAGAGGATCACGTTTACCTTCTACCTTTTGGTAGAATATTCGGGCTTAAGATGTTATACCTGTACTTTTCGACGACCACGGTCTCTCCTCCTTTCCTCCTCATTTATTCTCTTTCTGCTCTTCTCCCGATATCATTCCCTCATATCACACGTTACTATTGGTTTTAGTATTGCCATGTATGCAGTATCCGTTTCTTCAGACATTACATGACATTCCTCATCGAATCAGAACTTGTCTAAATATGGGTATTCATACGTTATATGCAGCCATATTGGAATAAGGGTGTTTGTTTGCAGTATTTAAAAGAGTGACAGAATAGGCATTGGCTATTTCGGGGATGTGCAGACATGTAGCTTTCTTTGCGGTTTGTTACGAGCGTTTTCGACACTTATTAATGTCATGCGCTCCTTGGCTGCAGCTTGATGGTGATACGAGGATATACATATGTGACGCTTTAGACATGCCTTGATTAGGTTTTATCCAGATTACTTTGCGGATATGTATGTTCGTAAATCTGGTAATTTTCACCAACTCAGTCCTTTATTAACTTGTTGTTGTGTAGATTGAATTTTTCGACTGCAGAACCAAGAGCATCTTTCCTTCCTATTTTAACATTCAAATCACACAGAACAATTGGAAAGTCATGGGAAGGACAGGGGTCGTCGTAAGTTCGACGGTGGGCAAGGAGATGCATTAAATCTTCTGCATATGCTACGCATTTCCTTTATACTCATCTAAAGTCTTAATGCTAAACACTTCTGTTATCACCATTAAGAAACTGATTGGCCACCCCTGTACTGCTGTTTTACTCCAGCACACAAGAGTAAACATACTTGTTGTATTCAAGGGAGAGACTCTTGCGCAGGGATACTTTTCAACTTCTCACTTGGGCGTTTACACGAAGTACCGCAATTTGGTTAACCTTATAATGGCAATAAATTATATTCGTTTTGCCTTCAACGAAATTTTCAACAAAAAACACAAAGACAGGGCATACAAACATCAAAATGTGGCCCAAACCAAAGTCTCAAAATCCATTTTGCGCCCATCAAGAGATGTGAATAATCACACACACACTTACGAGTATACTTTTTTCCGAAGCTATGCTGTTCTGCTCTGCCACTGGAGAAAAACATCAAACAAATGTCTGGGTTAATTTTTATTTAATGCTTAACTCACAATGAAATTTTAACGATTTATGTCCGAACGATTCTGGCTGTATTTGATTGTGTTGTTGTACCGTAGCCGTCGTCGGCGGCCGCCAGATACTATGACAAGCAGCAGCGACTGTGGCTTTAGTTACTTCCTTCAAGTGATCTTATTTCATTCCAATTTTTGTTTAGTTAACGCAATGGAAAAAAATACAACAAAACAACAACATACGAATGTGTATTACTGCAGTATCTGTCTGTTTGTTATTTGTCTTTAATTCATAATATTGTGAATTTCGAAGATATTTGCAGTTAGTAGTAGTGGCATGGAATGGAATGGTACGATGCATTTACTACAGTTTGTAGTACAGCAGATCTTCTGAGAAGGGGCGTTTAGCTGCCACATTGCCATTTGGAACGAATTGCCATTTTACGCATGATTCTTGGTCCAAGACACATTAAATACCTATTAACCAATGTCCAAAAGTGTTTATGTATAAGTGTGTGTGGTTGCATAGGTTTATGATGTAGTTTATATGATATGTAAAAATCATTTCGGTGTGTGTGTGTGATTTGCGTTCTTACTGGCATGTGAAAGATATATGTTGTTTTTAATACGTTCATATGTTTTGGTGAAATACAAAAATCTGTTGTAATGCCTGCCAAAAAAAAGGAAAATCATTATTCTTTGGTGTTGCTGGCGAAAAGAGAGCAATTTGTGTCAGAGAAGGGTTGTGATGCAGCAATAGGTGACTGACTACACTGAAAAATAATAGTGTTGCTGAGTTTCAAAAGCATTGACATCCAATGTAAAGTGAGGTTGTTTTAGTGAGAGACAGAGAGAGAGAGAGACTGACCGCACATAGTACGACTGAGTGAGAGAGAAAAACAATACGTGTGTATTGAGCAAGCACAATTGTGGCACTGTTGGACATCTATGGTCTAAAGTTATCGCAGTCACTTTAAGTGTTCGTGTCTTAAGTCTTTTGTTTTGCAGAGCATTTTAAATAGAAAAGAAATTGTGATTCTTAGTTACATTATTATAAAATCTTTTAATATAGGAAAAACTCTTTTTTAATGAGACTCACTTATCACATAGAGGACTAAATGTTTGCGGAGATACCAAATGTCAGATTCATGCACTTCCATTATTATGAAGTTTCCATAATTTCTTTAACATCTCAAAATTTAGTTGACTCTAAATACTTTTTGGATATAAAGTTTTAACCCAACTTCTATCTTCCTCACAATTTTTTCTCTCCGTGCATGTCTTACTGTCCCTCCCTCAGCTATACGCAGTCATGCCACAGGAAAACATATCTCTTGTCTGCGCTAAATATTCTTGGCAATCATGACCATCATCATTTCATTTCATAAAATATATTTAATGTATATAAATTTCTTCGATAATATATTGTGACATTTGTATGTTAAGAACCGACGGCGACAGCGACAGCGACGATCATGGTGATGATGATGGTAAAGGCAATGGTGATGTATAAAACCGCGAAACACAGCAACGTAACAGCACAAAACACAAATGAAATGTGAGAATATTTTGCGTATAAATTACAATTTTCTGACATAATTACGGTAAAGCAGTACGTAAATGCGATTTAAATGAGCCACACACACAGTCACACAGAGCTGGATATATTAAATATAACACACTCACGCATGATCAACGAAATACAACACAATAAGAATAAGAACAGCAAGCAAAAGAAAAGAAAATCATGACCAAGAATTGGACATGCAGATATTGCAGACAGTATAACAACCACAACAACAACAAAAACGATGGCAACAAGACATAAAGTATTTTTATGATAAAAATCATGAAATGCCAAAAGGAATTTCAGATTTGTTGTTACGTCGTTACGTTGGGCAGTTCCAAAGCGCAGAACTCAAGAACCTCCGACAATAACATCAAGACCGCCAACATTAGCAGCAACACCAACACCACCACCAACAAAAACAACTACAACATAAGTTCAAATTGATTTGGATAAATACCGATATAAAATATGGATACCAAACAGAAATTAACACTCAAATGATTTATAACACAATAAAAATGAAAAAAAAAAACAGCAACAACAAATATATTCACAAAAATCTACACCACCACCAACCTTATAGTTGTGCCAAAAGGAAAAGCCAAGTACCATTGGTCTGCATTTTGCGGAATTTACATTAACATTTCCATATACATATGTTAATATGCTTGCATACATGCATACATGCATACACACATCTGTCGGACTAACTATAAATATCGTGCTCGTTGTTGTCTGCTAATGTTGGAAAAATATTACACAATTGTCATAACCATACATCAAATTTTATAATTGAATTTTGTTGGCAAACATGTTGGCTCATATATCATCAAATTAAAACTGGTAACGAATTTTGGTGCAATTTTCATTGCCTTCTTTCTGCTTCTTCTTGGGCTATCGTTTGAGTAGAAAAAATTTAATATCAAAAATATTAACAATTGCAGACAATTGCTAAATGTTTAGCGTATTATTGTTTTTTTATTTTTTGTTCAATTCAATTTTCCAATTTCGTTTGTTATTATCGGCATGTTTTTCTCTGGACGGTATCTTTGTGTTTTTCTGCTTTGTTGTAGTTTTGAAAAATTATAAAATTATCTTTTATTGGCATAAAATTTATTCATACTTTAATATAGCGAAACATACATACATATCAAAGCACTCATAGCTATATCTGTAGAATAGATAATACCAAAAAAATATATGTTAACATATGCGAAATCAACTGAAAAATTTATAGGATATGTTTCCCCCGCCTTCATCACATCGAGCATTGACTAAGGGTTGCCAGGCTGTCAATAATTGTAAGTAGTTGTCGCAATTAGTTAAATATATTGGAAGTGATTGGGTGATATAGTTATTTACTTTAAATTTTGTTCTAAATATATTAGAGAGACTCATTTTGTATGGGGCCAAAAAAAAAATATCTTCGGTCCACCTCCAAATGGATGTGACTTGTCTAAATAAGAGTTTCGTTTCTCGCGAATTAAATAGCTTCTATTTAGAAAAATGTCGCTACTAAAATCAGTTTTTTTTGCAGAATATTCCCGAAAAAAGAACTTGTCAGGATATTTGTGGGCAAGTTTTTCATACCGTTGGATGCGCCTTTCAAAACTCTTTCCTATGATACTAATATTGCATATATTGTCTATAGTAAAATATCAAAAATCATTGAAAAACTCAAAAAAAGACAATTTTTATAAACGGTCCAGCTCACTAGATCTTAATCCTAGGCACGAAATTTTCAGGGATTCATCATAAAAAAAAGCCAAGGTTCATTTTGGGGGGTGGACCGAAGATGCTTTTTTTGGTGAGTCGGATGACTGACTGATCACTCCCCAGCCCAAACGACAAAAGCTGGAACCTTGAAATCTGTAATGAAAGTTCCTTTTAAGTCGTAGGAGCGCATTAAGACAGGATTTTTGGAATTTCGGACTGCAATGGCGTAAAAAGGACGTGGCATCGCCCCATTTAGCTCGAAATGCATATGTCGAGTTTTGGTACATATGTTGGCCATACAAGAAAAATGTTTTTTTTTGGAGGTGCCAGGCCCTTTTTAACAAATCGTTATATCGGCTAAAATAATGCATCAACTGCAATGAAACTGTCCTTTGGGCTTCTATCATAAGCTATATGAAAACATAATTTGGTAAAAGAGCGTAGCACTGCCCACACACACATAAACTTTTTTTCGACCCTATCTAGTGTACGTACCATTATTTGAACGGCCATGCTTGGAAGGAAAATTTTTATTTGAAAAAATTGATTTTATGTATAAACCAATATTGGATTGTATATGCTGTGGGCGTGGCCAACTTTGATGAAGCTTAACATGCATGTGTTCTTTATTTTAGAAGGTGTACATTAGAGTTGGTCCATTTTTTCTCGATCAAGCGGTTATCAATATCGTAATCTACGATGGTATCAAAGCAAATGTACCCAAGAAACCATGGCTAAAAAATCAAAATCGAGCCCCCGGTCGTAACGAAAAACTTTTCGTATTGGAGAAAAAAACCACAACAAGCCCAGCAACAGCCCAGGAATCGCTCCTAGAGGGTTCAATTGTATTTTCGCTTCTAAAATTTTTCCCAAAAATACATACATCCAAACTTCAACCCCATACCGAATTTTTTTTTAGTATACTCCCACCGCTCTAACTACTCCCGATTTGCCCCTAGAGGGGTAAAATTTGTGACTGACACCCATTATTTTTGCAACCCCAACAGATTCCCAGATCATATCTACCCTCTATCTTCAACCCTTAAGGTGGTCCCTATAATTTTTTTTTTATTTTAATAATTTTTTTTATAAAATCAGCGCCTGCTGCTTCAATGGTGCCCCCTAAAGAGGGATAAAATGTGTTACTGATCCGCATTAGTATTTTCACCTAACATTTTTACCGAACATACCTTTTCCATATCTTCACACCCTTAGGGGGCCTATACAATATGCCAAAAAATTATCCACAAAATAATATTTCCGTCAAAATTTTTCGTTTATATTGAGAACTAGCTGACCGGGCAGACTTCGTCCTGCCTAAAGAAGTATTGACTGAAATTTAACTTTTTTTGGTTGAAATAAATCTTCGGGTTGTGTTAGTTTCTTTAGATATTCGCATCGAAATTTAACAAAAATTTTGAGGTATATTAAAACATAATATAGTTTTAATGACAGAAATTTATTGTAATGCTTTTGATAATAGAGTATGTATGGAAGAACCAAAGAAGTGTACGTATTTTAATCAGTGGGTCATTCTACACGTGAACATGCAACATAAAGGTGTTCATGCGAAAAATTTGGATTTTTCAAACTTGAATAGACTGTCCCTCAGATTTATTGAATGTCATTGCAAATTTTAAACGGCAAATCCGTGGGGATCATTGTTATACATAGTAGGAACACTTCGGTTCCCTTATATTTTCTGGGTAAATTAATTTAAGAAGGATAACTCAATCATGTATTGCTTTTTAAATCCTATAATACGCGATCAAGGGGTTTGAACGATTTTTTGTGTGTCATAGTACACTCATCCCTCATTATGATTTGACATATTTGCAACATTTTTTAACTTGATAACTCATGTGCGGTTCTCGGAAAATTTAAATTTTTTGCTCTATTCTGCAACATCCAAAATAGCTGCGCAATACAGGAGGATGCAGTAGCCAACGCGATCAAACATTTTGCAAAAACAATAATAGCAAAACCCATTGGTGCAATAAGGAAATAAAATCCTCCACACTCATTCGTAACTGCTAATATTACACTGTTGTATGACGTTCGTCGATCTAAATGTAATAGAATGCAGATTTGAGAAATGTTAAAATTCGTGAGTATTCGATTTTTTCTGCCGCAGTTCTCAGTCACATACACCACTGGTCTCAGAAAATTGCATACCAAATATCAAGACGAATAGTGCTGCAGTCCTTCAGCTACTGCTTTTGGGAAACAGAATTTGGCAGGTCTACCCCTTATGCTTGATCACGAATATTGGTGTTTATTCCACATCCTATTTCAAATCCCCCCTTTTCCTTTAGAATACGTATATTAACCTTAATTGAATCCACAACGAATTCCATTACCATTCGCAAAATTACTACGGGCGGAGCCACGCCTAATGATCTAGGCCATCAGGCTATTCCTACTAATCTAGTACTTCAGATACCGCACTTTAACAAATTAGCTCATGGGGGCGGGATCACGCCTTATAATCTAATCCCGCCAGTTTTTGACCTGATAATATTGCATCCACACCTGATTTAAAGTCACTTATTTTAGTAGTACGCCAGATATTGCATTTTTTCTAATGGGGTGGAATGGATTGGCCTCACCTCAGAGACATCAGTTAAATGCTGTAGCATCCACTGAGTTTCAAACAAACTCAATTTAAGTCTTATATACATACATAAATATACCATTTGTCTGTGCCATTTGAAAATTCAAATATTGACAAATTTAACATTGACATACTATTTAAATTTTCACAATTTAAAACTTTTGAACATTTTTTGTATGGGAAAATCGAAAATCGACTCAATAAATGGACCACATGATTCAAATGCAATGTTTAAGTAACCTATAACGATCCTCGAAAGGTTGTCTTTCTATTGATGCCGGTTTGTTGCACATCGGTTGGGTGGTTTTGAAGTCTATAGTGGACATACGTAGAAACAAATGTTTACTTTTATATATATAGATTAATTTCGGTTTTTTTTTTGATAGAACGCGAAGAATTTTTTAATAATTTAGAACATTTTTGTAAGGTAGCCCCCTTAAGGTGTGGAGATAGGTTGTAGGTATGTTCGGGAGAAATGTTAGGAGGGAAATACTAGTGGGAAATATATGGTAGCAGCAGGAGCTGATATTATAAAAAATAAATTAAACAAATTAAAATAATTGTGTGGGGATTCCATTAAGGGTTGTAGATAGAGGGTAGATATGTTTTGAGAAACTGTTGGAGTTGCAAAAATATAACTTTACATCATTAAGATTAACACTACCCGCCATACAAATTTCAAATAGGTTAGATGTTGGAACCTTAAGATTATGCTCACGGGTTCCAGTGCGAGGGACTTTCACCAACTTTACTAACATTACTTTCTCAGGCATGCCACACATCCACACTCACAGGTGAGCATGTAAATTGGCAAAATGTTCAGGTATTGGAGTGACATTAGGTGCAGTTCGGAATACTTTTTTTTTTATTATATACTAGCTGAACTAGAAGGTTTGATCCAGTGTCCAAATTTATCGACAAAAACTGTTGCGTCTAACATTTAGTAACGATTAAATTTAATAATATAGAACCACAAATATTCGGCTGTCGACAAATTTGAAGGCTGTCGTTATTGTAGTACTGCATATACAGCGTGGAGCTCGGTAATTTGCCTTTTTTGCACAGCAGGCTGTGGTGGCACTGTTGGTCGAAGAGAGTGCGTGATTCATAGTAGCTGACGGGAGATTTGTATTCGCTGCCTTTCATTTGCCAGCATTCATTAGACACGTGTCATTTTGTGTTAAGTGCAAATGCGTACTCGATTATTGCAGTGCAGCGTGCTTTTCGTTTACGATTCGCTGGAGTGAAACATACCCCAGAGAACCTCACTAGAGACCTCTGCATTCGGACAGCGTCATTGTGTGGTGTGCCATATCACGAGTAGGCATCTTTCGTTCATACTTTTTCAGGATAAACGTCTTGCCTTAACTGTGAACTCTGAACGGTACTTGACTATGATACAGGATTTTTTTCAGGAATGTTTCCTGGACGGCTTATCTCTTTGAGGGGTGATGTGAACTGGCCCGCCCATGCGTTTTTTCCGTTAGTGTTACCTGAAGTCGAAGGTGTATATCAATCGCCCCAACACCTTGGAAGACCTAATTAACTATGAGGCTGAAATTGGCAGAATACCAATCGACATGCATGTGTGGATAGCGAAGGTCGAAATTTGCCAGATACACTATTTAAAACCATGTAATTTAAAAATTCTCATACTGTTTAATATAATTAAAATATATATTTTCTAAGGTTCATACTTTTTTATTACTTTCATTCCCAAATTAGCAAATTACCGCGCTCACCCTGTATATGATGAATACAAATTTTTCTTTGTACTAGTATTTCCAGACTCTCGCTGCATTGTGCTGGAGTTATACGACGGCAAATATTTACTTTATTCAAGGGGCACCATGCTCAATACATTACATTTCTTACCTTCGCTGTCCTTCATTTTCAAGATTTTCAAAAGTATAACACATAGAAGGAGTCACTTTAGACCCTATATTTCTTAGACCAAATTCTGTATTTAAAAAAACTATCACAGGAGAAAAAAACTAGAGCTCTAGCACGCCCCTTCTGACACCTCCCATACAAATTTACTACTCCGCCCCACTTTATATATATAATATCAATTTATCCAACACGATCGTGCCCATATTCCGTACATATTTAGTAAAGTTTTGGAAGAAACACTGACAGTCTAGCCACGCCTCTTATAGTACCTTCCATACAAATGTACCACTCCGCCCACTTTAGAAGTCGAGGAATAATATCAATACAACCAACGCGATCGTGCTCAAATTCAGTATTTAGTAAAGCACTTGTAAGATAAAGTTTTGAGAAAAATCTGGAAGTCTTGCCACGCCCCATCTGGTAACTTCATACCTTTCTGGTACCGCCCCACTTTAGAAATCGGTTAATAATATTAATACACCCAACACGATCGTGCCCAAATTCTTAATTATATTAAGCTATAACAAGATTTAGTTTTGGAGAAAAAATTTAAATTGAAGCCACGCCCCATCTGGTATCTACCATATAAATGTTCCACTCCGCCCACTAGAGATATCAATATACTAGAAACTTCTATGTTTTACTGAGGGTGAGGGACTATGAAGTTCGGGTTTCCAGGACTGAAACTTTCTTACTGGTTTTGAACGGAATTTCATTATTTTTTTCGAGCAATACATCATTTTATTTTTTATCTTTTGGTATAAAATGAAACATTTTACTTATATTCGAATATTTGTGTTTTTTTTCAATTTAATGTACTTATACGAATTAAAAAATTTTTTAAGATTTTATTCTATTCACTAAAGCAATGCTGACATGCGCATTACTGTTTATTTTCTATTTGAACATTAACAGAATTTTTTCATTAAGAATTATATTTCATTTCCTTGTGGATTGAAACAAATAGAAATTCTGAAAGTATACTTTGAAATCTTATAACCTGGTTGGCAACCCTTCATACGCTCAATATGGCATGATTTTCCAGCAAGACAAAAATAAAAAAAACCAGGCTCAGACAGTTGAAACAAAACTAAAGACCTCTATTTAAGTTAGTGATTTGTTGTGTTAAATTGTAATGCCATTTGTTCAGAAATAAAAAAAATGCATAATCTCTTTGTGGCCAACAGCCACTACGGCAGCAGTCAACAGCAGCCAGCAGCAATGATCAACAGTCACAACTCCAGACAGAGTTCAGTTGCAAACTGAAACCCCACGATCAAATGGTATCCGCAGTTAAGTCAAATGCAACCAACAACGGTAGTTGTAGTGTTCCTAATATTTCTACTGCTGCTGCTGCTGCTGACATGTTGGACACATTGCAGCTCATGCTGTAGCTGTTGTTGCCGTGCACCAACTATACTTTATATCGGTCTGTCCTCCTATCTGCTTAACACGGCTGTAGCTGAAAATGCCAATTTCATAATTTTATTTCTTATTACATTTGTTGTTGGTGTGCGCATATACAAGCGATGAATATTTATTTATGGCCGATTTTAAGTTTAATGTAGTTTCCCTCTCCACCCAAATATAAAGCTAAATATTGGTTTATGTTGTGTTGTTATCATATGATCCAAATATGATTTGGTTTCCCTGTTTTACTGTAATTGGTGTTCGAGTAATATTATTTGTTAAATATGTTTTGCAAAATTAAGGAAATTTTTCTAAGTCACCAACAAAAATCTCAGCTGTTATCACGTGTTTGCGCGAGTGTTAACATTATTTGCATTTATGTGTAATAAATTTTGGCAGGCGTGCAATATCTATGTATGTATGTATGTTAAATGGGGTAATACAACAACTGTTGGGGACTTTAATATTGGCCGCCAAACTGTGATTCATAATTTTGGCAAATTTGTCTGTTTGTGGCCTTATCTTGGCTAGACAAGGCTGGACTTTGTGGCTCGCTTATTTTTTGCTCTTACACTTTTTCCAATACGAAAGCTTGTTTTTCCTATATTTTATTACATATGTGGCAATAAGACCACCATATTTGATAAGATATTGCTCGAATTTGTAATTTTATTTATTTGCTAATTTTTTGTGTCTGTGGCGTTTTTGTTGTTTGGGGGCTAGAATTATAAACAAATTTGTGGCAAAACTAAATTTAGTCAATTGTAATTTGTTTGTAATTAGGTAATTTGTATGGAAAGATATGGCGATGGAGATTTGTGGTGAAGGATGTGAATATAATAGATATAGGTGAATATGACTGGTATCTTGTTATGAAAATGAAGTTGAATAAGTGTTGTGTATTATGTAATTAAAAGTATGTAAATGTAGAAAATTTGTTTATGATTGAAAACTACAGGCTATTATTAGACAAAATAAATCAAAACGGTTTTATTTGTGGCAATTGAATATGATCCTTGGAGTTGAATGCTTTCTTGGAGGTAAATACTGACGTCAGATAAAAGTTGTTGAAGTTGTACCGTTTAAACGGACACTTGTCATTAGATGTGATTGTGGGCTACAATGTTTGATATCCAGTGATGTGGTTAGTTATCAAAATTTATTTGTTTAAAAGTTCTGTGATATAAAAGTAACTCTTGGCGTGGAATTAATCCTACATCATGTTTTTATTTCTGTTTGCTAGCAATATCTAGCACAGTACAACATTTTTCAGCTCATTGATTTGGGACTCAATTCTGGGAACTGCACATGAAAGTAGCCCCAAAAAGAAGAAGTTCTGCATCATTTTTTATGTCAAGTTATATGCTATAGTAATTTAATATCGATTTAAAGTAAGTAAGTATCGTATAGGGGAATTTGTCACGTATTAGGCTCTTTTGTTTGACATAACTCGAGAACCACTAGTCCGATTTAACTGAAACAAATTAAGAATTACAATTCCTTTAGTCTGTTCATATAACGTTTCCCTACATAAGCAACAGTTTCACTTTTCCATTCACCAAATGATTCTGAACTGAGTTTATTTTTTAGAAGTTGTATTCCATGGCGTATGATTTACGTGGAATATTACTTATGATAATCATACGCCACCATATAATAATATAACAAAAGAGCCTTAAACGTGGCAAATTCCTCTATACGATACTTACTAACTTCAAATCGATATGTAATTATTATGGCATGTAGCTAGACAAAACAAATGATGCAGAACTTCTTTTTTTTGGGGCTACTGTCACTTGCGGTTCTCAGAATTAAGTCCCAAAATCATGTGTTGTACTGTGTAATTAACATTAATTTTGTGCCCAATCACTAAGAATATTTCGCAACGTTTACAAGTTTTTAACTGATCGCAGTCATTTCCTTTCATTTAGCACAATGACAACTTTCAAACGACCACCACCGCAACAGTTACGAGTGGTAATTGAAAAACTTTTGCAAAGCAAAATAAAACAGAACTTGCTGTATATGTTGCTTTGTCATTAACATATGACGACCATTCAAATGTAAACACATAAAACAATACCATTAGTTAAGGCTCATACAGAGCCATTTATCAAGAGCTTATTAAAATTAGTTCGCAAACAAACCTACTAAATATTTTAATTAGCAATTGTTAAACAAATAAAGGCGCCTAACATGCAAACGACAACAAAAAACAAAGTGCATTCGCAAAACGAAAAAACAAAAACACCAACCGCCAACCCATTATGTGGACGCGTTTTCTTTGTTCTAAACTCATATGGCAGCAAATTGTTACACCATTTCGACACTGGGAGCCCCATGTGTTTAGTATATTTGTATATATAAATCATTTTGTTAATACTATATAGAGAGCTCGCGCAGCATACAATTGCAAAATAATTATAACTTTTTTCTTATATTTTTTTCTAATGCACATGTAATAATGACAAAGACTCTAATCATATAGAAATTCCGTAAAATTAATTGCTGCAAATTTATTATGGGAGTAGAAACAGCGCATTAATAAATTAAGCTAAAACAGCATAACACCAACAGACCAACATTTTGTTTGTGGCTAAGAGCTAAGCAGTACTACATTGATATGTTCACAACCACCACTTCAAGCCACTAAAGGAAAATCATTGAATTTTATAAATAAAATATTATTTGAAAATAAAAAACAAATCAAGAAATACGAAACTAAAAAAGAAAACCCACGCATCGGTATAGCATGCAAATGAGAATGCAAAAATAAATTAGAAAAAATGCACACACACACACTGCAATTGTCATATTGTCATACAAGTTGCAGTCTTTTGTTATTTTTCTTTACATTGGCAATCAGTAGCGTATGAAAAAGGAATTGAAGTGATTGCTAAGAACAGTGGCTGGTGCTAATTTTAAGTTCGATTAAGATAAGATTAGATCAAAGTGAAAACAAATGTAATATGTTTTATTAGACATATGTTATGAAGAAAGGACCTAATGAAGACATTTTGTGACTCTGCAAGCATAATATCCTTTGCTTTAAGTAAAAACTAAATTGACTAGGACACCCTCGTAATATTTAATTGATAAACGAATTAAAGCCTCAAGATCATTCTAGAGAGGTTCAATAGCTTGACCAAATTTTTTTCTCAGACGAGGACAGGCCCTACATTCATTTAACATATGATTAACTGTTTCGACAGCCTCGTTGTCAAGAGACATTGGTCCATACTTTTATGAACATAAATCAGTACATTATAAATACCATCCCCAATACAAGATATGTTTTAAGTCGTGAGTTATTGCAATTTCATTTGGGAAAACGGACTTACATATACCTTCACCCTCAATAAAACATGAAATTTTCTAATATATTGATATTATTATTCGATTTTTAAAGTGAGCGAATGGCACATTTGTATGGGAGGTACCAGAAGGGGCGTGGCGAGGTTTCCAAGTTTTATTCTCCAAAACATTATCCTGATTTAGCTTTACTAAATGTAGAATTTTGGCACGATGGGTGTATTGATATTATTACTACATCTCTTAAGTGGGCAGAATGATACATTTGTTTGGGATGTACCGGAAGGGGCGTAGCCATGTAGCCAATTTGCAATAGCATAAGTCGTTTTGAAGAAATATGAACCCACGCAAAGTTTCAAAACAAAGGGTTGCGTCTTTCGAGAGTTATCGTGCGTACCAGCCGGACATACAGACGGACATGGCTCAAACGACTTCAAAAATCATGAATTTGTTTCAAAGAAACCTAAGGTCAAAAATGACGCCTTCTATGTGCTACACTCGAAGGGTGAGGGAATAAATACTTACATATTATTATTTTCCTGCTTGTGGAGCGTAAAAGGTTGTAAATAGGACTTTCGGTCATAATACCAGCGGTCTAGAGACATTTATCAAAACCGTCAAAATTTTCCTAATTTGTATAGGAGTTATCAATATGGGCAGTACAACATGATCGATCTTTTTCGTAAAGCAACGTTCAAAAATGCCTACCTTACCCAGGGGCCGGTTTATAATGAAAAATAGGTCATTTTGTATGGGATGTCCCAGAAAGGGTCAATCGGTATGGTACATATTCATTTCTAAGTCAAATTTTCATAAACGTACATCTCATGTAAAATTTTACTGAATTCAGTATACATACAATAAAGATATGTATGTAAAAGGGTCTTACGGAAAATTTGATTGAATTCGGTGTATGTACTAAAATACATATGTATGTAAAACTACGAGGGTCGATTCGGTCATTTGAATGGGAGATATCAGAAGGGGTGTAACAAAGGTTTTGGTTTTCTTAGGGTTTGTCTACTATTATAATGTTATTAAACTGACCAAATTCAAAAACCCTCCAGCTTTCCGTTTGGAAGTTATGGAAGAATCCCATTATCCCCAATCCCATAATTTTGAAAAATATTAATACTGGTGAATTTTCATATTGTTCAGTTAAAGTCTACTGGAGTTATCGTGCCCATCAGCCAGACAGACAGACGGACATGGCTCAATCATCTTAAAACTCATTTGAATTGAATATGGTCTTAAGGTACTTGGGGTCTAACACGTCTCCTTTAATGTATTCCACTTGTTTTGTATCAAATGATATATACCCTCTACCCTAAGGGTGATGGTATAAAAAGAACTGTGTGTTATGTTAAAAACATAGTGTTAAATGTTTTTGCACCAGTTTTACAGAATTTCAATGGTTTTAATCAATGAGCGTCGTTTCAGATGAATCAGCACGTTCCATCTCCAATGTCTTGTTCGGAGCAGTTTTCTAAATTTTGCTAAAGTCATCTCCCTTTTGAATGTTATAGACTTCAAAATACCAAAAGATTATACTGGTTGTTCGTTAAGACAAAAAAACTAAGTTTTGTCCTCGTCCTCGTTTAACAGACCGTGGCCTGGGGCCGATCGTGGCACTTTTGTAAACCGTTGCATATTCTGCATATATCCTTGCATATTATGACCTCGTACCAACTCAAATTCAGAACTGTTGTCGCAATCACATCAAATACCACTGACAACAGAAATTCACAAGCGTAAGAGGCTGTGGATTAGACATACTCTACATAAATGGTGACAGCGTGGCTACGCATGCTCTTAAATGGAATCCCTTTCATCAGGCAGGTCAAAGACCTGGAAGACATGGCGACGCTTTACCGAAAGCGAAATGAAACAACTAAGATCGATTCCATAAAATAGTATTTGAGAGCGGATGGCTGTAACTGACGCCCTATCCTCCAATGGGAGTTAGAGGAACACATATACATTTCGCCCAACAACCCACCCACCCCCACACACTATGTTGTCAACAGAAATCTTATAGTAACAATTTCTTAAACAACTGACGTTCGGATTCGTGTATAAAATTTAGGTCCAGTGGCAAGAGTCTGAAAACCGATGTGTGTTAATTCGCAATAACTGCTTCTCAATACTACGAAAGGCCACAATAACATCCCACAGTCCTCACCCAATTATCTTAATTTATTGAGATAGGCATAGGTTACCTTGGGGTATGCGGGCTAACGATATTCAGCATCCTTCGCCTACGATTACAAACATTTTTGACACTGTTTGAATATTGTGCGTACTTTGGCTGCAACTAGGTAGTGATCCGAGTCTATATTTGAACCACGCATCACACGCAATGTGACGATTGGTCTTTTATCTTAAGATCAGGCAATGTTATGGTTAATCACTAACATGGTGCTTGATGGTGACGCGAAGCTTAACAGCTTGTTTTATTGCTATGTAGACTGAAAAGTAGGACTGCTGAACTTAACACATATTTCCTTCTTATTTTAGCATTAAAATCCGCTATCACTATATTAATATAGTGTTTTCCGAAGTGTCGTATATACAAATCGGAGTGATGTAAATTTATTTCGCTGATGCGCATGGTGGCTATGTGATGAAAACTTATATAATGAAACCCAGAGGCCCTAATATCCTACCAAAAATCCGTACCAAATACGTCTCTTTCTGCAAGGCAACTGTTACAAAAATGTTACAGTAAAGCAGTTTTGTTGAGCTTCAGTAACTTCTGTTACCTTCTCCCCAATACGCCTAGGTAGTAGCGTTCCATTTAGGTTACTTATCATTGTATTCTCTTACAATGTGAGGTATGGCCGGGGATTGCTTGATCCTTCTGTGGTTATTCAGGTTAAATAAGTATCCTTAATATGTCATTTAATTCTAAAGAAAATATTTATCTATTTACAAAAACTATACGGAAGCCTGTATAGTATGCAACTATAGGGTATACAACTATGGGGAACTGCTAACAACTCCAATATCGAAGTACTTCAAAGATATCAGTCCAAGACTGGTTTGTATCTAACAAACCAAATCATGATGACTTGAATATATCATAGGTCAAAGACGTAATGAACAGATTTAGAGCTGAATACTTAGATAGATTGAGTAATCACGTAAACCCGCTGGCTATATCAGTTAGATATGTAAGTTTCCATTTTACACTTAGTATGCTTTGGAATTAAGGTATCGATTTCATCAGAAATTAAACTCCATTTTACGTAGGTCGCTTAATATAGGAGTTAATGACACTCATAGTTATACTTATAAATATCATTGACTTCCCACCGACTTCAAGGTCAGATCGCAATCTATTTCAAAATGAGATCACGACAGTATCTTGCTGATTTCCCAGCTATTGTATGGTGATAATAAATTAAGCATCTTTTTGCGATCAGACACTTAGTTTAGGAGATAACTCCACTTAAAGTTGGTTTTATTAATAACGACAGCCTTCCAGTAGTAATTTTTTCCCAACGATTGCTATGTGATCACAAATCACAAATTTTTTTGGCGTTTGGATACTTAGTTTAGGATATAACGACAATTGAAAGTGTTTTTATATGAGTACTTTCTCTTTTTCCAAATTAAGAGGTAACAGTCATCTAGCAGCATTTTCTAAACTATTTTTCTTATTGCATAAGAAAATTTCAATGAAAGCATCCTTTGAAATTTGCCCAAAGAATATTATATAAGAATAAAAAACCTTCTATGCTGATTCGCCTCGAACAAACCCGGCAATGTCCTCTGAAAATGCTTCTTTTTGAAAACCGGTTAACCGACATCAAAAAGCCGGTTAAAACGAGTATTCGGGATTGGCATTATTGAAGAAATCGTCATACGGTTAGACGGTTTACGTTTTCGGTTTTGAACATTCTAGTACTTCTACATCCCCTGTCAAGGATTAGAATAAGCTCTTTTAGCTCTACACTATTGACCGGTTTGCAGTATTTACGTTGGGAAAAAAATCAAACGGGAAGTTAATATCTTCATCCATATTCTGTTCATTGATGTGTCGCATTTTAAACTCATTGGTCATGTGTAGAAACAAAATCGCTGCAACAAGACGACCACAAATACGTACTATATGTTGGGCTTTATGAGCCGATGGAATCGTTGTATCTAGTCAACGGGCCATGATTGCCGATTATTGTGGGCATCAGTTTATTGCAATCTTGAAAGGGAAGTCGATTCAGTCAGTCCGAAATCTTATTTATACGCTAATGGCATTACTTTACTTTTAAAATTCAAAATTAGGCAATCTCACTAAGTTATTTCTACTATTCTATATTTTTATATGCTCACTTATATTTCTATGATAAACTTACTTAACTTAATTTTCCTTTGCACCCCATGAATTAGGTATGGGATAGCTTCTAGCGTTGTTGTGAATTAACACGCTTTTTATTTTTAGATTCACAACTAACGGCACCTACTTATTTATCGACGAATGCGAACGTCACTGTTTTGAGAAGCTCTTACTAGACACGACGATTGAATCGACGCTTAATACTGCGAAGTTGCTGTCAAACAACATTCGAGGGGAGCCGACAATGAAAAAAAATTTTATTTATTTTTTTCTTTTAAGATGACTGGAGCCAGGTTTGAACCTGCGATCTCCCGCATGGTAGTCGCGTGTTCTAACCACTATGCCACGGCCGGTCCCTATATATTTCTATGATACGTATATTATTAACCCACTCCCTCCTCATCTACAACTCTGTTTAAGTTGGCCTTAACTTTTCATTCTAAATTATTTCCTCACATCTCACCACACAAATGGTCAATGGCGTTTGGCTTCAGTATCACTCCCTTGCGTTTCAGTTTTGTTTAATTAAATTTCCAACTGCAAAAGCGAATTCCTATTTAATCTAAGCAAAAATGCAATTATCAATTATAATTAATTTCATATATGTTAACGATTAGATTGCATACGAATATTATAATTTCAATCATTACACAGTTTGTTAGCCAGCGTTTGTTCATTTTTTTGCTACAATCTACTCCAATGACAAACGCTATGAATATCTACTTATGAAAAAAATGCAATGCAATGACTTAACTAATGGATTTTTTATATTTATTTTATTTATTTACAGGTAAATTCACATGGATTCATTGCACAGTTACTACATATAAGTATCTCGACCAATTTAAAATGAAGTAAGTCTTTTTAGTTAGCAATAAAATCGTACATATAACATCATGCATGTGGTGGCATTCAATTAGTTGCAGAGCTTTTTGTTTTAAACAGTCAGTTAGCAATTGAATTAATTCCCTATAAAGTTGTGTATATTATAGAGCTGTTAAGTATTCTTTATGAGTGCATATTATAGCGGATAGTTGAATGGAAGTGAACACTACTAAATGTATTAATTATATTAATTAAAATGACATAAATCTTTGGGGGCACAAACAAGGAACATAATATGAGTAGGGGGTGTTAAATGTAGACGACAGCAAAATGATATATACGTAATTTACAATGTGGGAGGATGTTTCTATACTTGACAACGGGTGTGGGTTAATGACAGTGACTATTTAACATATCCTTTTGTCAATCATAGTTGCCTATTTAGGCTTTTAAGTGTTATATTTTTTTAAAAATTAATTATAATCACGTCTTTAACTGTACGCAGTCTATGCAAATTATTTCACATATTTGTATTAATCCAACCACATTAATTATGCAATTTTTATATTTATATTGTAGACCTTAGATTGTAGATCAAATTGCAGTTAACATGTTCATTGTTAGCTGCCACCTACAAGACTCACGTTATTTTTCATACAATGAAACAAATAACACGAGTTTAACATAATTCAAATCCAAATAGCTGCAAAAAATAACAAATACTTAATATGTGAGACTTAGCATTATTGCAACACATTTCAAAACCAAAAAGCTCAACGACATCACATTTAAATGACGGGACCTTAGGAAAAAATTAACCAGACAGACAAGAGTGCTCAGGCATTTGTGTTTTGTGCTCCGTTGTAGTTTATAATTGAGACCTTATCATTATAATTAAAAGCAAACAATAAAGTTAAAAAATTGTTTGTTTGTTCACAGTCACAATATACAATTCATTTCGAGTGATGTTGCCAGTATCATAAAGCTTCCAATACAATAATGCTGCTGTTGCTGATGTTGGATTGCAGTGTTTTTTTTTCTATAATGCACTTAATCATTAGGAGAAACCCATAATGTGGCATAAAGGGGGATAGGTGTGAGAAGTTAGAGAAATGGAATATATTATTGTTATATATATTTATATACAAGGATTCAAAATTATAAAAACTATAATCAGTTAAGAGATATGACAAGGATATGACAAATAATTTTCCCGATATCAGATGGTTAACAGCATCGTTATCCCTCTCAAATACTTCAAGAATCGATTTGTCGGCTTGTGTCATTAACCAGTATTCTGCGAAATACATCAACTTAAGTAGAACCAATATCTGGTATAGTTGGTTTTTTGTCGGGCAAGAGAAAGCTTTGTCGTTTAAACGTTTGCTGAGACCGTAATAGTTTCTATTGGATAGTTTCTATTAATTGACGGCGGAGCGGAAGTAGATAAAATCTTTTACTTCGCCGCCTATATGTTGATGTTCAAGCATGATAGCAAATAAGTTGACTCTTTATTCATAATAATTTCGTTTTGTTCTCGTTTACAGTTAGAAACACTAATTCTTTCAGAATACATGCGATGACGGCAGTCACATAACGCAGTTTTTGAGCAATGATGTTTTTATCACCAGCGTATTGATTCTGTTATATGCCGTACCGGTCGTGTTTTTTGAGTCATTTCTCTAGTTGCTTGGTCCTCTTTTTGTTCATTTGCGGTCAGAAAATCTTAGCTTATTTACAAGTGCGTCTCCATTTATCATTGTATATATCTAGAGCTTTCCCAACTCGCGTTGCTTCACCTGTACTTACAACGAATTATCTTAAGAATTTAAGCAACACAAGTAAAATGCAAACGTTTCATAGGGCAAACGAACGTCCCTTTTATGTGATTGTACCGCTTTAATACCATTTGTCCCTGAAAGTATAAATGTACTGGTACTACCCCCTCTAATTTTTTGGCAGAATGCCAATATACGATGATAGCTTTAGCCGTTTGATCTGGGTGATGGTACCAGTTTCATAATTTGTCGGCCTTTTTACCCCATAATGTTTGAATTTCTAAAAACCTTATCTGGCGGCACTCTAATTCTATAACGAGCAACTCTATATATGTACAATTTCATAACTGTACCTTACGGCATTTGGTCTGGGCAATAGTACCAGAATTTCGAAAAACTTCTTTACATCGGGAAACTAAAATATTCAACTCAATGGATATATATATCCTATACCTTCAGCCGTTTAGTGCCTTTTAAAAGGTCTTTTTTAAACCTAAAAAGTGAGAATTTCAAAAACCCTTGTTGCTTCGTCCTGAAGACCATATAAATTATCATGCTTATATCATTAGCCATTTGGTATGGGCGATAGTAAAATTTTTATCCTATTTTTGATTTTTTTATCTAGAAGTATCGGATTTAAAAAAAATGCAATCCAATTTGTTTTAGGCTCTTTATTTTGTTTCGGTACTCAGCTGAGCCTGATGTCAAAATACTCAGGTATCAATCTTAATGATGAATGGCATTTCTGCACCATCAGAGATGCAACAAACTTGCATATAGCCTTACTTTACAGCAATAATAAGCCACTCATACCTTTTTGACCCTCTGATCCACATTGGATTTCCTAGACAGTTTTCTGTCAAGGATATTCCTTAAATACTTGATTTGCTATTACTCGATTTCTAAAGTGGAAGGAATGATGTATTTGTATGGGAGGTACTAGAAGGGACGTGGCCATATAGCCCATTTGCAATGCAGTAAGTATGTTTAGGAAAATATTAACTGGTGCAAAGATTCAAATCATTTGGTTGCGTCTTTTGTAAGTTACTGTGGCGGACAGACAGACAGTCAATAATCGAATTTGGTTCAAAGAAAACTAGGGTCTAAAGTGACTCCTTCTATGAGTTACACTGGGTCGTATCAAGTGATCCTCACCATACGGGTAGGAGGGTATAAACAGGATAAAAAAAAAACTTAATTTCACTTTACACCCCCCAACAAACGGCACCTACTTGTTTATCGACGAATACGAATGGCACTGTTTGCGAAGGTTCTACTAGACATGCCGATTGACTCGACGCTTATACTGCTAAGTTGCGGTCGACAATATCGTGTGGCCGGCAATAAAAGAAAAATTTTGATGACTGAAGGCGGGAATCGAACCAGGGATCTCCCATATGGTAGTTGCGTGCTGTAACCACTGTGCCACGGTCGATCCAACAGGATTAGCTCGGTTTTAAGGGGTTTCAACGATAGCTGCTGTTGGCGGTCCAGTTTGATACTGATCGGCGTAGGCAAATACTTGGCATTCAACCGTCATTAATTCGGACTTAGTATCCGTAGAAGTAGAAATAGCTCCTCCGTGAGGTGTCGCTTTATTAACGTTCCTAGCAATTGTGACCCCTCCCTATGTAGCTCTGACTGTTCTTTTCACCAGAAACATTCCAACTGGGTGAGTATCTGACTAACGACCCCCCACATTATTTTCGAAGGATTTCTCGATTGTTCTGACTATACGGGGGGAAGCTGTCTCTATCATGATAATCATACGCCAATATATTACAATATAACAAGAGAACCTTAAACACGACAAATTACCCTGTACGATACTTACTAACTTCAAATAGATATTAAATTGTAATGGCATGTAACCGGACAAAACGAGTGATGTAGAACTTCTTCTTTTTGGGGCTACTTTCTGAATTGAGTCCCAAAATCATATGTTGTACTGTGTAATCGTTCCGCAGGCCTATTTTAGTTATTTTTGGTATACAATTGCAGCTACATTATCCTCAAAGTTTTCATAAGAATTATAAACAACATTTGCTTATTTCATTAAAAATCTCTTCATTTCCCATACTTTTTACTCCACCCTGCTTCCACGACATTTCTAGGTATACTTAAGAAAAGAACGCAAATTTTTTTTTTGTACCTACTTCCTTCATCTACCAAGTTTTGACACAAAACTAAAACTGTTAAGCAGCAAAACGTGACAAGACCAACCTTTAATATGAAGAGAGCAAAAACAGTAAATAAACAGCGGCAACAACAACAATCACAGCGCAGGTAAAAATGATCTTATAAAAAGTCAATTCATACATATATAAAGCAAACATTTGCCTTATTTAATTGTTAATTTATAAAAAGAATTTCAAGATTTTAGCCAAGAGCTCTTGTTGAACATTCAAAGAAGACAACAGCAACAACAACAACAACAACATATACATATTTTCCACTTAACAATTATGTGTGTTTGTTATGGTTTCCGTTACGTTATGCTGCTGCTGTGCTGCTGGTAGTGTAGTCAACAGCTTATCATCACTTGGCTGCAGTTCATTTCCGAAAATCGTGTTGTTATTCTTTATGACTTCAAATTAATTAAAAGTTAAGTTAAATATTGCATAATTAGCTAAATTTCGTGTTTAAATATTTTGCTGGTAGTTGTTATTTATGTCTTTGTTTTTGTTGTTTTTGTCAAAACCGTATGGGCCACGTGTTGCTAAGCATTGAAAGTCTTAAAATTTATTGATTTTTTTTTTTGTGGGGTTTTAGCATTTTTTGACAGTTTAATAAATGAGGTCTTAAGGTTTATTTATTAATAAACTAAATCCGAAAGTCATGTTTAATTAGAATTCTGTTAGAATTTGAAGCAAAAAATATGTACACAAAAGTGTTTGTAGACAGAAAAAATGTGTTAAGTTATATTAGCAAGCACACCCTGGTCATATGTGTGTGCGTGTGAAATACAATTTACGCATGGGTCTTAAGTCTTTTGATTTGATATGGCTTATGGTGGGGGTTTGTGTAAGCGCTAAATACATGCTAGTCATTTGACTCAATGTATTTGAAAGTTGTTGTTAATGAAAAATGTGCATGAATAAGGACATTTTTGCTAAAACCAGATCACAAGACATACACAGTACAACACATGGGACTCAATTCTGAGAACTGCACGTGAAAGTAGCCCCAAAAAGAAGAAGTTCTGCTTCATTCGGTTTGTCAAGTTACATGCCATAATTATTTAATATAGATTTAAAGTTAGTAAGTATCGTGTAGGGGAATTTGTCACGTTTTAGGCTCTTTTGTTTGACTTAACCTAAATACTACATGGTGGCGTATGATTATCATTAGTAATACTCCACGTAAATCATACGCCACGGAGTACAACAGTGTTATTGTAACTGCTACAAAATAAACCCACTTCAAAATCATTTGATGAATGGAAAAGTGAAACTGTTGCTTATGTAGAAAAACGTTATATGAACAAATTAAAGGACTTGTAATTTTTATTTTTTTGTAAAATTGTTTTAGCTAAATCGGACTAGTGGCTCTCGAGTTATGTCAAACAAAAGAGCCTAAAACGTGACAATTTCCCCTAAACGATACTTACTAACTTCAAATTGATATTAAATTATTATAGCATGTAACTTGACAAAACGAATGAAGCAGAACTTCTTCTTTTTGGGGCTACCTCCACGTCCAGTTCTTAGAATTGAGTCCAAAATCAATGAGCTGAAAAATGTTGTACTGTGATATTTTATTGTTTTTGGACTCAAATGGTATATATTATTATTCTTTATATATATTATTCTTTAAATTGATCACTGATTGTTTTATACGAAATTTTATAAATTACAATTATTTATTATTATCAAATTATCCTTCATCTTCCCCTGCTGCTCTAACACATATTTGTCACTCTATTTACACTGACATTTAATTTGTGTTGTGCATTTTGTTTTTTCACTTCATTCAATATTTTTCCGCTTTTCACATTCAAATCAATTCAAATTTGGTTTTCCTTAAATGACAAGTTTCAACAAATTTCTCTCGTTCTCACATATATTAGGCAACAGTGTCCCGCTGTGTTAGATTGAATAGTTGCAGTTTCTGTGGCACAACAGAAACTAAACAAACAAATTGACATAACTTTATTCAAATTTTGATCTAATTTGTGGTATGTAGCAAAAAACCACAACAACAACAACAAAACATAGTAAAGCCTAAGCAGAGTCTAAAAAAAATACCTTTAAAATAAGACTAGAAAAAAATTAATCAAAAAAAAAAAACCAACAGACAAACAACAAATTCATGTTTGATGAAAATCTACAACTGTTAGACAATATACGTAGCACAACATGAGGCATGAGACAAATGCAACACAACATTTACAAACTTGTGACATATATTGCGTTAAGGTTTTTTTTCTCTTGGCTCCTACTCATATGACTTTTTGCGGGAATTTGAAATCTATCAATCAAATTCTAAAATTTGCTTGGCTGTGTGTGTGTATGTGAGAAGGTACATTGCTACGTATGGGCCTGGTTTATGGTCATGTGGACCGGGGATACTGAGCAAAATATTGCGTAAGTTTCACCATGGCAAATACATATAGAGTGTTTTGTTTTTCTTTTTGGTGGATTGCATTAAATTTGCATATTTTGCTTAACAAGAGAATGACGACCAATGCGAACATATAAACGACAGCCAGCTAGCACCACAAAACAATACAAAAAAAAAAAAACTCAGCGCATTCACTCAGTCACTCAATATATATTGTTTAGCTTAGTTTTAAGGCAGCCAACAAGGCTGAAAATCTGTTAACTACATAAAAACGTTAAATAAAAACAACAGAAACAACTTCTACATATACGCCTACGCAAAATTTTGTTAAAAGTATTGAACAAAAAAACACAGTGTTTTTTGCATTTTTTGCACTTTGCAGAGGGCACAGTGGGGGGAATTATAAGTATAGTTTGAATGTTAATATGCCAGTAATACTTAATACACAGCACATGAACTTTTGAAAGATAATATAATTTACAAGATGAACAATTTTATAACACAGTACAACATTTTTCAGCTCATTGATTTGGGACTCAATTCTGAGGACTGCATGTGAAAGTAGCCCCAAAAAGAATAGGCTTTCACTTTGTCAAGTTACATGCCATAATAATTTAATATCGATTTGAAGTTAGTAAGTATCGTGGAGGGGAAATTGTCACGTTTTAGGGGAGTTTGTTTGATATAACTCGAGAACCACTAGTACGATTTAGCTGAAACAAATTTAAAAAAATTGAGAATTACAATTCCTTTATACTGTTCATATAATGTTTCCCTACATAAGCAACAGTTTCACTTTTACAATCATCAAATATTTTTGAACTGGGTTTATTTTGTAGAAGTTAAAATAAATCTGTTGTACTCCGTGGCATATGATTTGTGTGGAATATTACTTATGATAAACATACGCCACCGTATAGTATTTATGTTAACAGAAGAGCTTAAAACTTGACAAATTTCCCTATACGATACTTACTAACTTCAAATAGATATTACATTATTATGGCAAGTAACTTGACAAAACGAATGATGTAGAGCATCTTCAATTCAATGAGCTAAAAAATGTTGTACTGTGTAGTGCAAACTGTCCCCCATTTTGGCCAACTTTTAAGTGTTTGTCGGTCTTCCAAATCAGAAAAAATAGAAGTTAGGAAGTGACCTAATACATGTTGTAGGTCTGGTCGAGTACAACATGAATCTGTATTATAACTTTCCCTTACACCCTACTGACCCTTGGTTAATAACCGATTTTTTGGTTACTGGCCTCTCTTGTAAGATTATAACATAATCTATTTTTAAACAAATTTCTGATTTCTTAACAGATTTTTAACGAACATTCTTCGACATATCCAACGATATATATGATTATCTATACAGCTTGTCAAATATATCTGTTTTTACCTCAAAATGTCAAATTTTTTGGATTATTTCACTATTTTTGTGTTTTTTAGGCTCTTTGTTATAAAAATGACTAAATATTTATTATTTCTTTCAGAATGTTCTAGCTTTCACTTATCACATTACTTAGTAGCAATTCCCCATTTAAATACCCCACTGTCCTTTGTATGAAACACTACCAAATAAAACAACAACAAACTTAACTAAATTGAAATAGAAAATGCATTTATTCAGCTTATCTATTAAAAAATCTCATGTGGCGTCCGACTGTGTAAGTTTTCCTTTGTGTGTGTGTGTGTAAATGTGAGTGTATGTTCGTCTATGTATGTTTTAATAACTATTCATACTTGCAAAAATAACCAAATGAATTGAAACAACTCTGACGACAATGACTGTCACAAATGGCGTAGCTTTGAATTATAAACTGTCAGATGTAGTAGTAGTTGTTGCTGTTGTTGTTACTGTCTCTTTCATATTAAAGTTTGCCATGCATCCAATAGCAACAGTTACAACAAGACAACAAAAAATGCAGTCATGGTTTTACAGAAATTTTGACGGAAGGAATATGACAGTATTTTTTTATTGTCATAAGTATATATATAGTACTCAGTTGATTTGTTGGCTTGTGTTCGATTTATAAGCGAGCATTAGATTTATGAATATGAAATTGATAAGAAGTGCCCTATATCATTGCGGGGTAATAGAGACAACTGGCAGCTAATAAAAAAAAAATTATTAAGTATAACATTATTACACTTCCTGACGACTAATAAAATTACATGCGGATTTTTTATGAATTTTTTGTAAGTCGAGCGTATTAAAAGCGCCATTTAATATCAAAATTTTATTATATATATTTTATAACATATACATTTTTAATATACATATTATATATTCTGTCATTTATTATTTAATTTCTGCCATAATCCTCAAGCAGAAGGTGTATAATGAGCGATCGCATATAATCATATTAATGAGCCGTCCCATCCACATGTATTAATATATTTCTTACGGTGCCGGGCCATAATCCCCAAGGATTATGTCACGTTACCATTTCTTACCAGATATGATTCTTCTAATTCTTATTTGGCAGCAGCAACAGAAATTAGTCCATCAGTAGCGGCACGTAAAAAAAAACATTGCAAGCGCTTCGGTCTTTTGCGCTCCGAAGATTGTTCGTCACCAAGTTTAGATAACACCTCTACCACCTGGTCCATCCAACGAAGATTTGGTGGATTTCATCCCTTCGTAAAATAAATGGTTACTGCCCAACTTGATAGGAAGAGCTCAAAGAGTCTGACACAATTATATTCTTTCGCTTTGTACTAGTCCGTGACAACGTAACAGTGTTCTTGCAATCCCTGTTACACCCTTTTTAGAGGTTTGGTGCTATTCCTCACCAAGACGCTCAGAGTACAACGTCACACTCAATTAAGAATCTGAAAGATACACAATGAGAGATGCAAGACTCGTATGGTATCAAGACATACCCAGCTACATTTCTCTTGAGCAGCAAACTCTTAGTTTACTAGCGTGTCTTTTGTTCTAACCACAGTCACTACGTAGCACAAAAAAGTTGTTCCTTACCCAAAGGATTAGGCAGGCGGTTTACCTAAGGCAAACCACCCTAATCATACCTGAGCTCCCTTAGCTCCATATTTATACTACTTGGTCAGAGCTCGTAAAGAAGTACTTCTTTATTTCCACTTTTTGCCTTGCAGGGCTAGGCTGACATTATTATTTCTGTGTACGGCGTAGCCATGCTTGACAAAATCATCTACCACTTTTAAGTTGTAAGTCTCAATGTTCACGCAGCATCTCAAACCAATAGACTCTTTGTTCGTTGAAAAAAATAACTTGGTTTTGTCCTCATTTATCACCAGACCTACTTCGCCCTTTTCAATGCTCGAAAAATCCGCAATAACATCCCGCAGTCCACGGCCAATCAGCATACGCGAGCAGCATGTGACTTTTGTTGAAGATGGTACCGTTCCTGTTTACTGCAGCCTTCCGCATGATCATCTCTATTACGATGTTAAACAGATCGCAAAACAGACTATCGGTTTGTCTATAGCCTCGCTTGGTAGAGAATGGATCTGTCACATTTTTGCCAATTTTCACTGAAGACTTCGTGTCAGTCAGTGTCATCCCGCAAAGGTCAGGACAGGTGAGGATCCCTTTTTAAACCTTTGCTTTTAACCTTTTGTTAGAACTTTTGGGCTTCACTTCTATCCCTGTAGTTTTCGGTATCCTGGCTCTCTCTTTTCTTCTACAGAAGCTATTCCGCTTGGACAGGCGTTTCGTCTCCCTTCTCATTATAACGCTCCGTCACCGCAAGCGTTGCCATTGGCTTCAGTTTTGCCTTGTCTGGACGTGGTTTTTCATAACCCAGTACGGCAGTGCGGCAGTGGTCACAGAATTTGCAGTATGCTACCACTTAAAAAAAAAACTTAATTTCCCTTTGCACCCGATGAATGAGGTATGGGATAACTTCTCGTGTTGTTGTAAAATAACACGCTTTCTATTTTTGGATTCACAACTAACGGCACCTACTTGTTTATCGACGAATGCGAACGTCAATGTTTGAGAAGCTCTTACGAAGTTGCTGTCAACAGCTTTCGAGGGGAGCCGACAATGAAAGAACAATTACACAAGGGAACAAAATTGAACTTTTTGAGTGTTGTTTGGAATTCTATAGCTGTTTTTTACTAATTTGAGGTCGCTGATTTTAAATCTAATCTCCATTTTTCTCCATCAGCTCGAATTTTTAAGTTACAGGTACTAATCGTATTTTCGCCTATTTTCCAAAAAATTATAGTTCAAAAATTCATAATTTTTTTTTTCATCAGCCGGATTTTAAAATTTTGTTTTTTTTTTAAATATATCGTTGTTACCTTTGAAAAAAAATCAAATTTTTTAATATCACAAAAAAAATGACTGAGTAAAAGCTCTTTTATTCAAAAAAAAAAAAAAAAAAAATACAAAAAAAATTACACATTTTAATTTTCTTCACGCTGAAAGTTAATCGGTTGGGGGCAAATTGTTTTTTTATTAGCTTTATTGAATATCATATTAAAGTAGCTTTCTAAAACATGTATGTACGTAATAATCGATTGAAAATTGAATGAGTTATGCTAAGTTCGGTGATAACAGATTTTTCGCATTTTTTTGTTTCTACCCAAAAAAAATTAAAATTTTGTATTTTTAAAAATTATGACAAATTTGCAAATTTATTTATAGTTTAATTTATAGTTTTGCCTCCTAGTACAATATTAATTAACTGACCAAATTTAATTAATCGGCAGGTTTCAATTTGGAAGTTAAGGGAGAAATATTAATTTTCCAAAAATAGGTCGTTTTGTATGGGAGGTACCAGAAGGGGTGATTCGATATAGTGCAAATTCATTCCTGATTCATATTTTCATAACCGTAAAACTTACACATAGTTTGACTGAATTCAGTGTACTTACAAAAAAGATATGTATGTAAGGCTGTTGGGGTGAGTTCGGTCATTTGTATGGGAGGTACCAGAAGGGTATGGCAACGGTTTCGGTTTTTTTAGGGTTTGTCTACTTTTGCAAGATAAATAAACTGACCAAATTTAAATATCCTCCGGTTGTCTGTTTGGCAGCTATCGAAGATATATTAATTATCCAAAAATAGGTAATTTTGTATGGGAGGTACCAGAAGGGGTGGGGCTATTCCGCCCATTTACAATCCCATAAGTTCGCTTCGAAAAATATTAATACTGATAAATTTTCATAACGATCCGTTAAGGTTTGCTCGAGTTACACTTTCACAAACATATTAAAAAATGTTATTTCTGTATGGAAATCGCGATTTTTGTAAATTTAGTTATCTCAGTAAATTGTTGACAAAATCAAAAGTTGTGCACAGATTTCAGTGAAATAAAGCTAATTTGATTCAAAATATATTAAACTAAATGTTTTAAGACCAACACTGTGATTTTTGTTGCATTATTTTTTTTTATGAATTTTTAAAAAACAAAAATTTTTTTTTTTTTTTGTAAAATTTTTGTTTTTTTTGTTTAAAACTCTGAAACTACTAGGCCAAATTAAAAACAATGTAGGCACGGGTTAAAGATAATTTTGTTGACGAGTTTATGTGTTTTTTTTTAATTGAATATGGTGAACCGTTTTCAAGTTATTTAAATATTTGTAGTGGAAGTACCTTAGTTTTGGAAATAACGGTATATCGCGAAAAGTCGAGCTGATACGAAAAAACCAAGTGCAGATTTGGATTCAGCGTCCCAAATTACCTTTAAAACAATATTCAGTTCTTTAACAACAAATACCTTGTTCCCTTGTGTTATTTTTAATTTTTTTTTAAGATAACTGGAGCCAGGTTTGAACCTGCGATCTCCCGCATGGTAGTCGCGTGTATGCTACCACTGCGTGTCGGGAATATCAAAATAAGCTGGGTTGTTTGAAGTAATTAAGAAAGTTGGTTGGAGTAGGCATTGGCTATCGCGGTTGTAAGCAGCTTTGTGATGTCAAGTTTTTTTGCGTTTGGTTACGAGTGTTTTAGCACTACTTGTGGATGACACGCATGTCCATCATGCTTGAGACATGCCATCCATCAATTTCCACGTCATCAAGCTGGTTTCTTGCCTTTTAATGATGGGATATAAAGGTTTCGTTGTGGATATCTTTTTGTGGGTATCTGGTTCCATTCACTTCCCTGTTTCTTGCTGACACGAAGCAAACCAGTCTGAATCCTTTATTGAAGGTGTTGTTGTGTAGACTGCATATTCCCTCTGCTGAACCAAGAGTATCTTCCCTTCTCAGTTTAGCATTAATATATACCGAGACAGTTTTAATATCATGGGCAGATCAAATATTTCCTCTGGTCGCGCATTAACTACATATTTAATGTCCTTGTCTTTGTCTTCCGTTGGGGGCGAGACCAGATATTGAGATCTCATGCCGACTTTGAATGCACATCCAAATTCGTCTCTTTCTGAATGGCAGCTGTAAATTTCTTTCGACATGTGCCGTCCGTTACATTTCCTCTATGATGGTGATGTCAGCCTGGTATTTTTTCAGGACATCCGCCAATTGGATATTGCCACCATCCCTTTAGAGAGTTCGGACATTCCACGTCCAAATACTGAAGTCATGGTCCTTATAACGTTTGCGGTTTTCGTCAGAGTGGGTGGCTTTTTAGGCCTCGATCCTAGTTTTTAGTGGCCGCTTAAGTCACTAAAATACCCTTTGATGATGCATCGGTGGTAGCATGCTATTTAGGTTGCTCAGACAATCTCAACAAATCTCCATACAACTAGGAGCCACCCTAATGTTGCTGAATACGGTAATAGTAGTTCTTACTACTCGAGAGTAATTGACATCTTACAACTTCCTTTAACCAGATCTTTCACTGCAAATGTTAATTAATCATCGCTCTCTAAATTAATATGCCACACGTCCATCATGAACTAAATCATTCCTTCTCCCCCTAGGCAGCATTCAATCATTGTGTAATTGTGGTTCACTGGTTAAGGGCATGTTTAAGGGGGTCGCTATAAACTTAAATGTCATTTTGATTCTTTGGCAAACTGACAATGAACAAAACAACTTATAAATATTAAAAGTTTCTGCATAAAATTAATGTCATTCAAAAAAAAAACAATAACAAGCGATTCCACCGAACAAGCTACAGGCCAAAGCCAATAAAAAATACAACACGGCGACAGCGAGCAAAAAAAACAGCGTTTAATATTTAAGGAAATCTTTTGTTGCCGTTGGTTGATTTCGTTTATTTCTAAATACTTTGGAATACTTGACTATTATCAAAGTGTCATTTTCTATGAGTACTCTAAACTGTAGCTGTTTAGTGGTTGTCATTGCTGTTGTTGTTTTTGTTGTTGCTGCTGTGCTAAACTGTTGCTGTTGCTGATGTTGTTGTCGTAAACTGTTAATGCTGCCGTGCATTTTTGCCGCCACAACTAATGTGGTTGTTGTTGTTGTTGCTAATGGCTGACTGGCTGGCTGTTTGCCTGTTTGGCTGGGTGCTTGATGTTGGCTGTTATTATTATTACTTATTACATGTTTGAACAAAAATCCCACACTTAACCTAAGCATTAATCTTGATCAATGTGTTGTTGTTGCTGTTTCTTCTCTCGCTATGCCTTATGCGCTCCACTAATGTTGTCTTGTGTTGCGCCTGTTGTTGTTGTTGTTGTTAACTTAACATTTGTTAAATCACATTTTGTGTTACGGTGTCGTTTTGTATTAAACTAAATGCATATTTACTTACTGTAAGGCATTACATGCAACGCCAACCAAGTGGTTGTTGTTGTTGGTGCCACCACGGCACACAACACCAAAATCTCCACAATCATGCAACATGAGAATTTTGGTATTAAATAATAGCAGCAGCCAACAACAACACAAAACGCCAATAGCATGTTTACACAAATTTTTCTATCAAATCATGCCACTTAATGTGGCTTCAAATTGTAATTGATATTTATTTAAATTAAAGAAAATTTCGTTTATTTTCACATACACCACGGCACACACACACACAAAGATAGAAAATGATAGAAAAAAAGGGGGCACTATGGGTTAAGCCAATATTTAGGTTACCGTGTTAGATTGTTTTAATGGTAATTTATGTTTTATTTTATTCCTACTTCTTTTTCCTCTGCCTTCCTTTCCCACTACCTACGAGCAGATGTATTGTTAGCGATAGTGTCTTGTGTTTTTTTTCGTTTTGCAGAATTACACGGCAGATAATATTTGTGCATGGTTTGGAGAAAATGGAACATTTAGTGTTAAGATTGTGCGGTGATAGAAGTGTGAATAAAATGGGTCTGTAGGTAGGTTGGTGGTAGGTAAGTATTGCCAATGAGACACAACCAAAAGATCAGATCATGTATTGACATGACTGCAATATTGTTGCAGAGATCAGACAGAGATATTTTATAAATGGCATTCTTTTTTTGTCAAGAGATTTGCTTTCAAATACTATAATGTCTTATTTAAAACTATGCTGATAGCTGCCAATGATAATAGGTAAATGCATTGAGTGCATAACTAGGGAATCAGATGTTGGGTAAATTATTTACAGTGAGAAGATTTTGGTGGAAAATATGTTTCTTGCATATGTATTTGAGTTAAAGTGTAATGGGAAAAATTTGTGGCATTATGTAGCCTAAATAAAGACATTGTTTGCGTTGAAAGTCGACACATATATCGTACAAATATTTGTATAGACAATTGACCTGACAAGTGTTAAAAAGTTTGATATGACAGTAGTTTGGTGGTAAATTTTGTATAAGCGCAGGAAATTACAGAATTTCCAATTTTGTGTCATCTAGTTGTAAGTATGGTATTTCAGATACAGCAAAGGGAAGTAGTTCAACTTGAATGCAATAACAGTCCGTTTGGAAGGGATCATTATACAACAATTTCTTGAAAATTATGAGGAATAAAACCATTACTGGAGGTACAACTTTACCGGTGTAGAGTCCTTAACAATGACACAAGTGGATGAAACTCTTCTGTTAGTCTTCAAGAGAAAAATATTTCAGAAAAAACAGGTTGTCTATTTGAAAATTTATATTTTTTAAACGATTTTTTCAAAAAGTAATAAAAGTTGCGGAGGGAGAATGGCGCCGTTGGAATTATCTATTGTGCGGATTTGTCAGTCACGATGTCGCAGTGGTCGAGTGAGCATCGTGGAGACATTTTTTAAGACTTATGATTCTTACGTAATTGCTCGTCGACAATTTTGTTCAAAGTTCGGTATTTAACAAATAAGTAATGGGCCGAGTGTAAATTTAATTCGTTCGTGGGTGCAGAGATTCCGCGCAACTGCTTCGACTATGAATGCCCCACTGCCAGGTCCCAGTCGATCTTCAAGGACTGCCGAAAACATTGAACTGCGATTTTCAATACGGAAAAGAGCAGCCTAACTGGGACTTCCAAGAGCAATTATTCACGAAATTTTAAAAAGAACTGTAAGAAAGTGACTTTAAATTACGCAGAAATTTTTGTAAACCAATGTTAGAGCGTGTTCGCAATGTAAATCTCATTTTTTCACTTAAACGGCCACGTCAACAAGAAAAACTGCCATTACTGCTCTCCAAGAACCCGAAACCTTCGATTTAAATATCAAAAACCATTGCTTTGCCCTAGGCTAACTGTTTGGTATGCCTTAACCTCGCATGAGATAATTGGACCATTTATTTTTTTCTTCAAAAATTCTCGAGGCCAGGCGACGTATATCAACGGCGAAAGTTATAGTAGCATGATTACGGAATTCTTTTAGCCAAACCTGCGAGCTCATCCATCGTACTCTTCACACATGTGGTTTCAACAGAATGGGGCTACAGCACACACAGCCAAAGCTTCGATGAATTTGCTTCGGAAAAATTTCCCCCTAAAACTGATCAGTCAGGACATTTCACCACCGATGTCACCCGATCTAACTCCCATGGTTTTTTTTATGGGGCTACCTCAAAGAGAGGGTTTATAATGACAATCCCAAATCTCTTGTGGCTTTAAAGGAAAATATTCGTCGAAAAATCAGCTCAATTGAACCAAGTTTACTGCAGCGTGTGGCGCAGAACACAATGCTTCGTTTTGAACAGTGAGTTCAACTCGACGGAAGACATTTGGATCCGCATTTCCATTCTTTAGTTCAATGCTCTTAATAAAACTTTGTGTCAATTATGTTCGCTACCAGACACCCTGTATGTAGACCAATCATTGTTACTATTGAGTATCATTGAGGGAGTCATCGTAATGGAAAATATGCTGTAATGCATTATATCGATCTTATGCGCCTCTTCTGCAATTCGTCACACCAAGTTCTACAAGGTTCTTAGTCTTTCTTAAGCAGTTTTGGTCGCTCAATTTTTCGAGCTGGAGCATTTTTTTCCATGCGTACAACGTGACCTAGTCTAAGAAACCGCTGTACCTTAATGCGTCTGACCACATACATATTGGTATACAACTCGTCTAGCTTATGATCTCTATTAACGGTGATGGGCCCATATATTTTACGGAGTATTTTCTTCTCAAATTTGCTGATATCTACTGTATCTACAGTCACATCCCGCTGCTTCTGGCCGATTATGTCTACGTCATCAGCGTACGCAAGTTGCATGTGGATTTTATTGCAGCACGTGTTTACTGCAGCTTTCCTCATTGTCAGCTTCAGCCATGGCTTCGAGTAATTTCTGCTGTCTCGGGTTGTCGAATGAAGCTTTATAGTTGACGAAAAGATGGTATGTGTCTATCTGTTTCTATTGGTTCTGTTCTAGGATTTGCCGCAGCTTTCCTCATTTTCATCTTCTTCACACGATAGGCCGTTGGCTTGTTTTCGGTCTCATCTGGCATTGAATGTCTTCGTAAGATCCTTGCCAATCTTCACTAAAGACTAAAGACTTCGTATTTCTCTGGGGTCTTTTCGAGGGTTTGCCGATGAGTGACTATCTTGCCAATTGTTTATTTACCAGGTCTAAAGCTACACCGATAAGGCTCGATTAGGTGGATAACACTAGCTTTAGTCTTTCACATAGCACACTCGACAGGACCTTATATGCGATGTGTAATAGGTTGATCCGGCCGTACTTGAAGCACCTTGGATCACCTTTTTTAGCACAAGACATTACATTCTTAGATTCCAATCATCGGGCATGCACTCGTTAATCCAAACCGAGCGTGGGAGCCAACGGACTTGAAGAGCTCTGCCGGAAGTCCGTCCGTCGTCAATATTCACCCGGGTTGGCTTGGTGGTGGGCAATCTAAACCGTCGTCGACAATTGGCGTGATACCTGTACGTGCGCTGTCTTCCGGCTTGAAGTGTTCTCTCCAGATATGTAGCACACTCTGCCTATCTGCAACCAGATTTGCATCCTTGTCCTTACAGGACACAAATAGTCCTTACAACTCTATCCCAGTACCTCTCTACACCCTAGTTCACTCGTTCCTTGATTTCACGTTTTTTTTCGCTTAAATAGCTACCTTGCATTTGTACTGTCTCCTTGTGTCGTTTCCCAGGTTACAATTGGCTGTGGAGTTCCTAAGACCCTATGCGATATTCTTCATCGTACTATATGCGCAATATTTTGCGGCTGTGTATGATGAAAGATTAAAGTAGAGGCGTTGTGTTGCAGTAGCTAAGAGAACTAGTTGGAATAGGCAGTGACACAAATCAATGTAAGTATGACGCGTTATACTCGTTTGTCCCTCAATTACCACACGGTAAATTTGATATTCAATGTTCTGACCAGGGGATAACCAAGTTACCTTTTACTACCATGTTCCTTCCTTCGGCGACGATAACCAGTCTAAGCCCGGTGTCAGACGTGTAAACATAATCTTCCGACAGGGGATACAAGTACATATTTCCTTCCTATTTTTTCATTAAAATCCCTCAAATGTCTTGACTATCTCATTTCCTGAATAGTGATGATGTAAGTCACATATATGTACTGGAAATCTGTTTGCTGTTAGGACCTTAAAGGTGCATATCTATAACTTATGGTCCTTTTTTTACTAACTCCAAAATAAGTGATAATAAACGTTCCGCTGGATAATACACGTTGACTTACATATTTCTTTGCGTTTAATAACGCGAAGTAGTCGTGGGGAGTAAGTGTGAAGAATGTGCTGGATAATCTTAAGTTTGTAGTTAAATATATGGCTTTTAGCTACGACAATCTCTGGGTGTCACGGTGGAACAACACTTTTTCTCTGCCAATTGCGGTAGTTTTTTTTCTTAAAAACAATGTCTTTTTTATTTCAATCTATACGAAAGATTCTAATTATTTGCGGCGACTATCTTTTACTCTGTTCAAAGTATATGATAAGATTGAAACCTTAGAATTATATCATTTGATACGACCTAAAAGTGTAACACAAATAGAGTCACTTTAACCCCTAGGTTTCTTTGAACCAAATATGATTTGAGCCATGTCCGTCTGTCTGTCTGGCTGCCCGGTTGGAACGTTTTGGAGATATGATATGAAGTTAAGCCAAGCCCATTCTTGTGCTTCCCATACAAATGTACCCCTTCGCCCTCTTCAAAAATCAAGTAATAATATCTACATACCAGGAAACTCCTCATGGAGTTCGAAACGCGTCATTGAAACGCGAAATTGATTAAAAATATCGGACAATAAAACACTTTTCTGATCGTTAACCGAATTTGATGTGTCATTTGATACACTAACGTAAATTGATATATCTCTAAAGTTGTATTTTTTAATTTTAACCAGCAACAAAATGCTTACTTAAAACGAATTTTCTGCTTTAAGTCATACGTCATATTATCGGCCCAAAATACGGACATAACATTGTCTGCACCAAACACTTCACCATTACTTTCTTCACAAATTATACGATTTTCATAAACGACTACGCCAAAATCTTAATAAAAATAGAAAAAAATATAGTGCTGTAAACATGAAAAAAATATGCTAATAGCTTTTTGGAAAACATACAAAAGCAACACAGAAACGGTCTACCTCTCCCTCTCTCTCGACCAAACACAACTACAACGAAATAAATTGCATAGGCATTAAACAATATGACAATTTATGGCATAGAAACAACACATAGCTAAGTCCAAACACTGAAAGTGTCTATGATTATAAAATATTGAACATTAAAAAAAGAGGACACTGTAAGTGAAATGAAGAGACTAAGAAGTAAAGAGATAGAAGCACAGACCAGACACAATTTTATAAAGAAATACTCTTAAGCAAGTCATGGGAGATTATGTACTAAAATAACCAAGTTTATAATCTTCTTACCATGTATTAGTGCATCATAAAATAGTCGCTATATATGTTATGGTTCGTGGTGCGAAGAATGAGATTTTGGAGAGAAGATATTATGAAAAAAAAAATTGTATATCAGCCATGTTCTGGAAAACAATTCGGTTTGAAAACAGAGCAAACTCGGTAAATTGTATTAAAAAGTATTACCTTGTTACCGATTTTGTTCTATTTTCAAACCGAATTGTTTTCCAGAACATGGCTGTATATAAAGTTTTCAGATAACGAAGTCCACAAAGAGTGTTATTGTATAAAGATATAGGTAGGCTGATCCACAAAGAGCATTATTGTATAAGATATAGACAGGCTGATGTTAAATGTTTCCGAACATCAGCTGATTGAGGAGCTTTTACTAGTTATGCCCATTAACTCGCTTACACAGAAGTTACTGCTGTCGGTATTGAGTAGGCCGCCATTCAAAGAATTATAGATGGTTGTGAATTTACATAAATTTGCTACAACTTATTATAAAATATATCCCTTAATGGCTTTTCCTCGCTAAAAAAAATAGGAATTAAAAATTGTTTTAAAGCATATAATATTGTATTAAGACAATCGTATTTATATAAGTCAACACGACGCAATATATGGTATCACTTGATCACCAATATACGAATCTATAAAGTAATTACTGGTTATTTCAATGCGTCACCATAAACATTGATAGCAATAGTAAAAGTATCAAATTATGAGAAAATGCCAGAAGGAGAGAGCAAGAGTGTGTGTGCGCCGGAGAATGTATATAAACTACCATGAATGACAGCATTTAGGCTTAATCGAACAACACTATAAATTCATAATGTTGTTACGAAACTAGTAATAAGAAAGAAAGTTTTACAACTTTTTTACCATCTCCAGTGCCAATATCTGAATATCTACTGGTCACAAGATAATCTCATGTTTCATTTATAGCCATAAATGAAGAACCAATAAATGCTTAACTTGTTAGAATTATATGATTCACCATTAAGCTTTATACCAAACTCACTTGGCATCGCACAGCATGTGTTTAAAATCCTATACACAACAATATTTATAAACTTATCCAATTGTCCAAAAGAGTTTCATTGACAAATATTACAATTTTGAAATTTCATTGCATTGCCATGAAATTCCTATTTAATTTGTTAACAAATTTAATTGTTATTTATATCTTGCTGACTATCAAACTGTGTAGTTTTCGTATCAGCACAATATACCACAACGAAGCAATTAAGTAATTTCCTTCAACACTTGTAGCCATTCTTCAACCGGGTGTTTATTGCATATTTGCCTGCAGCTTGTGATAGTGGTCAGTCGCAATGCAGCTGAAGCGTTGATTCTGCTTAATAAAATCATTAACTAATTTTGAGCTTTGATGTCTGTTTTCATTGGCAATGTGCAATTGCAGTAGTTTTGTATGAATGTTAGTTTTGCATAGTTTTGTTGCCAGTGTTAATTAACAACAGCGTTTTTGTTTGCATTTGTTGCAAGAAAAACCAAAGAGAATAAACAGTCAAGTCATTGCAATTATAGATGGATAATGTGTGTAATTTGATAATGGATGAGGATTTTAATTTTTACATATTTTTTAGTAAATGGTCTCATAAATTTGGAATTTAGCTTGGGGTATTTAAGATAAGGTGTTGTTATATTTTTGTATGCACAGACATATTAGAAAGTAAATTGAAATGTGTGTCAGTAAAATTGAAAGACATAGATACTACATAGATATGTAGGTACCATTTGTTGTGAGTCTACAAAATTGAAAGATTGTTTATTCACAATAACACTACAATCTATCCCGTACCTCATTCAAGGAGTGGAAAAAGAAATTGAGGTATAAAAGTTTAAAGTGATCCTTATGTCATATTCAATTTTTTTTGACACTGCGGTAACTTGGGACGATGGTTTTCAATGACGACATGATACGTTAGTTTAGATCAACAGTCGGAAAATCGGACTCACTTAGACTATAAAATATACTGTGGTACCAGTATTGTGCCGTCATGACGGACAAAAGAAATGAAACCTCGGGTCTTGATAGCGTCAGCATTGTGATAGAACGTTTCAAATCTAATCAAGGTCACATCTGTCTATATTGAATACAACTTTTGACAGACTCCCACTTACAGTTTGCTGCTAAATATGCTCTATAATGCAGGAGTAGCTTGCAAGTGGCTAGAGGCTAGAGGCATGCCAAAGGATTCCAGTTCGCCTGGAATCTAGAATGCAGTCCAAAATCTTGCTATGTTGTTTGCTCTGCAGTTCTATGTTATATCCCTGTGGCCCACCACCCTTCATAGTGTAGATGGTGAAACGCGCGGCCATCTTGTTGAGAGATCTGCTGTATTACAGGGATGATGCTGAGTTCAGTAAGACAAAATCCATAGATTTTATGTCAGCTTGACTGTTGGAGAATATTTTAATCCCTGCATCGACCCCGCGTACCCGATAGAACCACCAGTAGATCACTTTCTTACTCTGCAAAGATCAAGTAGTCCTAAGATGGGTCTACGTGCAGACAGGGTGTAGTTCCTACCTACATTTAGTCGAATGGGTAGAAACCATTTAGTGGCTGTGGTTAAACCAAAACATGAGCTGGCAAATCGAAAGTTTATTGTTCGAGTTATGGAGCTGGGTACCTGTATTTATCCTTATGGTTGATGTGGCATTGCATTCTCAAAGTATAATAAGATGATTAGTCCTGAACCTAAAACAAGGGTGTAACTTCGGTTGCAGGAACACAGATAAGACACGTGTACAATTTGAATATTTCGTTGCATTATAGAATTACATCCGGGCGGCATTGTAGTCGGTTCTAGTGGGGTAGAGCTCATCATCTGTTCATGTCGACAAGACAATACTACAAGGTGGCGCAAATGTAAAATTCCGATGTTTTTTGGCTGTAATTTAAAAAAAAATTAAAAACTTTGATTCTTCTTGTGGATTATTTTTATTTGGTCTTTTAATTTTTTTTACATCAAGTCGAGAATATGTTGTCATGTAAATGGATACCGCCACAGTTGATTGTCATTTGAGCCCTTTTGTATGGCATTTTCCATCACTTTGACCAAAACTTCCGGCGATAGGTCCTCACATTCTTGACGGATATTGTCTTTAAAAGCTGCAAGAGTCTGAGGCATGTTGACATAAACCCGCGACTTCAAAAAGCCCCACAAAAAGAAATCTGGAGCGGTCAAATCAGGCGATCTTGCTGGCCAGTGCAAATCGCCAAAACGGGAGATTAGGCGCCCGGAAATGCATCCTTCAGCATATCGGTTGCGGCACGTGCAGTGTGTGCCGTTGCACCGTCCTGTTGGAACCACATGTTTTCCAATCCAAATTCATCAAGTTGCGGCAAAAAGAACTCGTTGATCATTGCTCTGTAGCGCTCACCATTCACAGTAACCGTTTGGCCGATGACTCCTCCAGCGAAAACAGCACACCATACAGTGACTTTGAGCGGGTGTAATGGCTCTTCGTGGGTTACACGCGGATTTTCAGTGCCCCATAAGCGTAAATTTTGCTTTTTTACGTACCCGCTAAGATGGAAATGGGCCTCATCACTCATGATTATTTTTGATGAAAAATCATCTTCCTCTTGGTGGTGATTAAGGATGGCTTGAGCGTATGTTAGACGCGATTGGCGGTCAGCAGCTAACAGCTGATGCTACGTCTGAAATTTGTACGGAAACATCTTCAAATCTTGTACCAAAATTCGCTGTATGGACCATCGACTGATACCCATTTGCGTGGCACGTCGTCTGGTCGATGTCGACGGCGCTTCAATGACATCCTCGGCTACAGCAGCAATATTCTCTGCAGAACGGCTACTCCGGGGTCTGCCACGCCTGGCAGCATCTCGTGTTGTGCCAGTCTCTTCGAGGCGAGCGGCTAGACGTCGCAGTGTTTAACCAGTAGGCGTTGGACGGCCAGGAAATCTGCGACGAAATTCACGTTGTGCCAAAGTCACCGACGATTATTGGTCAAATAAATAGTCAGCAATATTCCGCGTTCTGGAGCAATGAAGCGTAACATCGTTTATTAACGTGTATTTCGCATGTGTTTACTACACAAATGTCAAAACAGAACTGACATGACTGGAGCCACGATTTGAACCTGTGATCTCCCGCATGGTAGTCGCGTGTTCTAACCACTACGCCACGACCGATCCCAATGATAACATCATATAGAATTATCGGTCTTACTACTGCAGTATACAACCAGTGAACAATGCGAGACTTTATGCTCTATTGCTTCCCTATTACCCACTTGCAGCAACATAGTGCCCTCTGTGGACTTATTCGCTCAGTCTATAATATTGGATGGGATCTTATACCTCCTTTGGAAAAGAACGAGTTTGGTCTTGTTTGAACTTACACCGGGACCGTTTTCACCGGCCCACTTCACCATAGTGAGAAGGGCTCTTTAAAGAATGTCACTAAGTGTACCAAGAAACTTCTCAATATCTGCTTTTGTCACATCGTGTGCATATGTAACAACTCCTGACACCAACCTCCTCTCAAGAGTAGGATGTCTCTAAGTATACTATACTTGTCACATCGTCTACATATGCGACAACTCCTGACACCAACCTTCTCTCAAGACAACAGAATGCTTTTCAGCTCGAAGTTCTATGCTGGATAGAACATCACCTAGGGATTTATCCCTACATACAACTTTTTTAAGTCCGACGACCCCAATTTGGCCCTGATACGTCTCTTTGTAAGAAGATCATAAACAAGCCACCTAATACTGATGTCCACTCCGTAGTTTGATAGTGTCATGTCTATTGTATCGGGAGTTACAATATTGAAACACCTCTTTCATAATATTTTGCAACTTTATTTTAAGTAATAGCAAAAAATGTCCATTGGGGATAAGTCTGGTCTACGAGTTAATTACACCTCTTTTGCATATTACTTCTGCCTCACTATTTCGTGAACTGCACTTAATGAATTTCTGTAGTATGGTAATATACCCCCATGTAATGTATAGACCAATATAGCTTGCGACAAAGCTGCCCATACAGTACCTTTAGGGGGTTTCAATGCTTCACAATATGATTAGGTGGAAGTTTGTCAAGTCTGGCACAAAAATGTAGGTAAAACTATATGTTCCCTCTAGCATTTCGTTAGCAAAGCGGAGCCTATGAATATGATCTTGAGGCTGTAATTTCTTTACCATTGGATGGTAAATTTTGTGAAAAGTGAGCAATATGGACCGCTTTAGAGTAAATAGTCTACGATGTCCACGAACACATATTTTTACACACTCTAAGTTTTTGGGATCCCTTGATGTTCTAGGTAAACCGGATCGTGATTTATTCATTATTAAACCGCTCTCGACAGTTCTACCCCAATTCGGACACGAGGAATCGAACTGCATCATTAGTTTTTAGAGTTACAATGGCGGTTTCACACCGGTCTAATTATACAATCACCCTTAGAGATGAGGGTATATATCATTTGATACGATAAAAAGTGAAACGCATTAAAGGAGACGAGTTAGATCCCAAGTATGGCTGGCTGGCTGGATGGTTGGTGGGACTGATAACTCAAATAAACCTTAACTGATCCGCATGAAACTTTACCGGTATTAATATTTTCCAAAATGAAATAATGGGATTGAAAATGGGCAGAATAGTCCCACCCCTTCTGGTACCTCCTATACAAAATAACCTATTTTTGGATAATTAATATTTGTCCCATAACTTCCAAATGGACAACTGGAGGGAATTTTGATTTGGCCAGTATAATTACCTTGTAATAGTAGAAAAACCGCAAAAAAACGAAACCTTTGACAAGTCCCTTCTGGTACCTTACATACAAATGACCGATTTGACCCTCATAGTTTTAAATACATATTTTTTTATAAGTTTCCTTAATTTAGTCATACTTTGCTACATATGTTCGCATATGAAGATCCCACGCTTTTCATTAAGGGATGTGTGAGTATTAACAGTTTAAGTTGTTTGAAATGTTCTTATTTTTTGACTTTTAGTAGATTTTTTTAGTATTCATATTCATTTTCTGTTCACATCTGATCAATATATTAAGGTAAAGAAAAGCGTTTTTAAATTTTTTTTATTTTTTTTATTTTTAGATATTATTGACTGCATTTTTGTTACTATAATGGTTAAACTTTCATTGCTTTGCTAGTTACCCTTAACATAACCCTTCACACATATTTTACGAAATAAATTCTCACATCCCGTTAAGCTAACAGTATTGTCAATTTATTTCTTTAATTGCACTTTTCATTTTAAACAAATTATCCTGTATAATTTAACACCTCATTTCCGTATTCATTTATTTGAGTTGTATTTTTATTGCTCATTCCCAATTTTGTTTTCTTCTCCAGCACACGAAATTAACCAATACTTTGTGCACTTGCATATTCCAACACCATATATAAATTACTTGCTATAATTTAACACCTCGTTTCCTCATCCATTTAAATTAAGGTTTTTTTGTGTGTATGTTCGCCTTAAGTCGTGTAAATTCGATCATTTTCAGCAAAAACTTTTAATGGTCTCTACAATTGAGCATTTCGATTCGATACGAGTTAAACGAATTATAATTGAAAATACGGAAGCTTTAGCAAATAATCGCATTATTGTCAAACAAGAAAAACACTTAATGATAAGTGCAGTTTATAACCAACAACAATGATAGAGCAGCTATAGCTACAGCGGAGCAGCTCCCAAAAACCCCAAAAAAACGAAATTAGAGTTTGAAAACCCAAACAAAGTTAAGCACCAACAGCTGTCATCGCATAAAGTCTACCCACACTGGAGATAAGCCAGCTTAAACAAATGACTTCATTTCTATTTTCATTATGAAATGAAACTAAACTGAAGTGAAGTGAAGTGAACGAAAAAAAGAAGCCAACAGCTAACAAACTAATAATGAAACATATTTTCCAACACACTGGAATTGGTAGCCAAACATGAACTTCATGATGGTTAAAAAAAAACTTACACTTTCGGCAAGAAAATTGGTGGCAATAATACTAGTATGTGAAATTACGCCTCGACAATCATTAGTTTTTTTTTTTGCCAGGCAGAGAAATGGCATAAAAGCCAACATTAAGTGTTATAAAAATCGTCAGCAATACACCCACTTGCAGACACCTAGTTGGCCAGAGTGGCTGCCGGTTTTGAGTGCACCAAAAACTTACCACAACTACATAAGGCAGCCGCACATTTTCTTACCTCCTGCCTAGGTGTAAGCGATTTTCTGTTTGTTGTTAGGTTTCTCTTTTTCTTTTATTGGATTTTATAATATTTGTCAGTTCAACGTGTTTTTGTATTTTTTTTTGTGGGGCGCTGTAATATATGTTAAGCATTTTTATGGTTATTATTAAAATTATTGCAAATTGAATTTTCGCTCTTTTTTTCTGTGCGCACCAACATCATTGGCATCAGCATCACCAACGCAGAGAGACCTAATTTCCATTTTGGTCCAGACCAATAAGTGAACACATATGGCGGGTTGGCTGACTAGCTTGTTGGCTGGCTGGTTGGCTACATTGGCATTACAATTGTCAATTGTTTCAAATTTATGGCCTAAAGTGCGAAATAATGTTAACACAAATTCCCGTATGTTGCTATGAATCGTTCTATTGCAGTGTATCCACAGCAATGTTGTTAAACATTTGTGTGTGTGTAGTTTGTTTTCCTACGAGCGCCATATTCACATGTGTTCACGCTCTCGCATACAACTATAATGGATGTTATTCGTTGGAACGTAACCAAATGTAGGTTACATTCTTCTAGAGAAATTAGAATAATTTAGTGACGTTTCGTATATGGAAAAGAAAGACAATTTTTTTTGGTAAAGAATCCAAAAATTGTGAATGGAATATTTGAAGAATTTTATTTTGGTTTTACAAAGCAATTGATATGTGGTTGTGAAATAAAATTTAGAGTTCTGTAAAACTGTTTTAAGGAGAACTATTTTTGAATGGTTTTAAAAAAATCAATAATTTTTTGTTTTGAAGCATTTTTTAAGACTTCTGAAAAAGCATTTCTGCATTTAAATCTAGGATATGGCACTTTTAGTACGGTTTAATCAATGATGTGCTGAAAACTTCAAAATTTCAACTCGATTGATCTTAAACTACGGCTGTAATCGCAGGGATAGACCTTAAAAAAGGGGGAGTTTATATGGGAGTTGGGAGTAGGTTTTGACAGATCTTGCTCATTTTAAAACTTAACCTCCACTTAGAGGATATAAGGTCGCATTCTAAACCGGCCGTGGCATAGTGGTTAGAACACGCGACTACCATGCCGGAGATCCCGGGTTGATTTCCGCCTCCAGTCATCTACATTTTTCTTTCATTGCCGGTCCCCTCGATTTGTCGACAGCAACTTCGCTGTATAAGTGTCGAGATAATCGGCATATCTAGTAAAAGCTTCTCAAACAGTGACGTTCGCATTCATCGATAAAGAAGTAGGCGCCGTTTGTTGTGAGTCTAAGCATGTTAAATCACAACAACGCGAGAAGCATCACATACCTCATTCATGGGGTGTAAAGAAAAATTAAGTTTAAGTTTTAGCTCGATATCTCTTAAACTACGCCTGTAATCGCGGGGACGGAAAGACAGACCATCACCTTTAAATCGACTCAGATTTCGATCATTTAAATACACATAATGTCATACCTACCACGCCTCCTTATGGGCGTTACAAATGAAAGAACAAAATTAATATACGCTTCACTCCTTTCGTGCGCATCGTGAAGGGTATAAAAATTAATATCCAAAGGGGTGACATTAACTCACCACCTCGTACCCGGACTTATCTCTTGGGGAACACCTTAGCAGTAAGATTTACAACAACAACCCAGTGTTTCTCAAGGCGAAAATGGAGAAGAATTTAAAAGACACCTGTCGAGTTGTTTTTACAAATTTCCGCTCCAGGTTGCATCATTATCAAAAGAATAAGGGATATCACAGGGACGATGTAATATAAAAAATATTAAGATTGCCAGAGCCCGCATGTGATAGGCCAAGAAAGCTTGAGCTATCTAGGAATAAGAGTAGCAAATTTTGGGAATAAGCTATTATCTTAATGTCAGAAGATACCAAATTGAGAATGACAGTATGGGTATACCCTCTTTGGCAAAGGAGATATACCCACCACCTCTGCTACTTTTGGGGTCTTTAGTACATGGTTGTAATGCGACTCCGCATTCGAGTTCGAATACTCTACCAGCGATTTTACTTTTAACCGCAGCCCGCGTTGTGTTCCCACAAGGGATACTACACCAACCGTTCTGGAGGGTACAAGTTCTGGGGCTTCTGATCCCCACGCTACCGGCCACACTCACTGATGGGAGCGAAGCGCATTGAACTTATGATTTTATGAACCATACTTCACAGGATTGGTCGCCCTTCACAGAGAGAGAATATACTGTCAATTCTACATACTCGCGAATACCAATGCTTTTATATCAATACCCCAAGCAGGTGAAACGGTCGAAGTTACGTTGCAAAGATGCAGTTCCCTCACCGGTGGGAGGCAGAAGAAGTTCCAACTTCTTAAGCTATACCCTTCTAAATGCCCGTGATATCAATAAGTTACTGATGAACAATGCACGCACTGAGACCTAACACGTGTGTATCCTATGTCATCCATGGTAACTGAAAGAGACATCTCAACTTCCAGTTCCAACCCCGACAGGTACACCCGCAAGGGGCAGTGCACAAGTTGTTTAGGCAGAACAAGATGGTGGAATCGGTCCAATCCAACAGCCTTGCATTCTCAGACACTCCGTAAAGACCTGCCTACTCGAAGTCTGATATAGCTCTTCGTCGTGCAAACAATCTGTTGCTTTGGCCAACACACCAGAAGTAGAGATCATTTCACTCTCATTCTGCTTACTACATTCCATGGTCGTCAAAGATCACTCTTCGCTGAGTACTACTTAAACTAATCTCCGCATCCTCAACAAACCAGTCCAAACCCATGATTGAATAACCATTTCTGACAAAGTTTTAAAGCTCTCCCTTTCATGTAAATCTAGATATTAGTTATTTGTTTAAATGTTTAGTATGAACAGTGCCATACCCCAAGATCGGATCCAGCACATGTTTTCTTAGAATAGGTATACTGATCTCAAACGAAATTATACCAAATTTCAAGAAATATAGTGTAATAAAAATGGGGGGGGGGACCACCCACTTAATATATCACATTTTCTTGTAGCCTATTGATCCTTCCAGAAATATAACTATATGCCGTCAAAATTTCAAGAAGATCATTTGATTGGCGCAAATATTTTTGTGTTTATCTATAAAACAATTGTTGTCTTATTTATCAATTTTATAATTTTTTAAATAAAAAAATGTCGTCTTCCTTCTACAGGGTGGACCGCGATAATTTGCTTATTTGGGAATAAAATAAAAAAAGTATCAAACTTAGAAAAAAAAATGTTATATTTTAATTATATTGAACAGTAAGGGAATTTTTAAATCGCATGGTTTTAAATAGTGTATCTGGCCGACCTTCGCTATCCACACCTCGCCTGCAAACGTTTTCTGAAGTTTTCATGAACTCTAACAAGCTTGTGATATGGCGCACCACACTGTGACGCGGTCCGAATGCAGAGGTCTCTGGTGAAGTTCTCTGGGGTTTGTTTCACTCCAGTACTGCATATTTTGCTTGTGTAGACATCTACTGAAGTGAAAATGTGCCTCACCAGAAAAGAACACAATTGCGAGAAATAGTTGCAAGAATGACTTCACAAAATAACCCCTCCTCACGTGTCCAATACATGAAAGGCAGACGAATATAAATCTCCCGTCAGCCACTATAAGCCACACACACTCTCCACTCTCTTCGATCAACAGTGTAGCCACAGCCTGTATTGCAAAAAAGCAAATTACCGCGCTCTACCCTGTACAATGTACATATTTTGAAAATCAGCTTTTAAAAGGCTTTAACCATTAAACAGGAGAGGAGACAATAGTTTTGTTATGCGAACATAGTGTTTTTACAATGTCTACTTAGTTGACGTATAGTTGAAACTTTGTCAAACTTTTGCGTCTGTCTACGTGTTTACCACACTTGACATCGATTTCAAATCCTCTTACTACTAAACCTTAACTTTTCTTTGCCACATAATTAAAACTTCTACCAAAGCAACTTATTCACTTTGGCTAAACTTGACTGGACCAGTGATTTATATTTCACTCAAAGCGCACCAGTTCGTGATTACTAAAATAGCCACTTAAAGTGTAATTTAATATTTAATCGGAAGAAATTGTAAAATTTCACATGTCATTAAAATCGTTCCGCATATGTCTCAATTTTGCAACATTTTTCGTTCACAGCTTCTTGTTTTTCCTTAAAAGCCTGATTTGATTATGTCCAATGTCCAACGTGTACAAAAATTTGTTTCATTCATGTTTTACCGCCACATTTAATTAACCAAACCCAAACGGGGTTATTGGGGGGACCAACCAACACCTTTTATTACATGCACGCGCACTAACTGCTACAGAAATGAAATGAAAATTTATTTGATAACTTATCGTAGACATTTTTTCGGATCACATAAAAAAAAACGAAACAACTAATAATTAATTAGTTCGTTATGGTTGTAACGCAATACCAAAATCCAAAAACACAACATAAAGATATCGCCAACGAGTTTTCATTGAGTAGACACAATCCATAGGCGCTCAACTGGAGCGATTGGCGTGGTTGGATGTCGTATGCATAAACTATTTTCCAAATATTTTCTTAATTTCACACTTTTTGTTTTTGGTTGCCACCAAACTAAGCCAATATTATAGGGAGGGAAAACAAAACTGAAAGTTGTTTATGAATTACCGCGAGAGGGTGATCCCAAATGATGTTGTCCATATAAGTAATGTAGTATATAGGATACCACAAAAAAACGTTATTACTAATTTATAACAATTTGATAAGAAGTTGTACATGCAAACCTGCTGGCTGTAATGTACTCTTAATACTCGTGGCAGTAATTATTACTAAACTTATATATCGAACAATAAGCCGACATTAAATAATGGCATGCCTAACTTAATATAATAAACTTTCTTACTAAGATAGTTATTCTTAACTTAAATCATTGTCTCCCATTCTGCATATATTAATTTGTGATATTAACGCATTCAGTTACTAACTAATCTAAGCTGATAATTGTGTTATCCTTAATTGTTTTATTAACTCAATCTAATAGAGTAGTGCTTTCGTTTAGTTGGCTTTAATTGTTTTATCTACTTTGAAATTGTCTACAAAGTTATTATCTCCAGCTTATCTTAACGTAACGTTAGCTTTTTTATTGTAGTCGTCGTCTCTGTCGTTGCCAACTTGTCTTAATCAACTTTTCATTGTCAATTACCTCTGACAATTACTAATTTGTTCTATATTTGCCATATAAGATATGTTAATAAGATCAACTGTAGCAGCAGCAGCAACAATTTAGAGTTTGTTTTTTGTATGAAAAAAAAAACTTAATGAGACTTTAATTTTGATCTCATGGTATGGCATATTATCACGTACAAATCTATTTTTAATGTTTAACGTCAAACGAAACATTTTGGAATTTGATATCTATATTAGTGTTAGCAAAAAAACATGCTGTTGCGTTGTCGATACGTATCAATTATTCATAGGTAGTGTTGGCAAATTATTTTATTGATTGTATGTGCAAATATTTTCAACTCTAAGTAAATGGTTGTGATCTTAAGTAAAGTGTTTTAAATTACAATACAATTATTGTTTGAGTAAAAATTAGGTATATTATACGTTCCGTGAAAACAGGGTGATATTCGAATTCATGAGGTTATTTTCAGCCAAAATTTTGTCTGGGCCGATTTTCAGTTTTATTGAACAATGACCAAAAAAGAGGCGGCCCCGAGAAAACAGTAGGTGATGTGTTAAAATGGGGGTTATAATCGGATTCAGAAGGTCATTTCACTGAAGAATCAGCCATTTTTATGGCACCCCCACTCCCTTTGTTATAATTCAAGTAAAGCTAAAAAACGTTTGCTGATGGGGCAAAATAGGGTGATATTCAAATCAGGAGGTCATTTTGCATAATAATCAACTGGATGGGATGAACTGGATCTCCGGAATTACTGGCATAACTAGGTTTTACCTTGACTCACGTTGTCTGAGTTGTCTCCACAGTCTTCTTAATGACCCGTAAAACTTTAGGCAATAGAGTGACGGTTTTTCCTGACTAGGACAAGATATTATAGTTATATTTACTTAATTTATAATCCACATACATAATTTTGATGTTAATACTTAACAAAAAACTTCCTTGATGCTTAAGCAAATGTGCAGTTCGACAATTTGTTTAATCGATGGTCACATATCCTTCAGGTATCTGGTGCAACTATTAATGATGACTGGGGTATGTTGTCCTCTTTTGAAGGAAGGCGATTCTGCTTAGGTGCTGTTGCCTCAGAGTTCGCGTTATCAACCTGAATCCAGTACAAACAATTCGATATGTGGTGACGGGAGCAAGACGGTCAGCGATCACCTTTCACTTTTACAATAAGGCGATCCTTAACCAAATGACTGTTTCGGATGGGATTGACAGTATGGGCTGTCGAAATGTTCAGTAGCTACTTAACACAGATTTCGTGTTATAAACCTTTAGACAGAGCTTTTGAGTGTGAGTGGTATTTGGTGATTCGGTTACGGAAGCTGAAAGGTTTTGGTATGTCTCCGGTTGTTCATGCGTCAAAGTTAAAAAAATCGGTAATTAGGGTCGGTTGGAGGTAGGTTGTTGTTGTAACAGCTGGAGGAAGTAGCTGGGGTGATACCGATATTCAATTTATCGGCACACGATCGGGCTTATAATCCGATTATAATACGTTCATTGTTGGTAACCTTGTTTTGTTCTTTGGTATACAACAAGGTTTTTGTCGAGGATTGATAGTTGTTATTGTTTTGAGTTTTAACCAACATTATCCTCCAAGAGATGGCGCTAGCTCTATTTATAGATTTATTTTTAAAATATTGATAAATCTTTTTCCTATTGTCCTTGATCTTTGCTCAATATGGATTTTTAGTAGTGAAAGCATCTAGGATGAGTTTTGTTGGCTGGAGAACTCGAAAGTATATTAAAAGTAAGTTTTTATCGATGTTGATGCCAGTGCCCCTGCCGTAAATCGAGAACCCGGCACCCTCGGATTTCAAATCTCAGTCAATTTCACTGAGTTATCGATGGCCATAGGTAGTGTCTTTTTGTGAAATACGTTGAAAGCATGTGTTTAACCTACAAAATAGAGGGAAAGGATATTTCAGACTGACTGAATGACGTCTGATCGTGCCAGTACAATATCTCGTAGTACAGACTTAGTAACCGTTCTACAGGCTTGTAGCCCATTGTACATGTGCAAAGACTCATTGTACTGAATAGTGTCGCTTTTTCAAATTGGTTGACGGTTGTACAAAAACGTAAAAATTTAAGGATTCGTTGTACACACTCAGCATCCGTTGCATAGGCTAATAGCCCATGGTGCATGTGAAAGCACTCGTTGTACATACTCAAAATCCTTTGCATAGGCTTACAATATACAAGAGTAATGATTCATTGTACAGAAACAAAGTCTGTTTAGCAGGCTCATGATCTTCTGTACAGGCTTACATCCCGCTGAAAGTGCAAGGACTTGTTTGACAGAATAAATCTGCGTTTGAAAGTATAAAAAATCGTTGCACAGATTCAAAGGTCATCGCTATAAGCTTATAGCCCATTATACAAGCGCAACGACTCGTTGTACAGACTCAAGTCCGTTCTACAGGGTTATAGACCATTGTACAAGCACAAGGACTCGCTGAACAGATAAGCGTCCGTTTTATTGACTTACAGGCCATTGTTAAAGTGGAAGGACTCAAGGTCTACAGGCCACTAGATCATTGGTCAAGTGCAGGGACTCATTGTACAGACTCAAGATCCATTGTACAGGCATACAGCTCTTTTGACAAATGCAGGAACTCGTTTTACAGACTGAAGGTCCGTTTTACAGACATACAGTCCCTCTTCAAATGAAACGAACCGTTTTACAGACGGACCCAAGGACCGTTGTACATTTTTACAGCATATATGACAAATGCAAAACTCGTTCTACAGACCCAGTATCCGTTGTACATGCTAGCAGCCCATTGTGAAAGTGCAAGGACTTGTTTGACAAAATCCATGTCCGTTCTAAAAGCTTAAGCCACATTGTGCAAGTACAATTACTCGCTGTACAAACGCATTGTCCGTTCTACAAGCTTATAGCACGTTCCACAAAGAATCCGATAAAGATGAAGGGGATTAAATAACATCGCTAACTTGGAAATAAATTTAGTTTTGGTCACACCTGCGACTATATGTGCAAAATTGTCCTCTACATGCACCAAACTTGACATGAACCAAATCAAAAGTAATAAAAAGTCACTTGTTTATGGTTGCACTGAGTACGGCGATGTGGTGAAAACCTCTGAGTTACTGACCGTTTTCGCCGTGCGTGTTGTGCGATGGTATGGTGTGTGTGTAATAGCACTTACATTGTATTACGATGGAACGACATGCGGGGAACACCCTAGACTGGCAAACGAAATTTTCGAGTTTTAGCACCAGTGGCGTCGATAGTTGTTATTAAATATACAGTTATACCCTTGACCACGCACCCTTTCTATGCACACAAGGACCAACGGATATAGTCAGTTTGTTCTTCTATTTGAAACGCCAATAAGAAGGAGTGGTAGGTATAACAATATATGTATATAAATTACCGTCCGTGTGTTCTCTTGAGTACAGTCGAAGTTTGAGAGCTACCGAGCCAGAAATCTGGTATGCAAGCTAACATACTATAAGCAGAGGTTAAGTTCTAAAATAGGCAAGATCGGACAAGAACTACGCCCACCTCCCATTAAAACTCTTTCTTTTTAGAGGTTTCCGTCTTCCTGTCACCACAATTACAGCCACAGCTTAGAAGCTATCGAGACGAAATTTGATATGCAAGCTTTTTTTCGCTTAGCTTTTATTTCAAGATAAGCAAGATCCTACTACAATTATTCCCTCCTCCTATACAAACTCTCTATTTTTGCAGCTATCTGTTCCCCGACTACAGTTTAGGAGCTTATGAGCTGAAATTCGGTATCCAAGCTTCTATCTTCTAAACAGATGTTAAGTTGTATGATGTGTAAGGTTGGAGAAAGACAACTCCCATCTCCCATACAAATATCCACTTTTTGGGAGTGTCCGTCTGTTTGTCGCACCATTATAGCCGTAGTTTTAGTTATGTTTGCTTCTATCCTCTAAGATGAGCAAGATTGGGCGAAAACCACTCCCACCTCCCATACAAACGCCTCTTTTTGGGGGTTAAAAAGTGTATCAAAATATTCTTAGTTCATACGAACATATGTACATATTTCAGTTTTTGACATTTCAGTAGTAGAAAAAAATTACTGACAAAATATGGATGTGATTGGCTAAAATTAGCGTGATCTTCATACAAACTCCTCTTTTAAGCGGTACAAAATCAAATAAAATATAGTTGTAGTGCAGAAAACCAGTTTTAGGATATCTGAGCTTCGGCATAGCCGAAGATAATTCTTTACTAGTTTTTCAGTAGTTTTCTTCCGAAGGCTAAAAAACAGATTGAACCGATTATGTCATTACCCAGGATTTCATGCAAGCCGCGTGTGTGTGTGTATGTGTCTGGTACAGTTGGATTACTGTTCGTTAAGAAAGTCCTTTTCATATTGACATGTGTCAATTGAATGACAAAACATTCTGAGTATGATGTATGGCAGGAGCTATATGACCTAGATAATCAACAGCATATCATAGATCAGCTATTAAACTCTTATACCTATAATTACTACACACCATATGTAAAAGGTAGTCGACTATCACACCCCTTTAACGCCAACGAAACCCAAATATTTTAGCCACAATAGCTCTTATAACATTAAATTCCGTCTCACTATCACCCCCATTCATTTGCCAGCCAATTGCGCACAACATTTTCCCTCCAACAATATTCATTTAAAATATAACGAAACAACAGCAACAACAATTGTAAATTGAAAACCAAGATAATTCCTGGTTCATTCCTTCTAACCATGAATTGAAACTAGAAGACAAGAAAAAATACAAAAAAAACAGACAGACAGGCAGGCAGAAAAAAAGTAAACAGCAACTGAATCAGTAGTGGAGCACAAAAAAAATATGTGTCCCTCTTTGTTTAACGATTGATTTGCATTTTTGCGTTATTTACCCATTAAACTGTTTTTATTCTTCGAGGCAATGTATTTCGTATGGGCTTCTTTCTTCTTGTGCTTGCTGTTCTTTTTGTTTTTTTTTTTTTGATACGATTGTAACCAAAAGGCATTTCAATTTTCTAGTTGTTGCTCGTTGTTTTTGTCCGTCTTATTGGTCAAGACAAAGAGAAAAAGTTGCAACATTTAAGGTAAAACCATTGCATTTGTTTTCTTTGTGTGGGGCACACGGCCAGAACCCTAAGCATTGAGGCATAACTAAATGCCTTTAAAATGTTGCAGTAGAGTGCAGTCATCTCAACCTTCCCACTAGTGGCTCAGTGACGCTGGTGCGCATGCGTAGATGCAAGTGGCATTGCAGTGCGCGCGCCTTGCCCGCATTGTAAGTAGAAACGCACATGTGAATCAACCGTTTTACAGAGAAATGGACAAACACAGTAAAAAAAAAGAAACGGTTGCGGCAGACGGACGGACGATCATCGGGCAATTGAAAATTTTCAATTCAATTCATTTGAATGCCATACTTGAAACATTGCATGCAACCATTTATTTTGGTATCTTCGTCGGTCGTATTTTCTTTCTCCCAGCTCAACGATTCTGAACCATTTTGTTCATCATCAGATGGTCAGAGTTGCTGTTGGTGTTTAGTATGTTTTTCTTTATGGGTTTGTTGTTGTTGTTCACTGCCTTCCTCAACTACGGCGGTAGTTGCGCGCAATGTGGCTATTCGTTTTCTTTAATAAAAGTTTGATTTGTGGTTTGTCCAGTTTATGTGCGTTTTCTGTAAGTCACCCATTTTTCCCTACCGCCGCACTGTGAGCATCCCCTCATCCCAGACATTGAGTGTATCCGCCGTCGTATGTGTGCTGCAAAATGTTGGCGTTGTTCACATTTTATGCAGTTTTGGGCTGGGGTCTGGGTCTTGGTCGTTTCTCTCTCTCTCTCTCTCTACGGCTCGAGTTCCGTTGTTACTTAACATTAATGTAAATTTTTTGTCTACACATAACTAACAGCATTTCATTTAAACATTTTTTTGTTGTTGTTTAACTCACAAATGTTTTAAGAGATTTCTGTTTCTACGTTGAATATAAAGAAAAAAAAAATCAAAGCAAATATAAAAAAGAATGTTGCTTAAGCGGCACCATCACCATCAGCAGCAGCACACCATCATCCATCGAATAGCGCGATTCCCGTCTGAGATTCAACAGTTATCATAGCCATCGGAAGCTGGCTGACCAATTGAGCGGCAAAGGGTAGAAAAAGGCTTTTAGCATTGCTGCACACAACAACAACCAAAACAACAAAAACAGTGCGAAAAATCTCGTTGTGCCTACAAAATCGTTGTGTGTTCTTAATGATGTGTTGCCTGAACAATCAGTGTCATTATTATCAATGTCAACATTTCGGCATATAAAGTGATGTTGGTGTGGTAGTGGTGTTGCTGCCGAGAGTAAAAGAGCTCCGAAAAATAAAAGCTTTTAAAACGCAAATTTATGTGATTTTGATTTTATTCCAAAACCTTTCAGTTCCCCTATTTTTGTGCATGGGTCTTTTGTTGTGCGTGTGTGTGTGTGTGTTAATGCTATACAAAGTTACTTAAACTTTTGATAAGGTTGTTAGTAAGTCCACTGCTTTTGCCTAAGTAAAAGTGGCTTTACCCGTTTCTTTTAGGGGGGGGCTGTTTAGGGTTTAATTGTATATTATATAGGACATTAAATTTTCAACTGATAATGAGTTGATAACGATTTTGGGAAGAGAATATGTTGAGATTCTGTAGGCAGAGTTCTAAAATGTTTAAATTTAATTGAGGCATTGAGGCATGAGGATGTAGGATGAATATGGTTATTAAGAACTTGCGTAAAATATAGTAAAGGTACATTTTGTTTGTTTTCCATTATCTCAGATGAACGATTTAAAAATATAAAATCAGGAAAATCAAATGATACTTTTCCAGGATGAAGGATATTTTCTAAATGTTTATGTCCTTCACCCACAACGTTGTGCCATTTTTATTGTGTATACCTAAAGAGGAGGTTAAAACCTGACATGAGACGTCTTGATCATTATAATCTGATGTCGCGTTAAAAAGTTATTTCAACATGATCACAGCTACCTTCTAACAAAAATACTGCAAATGACCAACTCTAAACAGCTATAACACCGCGACATGTTTCTCCCTGAAACGAACGTTACTGCAACAGTTCAAAACAAAATATTATATTTGGTGCTAACGGCCACACACCATTGTGTAGCATTCATACAAATGGATCTAATTACCTCTTTTGTTTCATCGAGTTGTAAAATAACATTAAGTTTTTCAATTGGTAAGGGCCAATGTTGACTGCATGTGGCGGCCGTATTATTTTTACCACATCGATGTAAACTATAGTTGACTTTTCCGTAGCCGATGCCAAGTTATACGAGTTCAAAAAATAGAACATTATTACCAAAATGAATGTTCGTTTCTAACGTTTGGTGGCCAAATTTGAGACAGACAATGTTGAAAACGTGCATCCAGCATCCGTACATCAGAAGTACGTTTAACCGCTCGTGAACATCGTCACTGTAAGTGAAAGTGTACATTAGAAAACGAGTTAGTCCATAGCGAGAGTGCACACCAATTCGATCTTCCACTGACTTTAACTTGACAAATATTTTGTCGATCTAACAGGACACTTCTCCTTAAATTATTGTTTGTGAATTTATCCCCTTAGAGGAGGGAGTAGCTTTTGTCCGATCTTGTTCATGTTAGAACTTAACCTCCGCGATGATAGACGCTTTTATACCAAAGTTCAGATAGCTCCTAAACTACGGCTGTATAGTGAGAACAGTCCGATGAACAACCCCAAAACGGGGAAGATTTTATGGGAGATGAAAGTGGTTTTTGTCCGATCTTACGGTTATAGTATCGAAGATATCATTGCAAATTTCAGATCGATAGCTTTTAAACTACGGATGTAATCGAAGAGACATACTCCCAAAACGGGGAAGATTGTATGGGAGGTGAGAATAGTTTTTGTCTGATCTTGAACTTCTTACAACGTATCCCACACTTATTGAATAAAAGATAGCATACCAAATTTCAGATCGGTAGCTCTGGAAATACGGCTGTATAGTGGAAGTAGTTGTTGTCCGATATTGATCATCTTGGAACTTGTCCACCGCTTAGAGGATATGAGCTTGCATCATATTAAATTTCAGCTCAATAGCTGTTAAACTACGCTATAATCGCGGGGAAAGACAATCTGTCACTCCCAAAAAGGGGAGTTTGTGTAGGATGTGGAAAAAGATGTTATCCAATCTTGGTCATCTTAGTGCTTAACCTTCGTTTAGGGGAAAGAAGCTTTCATACGCCAGAAATAGCTAGAAAAGACGGACAAACACGGACGGACAGAGGTCTTTAAATCGGTCTTTTTTCGGAAATTTAAAAATGTTCCGCACAGCCCACTTCCACTCTTGCTGGAAATTCATACCGTACCAACAACATTCCCTGCAGGGAGGTCTTCTCCGGGAGGCCTTTGGGGGGTATCGACCCCACGAACCCGAGAGAACCTCTTTCTGGCCCTGCAGGGAAAGAATACGGTAGCAAAGATGTACATCATTAACGAGCTCCGACCAAGGAGACTTAAGGAGAGCCCAGGGCCGTTTGCCCTAGGTAAACCGCCTGCCTGATCGTTTAGGTAAAGAACAGCTTAGCTGTATCACTTAGTGGCTGTGGTAAAACCAAAAGAAACGCTGGTAAACTAAGTGTTTGATGCTCGCGAGAAATGGAACTGTGTATCTCTTGATTCCATACAGGACTTGCATCTCTAACTGTGCATCTGACGTCGTCTTTGTTGAGCGTGGCGTTGCACTCTCAGCGTCTTGGTGATGAATATCACCAAACCTCTAACAACCTGTAACAGCGATTACAGGAACACTGTTACGTTGTTACATACTAGTTCTAGTACAAAGCGAAAGAATATAATTGTTACACTTTGAGCTATTCCTATCAAGTCGGACATTAACCATTCACTCTATGTTTGTGTGATGACCTAAGCGTGTAACCTAGAGTTAAATTGATGATGCCATCCGGATGGGGTATGAACGTACCCAGCAGAAGGTGGTAATTGCGGTCAGCCGGATGGGGAGCATTGCTCTTAGCTGAAGGTGACGAAGAGTAGATCGCCAGAATACTTCGGTTTTCTGGTGGTGGATGTGTTGCCGACCGGATGGTGAACTTCGGTTCCTAGCAGATGGCGGTGTATAGCATAAATGCAGTTTGCATGAGTGTTGAGGATGGATAAAATTTAATAAATTCAAGTAGCAACTAATAACAGTGTGGGCCCAAATCGAACGGAGTGCAAGTCTCGAGCTTGTACTTGTCAGTTAATGGAGTACCCCACATAAGAATCAGCATAATTTGAATATTTCGTGGCGTGTTGTAGATGTAGATTCACGCCTTAACAGCAGCATAGTAGTATGTTCCAATTGGTTTGAGCCCAACATCTGGTATGGTTTACATGACAATACGAGATGTAAAACACAACGACTCATGTACCAACAACACATACCAAATATCATCTTTATTCCTCTTAAAGTTCATGAGATACAGTCGTTTAAACCTTCAAGTTTAATACCACTCCAACAGATCCAAACCTGCCCATTTTTTGTTGAATCACAAAAATTACTGCCAAGTGCACAAATTTTCAAGGCGATTGGAGAAACATTCAACCAGATATTGAGGTTTCCAAAATAGGATCCAATGGGCGGGGCCACAACCACTCGATATATCAAAATGTCAACAAAAAATATTCAAATAGACATATAGATTTGACCTCTGATCTCTTTGGGGCACGGCTTAAAGTTATCGGATTTGGTAAAATGTTGACCATAGTTATTTTATGAGCCACATCCAATGGCCAATTTAAATGAAATTTAATTTTCACTTAAATAAGTCAATATAACGCTCGTTGCCAACTTTCAGTGATCTAGGACAATTTCTTATGGTTTTTGGACCAAAATTTATGAAGCCATTCCGCCGTGGGCTCTACAAGCCATGTAGCGGATATCATGATGCACTAGATCGTGCGATTTAATGCCGCTGAAATTATTCTGGCATGGCGTTCTGAGGTCGCAATCGACCGATGCCTTTGAAATTAACGATTAAATTCTACCGGATCTTTGCTGCGAAGTCAATAAAAATTCTACCCTTCTGAGACTGAATTGAAGTGATTTTTTGACACATAATCATGTGAAGGAAAAAATTCGCAATATCTGCAGACAGCTTCTACATAACTTTTCCCTAAGTATCTTAGCCTTCTAAGGGCTATAGAGGGACAGCTTAAAAAAGATGTTCCATCGTCTCATACTTTACCTCGTCCTCACACTAACGGCAGCAGTCCAATATGTAAATATTCCATTTGCCTGTCAGGTGCTAGATATTGCAATGTCCTATTAGAATTTTACAGCCTAGTCGCAGGTCACTCTTGCACAGGCCAACCATGTACGCCTATTGGGATTTGTAGAATTCGGGACACAGCTATCTAGCAGTTATATAGTCGGATCTGGAGATCTTACGTATGCTGGCTATTGTGCACATCCAATCCTCCACTAAGGAAGAAAGCTAACAAATGAGCTGGTGAAAACTTATAGAGAGCCATGAACAGGTATATTACAGCTTCACCCGGTCTATATTTCGCAATGTTCTGGAACCCAACAGATGCTGATATCTTGAGGCTTCAGTCCATCCAACTTCTCCCTATAGTTCCTTAACAACTTTATAGAGGAGGGTATATTGAGCCACTACCAAGATATATTAAAATTGGTAATAGCTTAACTCAATTTTTTGATTTTAGTCTAAAAATATTTCCCCCTTATAAAAGATAAACAACATTTTCGATTATATGTGGTGAACTGAGATCGATTCAACAGTTTTTGCTACTTTCAATAAAAACGACAACGTATGCATCAAATTCGATATGCGATTAATTACATTTGTGATTAAGCTTTTTACAATATTATTCTACTGTTCTAAATTTACAAGTGCAGCAACTCCCCAACCACTGTGTGAGAATAACGTTTTAGTTTTCTTTTGATTTTTTCATTCATGCCAATTGTCTTGCAGTTGTTACTACTGGCCGTAACTTCAAACGCATAAATAATATTTGTAAACAGCAAACAAATGTCTGGTACGTGCCTCAACTTTAAATGAATTTGTGCAAAAAAAAAATCAAGACATTTCATTAAGACAACAACTAAACACGCAGCAAATCGTAAAAATCAACAATTGTAAATAATTCTCTTGAAGTTTTTCTTTTTCCTATAGAATTTTAAATTGTTTTTGAATGTAACGTATGAAGTCATATGTGTTTTTGTTTGTTCAAATGACATAAGCGGAAAAACAATTGTTATGGTTACTTGATAACAGAAGTGGAAAGGAGGTAGAATGAAAACAAGAGGCGTTTAAAAATTAAAACATATAAACATAGACGGTATAAATATAACTGTGCTGTATCAATCGCTATTGATTTGTTTGATGAAAAAAATGTTGAACTGAACAAAACCACCAAAACATTGCTACAACTCTACAAACATGTTTCTTAAGTCTTTTGTTTTGTTTTCTTTTATGTTCTAATTGCCGACTGCATATGAAATTTGTTAGTGTTTGTCGTGCCTATTACTAGCTACAAACATTATGTTGCGAACAAAAAAAATTACGACATCTACATTTTGCTAATTACTATCTTGCTCATTTGCAATCTATTCTCAGAAACTTGTTCACTTACACTACTTTCGTATATCTTCTAAAAGCAGTATCATAAACAGTGTCATAATCCGCCGCCCATCAGATACAACTGGGTGATGCAACGAAATGGCATCTCAATGAAATAACTTTCGCTTATAAGCAATCCAGTTTTTATATTTCACTTTTTTGTGTTTAAGATAAAAGGATGCAGATAAGTTTTTATTTTCAACCATCGTCACAGACAAATCAATCCAACGGCCAACGCCAATTTCTTGGCAATCAAAAGAAATGAAATGAAAAGTGCAGTGCAAGAGTATTTAAAAAAATTCAATTTCACTTTCTGTGAAAATATTAATTGCTTTAATAATTTAACAAATACAAAAACAACTTAATTAATACACATCTATAATATTAGTTATTAATACATAATTCATTTTTATTTTCTGTTCCTCCATTGTTTTTATCCCATACATTGATTGTGTGTGTATGTGTGTAGTAGTTGATTCTTAGATTAAGTCTCAATGTATACAGAAAATTATGGGCGTATTCTGGGGTTGTTAAGCTTAAGAGTTAATTAAATTAGTCGACGTCTGCAGTGTTAACAAAATACACGGATTGCGTGTTGTGTTAACATATATTATCGTGTTTTGTTCCCCCCTTCTCCACAACCTACTACTCGAGTTTGGTCTAGCTAGCGCTCTGCTATGTTGTTTGTTTAGTAGAAATATTTATTTTTAAATATTTCTTATTTATTTTCGTGTGTTATTTTGTTGCAAATACATAATACTAAATAAATTAAATTTTTCCATAGACTCTTGGCCAGACATTCCCATGCTGAAGATTATTCGCTGCTAAATTTACAACAATTGTCGAGAGACATAGTAACAGCCGCAGTCAGTATGAAACAACAAAACGCAATAGAAATAAATTGAATGTGCCAGAGATTTGTAAATGCAAGCAAGCTATGTGAACAATTTAGTTAAACTTACACAAAACTATGCAAGCTTATTGTTAGCGTTTCTTTTTTTTTGGCAAATGCCCAAATTTATATACTGATAAAAACTAATTAAAGTCATTGTTAAACATTAAACATCATTTACGATCTTAGCAGGCAAGGTGCAGCAAACTATATTGGCAAAAGTTAGTTAATTTATTGGGTTTAAGTTTTGGTAATACATTATGTTGGCAATAGGAAGTTTGTTAATTCACTCAATAGGAAAATGCTATTTTATTGAAAATATTTAATAATTTAGATGGACATGGCTCAAACGACTTAAAAAGTCATGAATCGAATTTTGGCCAAAGAACATAGGGTCTAAAGTGACTCCTTCTATGTGTTACGTGTAAAAAAAGGAGTTTGTAGTGGACCTGGAGGTAGTTTTTGTACGATCTTGCTCATCTTAGAACCTCGCTATAGAGGATGTTAGTTTGCATTTCAAATTTCAGCTCTAAATTTCTTAAACTATGGCTGTAATCGCGGTGACAGAAATACGGACACCCCCCAAAAACGGTAAGTTAGTATGGGAGGTGGAAGAAGATTTTGTCAGATCTCTGTTTATAGGGTTGGGGCTTGTATAACAAATTTCAGATCGACACCTGAGAAACTACGACTATAATCGGAGGGGCAGATAGACGGACACTCCCAAAAAGGAGGAGGTTGTAGGGCATATGGAAGTAGTTTTTCTACGATAGTGCTTATCTTAGAACTGAACCTCTTGAAAATTAAATTTCAGCTCAATATTTCTTAAAATATGGCTGTATTCGCAGGGATAGAAATACGATCACCCCCAAGAAGGTGAAGATGATAGAAGCTTAGAGGATAGAAGCTTGTATACCAAATTTCAGCTCGACACCTCTGAAACTACGACAGATAGACGGACATCCCAAAAAGGAGGGGTTTGTATGGGACCTGGAAGTACAATTTTCATCATCTTATTACTAAACCTACCCTTAGAAGCTTTTGTACCATATTTAAGCTCGATATATCTTAAACTACGCCTGAGGCTGGATTATGGGAGGTGGGAGTAGCTTTTGTCTGATCTTGCTCATCTTAGATCGTAATCTCTGCTTAGAGGATAGTAGCTTGTATAACAAATTTCTCTGAAGCTTCAGCTGTAATCGGTGGGGCAGGTAGACGGACACTCCCAAAAAGGAGGAGTTTCTATGGGACCTGGAAGTGATTTTTGTACGGTCTTGCTCATGTCATAACAGAACCTCCGACAAGAAGATTAAAGCTTGTGTTTCATATTTTAGCTCGAAATCTCATAAATTACGGCTGTAGTCAAGAGCAGACACAGACGGCCATCTCCAAAAAAGGGGGGTTTGTATGGGAGTTGGGAGTAGCTTTTGTCTGATTTTGTTCATCTTAGATCGTAATCTTTGATTAGAGGATAGAAAGAAGCTCGTATACCAAATTTCAGACCGAAAGTTTTGAAACTACGTCTGTAATCGAAGGGACATATATAAGGACACCCTCAAAAAAGAGGAAAAGGAATAAGGAAAGAAATTAATAAAAATGATAAAATTCCCTTACTATAAAAAGGAATATTATGTTGCGAAAATAAATGTATATTCCCTCACCCTACTGGTAACATATAGAAGGAGTCAGTTTACTTATCTTTGAACCAAATTCGATTCATGGCTTTTTTAATCGTTTGAGCCCTGTCCGTCTGTCTGGCTGTCCGGCTTGTATGCACAATAACTTTCGAAATTGTTTTTAAACTTTGCATATCTAAATATTCCCCCAAAACTACTTACGGTATTGGAAATAGGCTACATGGCCACGCCCCTTCTGGTATCTCTCATACAAATGTACCATTCCGCCCTTATTAAAAATCAAGTAATAATATCAATACACCCAAGGCGATCGTACCCAAATCCTATATCAGGATATAGTTTTGGAGAAAAATTCTTGTAGTCAACCAACGCCCCTTTTTGAAGAAAAGATATGAAAGTCTAGCCACGACCCATCTGGTACCGCCCACTTTAAAAATCGAGTAATAATATCAATACACCCAACACGATCGTGCCCAAATTCTGTATTTAGCAAAGCTAAAGCAATATAAAGTTTCGGAGAAAAAAATGTGTAAGTATAGCCACGCCCCTTTTGACACCTCCCGAACAAATGTACCACTCCACCCACTTTAAAAATCGAGTAATAATATTAATGCAACCAACGCGATTGTGGCCAAATTTTGTATTTTGTTAAGTTATATCAGGATAAAGTTTTGGGGAACAAATTGGACTTTAGAGACGGGTTAATAATATCAATACACCCAAAACGCGATCGTGTCCAAATTCTATACTTAGTAAATCTGAATCGGGATAAAGTTTGGAGGAAACAACTGAAAGTCTAGCCACGCAGCTGGTACAACTCCGCCCACTTTAGAAATCGAGTAATAATATCAATATACTAGAAAATGTTATGTATTACTGAGGGTGAGGGTATATGTAAGGCGGGTTTGCCGACTGACACTTTCTCACTGGTTTTTTATCGTAGTTCCTATGACAATTGTAGAATAACTTATAAACCGTATATTAATCTCCAATCTCAAAATCTAACCATTTTATATAATTAAACCCTAAAGAGGACCAGTAACCCTAAATTTCTTCCCCTGTCTTATTAGTAGAATTGTGTCTAAAGTCGTGCCTAATTAACTATACGTCTCACCATACAAAACGTTTGCGCCTTGCATCATCTCAAGCTGTTATTACTTTAACAATCAAATATCCTTTTTAGCTCCATCACTTCCCACTCCCAAATTCTATATCCTGTTGTTACATCTTCTGGGGGCGGGGGCAACAATTCGCGTCTGCTTACAAAGATGTTGTCGCGCCTTGTCTAGTTTTTGGTCAGCATTACAACAGTAAGCGATGTAACAACGCTGCTGCTCATCGTACCTACAGTTGTTGTAGCCTTAAAGCTTATTACAATGTTGTCACCTTTTGTTCTGTACCCTGTTTGTAGGCAACAATTGTTATAAGAAATAAATTGAAGGTAGTACAAGAACAACAAGAAGAAGAAAAAAACCAAAGCAACAACTGTTGTTGCTGCTGCTGCTGTTGCAACAAGAAAATGCGTTCCGTGCGTGTTAGCATTTAATGTCCGTCTATCTGTCGTCACAACAATAACAACAGCAACAGCAACAACAACAATGTCCGTAATGCATTTAACAAATGCTACTGCATTTTTTTACTTCTGGTGTTCTGGCAGCCGCATATTCCAGTTGTTGTTGTTGTTGCTGCTGATATTGTGTGCGACTGCTGTTGGCTGACTATGTTGCTCTGGTGGTAACATAAAACTTATGAACCAAAACTGAATTGGCCGGCCGTCTGCCTAGCCCGAACGCTGGCTGGCTGGCTCGTTGGCCATGTGGAGGGCAGCTAACATTTTGTGTGAGCAAAAGGCTGAGGAGTATGATTGTGATAAATCTCCAAGAAATATGAAATATTCTTTTGAAGTTCCTAAGCAAGCAACAGCCAGACACACACACACACACACTAACACCACCACCACCATCTTCCACATCGTGGCAAAGACACGTAAAGGCATTGTGTGAGCTGGTATAATGTTGCAATGTTGCAACGTTGTTAGGCTAAGACAACAAGCAACATTCTATGCTCTATGTCACATTAAGTGACCAATTATTAAATATTAAAGTTTTGCCTTTATATATATAAACATTTCGCTATGTGTCGTTTTGTTGTTGTTGCTGCTACTGTTGCTGTAGTTCTTATGTCCCTCCCTCCAAGAGATCTCATTGTTTTCTTGTTGCCACTACCAGTAGTAGTACGAAGACGAGATCGCCGGATGAAGATTCAGTGGCGGAAAAAACGCGGAGTAGAGGGCGAGCAGACGAAAGTGGAGAAGGCAAAAAAAAGGTTGTTTTTACTATAACAACATTTTTTGTATATTTTTATGATGGCAATGCAGCATATCTTAAATGTTTTATTGTCTCTTTATAAAACAAAGTACGAAGCGATCAGCAAACAGCAGCCGTCATGTACATTTGTCCCCATCTCCGTCGCACTGTCCATCTGTTTGTTCACCATCGTCGCCGTCGTGCTGTCCGTCGGCCGCGTGTATGTAAGAATTTTTCGTTTGTCTATTTTTAGTCAGTTATAAAGTTCATTTTCTACAAAACTTACAGAAACAAACGGCTACAAACAAAAAATGTATAAGAATTAAAAATTTTTGTGTAGATAAGGCGTTAATGATGTTTAATGGATTTCGTGGAAACGTCTGCAGGAATGGTACATACGACGAAAAAACGAAACAAAATGTTTTCTCAATTTCCAGACATTAAAGGGAAAATATGTAATTAAGAGAAGAAATATTTAATAAGACATGTATACCAACAAGAAGATTTATATCATAAAGAGAAAAATTTGTAAGATGTACCGAAAACAAATTTAACGCGAGAAGCAAATGTAAGTTATGCATGATGTAATGCAAATAGCTTCAGTGGTAGTGGTTTCTTTTAAGTATTTCATATGTAATTTAATATATAATACCGATATAAAGGACCGTTGGTTTGAACACCGACATGTCCATATACATTTATTTGAGCGGCGGTGGTCCCGTGCTTATAGCAAGCAATTTCGAAGATGCACATTTACATCATGGTTCATATTGAAACCTTTTTATATTGGGGCTTGATACAATAGGAATAGATAAGATATTAAAAAGCTCTATGATATTAGCATTATTTCAAATTTATACTTATAGTCAGGGTATGGGGATTCTCTAATTTAAGTTTTTTGATCTATTTTCATAATCTATTTTCCGGGAATAGCCAGAATCTTTGTTTGGAGGTCTCCAAGCAGATCACACCGTTTGATAGACCACTTTGTCCTCGGGCAATGCATGTAATGAAGTAAATGTGAAAAGACGGAATTTTAAGAAACGTAAATAGCATGCTACCACCGATGCGTTTTAGGAAGTTGTTAATAAAAGTCACTGAAGCTCAACACAACGGCTGTTTTAGTGGTTTTGAGATTATGCCTCTATACAAGAACAAGGCTGACATCACCGCCATACAATAAATGCCATTTCTTACAGCTTCCATACAAAAGGGATCATGATCATAGTCGGCATGAGACTTCGACATCTGGTTTCGCGGTATTAACCTGTAAGTGACCGAGTAGCTACTATCTGCATCAAGGCGAAATGATTTGTACACACGCCCCCCAAGGAAGACAACTTTAAGGAGTAAATATATGGAAACTACACTAAACATAGCATTAAAATTGTGCTGGGAGATTTTCAGTGCTGAAAAAGGGAGGGAAGGTGCCTTTGTTTCAGTAGTCGGAAAAAGTAGTCTACAAAACAACACCTCCGATGACGGATTCAGATTAATTAGCTTCGGTTTGGAAAGGAACATGTAAGTTAGTGGAAGCAATTACCGTCATAAAGATATCCACAAGGTAACCTGGACATTTTCTGATCAAAAGAAAAAAAACTAAATTATCACGTGGTAATCGATGGAAAGCATGTCTTAAGCGTTACGGATGCGCGGTGCATATATTAACTCAAATCTGCACCTAGTACGCACTCGATTAAGTAGTGCTAAAAATCCTCGCAAAGTAAGCTGGACATCGCATGGCTGCATACCACCGATATCGCCAATGCCTACTTCAATTTACTCTCCCAATTACTGCAAACAAACTCACCTAATTTCGATGTTCCCGACAGACATTTGCAACATATTGGGAACTCTATGACCACTGCCGCAACGACCGTACTTACTTTAAAACTTAATTTCCCTTTACACCTCATGAATGAGGTAAGGGATGCTGCTCGCGTTGTTGTTAATTAACACGCTTTCTATTTTAGATTCACAACAAACATTGTTTATCAACGAATGGGAACTTTACTGTTTGAGAAGCTATTTCTAGACCAGCCAATTGACTCGACACTTATACGGGAATCGAACCACGGATCTCCCGCATGGTAGTTGCGTGTTCTAACCACTCTGTCACGTACGGTCCCGTACTGGGTTATTCTAAACCACAGTCAGCCCTGGGACGTTGAGGAATGCCGTGAAATGTTTGAGGAAATTAATGCTGCATATAGTACGCACCTGCAGCCAATGGCAATGCATGCTGTGACAGAATGATATAATAAGTGTAGGAGGTATAGGAGGTATACGCTGTTAATGCCAGAAAGGGAGATGTAGGACATCTAAAAGTTCAGAAATAGAGGGAAAGCCCAAAAGTTATACCAAACAAAACCAATGGTTTTGGAATAGGTAAGGACATCTGAAAGGACAGAGATCAAAACCTGGACACGGACACGCAGAATGTGCTGCAAATATGGAGGAATCGTCTTCGTTCTCTGCTCGTTCTCAATGGCAGAACAAGTAACAAAATTAAGCGAATCATCGACGACGGACTATATTGTTTCGAGTCAAAGAGAGATCAGTATAATGAAGTTGCGAGAGCCGATTGAATGCCAGTACATAAACACGATTTGGGTCAAATAATGTATTCCAGATGATGGGAATCTGAGTGTTCTATGCCCTATGCATAAAAGACGGTTTAAGTTGCACACACTTGGATCGCCTTTCTTAAGACAGGACAATTTACTACGGAGGGCCTTATACCCATTGCATACAAGGTAGTATCTTATTTGAATGACTAATGAACTCGATTGAACATTATCAGTGTGGCTTTGGAACTATCAAATCCACTACCGACCACATAGTCGCGCTACTTACTTACTTACTTAAGTGGCCCATTACAACTTACGAGCATGGTTCATAAGTTTGAGGCCTGAAGTACTAAAGAATTCCACACGCTTCGGTCTTCTGCGTGTGTTCTCCAGTTAGTCCTACCAGATGATGGCACATCGCCTACCACTTGGTCCTTCCAACGGAGTTTGGGTCTCCCTGCTCTGCGCCGTCCTTCAGGTTCGCCTTCAAACACCTTTCTCGCTGGAGCATTTACATCCATCCTGGCAACATGACCCAGCCATCGTAGTCGTTGCATTCTGACTCTTTTAGCTACGTCGATGTCGTGGTAAAGCTCATACAGCTCATGGTTCATCCGATGGCGAAACTCGCCGTCGACACAGATAGGTCCATAAATTTTTCGGAGTACTTTTCTCTCGAATACTCCCAGGTTTTGTATGTCCGTTGTCGTAAGCACCCATGATTCGGCAGCATACAAAAGAACGGGTAAGATTAGCACCTGGTAAAGCTGTTTCTTAGTCTTCCGAGATAAGGTGGTGTTACTAAAGTGCTGCCGTCCGTAGAAACATCTATTGGCTAGCACTATTCTCCTTTAATTTCTTGGCTGACATTATTCATCTTGTTGACGGAAGATTCGAGGTAGGTAAACTCGTCGACTACCTCAAAACAATAATTGTCAACGTTCACGGTGCGTCTCTAACGAGAGGACTCTTTGTTCGTCGAAATCATTATTTTTGTTTTGTCCTCGTTGACCGCTAAACCCATTTTTGCTGACTCCTTTTCTAGTGATGAGAAAACTGCAGTAACATCCCGCAGATTTCGACCAATGATGTCTATATCATCGGCATAGGCTAGTGGCATGTGGCTCTTGTGGAATATGGTGCCAGACATGTTGACACCAGCCTTTCTCATCACCTTCTCCATAACTATATTAAATAGTGTACAGGACAGGCTATCGCCCTGCCTGAGACCTCTTTCCGTGTTAAATGGTTCAGACTGATCCTTACCAATCTTAATTTGGTGTTGTCTAAGGTACATTTGCAAAGTCGAATCAGCTTTGCGGGAATACCAAACTCAGACATGGTCTCATAAAGCCTATTCCTTATCGGAGTGTCGAAGGCAGCTTTGTAGTCGACAAAGAGGTGGTAGGTGTCGATCTGCTTTTCATGGGTTTTTTCCAGGATCTGTCGTAAGGTGAAAGGACCTTGTACGCAATTGGTAATAGGCTTATTCCACGATAGTTCTTACATTCACTACGATCTCCTTTCTTGTATATGGGACATAACAGACTGAGACTCCAATCCCGGGGCATGCTCTCCTCTTGCCAGATGTTCTCCATTAGCTGATGCATGCTCCTAATCAGCTCCTCCCCGCCAGCTTTAAACAATTCAGCAGGGAGACATCGGCTCCAGCAGCTTTGTTGTTTTTAAGGCGGGAGATGGTCATACGTATCTCGCTCTGACTCGGAGGTGGACAGTTAATACCATCGTCATGGAATGGAGCGGGGTCTTCTGGAGTGGTGTCAGTATCCAGTAAATTTCTAAAGTGGTCTCTCCATATCTTCAGAACGCTATCCGGTCCGTCACTAGCTGACCATCGCTGTCCTTGCAGGAGGGCAACCCTGTTCCACGCATTCTCGCTTTAACTCTCTTGTAGTATTTTCGGGCTTCCCCTCTACTTCGGAGCAACTCAGTACACTCATCCTGCCTCTTCTTCAACTCCTTCTTTTTTCTTCTTAAAAGGTCGCGCTAAAACTATTATATGCTTTGGCTAAGTTTTGTGTCACCGTGAAGTTGACGCGACTTTGCCGGATGACACTGACCGCCTAAGTCTCTAGTGAAAATAGGCAACAGTCTGACACAGCCGTTTTGCAGCAGGCGAGACATTGGACAAGGCGACAAACTGTCATATGATCGTTTTTACATCATAATGGAGGTGACCAAGAGTAAGGCTGCAGTAAAAGCCACGGTGTAATGTTTAATTAATGTTACATTCTGCTCCAGTACGCCGAAGATATAAATGTCATTGGATGTTACTGCAACCTTTTCAAGCATTAAGAAGCAGTCATCAGAAATGGGTCTGGTATAAATGAGGGCAAAACCAAATTAATTTGGTTCAATGGGCAAACGAGTACTTCGCTCTCTGCAACCAAAGATACAACTCCACTAGTCACTGATCCTTTCTATCTCACTTACAACGCTGGATCCTGAGTAATGGCACTAGTGGATCAATCTGTTATGTGTGTCTTCGAGAGAAAAATATCGAGTATCGTTGGTGTATGAACCATGACTTGTATGGCGACATCGACACCGTCAAGCGCGGTCAAATATACCGAATGAGCTGTATTGGACTCGTTGTACGAACGGGTGATAAAGCTCCAGCGACGAACTATCTACAGAGTTCAGTTTAAGGCCGAACCGCTTGGAATATTTTTCTACGTACGGCAAATAATAATAATTCTGTTGTTACTGCCGAATAAGAAAAAGGCGGAAGCAGATTTAATGTAAAAAATATCAATTCGCCAAAATTTGAGACCCTTCCTTTTCTGACTTAAAAGAAATCTTTAATTATATTTGCTTAGCCAGAGTCATACAAAAAACCATTTCCAATTTTCGATATTCACTCTGATTAATTTACAAATCACAACAACATTCTAACACATTAATGTGACCACTATATAATCACCTTATTTGATAAGCCAATTGATATGGAAATTTTTGTTTTTACACACTTAACATATTATTATAATTGTTGACCAATTGTATTAGAGTACACATACATGTCAGTATGTAAACGACTTGATATATAATTCTATAGCAAACATTTCTAAAAAACACAGAAAATACATCCGTTAGCTACCATATGATATGGGATATACCCCATACGATGTTAATTTGATTACACATACAGCTCATAGAGCATTTCATTACAAAATTATATAGTTGATGGTAAAACCAACACATATGCAACACAGTCGGTGGTTAGAAAAGCACAACAAGATTCAAGATTCCATTGTAAATTATAGAGGATTATCTTTTAGGTAATGAAAACATAAAGACTGTATGGCCACATAACTTAGTCAGAACGAGTCGTCAGCATTATTATCTTACCGTACATGCAGCCGCAGCGATAAGAAAGAAACTGGGTCAAAACAGTAGGAAATTATAAACTGAAAATTATTACATAATATGCAATTGGATACTCTCAACGATACGATGTTGTGAACAGTTTGGCTTGCTAACGCTTTATTTGATAATTGATTGGAGGAAATTGTTGCAAACATTTTCCATATGATTAGAGAAATCATTTGAGATGTCATTGCGTTTATGGCTTTGACAATTTGTTGCCACTGGCAGTTTGGTGGCTGTCTGCCATGGCAATGTTGTCGTCATCGACAGAGAGAGCGAAAGAGACTTGATCACTACCAACCATCGTACGGTACTGTAGCAGCTTCAGAAATACATCAATAGTTTTAAGCAATTAATTGACCAAAAACAGTATCAACTTCATTTCAAGAGCATTAGTCAGTTTGACTAGAAATCGAGTGCTATAGACCACAGCGCGCGGTCTTTTGTAGGAAATCAACGAACAGGGAATCGACAAAAAAAGCGAAACATACACGGACAACAACTATACATTTAAACATTTGCTAAACTTAACATCACATAACATACATTTCAAATGTTGCCAACGAAACGTCGCAAAATGGCCAGTTGCCGCGGCAACAACATCGACAACATTGAGAACAGCAGCAGCCGGCCGCATCAACGGGCAAACACAACAGCAGTAGTGAGCATAACAATGACAACAGAAGACAACCCAGCCGTAGCAAACGTCGAACCACCGACCAACAACATCACAGCCACAACGTCAGCAACTTTAAGTAGTTGTTGCAGTTGTTGTTGTCGTTACTGCCGTTTTGATGACGACGAGGAGTTTTGCCCGGCAGACAACAAATGTCTGAGGTCGTTTCATTTATTCCTACTTCGCCATTCAATGTTTGTTATTTGGTGGACCTGGAAATGGACGTGCACAGTTAGAATTAAGTTGATGTTGCTGCTGCCGGTTTTTAGCCGCAATGTGTGTGTGTTGCAGCAGTTATGCCGTCTTGCCTGCAATTCGCAGCCAAAACGGTGGCAGTGTGGCCCCAGCTAAAGGCCCCACGTTTTGGCAAGCAAGGGGAATTTAATTTGTTTGCAACCAGGTTAGAGCACTAAAAGTTATGTAAAAATATAAATACGGGAATTCACAATTATTCAGGATACACATATTTTGCTGTTTTTGTCCGGGGAGAGATATTGTTTGAAATTGATTTTCTATAAAGAGCGCGCAGCTTAAGTGAATGTTCTATTTGAAAAACTTGTTCTGGCAGTAATGTTCTGTATATTTTCATAACAAGGCGAGAATCTATTACAATAAGATGTGTGGCATTTGAGAGCCAGGCGAAAAATGGAAATAGTCAGTGAAATGTATAGGATATAAATGGAAATGTATGTGGCTTTGTCACAGGGGTTGTGGGAAAAAAATTACTATTGCCTTGCCGTGGATAATTAGGGTGACCGGTCTAATTACACAGTACAACACATGATTTTGGAACTCAATTCTAAGAACTGCATGTGAAAGTAGTCTTAAAAAGAAAAAATTCTGCATCACTCGTTTTGTCAAGTTACATGCCATAATAATTTAATATCGTATAGGGAAATTTGTCACATTTTAGGCTCTTTTTTTTACTTAACATAAATGCTATATGGTGGCTAATGATTATCATATGTAATAGTCCACGTAAATCATACGCCACGGAGTACAACAGTTTTACTGTAACTGCTGCAAAATAAACCCAGTTCAAAATCATTTGATGAATGGAAAAGTAAAACTGTTGCTTATATAGGGAAACGTTATATGAACAGATTAAAGGAATTGTAATTATTAATTTTTTTAAATTTGTTTCAGTTTAATCAGACTAGTGGTTCTCGAGTTATGTCAAACAAAAAAGACTAAAACGTGACAAATTCCCCTATACGATACTTATTAACTTTAAGTCGATATTAAATCATTATGGCATGTAACTTGACAAAACGAATGATGCAGAACTTCTTCTTATGGGGCTATTTTCACGAGCAGTTCTCAGAAATAAGTCCCAAATCTATGTTCTGACAAATGCTGTATTGTGTCATGATTAACCTCAATGATGTACAGCATTAAATGGTTTGAGCAATATCACAGGAAATTATAGGTCCAAATATTTTTTGGCGCAATTCTCTTCCAAAGGTTCACAGAACAAATTTACGGATATATAAGAGAGGGCTTTGACATTAAAATGTTTACTTGCTTGCACAGTAGTAGTGGTTTGCGTACAACACTTGCCTTTTAATTTCCAGTCTGACATTGTTATTATACTCTTCGCCACGAAAGGTATACTCAGTTTGTTGATCCATTTGTAACGCCCTTGATGAGGCGTAGTATGTATGATAATATATAAATATGTAAATGATTTAAGTAGATTTAAAGATGTGCGACCGTCCGTCAGTTCGCATGTCTGTCTCCGCGATTAAAGTCCTAGAGCAATCAACCCAAAAACTTGATATGTAAGCTTATATCCACTAAGCGGAGGTTAAGTTCTCAGTTGAGCAAGATCGGACAACAACTACTTCCACCTCCGACACAAACTCCCCCTTTCTAAGGGTAAAAAAAATCGTAAAAATATTCTCAACTCATGTAAACAATTATAGCTCAGTATTTAATATTTTGGGAGTAATAAAAAATTGCTAACATAAAATTAATGTGATCGGCTAAACGTAAATTCCACTGCAGCTTGATAGTCAAGATTATCGTGCGGAAAACTCGCTTGACAGACTACCACACTCGCAAAAGCCAAACTAAATTAAAAAAGACTCCGTCAGAATATCATGACATACATATCGATCTATCTAAAGCCCAGCATGATTGAACATTGCTTCGTACGATTTCGGTCTGTCTTCACTGAAGACTTCGTGTCAATCTTTGTCATACCTTAAAGCTTTGCAGGGATATTAAGCTCAGCCAATTTGCCAACAAATTAATTCGGGCGTAACGGACTGACAATTGCAGTTGTATTGGTTATCAAGATATACACTTACACTTACGTGTCGTTATTATCTGTCGTATTATTAAAAAAAATTCAAAGTTATTTTCGAACTCTGAAGCCCATCTTCCCATCGGAAATCCATTCCTTTAGTCAAATCGTGTTTACTACCTGCTCAACTTCACTGGCTTAATAAATCTCTGCTGGCAGTCTAGCGGCACCCGCAACCATTAACTGACGTGTAGGCTTCTATACAAATTTACCGTATCAGAACTTACCTAAACGACGTTATAAACACTAGTACAGTTGTTGTGGCTATGGTCATACAATCCTCAAAACGCTGCCAAAAGTATGTCAGGAATATCGGAATAAGAAGCGTTTTTCTGCAGTAATTGATAGAGTTGGTTCAAAGAGGCATTCGCCACATTGATGATGAGCAACACTACCATATCTAGCATAATTTTTGTGATTACAAACATTTTTCTCACTGCGTACCTTGGGGGTAACTAGAATATGCTCCGTGTCGATATTTGTACACTCTTGGGGCATGCCTTTCATGGAATATGATCAATTTGGGTTTTCTTCGGCTTTCTTCTCTCCGACTGCCGAACCTAAAGAATTTTCCTTCTCTGGTGTAGAATTTAAATCACTCAGACCAATGGTCAGGATAACAACAATATCCTTTTAAAATGTTTGACCTACCAAAATCTATTATAGGGAACATTTTTGGTAGTCCTCAAAAAGTCAGGACAAAAATGACGGCTTTTTCAGCGTTGTGTCTAACAAAATTGTATCTCTCATTCTATATTAGACGGTATAACATGCCATATACAGTGAAAAATTCTTAAAACTTTGAACGTTTGTGCTAAGGAGTCAAATCGCCTCCAAGACCCGAAACGTTAAACGATAATGGCACCCACTTCACGGACTTTCCTATATAAAAAACATTTATGTTGACTTAAGGCCTCATTCATAATAATTTATAATAGGTTTATAAACCTTTAATAAATGTTTTTGGATATGGCTGTTAATTTCTAAAAACCTGCACCCTGAACATAACCTATTTAGATTGTATTGTGTTGAATTTAATCGCATATCATTGTTCATGTTTTGCCAATAGCATAATTTTTCCCTTTGCTCACTGTTGACTCATACCGACTCATACAAGTACACAGCATAAAGACCGACCCATATTATTATCAAACACATATATATAGTGTTCCATAGGAAGCAAAAAATGTCCTAGACTTTTTTCAACAACTATCACCATTAACTAGGACAAGGCCGTATTATAGAAAAGGTCGAAGTAATATGAGTTTTGCTGGATTTTAGGCTGACACACTTTTAGGTTGAAATGCAGCAAACGCTTAAGAAATCAATAGTTTTTGTCTATTTCCAGACCGAATTATATGTGACGTAGATACTTTGCGGAAGCAATAATCGATGTTAGTGCAGAACCTAAACGAGCATTTAAGTTATTCATCACAGTACTTAATTTAATTTTATCACATATTCTGCCAAACACACTTCACAATGATTAATTGTAGTGCTTGAGAAGGCTGTAGTAACGCAAGTATTTTACTAAAATATTTTTTGATACTAAAATTTGACATATTGCATAAAACGCAATAATTCATAAAACCTTGAGTGTGAAATTAATGATGTTAGTATAAAAAATCAATCAATCTCATGTATGGATTCAATTCAGAAGACCACGACCACCTTATTGTCTAAAATTATGACAGCTTAACAAAACTACGATTGCAACCAATGGAATATAAACAAATATTTTAACTGTCTCCATTATTTTCTAAAGACTTTATTATTTCTTTCTAACCGCCACATGTATCCTCTTAAGATTTTAGTCACATAAGCTAAACACTTTTTTTCTGTTCTTCACTCCAAATATTTTTATGGACTCTGCCCGAGCTGACTGCAACTGCGAACGTGACCATTTGCCAATAAACCTTTAATCTATTTTTAATTCTTATTGGCTCCAATAACAATATTTTCCAACACAAACCAGTTGCCTACTTTGTGGCAGCGGTCTTAATAAGCTCCCATAAACAAAACTCCTCAATGGATTGCGTTTGCAATCTTCGCTTTATAGTATGGCTGCAACAATGTTGCAAGAAAATATTCAATAAACTCCACCTCCTGTTCGCAGGCAGCCGCACAGCACTATGACTATTATTTGTGAGCGTGGCGGTGATTGTTGGCGGATATTTTTGGTGTAAGGAACGACAGCAGCAGCAAAAATGGAAGGTATTATGCATAAATCAAATGCGGAGCAGCGGCGTAAAATGTTCCAAGAATGGCAGACATCCCTAGAGTAGAGTTGGAACCTGTTCTATTAGTTTGACTAAATGTATATTTTGCACACAGTCGTCCAAGAGTAATGCTAATACAAGGCGACGTTTAGGAAATTGGAAAATTTTTCAAAAGTAAAACGGTCGTATTGTAGATTGTTTCAGATGAATACGGAAATTTACCTATGTTTATGACATTTTCTACAATGTAGACAATGTATAATTATAAAATTTAATAAGTAATTTGTATCATTTTACTATTACACCAGTATATAAAGCATTGTGTGCTTAGTAGTAAAACATTATATCTACACTTTGTCATAAAGAAAAAAAAAAGCACAGCTTTCTTTTTGTCATTGTTGTCCCCAATATTACTCCATCATCATTTTATCAAAAGTTCTTACTCATCGCTTGTCATTAAATTATTGGCAGTTAAAATACTCTAACGGTTTTCCACCAGAAAGTCCATCGTTTTTTTTTTCTTTTGTGTTTTCTTCCTCCAACTGCTGTGGCTTTATACAAAACTATTCTTGGCCGTAATAAAAATCTCATGAGACATTTTTCCTTAGTGCGGCATTGCTGAAAGAGAGACATGAAAGATTTTCGTTTCTTTTCAGTGCAGAAAACAAAAACGAAAACGTTGAAAACTTTGTGTTGAAAAATTCTTTACTTTTTGCTAGTAAACTTTTTTTTGTTTTGTATGTTGTATCTAAACAATTTTCCAAGACATTGTTGTTATAGCTGCAGCTACTCATGTTGTTGTTGTTGTGGCCAATATTATTTGTTGCTGTTGTTGTTTTAGTGCTATTATAACATTTAAAGTTAGCATCTTTGTTTGTTGTTTGTTTTTTATTGTTGTTCACGTACTCTCTTCATTTCTACTAACCAAAGGCTGTCAATAGTTGGTACAACAAAATGTCACTCATCCTATGAAGAAATTCTGAGGCTGCAATAAGAATATAAGACTAACACACTTAGGAAGCAATAAGTAACAGTATGTTTAAGTTGAAGAAGAGGGTGGTGTGATAAGAACAGTGTGAATTCGCATGACATATCCTAAAGTTGTATTGACTATCAGAAGCCACAAATCTCTTATCACAATCACATTTTCACACAAAAACATATTTCTATTACTCGTTTTAAAATTGCCTATATAAATAAGTTTGTCACGGATGAACTCGATAAGTAACAAACCGATTTTAATAATTCTTTTTTTTAAATCTCACACTTTGGCTAGTGAAATAAGTAGGGTACTTAATTTTTTCAGTTTGAATATTTCAACAGCTTATTATTCGGTGAAAAATTGTGATTAATAAGATTTCATGTATACACCAACACAATGAAATCAACATGTTTGGGCAAAATTATATGTACAGGCGCTCTGCTCTCTGTGTACACTCGAATTGATTGAAAATCAAAGAGCTCTCTCAAACTTTAATCAAAATAATATCGTATAATAAGTAAGTTAGAGAGCATTCTAATTATTTTACATATCAGATATCCACTGTATTGTCTTTTGAGACGGAAAAATAAGGAACTGATGAATAGGCAGGATGAGTGCACAGAGTTGCTCCGAAGTAGAGGGGAAGCCCAAAAATTCTACAAGAGAGTTAAGGCAAGAATGCGTGGAACAGGTTTGCCCTCCTGCAAGGACAGCGATGGTCAGCTAGTGACGGACCCGGATAACGTTCTTAAGATATGGAGAGATCACTTTAGAAATTTACTGGATACAGACACCACTCCCAAAGACCCCGCTCCAATCCATGACGATGGTATTAACTGTCCACCTCCGAGCCAGAGCGAGAGACGTGTGGCAATCTCCCGCCTTAAAATCAACAAAGCTGCTGGAGCCGCTGGTTTCCCTGCTGAATTGTTTAAGGCTAGCGGCGAGGAGCATGCATCAGCTCGTGGAGAACATCTGACTATAGAAGAGCATGCCCGTGGAATGAAGTCTCGGTCTGTTATGTCCCATATACACGAAAGGAGGTCGTAGTGAGTGTAAGAACGACCGTGGAATGAGCCTATTACCAACTTCGTACAAGGTCCTTTCGAGCATATTGTGTGAACATCTCAAGTAAAAAAACCAATTGTACTTTTTTCGGTGAGGCTTTACCCTTTGTAAACGGATCAAATATTTACTTTACGAAAAATCCTGGAAAACTCATGAAAAGCATATCGACACCTACCACCTCTTTGTCGACTACAAAGCTGCCTTCGACTCTCCTATAACGAATAGGCTACATGCCTACGTTTGGTATTCCTGCAAATCTAATTCGACTTTGCAGATGTACCTTGGAAAACACCAAATCCTCTATTAAGATTGTGTAACGATCAGTCTGAACCATTCAAGTCGGCAAAAGATCTCATGCAGGGCGATACCGTGTCCTGTACACTATTTAATATAGTTTTGGAGAAGGTGATGAGAAAGGCTGGTACAAACAAGTCTGGGACCATATTCCACAAGAGCCACATGCCACTAGCCTATGCCGATGATATAGACATCATTGGCTGATATCTGCGGGATGTTACTACTGTTTTCGCATCACTTGAAAAGCAGTCAGCAAAAATGGACCGCTAACAACGAGGACAAAACAAAAATATTGATTTCGACTAGCAAAGAGTCTTCTCGTTGGGGCGCACCGTCAACGTTGAAAATTGTTGTTTTGAGGTAGTGTATGAGTTTACTTACCTCGGATCTTCCGTCAACAAGAAAAATAATGTCAGCCAAGAAATCGAGCTGAGAATTGTGCTCGCCAATAGATGTTTTTACGGACTTCGGCAGCACGAAAAATATATGGACCTATCTGTGTCGACGGCGAGTTTCGCCATCGAATGAACCACGAGCTAAAAGAGTCAGAATCCAACGACTACGAATGCTAAGACATGTTGCTCCAGCGATAAAGCTGTTTGAAGTTGTTTGAACCTGAAGGGCGGCGCAAAGCAGGGAGACCCAAACTTCGTTGCAAGGAACAAGAGTAAGGCGACGTGACACCATCTGGTAGGACGAACTGGAGAACGAAAGCAGAAGACCGAAGCATGTGGAATTCTTTAATACTTCAGGCCTCAAACTTATGAACCACGTTCGTTAGTTGTAATGGGCCACTTAAGCAAGTAGGTAAGTGATATTCACAGTATTCGGTACAAATATAATGGATATGCCGGGCCAGCTATTATTCAATAACACAATACAACATTTTACAGTTCATTGATTTGGGACTCAATTCTGAAGTCATTGGGATGTCAAAGTAGCTCCAAAAAGAAGAAGTTCTGCATCATTCGTTTTGTCAAGTTACATGCCATAATAATTTAATGTCGATTTGATATTAGTAAATATCGTATATGGGAATTTGTCACGTTTTAGGCTCTTTTGTTTAACATAACTCGAGGACCAATAGTCCGATTTAGCTGAAACAAATTTAAAAAAATTAAGAATTACAATTCCTTTTATCTGTTCATATAACGTTTCCCTACATAAGCAACAGTTTCACTTTTTATTCATCAAATGAACCCATTTTGTAGCAGTTAAATGTTGTACTCCATGGCGTATGATTTATGTGAATATTACTTATGATAATCATACGCCACCATATAGTATTTATGTTATGTCATACAAAAGAACCTAAAATGTGACAAATTCCCCTATACGATACTTACTAATTTCAAATTGATATTACATTATTATTGCATGTTACTCAGCAAAACGAATGATGCATAGTTTCTTCTTTTTGGGGCTACTTTTACGTGCAGTTCTCAAAATTGAGTCCCAAAATCATGTATTGTACTGTGTAATAAAATTAAATCAAAAATATACTAGATTCCAATATTTAAGACTTATTTAAAAGCAAAAAAGATTTTGTGTATCGTAAATTTATAAAACCATCCTTTCGAGCTGCTTTTTCAATCAATCCCCTTTTTTAAATCCCAACAAATATAAAACCTTTTCCCACTTGATACACCTTCCTCGCGCCTAAGCCTAGCAGCAGCCCAGTCAAGCCCATAATGGTAGAACCGAACCAATAATTTCTTATTTTTTTTTTCTCTGTTTATTGTGTTTCTTTCTTCTAACCCATAATGATAATAATGATACCAACTGACTTGCGATAGAGAGCGACACAACGGAACGGAGAGGTGTGCTATGTGTATGTCTGTATGTGTGATCTATACGACCGTTAAAATATTCCATATAATGATAAAATAATGTTAGTAGAAACAACAAAAATTTTATATTAAACAAAAGAAAGCAACAAAAGAAACGACGACTTTAGGCAACAAAAAATTATTTTAGCGGCTAATATGCCTTTATATTACCGCTAACAATTGTTAGCGCGTACACATCGTCATACAAGTGGTCAGTAGAAAAAGTACGCGCATGCGCGCTCACTCTGCACCAGTAGTTGCAACATAAACGACGCATGCTGTGAGCCTTTGGATTACTACAGTTGGCTGAGTTGTGTCTCAGTCAAAGCACTAAGTTTTCGCTATTTCGCTAAATATATCACCAAGACATGAGTTTGACATAAAATGGACAGTTGTTTAGTGAACGACATGTTTTTTTTTGTGCTTTTCTTTAAGTCTTGGTTTTGTTTGCAATGCGCGTAGTAGTATATTTTTGCTGTTGTTTTTCTTTCTATTTATTTCATTTCAATTCATTTTCCTTTTCGTCTCTTGTATGATCTTCATATAGAAAATAGTTGAATACAGAACTTACTGAAGTTTTAGACACATACAGAGACCGTGTGTATGCACTGAAACTCCTGCCAGCGCGCAACACCGGCGACAGATATGAGGAAGTGTTTGTAGTTTAAAAGTTTCATTTTGTTGTTGTCACTGATCTGGAGTTCAAAATTTTGTAGAGATATCTTTAAAAGAGCATGTGTGTTTGGGTGTGTGTGTTTGTGTGTCTCAGTGTCTCCCTAGTCATTGATAGATTACTCACTGCTGGACTATGACAAACGTATAGGAGGACAAAAGGCACCAGAAGCAACAACAGCATCATCAACGGCACAGATGAAGTCGACAGACACAGCAGAAGTTATAAATAAAAAAAAAAATGCATTTTAGAAATGTGGGTCAAAATGCCACTTTTTAAGAAGATATATTACTCTGGGCAATGTGAAGTAGTTAAATGAAGATTAGCCATAGATATTTGGAAAATGTGATGTGTCGCTGGCTGGCAAGCAGCGCATAGAGTGAAAAGTCCACTGGAAATACGTCCATAATGTCACGCAGAGACATTTTGGGGGGAAAAGAAGTGAAAAGCTATAACGCTGTAGAGTTTTTTTTTAAGAGAAGATTGTCTTTTAGGTAATTTAAAATTTTTTTTTGATAATATTGTGAGTATTAATGTATTTTTTTCTATTTTTTTCATTTCAGGTAAATGTGGTTTATTTTGAAATAATATAGAACTGCTTGCTAAGGTAATGTATGTAATTTGATGAATGTGTGCATCACTAGGTGGCCGATTATAAACTAGAGAATATTTGACTAATCAAGACACAAAATTTTGCCGTTGCAATTAATTTTTTTTAAATTTTTAACTCAAATGTTATTTCTAATTTTAAAACTGCTTAGCACGAATGAACATTTTTTGATCGAAATCTAGGAAAGTTGAATTATTATTTTTAGAAGAATCGTCACAGGGTTTTCAGACAATATGCAGTAATACTGAGTTGCTTCTGAATTCCCTGGTTACTACCGAAATCAGACTTCCGCGGACAGAACTACGTCAATTCAACCTTCGCCTGTTGGCAGAGAAATTGTAACGAATCCAAAAGTTGTAAACCTTCAAGGTCACCCGGACTGCACTTAATCTCACCAGATGAAGTACAAGCAATGATTCATACGCTGATTCCATGGTTCAAGAAGTTTTATTTCGGCAGCATCGGCCTTATATATGGAGGTAGTTTTTATTCTCAAAGCGGGAAAATCCTCTCATACGGGACTAAATGATAAGGTATGTCAGTATGTATGTCATCATTTTATCTATCAACACTGAACTCATTGACATTTACCTTAGGGCAAACATAGACCGAAAGCTACAGAGACAGAACTTCTAGACTTTGAGTTGAACGCTCACGCGCTATGGTATCCCTTCCAGATGTAGAAGGGCCGATACTACAAGATCAAAGATCTTCTTATAAAGAAACTATCAGTGGCAAAATTTGGGTCGTCAAACTTAAGTTAATCTGTCAGTAAGGATCGCTCTCCCTCCTACCAAATAACCTCTAATTAAACAGTATTCTGTTCTTCCTTGAAGAGGTTGGTGTTAAGGATGTCGTAATTAATGAGCAGATCTATTGTCCTGACTCTCTGGAAGATGTTCATTGCCCATTTGTTACCTTTCTAGCTTACTGGAGGATTGGATGTGGAAAACAGCCTGTATACGTTGGATGTCCAGAACCGAATGTATAACTGTTATATAGCTCGGGCTCGTATATATCAGATCCCGATGGCCTGTGCAGGAGTGATCTGAGACTGGCCTGTGCAATTTTAACAGGCCATTGCAATATCCGGCACCTGACAGGCAAATGGGTTAGATCTATACCGACCAACTGCCGTGTGTGTAATGACGAGGAAGAGTCTGAGATAATGGCACATCTTCTTTGTAGCTGAACCGCTCTAGCATTTAGGAGTCTCATATACTTAGGGAAAAGTTGTATAGAAGACCTAGAATCTCGTTTCTCAGTCCGAATAGACCATTTAATATGTTTTATGCGGTACCTTTCTTGGCTTACTGGGCCAAGATGACGATTGGGGTACCCACGATTTTCTCTTCTTTCTCTCTCTTTCCCCTTTCTCTTTCTTTCGCCTCCTCTTCCCTCTGTCCTTTTTCTAACGAACAATCACCAGATTACACGAGTCCACAACTTTACCCAACCTAAAGTTGTCGCATTGGCAAATGATGTGGCAACTGCAGTTAGGGGGAAGTTTCTAAGTATACTCAGAAATATCCTTTAAAGAGCTCTTCTCACTATGGCGAAGTGTACGGGCGTAAATGGCCTCCGAGTAAATCTAAACAAGAACCAACTGGGGGCGCGGACTGTGGAAAATATCTCGGACAAAAGTCACAGTGGCACTATATGCGTGCAAGAGGGTAACTGGGAAGCGAAGGAACTTAAAGCTTTGCAAAGTTCATTGGTTGTATACTGCAGTAGTCATTGGAGTGCTTTTTGGAAGTTCCCATTCTGAATGATACTACACAAGGTCCAACGAGTGCCCCGTCTGTGAGACACTGGGGCGCTTCGCCCCACTCCATCCGATGAACTAAATGTAAATCGGGGTGTACCGGCTTTCGATAGTTATTATTCGTTACTTATTTTTTTGTAAGCGATAAATTTCCGTATTTTTATAAGTCATATGATGTTAACCACCCGTGGCATAGTGGTTAGAACACGCGACTACCATGCGGGAGATCACAGGTTTAAGTCCTGGCTCCAGTCATCTTAAAAAAAAAAATCTTTCATTGCCGGCTCCCCTCGATTGATGTCGACAGCAACTTCGCAGTATTAATGTCGAGTCAATCGGCATATCTAGTAAGAGCTTCTCAAACAGTGACGTTCGCATTCGTCGATAAACAAACAGGTGCCGTTAGTTGTGAATCTAAAAATAGAAAGCGTGTTAATTCACAACAACGCGAGCTATTCCATACTTAATTCATGGGGTGTAAAGAGAAAATAAGTTTTTTTTTTTAAGTTTTATGGTCTTTCATATTATAAAGGAAAAAGCCCCGTGATGACGTAACTATGTTCCTGCAACCGTAGTTACAACCCTTGTTATAGGATCGGAGCTGCACATCTCCTTTTGCGCTGAGATGCACAATGAGATATGTGAAAGTTGCATTGCGTCAAGGTGTACCCAGCTTCATTCAATTTACGAGCGTAAATTTTGGTTTAACAACAGTCACTACGTGACATCAACGAAGTGGTTCCTTACCCGTACGACCAGGATGTTTAGGTAGGAAACTACACTGAGCACCCTGGCCGCCCGTAGTACTATCTTTAGACTACTTGGTCGGATGTCGCAAAGGAATACACCTTTGCTACCGCTTTTTACCATTGCAGAGTCGAAAAGTGGTCCACTTCTCGAGTACACTGAGACGATACTCTCCAAAGACCTTTCGGAGAGGAGACCCATGCGAGGCGTCCTCACAATAGTTGGAATTAACGTATTCTCCGATAGTCAATCTCTCTGGATTCTGAAGTCCACATCAGCCATGTATTGCCCTAGATCTCTTAACGAGACGGTTAAACACTTCAGCATTCATGTATGATACTCCCCTTCGTAGAATAGCCCCATGCGAGGAGTCCTCACTATAGTGGGAATTAATATATTCTCCGATAGTCAAGCTCTCTGGATTCTGTTTTCCTAAAGTCAACATAAGCCCTGGATTGTCGTAGATCTCTCAACGAGACGGTTAAGCTTTTCAGCATCTTATTTGTAAGCCGAGCCACAGGGACAAACCTGGGAACTGCAGAACAGACGAAATACCAAACTGGTGACTACTTTACAGATTCTAGCCGAACTCAAATCCATTGGCATGCATCTAACCACTTACCAGCTTTTCCTCTATGATAGAGCATATTTAGCAACAAATGGATGGTGGGAATCTGTCCGAGGTTATAACCAATCCTGAGTGGAAGGTACGCATTGAGATAGAAAGTTGCAACTGGTGATTTAGGCAGAAGCTTTGGGTATAAAGAGGAGCAGGAACCCATAGAACACCTTCTCTGTACTTTCCCTGCCACGACAAACAGGCGGGAATCAGTATAGGGCACTAATATTTTTAGGTGATCTACAAGATATTGATATCAGGACCTTTTAAGACGCCCATAATGGCTAAGTAGGGGAAACTAGCGATCTTCGCTAGTTACATGTTATCACAAATGGTTTTTTAGATTGCGACACTAATCTAACCTAACATATTTAGATATTCTGACCAAAAAGGTCAGTATGTTTTTATTTGTTTATTGCTTCTCTTTTTCAAGCCGGACATTACCCGGTAGAGTATATTCATCGCAAAAGTGATATTCGTAGTATTAGTATTAGGACGGCTAAGATTTGAATATCTATATATTTTATTTTACTGTACAAGGAACATATTGCGATAAAAAGGAAAGAGTGTGATTCAAGACAGTAGGCTCAATAGATAGTAATTCTTACGCAAGCCTTTCCAGTTGAAATCACTAGCTTTCTTGCGGGTACAAACATCTTCACCCTATACAGTATTTTTTCCAATCATTTTACCCACTCACCATCTGTTAATCATAATTTTCTTCTCACATCAACTACTACTCTAACTAACTCTTGCGAAAAACACACGATTATCTAGCACTTAATTAAGACTTCACATTTTCACATTTGGAGAAAATGACAGAAATGATATATATGCATTTCATGCCAAGAGCCAATTATACCAATCATAGAAGCATCCAGCAGAGAAAATCAATCACATAACTTGTATGCCACGAAAAAAAACCTAAACTACTAAATAATCATTTCATGTCTCAATTTTAGCGATTTTTCTTTACGATTTACACTTAACGTTGCGTACGACATGTCAAACATTTCTATGCATTTCAGTGATATTTTTTTTCGATGCTTTTTTCCCCTCTCTGTGTCATTTCACACACACAGTTTTCTCGGGTGCTACTTGAACATTTTCTCCATTTGGCTGTGGCAATTTATGTGCCGCTTTTGTAATTAACACAAAAGATCTTTATCAAAATGTCGTTTATTTGTTGTTGTCTCCTTGTAGTTGTTGTCATGCATGAAAGTGATTTATGTTTTTGTAAATTACATATGATTAAGATGTCAATGACTGGATTTTGCGCCTTTTTAATAAACATCAACTTAATTAAATATTTTATATTTGTTTACAGTGTAAGGTGTTGCGGCTGAAAATACACGGCATATGTTTAGTATACACTCAAAGAGATAGGTAGGCTTGAAGAAAAACTAAATAAATACGTTTTTGCGCAATTGAAATTCAATTTAATACTAAACGTGTGTAACACTTTGGCATTTTGCACAGATTGCCGAATAACATTTTTATTTATAAAAAAAAACTTTGCTACTAGTTGGTGGTTGTACATTGTGAAAAAAAAATTAATAAAAAAATAGTTAAGAAATAATAATATTACTCATACATCGATTATATCTTAGGTACAATTACACAGTACAACATTTTTCAGCTCATTGATTTGGCACACAATTCTGAGAACTGCATGTGAAAGTAGCCTCATTAAGAAGAAGTTGTGCATCATTCATTTTGGCAACACATGATTTTGGGACTCAATTCTGAGAACTGCACGTGAAAGTAGTCCCAAAAAGAAGAAGTTCTGCATCATTCGTTTTGTCAATTTACATGCCATAATAATTTAAAATCGATTTAAAGTTAGTAAGTAACGTATACGGGAATTTTTCAGGTTATAGGCCCTTTTATAGCGTATGATTATCATAAGTAATATTCCACGTAAATCATACGCCATTGAGTACAACAGTTTTAATGTAACTGCTACAAAATGAACCCAGTTCAAAATCATTTGACGAATGGAAAAGTGAAATTGTTGCTTATGTACGGAAACGTTATATGAACAGGAAAAGGAATTGTAATTCTTAATTTTTTTAAATTTGGTTCAGCCAAATCGGTCTAGTGGTTCTCGAGTTATGTCAAACAAGAGAGCCTAAAAATTCCCCTATACGATAAATACTGACTTCAAATCGATATTAAATTATTATGTAACTTTACAAAACGAATGATGCAGAACTTCTCTTTTTTGAGGCTACTTTCACTTGCAGTTCTCAGAATTGAGTCCCAAATCAATGAACTGAAAAATTTTGTACTATGTTAATACTGGTACTCGCATTAATATTACTCATGCGTCTGCTTTATCTAAAGAAATGTTTATGCAAAACTGTTTTTTTTAGACATGGGGTTTTTCAATTTGTGCGGATCCAAGTTAGCAGCCAATTCCAGCTATGTTGTTTAGGCGCCCTCGGTCTGGCCTACTTATTATTTTACAGTCAATGCTGGCAATTCACGTCTATAAATGACACGATTGAATGATGAAATTATACCATGAAAATTAATATTTGTTATTGAAAACGAAATTTTGAAATTTTACTAAAAAAATTGGTTTTAAGCGGTCATTATGGTGAACATTATGCATAACCGAGTTATATATATGGTAATTTCGGTAATTTCTTAAAGGTGATGTGAATGTGGTACAAAGATTATGCCATCCTTAACGTTACCCAGGCAATTCCCCATAATTAGTCGCACCTATGCAGTAGAGTCTTTGAAAAGTTGGTCACTGGCATATGTGCCACGATCTGAAGCCGAAGCGGATATATAAAAGACGTTGTATTCCAAAATTATTGGCATACATGGGTGTTTCCAATAGAAAAGAAAAATTTGTTACTGTCATACAAGCAACTTAGTTTATTGCATTGCATTATCGGCCCGTTCTTATTGAAGTCCTTGTAAATTATAGACAGATTTGTTGATATTATTAACATATCACAGTTTATTTTAAACGAACGTAACTAAACTTCATATTTGATAAGCTAGTTCCACTGTAATTGATATTAACCCATTTTTAGGCCTTTTTAGCAACTTGTGTTAAATTCTTTGGAAAAAAAGCAAAATTTAAAAATTGTTCTATACCATTTAAATAAATGTTTATCAAGCATAAGGTTATCGGTCCTTAGAAAAAATCTATATCACAATGCGTTCACAATCTAAAGCACCAGCTGAATTCACAAAGCTCTTAAATTCATAGCAATGTTTCCAAACCACATTGAAACTTGTCAAGTTTTATTAACCTCATATATTATTTGGATCTGAAGTCTGATGTTAAGAATTAATTTTTGAAAATTTTTACTTTGGTAACATTTATATGTTATTGCTCTTACTTTTCTTCAAGTGCATCCAAAACTAATCAATTGCATTTGTGGTCGCCAACCGCAACCACAACAACAGCAACAAATTGCAACATATCACAAAACACAATCAAACTATTTATTATGACATGTCTAAATCGATTTGTTGTTTAAACACTCAAACAAACAAAATAATACTGGAATGAAAAAAAAAACACACACACAAATCGAAAACCAACATAAGATACACAAACATGATTAAGGCTTCGTCTCTCCCTCTCTTCGGTCGCACTCGCGCGCTCCTTGAAAATGCCTTAAGTATAAAAGTCAAATAAAACAACGAAATAATCAACAAAAACAAAACAGACGACAGCGGTAATGTGAACAACAGCAACAACAATTACAAAATCGCACAGAGACCACGCAAAGTTCAATACAAAAACGAAAAAACACCAAAGCAAAACAAACAAACCAAAAAATTGATGAAGCCAACAGAAACCCAAAAAAAAAAAACACAAATTGAAAAACAATCCTAACTAAATTTACTAAACACACACACACACACCAGTAATACGACTACAGCATAATTGCAACATATTCTCATGGCAAGAAAACCAAAAAAGCAAAAACTTCAAGAAAAAAATAAAATAAAAATCACCAAACATTTACGTAAAGCTTAAAATTCAAGCGAATAATTCGTTTGTAGGTGAAGTTTCCTTTTAGAAAATATTTCCATTTTGGCATTTTTGTGATACAGCAGACGACGCTAATTTCATGCCTAGTTTCCCCCGCTCAATTGTTCAAAATTGCCATCATAAATCTTTAAATGCGTAGCCCAGAAAAAAAGTGAAAGTTCCGCTTAGTAAGCAATTGCAGCAATGAAAACCTTCTGAGGTTTCTCACTCTACACCACAGAATGAGTCGATTCAAGCAACCTACCAACAAACAATTCAGCCATCCTTATTTTTCAGTCTTACAGAATTGCAAAGGCTGTCAGAAACAATGACAAATGTTTCCATAAAAACAATTTAACTACATTTGGTTGGGACTACAGCGCGGTGTGTTGTTGAGTGTTTTTCACTCAAAGCACCCACAAATCTTTGAATGCATAAACCAACAACAACAAAAAACCTACTAATGTCTTTGCCAGACAGACTTGCAGACGTCAGAGAATGCAAAATACTCCCGCCTGTAAGTCAGATATTAAAATGAATTCAAGTCACACACACACACACACAGTTATATTTGCCAGGTCTTCCAAATAATGTCAGCACATTAGCTAGGTTTGTCTTGATCAATATTGCTGCACTGTGCGATCGATGGTGAAAAAAATACGGAAAAAATTGATTTTGATTGATTATCATGTGACTTCATAAAATAATATCAAAAATTTGCTGAAATTGAAGAAAATGAATTTTAAGCGGCCACAGGGACTTAAATTGAAATTGGCGCAAACTTTCCATTGTATGGTGTGGGTGTGATGTGTTGTATACAATAAGTGTGCAATGCAAGACATGTAGGCAATTGTATGAGTTGAGGTTTGTGTCTTAAGTCTTTTGTTTTAAGTATTGTATATTATAATGACATAGAAATGAGGGTGCTTTCCGAAAAAACGATAGGTGTTAGGGCAAAATGACGGCAATATTCAGATTCAGGAGGTCATTAGACATAAGGAAGTAATTTTGCAACTGTTGAGTTTTCTCAAAAAAAGTAGTAAAATCTAAACTGTATTCGACAATAATAAATAACAAATACGGGTAATGAATTCAATCTATTTGACATGGTGGATCAAAATTATTTTGATTTTTTAAAATTTAGATAAAATACACACTGTTTATTAATTGCACAGTACAACACTTTTCAGCTCATTGATTTGGGACTCAATTCTGAGAATTGCACGTGAAAGAAGCCCCAAAAAGAAGAAGTTCTGCATCATTCGTTTTGTCAAGTTACATGAGCTAATAATAAAATATCCATTTGAAATAAGTAAGAATCGTCTATACGATTTGTCACTTTTTAGGCTCTTTTGTTTGACATAACTCAAGAACCACTAGTCCGATTTAGCTGAAAAAAATTAAGATATACAATTTCTTTAATCTGTTCATATAACGTTTCCCTACATAAGCAACAGTTTCACTTTTCCATTCATCAAATGATTTTGAACTGGATTTATTTTTTAGCTGTTAAAATGTACTGTACTCCTCCGCGAAAGATTTAAGTGGAATATTACTTATGATAATCATACGCCTACATACAGAATTTATGTTATTTAAAACAAAAGAGCCTAAAACGTGACAAATTCCCCTATACGATACTTACTAACTTTAAATCGATATTAAATAATTCAGAACTTCTTCTTTTTTGGGCTACTTTTACGAGCAGTTCTCAGAATTGAGTCCCAAAATCATGTGTTGTACTGTGGATTGTGAAAATATTTAAATAGGGATTTATTATTTTTAACTGCTGCAACCTGGAGCGACAATTTTCTGCGCCCATTTTCTAATAAATTGAATCGGTGAATCATTATGTCTGTGGTCGTATGTTGTAATGAACCCACGATTTTCGTTGGGCTATACTCAAGTAGTCCATGTTCCAATAGCATTTGCAGACGCAGAACACTCAATGTGCTCTTCCTTATGTCACCATGGCACTGGATTTCTATTGGCTGCTGTTGTATTTTAAAACCCCTCCGCCTCACCCTACCGGGACTGCGAAATCAATTACTGATTCAAAATTAACGGAATTTTGTACTTGATAATAATAATGTGAAAATGATTCATATGTTCCGGAAAAATCTAAACGTGTTGTAATATAGATAATTTTTTAAAACATAAAATCATAGTGATCTATAAGTACCCTACGGGAAAAGTGGTGTTAATTTATCTGAGTGTACCTATCTCAGGACGGGTGTAGAGGGGATGTGTCACCAAACTGGTTCTAAAGTGTTAAAAAAAAGTCAATTAGACTGATCTGCAGTATTCTTATGAATTAGTAGGAAAGTCAAAAAAATATAATATACTAGTGGGCCCGGCAATGCTTCGCTATTGCATTTTAACTTGTAATATATTTCACATTTAGGTCTACAAAGTACTTTGAAAACGGTACTTTTGCTCGATAATGATATGTTGAGTTTATTAACTTATGTAACTAATTTCAAGAAACTCCTTAACATGAAAGTTAACAAATTAAGTGTTGTTGTTTTAAATTCTGAATATCATAGGCTCTATGACAATATATTTTACAAATCGGAAACAGACATTCCGTTAAAGATCAAAATTCAATGTAGTAGCGGTAACCGTCTGTATACTAACAATCTCTTTGGGCGTAAAAAACACTTTTGACATGCCTTCTCCGCCTATTGACCGAAAATGAAAATTTCGTTTGAAGTTTCATGCCTTTAGCCATAAAAACCTCTTTTGCCATGTCTTCTTCTCAAATGGATCAAGAATATTTCCGAATACTATCTTTGTATTGAACTCGTATTACCATTCTATGAGATAATTCGGTCACCAACGTTTGGCTTTACAAAGTGATGATCTCACGCGCTGTTTGGCATTTTACGCCGTCGTGTTGGAACCATTTCTCCTTCAAATAATGTGCAATGACATGATAAATAAAAAAAAATCAATTCATCGTCCACTGGTTTTAGTTCTTCTACCAGTTGGATATATGAATATAGGCCAATATCTTTCCTCAGCATTTGCAGAGACCGAGTTGCTGAGAACGGCGTCGGTTCGATAAATTCGAGTCCCCTGTCACACTTACGTCTACAGCGTCGATGGCTTCTATTAGCTGCTCAGATGGATGAGTATATGCACCATAAACTTCACAAAGGGCAAACAGAACGCGCATTTTGAAAATAAATTTGCAAGATTTGTAAACGTTGTTCTTGTGTAGTTTTTACATGGTGATTTTTCAAAGAAAGTCTCAATGAAAGTCTATCACACTTCACACACCTCGCCAGAATGACGAATTGGTTGACCTAAAATGGCAACAAAAACGGTAAATGGTGTTTTGTTGGAGGTCAATTGTACATTAAAAATACACATGAATCAAAATCCTAGCTGATACTTTTTTTAAGACAAAAGGATTTTTCGCTTATTTACTCTGTTTTGCGCTTCTGTTAGAAGTGACGTTCGTTGCCCCATGATTATTGAAAGCGTCAGACTTCAGCTTTAAGACACTTCTATCAAAATTTAAGTTTTCTGCACTAAATTAAGCTTTCCCAGCGCGAGCTAGGAATTGATATTACACACAAAGTTTATTGGTGACATTTTCTAACAATTCATCGTAGATTTGTTTACAATTTTTGCGAATAAAAAAACTGGCCCACCTTACTGTTCATATCTCTAGGCGAACTGCAATATACTGTGGACTTTTGACAGTTATAACTGTTTATTTTAAAAGGGGTGTGGTACAGCCCACTTCCACTCTTACTGTAATTTATACTGCAACAACAACATATGTAACAAATCTCATCTTCATACCTCTTATAGTTCATGAGATATAGCCCTTTTTTATTTTCATGTTGTATGGGAGTGCCACGCCCCTTTATCCAATCACAACCAAATATAGTCAGGGACTATTTACAGGTCATCAGTACCACTTGGTAAAATTTTCGTATCAATCGGTCTATTAGAAAAGCCGTTAGAGCGATTTTTGGAAAGGGGGCGTGGCACCGCCCACTTCCACCTTGGCTGTAATTAATACTGCTCCAACAACATATATACCAAATCTCATCTTCATAACTCTGATAGTTCATGAGATACAGCCTTTTTAATTTTCAAGTTGTATGGGCGGTGCCACGCCCCTATGTCCAATTGGACGAATTGTAAATATAAACCATCCGGGGCGACACCCAAACACATACACAAAAATTTATGCAAACCGGTCCAGCCGTTCGTGAGTTATGAAGTCACAACACACTTGCAACAATTTTTTATATATATAGATTTATATATAATTTTACCCTTGACTACTTAGTATTTATCAAAAAGTTTCATTTAATTTTTCCGTCTTATTTTGGGGCATATTAACAAAAAACAGATATCATAGTTAGGTGACTGGTTTTTACTGAACCTGTCGTAGGGCTTGTACTGTTGAACCGGTTCAAGACGCATCACAAAGTATCAGTTAGGTGTCAATTGACACTTTAGCAGCCAACCCCATACAAAACGTACCGGTTCTCTACATACAAAAGTTCTGAAACTAGAACCGGTTCAGGCACCCCAGGGAACCTGTCCCGTGACTGGTACTGTACCGATTCATTTTCCCGTAGGGTAATTTCTCTCTCAAACTTTGATTGCCTTGCTTTAGCTTTCAAACTTCAATTGTTAGATTTATTTTACCGTATACTTGTTACTTATTTTTTTTCACTTTGACATGACAAGCACTTGTTATTTTGTTATACCAGACGGCAAAATGGCAAAGAAATTCGTAAAAAGACCAACCGCTGGTTTTGTGTGTAAATAAATTTAATAGTTTATGATCAAAATTTCAAATGGTATGTGAAGTTTATTACACATGTTTGCAGTATTGAGCGTTTGCTTAAATTTTTGTGATGGAGTTTTTTTGGCTTAAAGTTGATAATTTTTAGGCTACCAATTGGTTTGGTGAACCATTGCTTTTGTCAAAAAACAAACTTTCGTCCGTAATCACATAAAAAATTATCTGCATAAAACTAAAATTAGTTTTGTTTGTTGGTTAGCAACACTATCAGAACAGTTTTAGTGACGAGTTCTTCGTAAGACCCTTTTCTGATGATTTGTTGCACTCTAGTCATCATAAGCTATATATATACCTACAATTATGTCGAACATGAACATGCGAAGTAGATATCAACCGAGAACGTCCAAGGATCAACTCTCGAAATTGATCATCAAGATTCAATACGAGAATGGAATCCACAAATTTTGAATCGGTAAAATACGCTACTTGAAAACAAACCTTTACTGAAATAAACCAAAACTAAACAACAACAACATATAACCCAAGGCAGAAACAGTTTCAAATATTTCAATATGAATAAAATCCAAGTCTTAAATTAAATCACACTCAAAACATATAGTTTTGGGTATACTTTAAGGGAAGTAACGCCCGGAAATGACCTTCTCAAAAACCAATAGGGTTTATTTCTAAAATTCTGACTTTTTGTTGTTGTTATTAGCTTAATTCAAAAATTAACCCCTTTTTGTCCGCGAAATAATCCCTAAAGTAACTATTAACATGCCGTTGATAGAACCGACCGTACAAATTTTAGCGAATATAAAAATCTTTGCAACTTTTTCCAAATAATCTTCAAATCGAAGAGGTGAATACCAAACCATCATAGCTAACTATACACCCATATAAGAACTCTTTAAAGTGACGAAACTCTTTTAGCCAGCAGAGAATATTTCGGGACGACGAAGGCGAGAAAAAACTAAAAATAGTACTGAACAAATGTAGTGTCAGTAATCTTTGGCAGCTGGACCAGGGATATATGTTTGTTAATAGTATAAAACATTTTTAATATCGCTTGTTGATGTTCTGGGAAGCATTGAGAAACATGAGTCGTTTGTGCTTTACAACTAGCATCGTCGTGTAGACCTGAACAGATGGTGTGCTCAACCCCAATGAAACATACTACTATGCCGCTGTTAAGGCCTGGATGTAATTCTACAATACGCCACGAAATATTCAAATTGCTCTAATGGGGGGTACCAAATTGACTGACAAGTACAAGCTCGAGGCTTGCACTCCGTCTGATTTGGCCCCCACTGTCATTATTTGCTACTTGGTCTTATTATGTCCTGTTATTGGTCATATGCAAACTGCAATTACACAGAACAATACATGATTTTGGGACTCAATTCTGAGAACTGCAGAAAGAAGAAGTTCTGCATCATTCGTTTTGTCAAGTTACATGCCATACTATTTTAATATCGATTTGAAGTTAGTAATAAATAGTTATTGGCGAAACTATATGTATTATAACTTACGAGTATAATTTGACGTTCAAAATTAGATCAGTTTAACATAGTTTAGGTGAAATCTGAAAACTATGTTAAAAAACTTACATTCATACCTCCTTCCGTCTTCTGCTTAACTACCTAATGTTAAATGACTCCCCAGTCCACCGAAGCTCTTCAATAAAAAAATTCAAAAATTAATCAACACTACCACGTACAGCAGCATAACTGATTTAACACTTACAATTATTTATATCCATGCCATCTGCGTTTTTTGTTGCAAAAAAATGTTTTCTATTTTTATGTATTCTTACCTAAATGCACTCCATATTAATTGGCTAGCCAATGCTGCTTGCAATGCCTTAAGAGGCTAATTTTATTAAAAGTCTAACAATATGGAAACGTGCAGCATACAATGTTGCTGGTGCCATTTTATTAATCCCTACCATTAAGTTACACAAATTGTAAACTTTTCTATGGGTAAACGCACACTCCTTTAATAGTTGCACAACAATGTTTTTCTTCCTTCCTTCCGTTGTTGTATTGCCTCTCACCTACACTACATACAATGTCATTCGTACGAGAGTACATATATCACCAAACGACCACCCTAGGCGTATGATCAACGCGACTGCCTGCGCACATACAATCAACGCGCCAGAGCCACACTTCGCTTTCTTTTAATGTCTCATTGTTGCCGTTTCGCAATTAAAATGTAAATCGTATACAACAAATTAAATGAAATAAATTCTTTTTGCTATAATTTCATTTGTAATTAAAATCATTAGGCTATAGAGCGTCGTCAGTGAGTGAGTGTTGTGCATGTGTCTCTGTGCTCAGGCATTTTTGCACTGAATACCCTACTTAGGCAAAGGCTGACACTGCGACGTGTACAAATGCAACAGAGATAATAGAGTGTAGAAAAAATAAATATAGCTAACGCTAAGCTAACTACCACATGATGGTAGTACAAGCGTACAGTGGAGAGTGTGTTTGTCTTACCACCTCTCGAGAAAACTCGTACGAGTTGAACGTTACATATATGTACAAAACTATGCATGTCAACACCTTTTGGAAAACAAAAAGAAAATGTTTGTGTACAATGCTCGTTGTTTTTTTTTTGTTGCAGTTACTGTTGGCTAGATGGCGATTGATGCCGCTGTGGTTTGACTACGAGGCAACAGCTAATACCGCAATATCTACCGGGGGTATTTGCACAGTATCGTAGAGACGGACAGACAGACAGACAGACAGACAGACAATCATACATAAACAGCAATTGTAATTACGTGCGACAAAGTTGTCACTTGCAATTAGCCATTTTGTGTTTTATTTGTTGGTGAAGAGAAAAAAAACACCGCAACAACCAGCCGCAGATGCATTTCTAGCCTACAAATGTAGCTAAAAAAATGCTGCAACAAAGCCTCAACGCAGACAATGGAAAGAAATTACAATGAAATAAAACAACTGATGTGTACAACACCACTAGACAATACTCACCTCATATGCACACATATCCAGAATGAACGGACAGACAGAGGGACGGTAGTGCTAATAGAAGCTTCCCCCTCCCCTTCACCAATAACAATGACGTTTTTAGGAGAACGCATTCGATTTCCTTTACCCTGTGAATTGCCCAATAGGTCTAAGATTGCTAACTTATGTTTACTTTTATATTTTGGCTGATAAATCTTATGTTTTATTTGTTTGTTTGTTTGTTTGTTTGTTATTTTTGTGGAAAACCTTAACATAAGCGAGAGCACATGCGCGCGATTCACTGCATGCCAAAACAACCTACCGCATTATCACGTTTATTTTAGAAATACTCGTAGTAATAGAAAAACATGATTTTAGCTGAGCTTACTTTTGTCAGTTTGTGCGCCGAGCGCTGTCTTTTATTTGCGGCAACAAATGAGTGTGTGTGGTAGAAAAATTATGTACATATGTTAAGGAATGAAAGGAAAAAAGGTACCAACAACCAACCAAAGTAGAAAAAACGGGGAAAAAACTAAGAAAAAAAAAACAAAACTTAATGTGGGTTTCTGTGTTTCATGTTTTCAGCACATTTCATAATTTTAAATTCATTTGATTTTCTGTAATTCGTTTTTATTCACAGTTTGCATTGCCGTTGCAAGAATTCGTTTGTTTTGTTGCAATAAAATATTTAGTTATTTGCACAAGGTGTGTAATGTTGCAATCATTAATAGGGGTGAGGTATGTTGAAGGGGGGGTAATGGAGGGCCCAAAACAATTATTGAGTATGCATTTGTCTGCTAAAGGTTTTGTGAAACATAGACGTTTTGAATCGTATTTAAACTGTAGGTCTTGAATGTTAGAACCTCCCCTATATCTCAACCATGAACCAAAGTTTTGTCTAGTACTTAGTATTAGGCAAGTTATGTAGTTGCTTAGTTCTCTTTATGTTCACCGACGAGCAAAGAATCATAGTTTGTTTACAAGTTGGAGTGAGTCTCCATTTTCATTAAATATAATATCGACTCATTGACTGAAGTGCAGATGACAGGTAGAGATGAGTATAGCAACATTTTCTTTTGCTGGAAGAATCTGTGCATTAGTACCTTATCTATCTAGCTCATCCGCTAAGCAATTGCCCGCTATCCAGATGACTCTGTTGTCAGAATACTCACCCTTAGTAATGAATAGCATTTCTTTCCCGTTAGGGATATAGCAAACTTGGATTATAGGGAATTAATAGCTCCATTACTGTCTGTGTAAATGCGAATACTTCGCATGGTCGTGACAATGTTTTGTATTAGTTCAGCAACCTCGAGTATAGCAGTGATTTCAGCCTGAAATGATCTACAATGGTTTGGCAGCTTCAAGGATATGTTTATACTAAGGACCGGTGAATGGATGCTATAGCCAACTCTCTCTTTCAACTTTGATCCATCCATGAAAATCAGATAATACTGGTATTCCCCCCAGTGACGATTTCCAGGTATTCTTATTCCTTATATTGGACGGGATACAGTAATATCCAAAATTCCCTGATAACCTAACGCCACATTAACTTATTCCCATCTGCGACGTAGTGGCAGCCGATTAAGCCATGATATCTGGAGTCCAGATGTTTAGAACGGAACTATACTTGACGTGGCCTTTTCATTGCCTATCTAATACTAACACAGTACAAAATTTTTCAGCTCATTGATTTGGGACTCAATTCTGAGAACTGCACGTGAAAGTAGCCCCAAAAATAAGAAGTTCTGCATCATTCGTATTGTCAAGTTAAATGCCATGATAATTTAATATCGATTTAAAGTAAGAAGGTATCGTATAGGGAAGTTTGTCAGGTTTTAGGCTTTTTTGTTTGACATAACTCGTGAACCACTAGTCCGATATAGCTAAAACAAAATTATGAATTACAATTCCTTTATTCTGTTCATATAACGTTTCCCTTTTCCAGTTCCACTTTTCCATTCATCAAATGATTTTGAACTGGGTTTATTTTGTAGTAGTTACAATAAAACTGTTGTTAATCCGTGGCGTATGATTTACGTGGAATATTACTAAGGATAATCATACGCCACCATATAACAATATAACAAAAGGCCTAAAACGTGACAAATTCCGTTCTATATTAAATTATTATGGCATGTAACTTGACAAAACGAATGTTGCAGAACTTCTTCCTTTGGGGCTACTTTCACGTGAAGTTCTCAGAATTGAGTCCCAAAATCATATGTAACACTGTGCTATCAAAGTTCCAGCATGTCAACACTAAAGGAAGGTCAATAGCTACAACTGTTCACTCTATATTCAACTCCAACTCAATAAGCTGAAAAATGTTGTACTGTGTAGTAAACTCTGTGGATAGTAACCTCGAACAAAGGTTCCTAATAACCTCTCAAAAGTTTTATGAACAAAAGATGAAATATTGTAGATAGCCTTTTGGTTTGACATGGCAGCATTTGCCAGCCTTTGGGATGAAAACCACTTTGATTTCCTTCCAAGTATTGGAAATAACTCTCAGCATGAGACAGCCCTCCAAAAAATTACTTCCAAATAACTACAAGTAAATGTGCTTCAATTCTTCCGTCAAGTCCGGCTGATAGCCAATATCAGATACTTCCTGCTCACCCATCCAGAAGATCCACAGTTCAATTTCTATCTCTGTCATCATATCATATACATATCATTCATCGGCGGCCACACGATGATGTCGAGAGAAACTTCGCAGTTTAAGTCAAGTAAAAGCTCCCCAAACATCTGCAGTTCGCATTCGTTTATAAACAAGTATGTGCCGTTTAGTGAGTTGCTTTTTTTTGTTTGGTTTGCTTCCAAATGTTGGAAATAACTTCCAGCATGAGGCAGACTCTAAAAAGTACTTCAAACTAACTACAAGATAGGTGCAAGTACTTCTGTAATTGCGCTACAATTCTGCCCAAAGGTGCGGCTGATGGCCGATATCAGATTCTTCCTGCTCACTCATGCAGGAGATCCATGGTTCTATTCCTGTCTCAGTCATGATATTATGTACACATCTTTCAACGACAAAACCTCTGGCTGTTGCCCTCTATGCATTCACAAAAATTTGCCATTACTTCCGCTTAGCCTACCTTACTGCACCTTTATACAGATTTTGTAAATTTGCCGACATCTTTGATTGTTACTAGCATTGGCTTTCTTGAAAAGAATCCAAACGAAAGATTTAAGATCCCGAAGTTCAAAGTTCCACCATTATGGGTTAATATTACTTTTGGATGCAATACAACAAGTGCTTTTAAAGGATGCATCTGAGAATGTGTTAATTAGTGAGTGGCCGATGACCGTAGTATTGCAATGACTTTGATGAGTATACAAGATCTTTGTCTACCAAGGATTAAAGAGACAAAATTCTTGTATCAGTTGCACCTGATACCACATATTTGGTCCTTGACCGTCCATAACGTTTGTATCAGCACTGCATTGGCTTCATTCAGATGGTGATTAGGGGTGGTCAATGCAGCCTTACTTCAGTAAAGATTTATGTAAAAAAAACCTCATACCTGGGTACCTCGATCATTGTAACCTCGAGTTCACTCTCGGAAGTTATAGCCTCATCCAAGAATCTGCCAAAGCTGTACCTCAGGTCAGCTGTTTTGATGCATCACAATTGTGAACAGTCCCTTGAATGATATCCAAAATTCTGGGATTCGAAATACACTTAGGATAGTTGATAAAATTGTAACCCTGATGTATTTTTAACATGCCTTAATAAGAAGTCGCATAGACAGAAATTGAAAACTTAACTTAATTTCAATATCACCAAAAAAACTTTTTCTGCCTTATCACCAGAGACCCTCGTATTTCACACATACTTACACGCCATCTGCGAAATACCTCCAACAAATATTCTGCAATTTTGTATCTTAAGTCTTTTTGTTTTTTCCTGCTGCCTTTTTGGCATCCATACAGCAACAGTACACAGCCTTTAGGCTAACAAAGACATTTTCCACTTTTATTTAGAAGCAGGAAAAAAGGTCAATTAAATGACAAATGTTTGTTAGTTAACTGTAACTGTTGATCATTATAAAACTTCACGACTGTTGTAAAAAATATCACAACCAACAAAAAAAAAAGCAACCACCAACCAACAACAATGCTAAAAAAAACACCAACAACACAGCACTTCCAGCCAAACAAAAAAAAACACAACATCAACAAAATCCCAGCAATAGTAACAAAGGAAAATTACTTTTCATTTCAAATTGAAAATTTCGCTTTCATGCAGACTATTTTATAGCAAACAATAAAAGAAGGTACAACCACATCTATGAAAATTTGGTTAAAGTTGTGACTATGATGGACTATATTTGATGATGTTTACGACAATGTAGTTTGTTGTTGTCGATGTCGATGATGATGACGACAATGAGGTCTGCCACCAATGTGCCAATGTTGATGATAATGACAATGATGATCATGACTATGATCAGGACTAGGATATATTGCCAATGCAAATGTTGTTCGACACAATTGTTGTTAACAAAAATACCCCCGTTGTTTAAACTAATGGTAAGGAAAACAACAACAAAAAAACTTCAGCTTAAGCAAAAACTTCAAATTTTTGTTTTATGCAAATTGTTTGGAGGTTTTGCTGAATTTAAAATGTTTTCTATTTTTTTCTTGAAGTAGTTTAACAATTTAAATGCAGATGTCTTGGGTAATTGTTCAGAGAAAAAGGGGAAAAATCGAATATATTTTGTTTTTCCTTGGGTAATCATGAGTACTACTCCAAAGTTTAGAGGAGTTGTTGTCTAATTTGTAAAAATTTTCCATGTGTTTAACTTTAAGGAAATCAATTTGGATTGGCTGAGGTTTTTTTACTTATTTTGAAAACATTTTGACGTAATCTGGCAGTGACTGACAGGGGCGTAGTCAGGAAGCAGCAAAACTTGTAAGAAACATCGCGTATGGTCAATATATTTTTTCGAAGAATATTATAGATAATTTTTGTTATATAGGAAGCAAATCCTGCAGAATGAAGAATAGAATCTAAAATATGTTTTGAAAGGCTTATTAAAAATACCACTATATTTAATTAACTCAAGTAATAATCCAAAATCCAATGGTTTCTTAAGTTTCCTCATTACATGTGTGTTGGCTTAGCGATTAAGGTCCTAAAATGAAGGTGCTTATTCGAATCCGAAAGAAGACAAAACAAATAATTTGATAGCAACAAATAAGCAAAGAGATCAGTAGCTAAACTAAAACCTTAATCGATATCCTTAAAATTAAGTATATTCCATACATAGATTTTTTTTTATCTGTGATAAGTAGAAAACTGGTCATTGCTGATGATATTGAATGACAACCCTGATCCAAGTACTGTACTTTACAATGTACAGTGTGCATACCTACATATATGTAGTATGTTTGCACATGGTACTCGCAACACTTGTATGTACAACGTATGAGTAATATAAATTTTATGCGAATTTTACATAAATTAAACCAGTGTTGGGCAAAATTTATTCTAAATAACAAATAAAAAGATACAAATAAATTTGATTTAGTTTTTATTTGGAACTAGCTGACCGGGCAGACTTCGTCCTGCCTAAAGAAGTATTGACCGAAAATTAACTTTTTTTGGTTGGAATAAATCTTCGGGTTGTGTTAGTTTCTTTTGATAGTCGCATCGAAATTTAAGAAAAATTTTGAGGTATATTAAAACATAATATAGTTTTAATGACAGAAATTTATTGTAACGCTTTTGATAATAGAGTATGTATGGAAGAACCAAAGAAGTGTACATATTTTAATCAGTGGGTCATTCTACACGTGAACATGCAACATAAAGGTGTTCATGCGAAAAATTTGGATTTTTCAAATTTGAATAGACTGTCCCTCAGATTCATTGAATGTCATTGAAAATTTTAACCGAACTGGAAACTGTAGTCATTTAAATCTAACGGCAAATCCGTGGGTATCATTGTTATACATAGTAGCAACACTTCGGTTCCCTTATATTTTCTGGGTAAATTAATTTAAGAAGGATAACTCAATCATGTATTGCTTCTTAAATCCTATAATACGCGATCAAGGGGTTTCAACGATATTTTGTGAGTCATAGTACACTCATCTCTCATTATGATTTGACATGCTAGCAACATTTTTTAACTTGATAACTCATGTGCGGTTCTCGGAATATTTAAATTTTTTGCTCTATTCTGCAACATTCAAAATAGCTGAGCAATACAGGAGGATGCAATAGCCAACGCGATCAAACATTTTGTAAAATCAACAATATCAAAACCCATTGGTGCGTATTATAGGATTTAAGAAGCAATACATGATTGAGTTATCCTTCTTAAATTAATTTACCCAGAAAATATAAGGGATCCGAAGTGTTGCTACTATGTATAACAATGATACCCACGGATGTGCCGTTAGATTTAAATGACTACAGTTTCCAGTTCGGTTAAAATTTTCAATGACATTCAATAAATCTGAAGGACAGTCTATTCAAATTTGAAAAATCCAAATTTTTCGCATGAACACCTTAATGTTGCATGTTCACGTGTAGAATGACCCACTGATTAAAATATGTACACTTCTTTGGTTCTTCCATACATACTCTATTATCAAAAGCGTTACAATAAATTTCTGTCATTATAACTATATTATGTTTTAATATACCTCCAAATTTTTCTTAAATTTCGATGCGAATATCAAAAGAAACTAACACAACCCGAAGATTTATTCCAACCAAAAAAAGTTAATTTTCGGTCAATACCTCTTTAGGCAGGACGAAGTCTGCCCGGTCAGCTAGTGTTTAATAAAAATGATTATTCGATCTTTTCTGCCGTAGATCTCAGTTACGTACACCACTGGTCTCAAAAATTTGCATACCAAATATCAAGACGAATAGTGCTGCAGTCCTTCAGCTATTGCAGAATTTGGCAGGTCTACCCCTTATGCTTGATCACGAATATTGGTGTTTATTCCACATCCTATTTCAAATCCCCCCATTTTCCTCTAGAATACGTATATTAACCTTAATTGAATTTACAACAAATTCCATTACCATTCGCAAAATTACGTCCTATGGACGGAGCCACGCCTAATGATCTAGGCCATCAGATATTGCACTTTTACAAATTAGGTCCTATGAGTAGGGCTATTCCAACAAATCTAGTACTTCAGATACCGCACTTTAACAAATTAGCTCATGGGGGCGGGATCGTGCCTTATAATCTAATCCTGCCAGTTTTTGACCTGATAATATTGCATCCACACCTGATTTAAAGTCACTTATTTTAGTAGTATGCCAGATATTGCATTTTTGTTAATGGGATGGAATGGATTGGCCTCACCTCAGAGACATCAGTTAAATGCTGTAGCATCCACTGAGTTTCAAACAAACTCAATTTAAATCTTATATACATACATAAATATACCATTTGTCTGTGTCAATTGAAAATTCAAATATTGACAAATTTAACATTGACATACTATTTAAATTTTCACAATTTTAAACTTTTGAACATTTTTTGTATGGGAAAATCGAAAATCGACTCAATAAATGAACAACATGATTCAAATGCAATGTTTAAGTAACCTATAACGATCCTCGAAAGATTGTCTTTCTATTGATGCCGGTTTGTTGCACATCGGTTGGGTAGTTTTGAAGTCTATAGTGGACATACGTAGAAACAAATGTTCACTTTTATATATATAGATAACAACTACAAATTTTTATTTGTTTATTCGGGAAAATAAATAACTTGAATTTATTTGTCATCTTTTTATTTGTTATTCGGAAATTTCAAATAAAATTTCAAATAATGTACGTACGTACGTATGTATGAGAAATTTTCTTTTTTTTCGTTTTTTTCTCTGGCTCACTTGTTGAAATATTATTTTTTCCTTTCACATCAAAAAATATTTTATTTGTATGCTATTTGTAAGAAAAATAACAACTAACAAATGTCGAATAATTATTTGTGGCTCAAATAAAAAGATAACAGTTGAAATTTGAAATCAAAATATTCCAAATAACAAATAACGATTGAAAATTCATTTGTTAATTGTTATTTGAATAAAAATTTATTGAATAACGCCCAACACTGAATTAAACGCACATCATTCCAATATTTTGGTTTTATGCTTTAAAACACAATGCAACAGCCAATCAGTGGGGGAGAGAACATCCAAGTCAGTGCGATGATACTAGGTCAGTATAGTCAAACTCCCTAAGGATTTGGCGTTCTCTACAATTCTACTGAAGAATGAAATGAAAAATCATCAATCGTTCTTGAGTTACAGCTGAAAAACTAAGCAAACAAACAGCAAGATAAGTAAAAAATATAAAAAGTCATAAAAAATACCAGCCTAATACCTTTACCATGACTTCGAATTTCTAACACCCCATACAATGACCTCGAATACGTTAAACATCCAATGCAACCGTTGTATTTGAGTGTCAATGATTCATAAGACATCTATATTCCATGTTAACAATTATGGAGTTAGATTTAAAAAAAAATAATGTTATGGAGTATTTTTCTCTCGAAAGCTGCCAGTACTCATTCGTCCGATGGTGTCATAACCAGGATACCCAGGAATATTGAGTCAGTTGTTATAAAACGGCCGGGGCATAGTGGTTAGAACACGCGACTACCAAGCGGGAGATCGCAGGTTCAAACCTGGCTCCAGTCATCTTAAAAGAAAAAAAATAAATAAAATTTTCTTTCTTTGTTGGCTCCCCTCGAATGTTTTTGACAGCAACTTCGCAGAATTAAGCGTCGATTCAATCGTCGTGTCTAGTAAGAGCTTCTCAAACACTGACGTTCGCATTCGTCAATAAACAAGTAGGTGCCGTTAGTTGTGAATCTAAAAATAGAAAGCGTGTTAATTCACAACAACGCGAGAAGCTATCCCATACCTCATTCATGGGGTGCAAAGGGAAATTAAGTAAGTTATAAAACGGCTATGATTAAAGTTACAATGATTAAAATCAAATGTCAAATATATATATATGAAAATGAGTTTGTGTTTTTTATTTGCATTTTTTAGTATCGTATTGACTCGAGAACGGCATGACCGGTCTTTTTGAAATTATCACAGAATGTAGCTGTTTGGTCGGTAGTTAAAATAGGGTATATCAAGTGGGCGTGGCTCCGCCCTTTGGACCCTGTTTTTGAAATCGCAACATCTGGAGGACTGTTTATCCAATCGCCTTGAAAAATTGTGTGGATGCATTTGACAGCAAAGATCGTGATCCAACAAAAAATGGGCGGGATCGGATCAGTGGGCGTGGTATAAAACTTTAAACTTTAAAAGCATATATCTTATCAACTATAAGAGTTGTTGTTGGTACAGTATAAATTATTATTCTCGTTATCTATATCACACAATTCCGAACTCGATTAAATTTTTAGGGTTTGTGTATGGTCGTGTAGATGGTTTTTAGATTTTTTTTTATAAAAGGGGCGGTGCCATGCCCCTTTTCAAAAATCGCTCTGACGGCTTTTCCAATAGACTGATTGATACGAAAATTTTACAAAAGGTTACTAATAACCTGTTGATAGTCCGTGGCTATACTTGATTGTGATTGGATAAAGTGGCGTGGTCCCGCCCATACAACTTGAAAATTAAAAAGGCTATATCTCATAAACTATCAGAAGTATGCAGATGAGACTTGGAGATATTTTGTTGGTGCAGTAGTAACCGGCCGTGGCATAGTGGTTGGAACACGCGACTACCATGCGGGAGATCGCAGGTTCAAACCTGGCTCCAGTCATCTTAAAAGAAAAAATAAATAAAATTTTCTTTCATTGTCGGCTCCCCTCGAATGTTGTTTGACAGCAACTTCGCAGTATTAAGCGTCGATTCAATCGTCGTGTCTAGTAAGAGCTTCTCAAAACAGTGACGTTCGCATTCGTCGATAAATAAGTAGGTGCCGTTAGTTGTGAATCTAAAAATAGAAAGCGTGTTAATTCACAACAACGCGAGAAGCTATCCCATACCTCATTCATGGGGTGCAAAGGGAAATTAAGTTAAGTAGTAATTACAGCCAGGACGCTTTGACGGCTTTTCTAACAGACCTATTGATACGAAAAATTTTACAAAGTGATACTGATGATCTGTTGATAGTCCGTGGCTGTACTTGAAAATTAAAAAAGGCTACATCTCATAAACTATCAGAGGTATGAATATGAGATTTATTTAATACGTTGTTGGTGGGCGGTGCCACGCCTCATTGCAAAGATCGCTCTGACGCCTTTTCTAAAGGACCAATAGTTACGAAAATTTAACAAAAGTGGCAATGATGACCTGTTGATAGTCTTCGACTATACTTGGTTGTGATTGGGAAAAGGGGCGTGATACCGCCCACACAATTAAAAATGGGTATACCTGATGGACTATCAGATGTATAACGATGAGATTTGTTTTATATGTTGTTGGTGCAGTATGAAACACCCAGGCTGGAAGTGGGCTGAGCCTCGCCGCTTTTAAAATACTGTTATAAGTGCCATAGTAATAGTTTGAAATAACACAGTATGTTGCAACTCGCCTAGAGATATGAACAGGCTATTTAGAAAGAAATTGGTTTTTACCAACGTCAATATATGACTATTAACCTGCATCAAACAATTCTCCGTACACCAGGTAGTTGAGGACATAACGTAGCCGCGCCAACTAATAAAGAGATGTGTTTTTCATTTACTTTGCAGGTATTTGTTTCTAAATTACTTTTCAGGAGAGCGAATCAGTAATAAATCTTATAAATATAAAATTTATCCAATCTTCATTGGAGTGTTACAGGAAAAGTGTTATTGTCTGATCGGGGGCACAATTTAAATTTTCATAGTATGTCAGAGGTAGCGTTACCGAACATTTAGACCTATAGAACTTTAGATAGGTATAAGTGTAAATCTGGCTGTGGTTGACTTTCTTCCGGTATACTTTGGCAAATCACTATGCAAAGACTTACACTAGAACAAAGATTAAAAATCGTGGTAATTTATTTTTAAAATACACGCTATGTTCACTAAACTTATGGAGCACTTTGTCAAGTTAATGGTGCACATAATCATCCATCTGATTAGCTAATACGCAATACTATGGATCGACAACATTTACTTTTTTCGATAATATTTATCCAAATCAAGCGCATATCGTGCGTACAGAAGAAGCCATCGCCGCTGTAGACGTAAAAGTGACATGGGACTCGAATTTATTGAACCGATGCCGTTCTCAACAACTCGGTCTCTGCAAATGTATATGAAAAATCTTGCTCTACATTCATATAAGAGCCAACTGGTGGAAGAATTAGAACCAGTAGACGATCAATTGATTTTTTTATTTATCATGTCATTGCAAATCATTCGGAGAAGAAATGGTTCTAACACGACGCGTGGGATCATCACTTTGCTAAGCCAAACGTTTGGTGACCCAATTTCCTCAAGAAATGGTAATACGGCTATATTATACAAAGATAATACTCCGCAATATTCTTGATCAGTTGGAGAACAAGAAAAGGCAAAGGGCGGATAAGGCATGCCAAAAGTGTTTTAAACGCCCAAAGGGATATAGTTAGCACACAGACAGTCAGAGTACTACAGATACTCATAAAAACTTACTTTTGATATTTAGCGGAATGTCTGTTTCCGATTAGTGAAAGAAATTGTTTTTCGACCTACATTAAGAAAAAACTTGATCTACATGTCTGCAGTATAGATATGAATTTTCTGATGAACTGTTTGCGATCGTCATAGTAAACATCACATCATCCATCAGTAATGATGCAGAACTTCTTAGCTATGGGGCTACTTTCAAGTGCAGTTCTCAGAATTGAGTCCCAAATCAATGAGCTGAAAAATGTTGTACTGTGATATACAAGTATAAAAATTATTTCTGAGTATACACCAAAAATTATTTTTTGGGGAAAGGAAGGTCACTTACACATATATTTAACTGGCCGCTTACCAATTTAAGAATGATAGTTCATTCTTCGTGCAGCGTTCCTTTACTATGCAGGGAAATTAAAATCGTTATTATTCTTCTTATATATGGCAGCAGCAACATAAATTCATTCATCAGTAGCCGCATGTGGAAAAGAATTCTAAGCATAGAACCTAAGACATTTAGCATTAAAAACAAAAAAACATAGTTGTTTAACTTTCATAGTTCTCAGTCGGTAATTAATCCTTTCGGTAACTCCATACAAAATGACGATATCCCCAGATATATTAAATTGAACATTTTAATATTTATTGGCTCTAACCTTTTCTACATTTCTTCATTATGTTTGTAAAAGTCAGGTTTTATCCTATTTCCAACGGTTTACGCCCCACAAGCAGCAAACAATAGTATACAAGCGAGTATAATTCTTTTAAAAACTCGTAGCAAGTACCTTTAATATCATTGTATCATATGCAAAATTTGAATTTGGCATAAGAAAAACCACGAATTTATGTAACTTATTTCATATATTTGTTATAAACCTGGTATAAGTTAAAATATTGCAGATAACTATTTTACACCACCCTCCTCGCTCCCACGCTTTTGTTAATTTACATATTTATAAACTAAAATTTTTTTGACCACTTAACCATTCAACTACAAAGAAACTACCATAATTTAACCAAAATACCCCAGCGCAATACAAATGCTATAAAGCCACCACCAAAAAAAGCTAAAAAAATATGAAAGAAAAGAAATCAATTGAAATAAATTATTTTCCCTTTCTTACGTTGGCCAACAAAAAAACATATTGTTTTGTTCGTTTTTTGTTGCTGTTGTTGTTGCTATTGCTCTCCTCACTCTATTATCTTGTTAATTTAATTAAAACATGTTTTGCACTTAAACTTTTCGTTCATATGTCGTTACTTCGTTCATTGCTGTGCAAAATAAATGATACTTTTATTTTTCATGATTTCCTGATGCCATGAATTTTCATTATGCATTTTTTTGCACAAAAATGTTTTCTATGTGCATTCCCGCTTTTTCTATTGTTTTTATAATGTGGTTGTAGAGCAGTGAAACTTAAGGAAATTTTAAAACGAAATTGTATGGTACCAAAATAACCTCTATTACGGTTGTCTGTGGTGGTGGTGGTGAGGAAGGAAAAAACGAAAAGAAAGAGTGATTGCACCCCGGCATCACCCTAATAAAACACGAAACGTAAAGTTTGTGTCTTAAATCTTTTGTTTTGTGATTTGACGTAACTGGTGTGTGCTCGTGTGTGTGTGTGTGTGTGTGTGATTTTTTCAACCACATAAAAACTTATCAAGTCATTTCGCTTGGAAAATGAGTTAGAGGAAAACTTTTTTTTTCTGCCGGCTATTGTGTTGGTTTTCATGTTTCTAACTACACTCAAGGAAGACAAATCAATTGGTTGTTCACTGCAAATTGCTACCGAAATAACAATTGATGAATTAACATTTTCGTTTGAAATTCGAAACAGTTTGAAAACATGAACGAACTCTGTGCTAGAAACTTAATGTTTGAACGTTTTCCATTTCACGTCTGGTTGGCAGAGGCTGGTAAAATCTCCTCTCTGGTTCGTTCGTTGTTTTTTTTTTTATTGTATTTGTGCAAAATTAGGGCAAACGTGCTTGACAGCTGTGTCATGGGATTTGATTTGGATTTTAAAGGAAATTATTTCGTTTTTCTTTAGGTTTCTATTGTTTTGTGAAATAACATAATTTGGTAGCTGAAGTTGCCTGAAGTTGTTTGTGAAAATTACTTAGGTCACTTTCAATTATTTGTGATGAGATAAAGCGCATTTTATGTTTTAAGTAAGATGTTTAATGTGTGGAAGTGTGTCTTTCCTACTAAATTCGTAAAGGAATAATTTAGAGTAAAAGTGTTTAGATAAAAAAGGAATAGAAAACAACAAAACATAGGAAAATTTAAAGAAAATGCATTGTAAAAACAACGACAATATGCAAGAGTAGTCAAATTTGTATATTATAAAACAATGACTGAGTTTTAGGGAAATAGATTTTGCTTTACAAAGGTTTTACCATAAGTAATGAACTACAAACGTCCACTGCGTACTGTAGAATATTGTTTTATTGGATCAACCATTTTAGTACTAAACTAGAAAAGGTATAAATTTGTTTTATACACAGATATCATTAGCAAAGTTTGGCACTTGTGATATTGTGATACTAAAGTTTGAGTATTTAAGGAAATTTGATTTAATAACAATTTTCCTTTCCGATATTAATTTCATAATAGTTGCCAAGACATTGTTTAATACAAACAACTTCAACTCAAAAATCTGGCCCTCATATCATACCAGTAAGCTAGATTCCCCCGTCTGCCAGCCGCTGTTACCTTACTTACGATCGTGATATAATTTTTCCGATACAAAGAAATGAGAAATTCGTTACCAAAAATGTTGCACGAATAATTGAAGTTTGCCATAGTAGTTAATAGACAACGCTAAAATTTTCACTTCATTATTTGACTTTCCACCATTAGCAGACGACAACAGGAAAACCTATTGGTGAATTTTAATTTGTATATGTCGTGCATTATGAAAATAAAAACGATATCACTATTTGATGCTGTCGACGAAGCTGTTGCAATGTACTTAAAAAGTCATAAAAGAAAAATTGAAAGTCTAATGGGGCTGCCAACAGAGAGTCGTCGTCGTCCCTCGTCATTGTTTTAATCTTGCAACTGAGATCTAACAACAGTAACATTAACACAGCATCAACGTCAACACAGCATCGACAGCAGCCTCATCAGCAACAATATATTCGCGCAACATTAGTGTAACTTATTGATTATTAACGAAACACAGCAGCTCACATCAAAAATTGTTATGCAGCATCATTACCAAAGGAATACGCTCAAGTTGTTATATAAAAATGAAACCTCATTAGCAGGCAAGAGAAAAAAAGCAAGAAACTGGAAATTCGTATAAGCCAAAATTTTGGAGATTTTTCTGTTTATATCAAAATTTTGCCTAACACATTTGCAATAAATATACATTGGGATCGTATGTGAAGATGAGACGTTGATACTTTGATGCGACATGAAACTAATTAGACATTAACTAATAGATATAAGCATGCAATTTTAGTTTAGTTGTGGAAAATTCCTACTATACAGCTAACCATTGGACAAGATAAGTGAAATGCTATTTATGCGAATTTTTTTTGTCTTGTTTTTACGTTTCACTTTCATGTTATTTTTTTAGATTTGGAGGATAAAAGTGTTAATTTTTTATTTTTTGTTGGTCAGCTTAAAAAGCGTAATAAAATATTTAATTTTGATAATGCTTCTGAGGTGTTTAAAATACCTGCAAATTATGATATTAATCATGTGTATAAATGATTACTACGAAGAACGGATAGTCCGGCGATAGTGACAAGATGAAACTGTTACTTAAATATTATAACATACGTGTATACAAAAAAAATATTTTTAAAAAAAACACAAAACGTTACTCAGTACAACCCATGATTTTGGGACTCAATTCTGAGAACTGAACGTGAAAGTAGCCCCAAAAAGAAGAAGTTCTACATCATTCATTTTGTCAAGTAACATGCTATACCAATTTAATATCGATTTGAAGTTAGTAAGTATCGTATCGGGGAATTTGTCACGCTTTCGCCTTGTTTGTTATATTATTATATGGTGGCGTATGATTATCATAAGTAATATTCCATGTAAATCATACGCCACGGAGTGCAACAGTTTTGTTGTTACTGCTACAAAATAAACCCAGTTCAAAATCATTTGGTGAATGGAAAAGTGAAACTGTTGCTTATGTAGAGAAACGTAAAATGATCAGATTAAAGAAAATGTAATTCTTAATTTTTTTAAATTTGTTTCAGCTAAATCGGTCTAGTGGTTCTCGAGTTATGTCAAACATAATAACCTTAAACGTGACAAATTCCCCTACGCGATACATATTAACTTCAAATCGATATTAAATTATAATGGCATGTAACTTGACAGAACGAATGACGCAGAACTTCTTAGCGTTGGGGCTACTTTCACTTGCAGTTTTTAGAATTCAGTCCCAAATCAATGAGCTGAAAAATGTTGTACTGTGTTATACATGTATAAAAATTATTTCTGTGTATACACACAACATTATTTTTCGCGGAAAGGAAGTCCACCCACACTTACGTTTAAATGACCGTTGGTCAATCGAAGAATGACAGTTCATTCTTCGTGCAGCGTTCATTTACTATACAGGGAAATTGAAGTCTTTCTTATTCTTCTTTTATATGCCAGCAACAACTGACATTCATCCATCGGTAGCTGCACTGAGAAAACAATTCTAATCGCTTCGTTCTTTTGCGCTACGTAGATAGTTAGTCACACAAAGCTTAGATAACTGCTCTTTCACCCGGTCCATCCAACGAAGTTTTTGTCGTCCCCTCCTGCGCCACCCATCGAGTTTATTACCGAAGACTTTTCTAGCCGAAGCATTCTTAACCATTCGTACAACGTGTCCAAGCCAGCGCATTTGGTCTATTTGGGAGAGCCTGACTACGACGATGTCGTTGTACGGCTTATGGTGCATTCGATGACGGTATGAGCAGTTAACGATGATGAGTGTATACATTTTGCGAAGTATTTTTCTCTGGAAAATCCTTAGTCAATACATAGGATTCTGCATTGTAGAGCACGACAGGTAGGATCAGTGTTTGGAACAGTTCGTCGAGAGGTTTCCCTGCCACTAAATCGCTTGCTCAGCGGTCAATACTAGTCTCCTGATTTCCAGGCTTACATTATCATTTTTGGGTACGGCGGAGTCAAGGCAAACAAAATCGTCTACCACTTCAAAGTTATGGTCGCCATGGTTCACGCAGCGTCTCAGACGAGTGAACTTGTTGTTTGTTGAAACAAATAACTAGATTTTGTCCTCATTTATCATCAGACCCACTTCAGCCGACCGTTGTTCAATGCTCCAGAAAGTCGCAGTAACATTCCAGACGGTACCAGCCCTGTTTACTGTAGCCTTCCGCATGATCATCTCCATTACGATGTTAAAGAGATCGCAGGACAGACTATCGCCTTGTCTAAAGTCTCGCTTGGTAGGAAATGGTTCAGTCAGATTTGTGTCAATTTTCACTGAAGACTTAGTGTCTGTCAATGTCATCCCGCTAAGTCGTATTAGGTTTGCGGGGATACCAAAATCAGTCATAGCATCTAACAATTTCTGTCGTATTGGACTGTCGAATGCTGCTTAGTCATTGATATACAGATGTTGATTGTCGATTTGCATATCTTGGGTCTTCTTCAATATTTGTCAAAGTGTGGATATCTGGTCGGACGTGGACTTATGTGCTTTAAAGCCACACTGATAAGGTTCAATCAGTTTTGTTAGGATGGGCTTGAGTCTTACACACATAACACTCTTGACAGGGCCTTGTATGCGATGGATAGAAGGCAGATTTCGCTTCAGTTGGTAAACATACTTGGATCGCCTTTCTTAAGCACAAGACATAGAACACATAAATTCCAATCATCGACCATGCATTCCTTGAGCCAAATCGTGTTCATGAGCTAGTGAATGCACGTTGCCAGCTCATCGCCGCCGGCTTAAAAAAGCTCTTCCGGCAGCCCATCGGCTCTCACAGCTTTGTGTCTTTAAGCCTTGCAATTGTTTTGCTGATATCGTTTTGGCTTGGTGGTGGACAGTCTACTCCACCATCAATGATTGGTGTGATTTCGTCATGCTGCCTTCGGGAACGAGTAGTGATCGAAAGTGTTCCCTCTGGGATTCCTGGTCCAAAACCGTTTTTTTTACCCTTTGGTAGAACATTCGGGCTTCACCTCTATCGCTGTAATTTTGGATATGCTGGCTCTCTCTTTTCTTTAAAAGACGCTTTTTCCGCCTGAAGAGGCGTGTTATCTCCCTCCTCTCTTTATAACGCTCCGTCACTGCACGCATTGCCTTTGTCTGCAGTTTTGCTCTGTATTCAGCATCCAGACATTTTGCGTTACTCCTTATCGTACCAGGGCTTGACTGAGCGTCGTTTTTCATAACCCAGTACGGTCGTTGAGACAGTGGTCATAGAATTCGCAAATATGCTGGCATTGGGAATCGGGAACATCAGAATAAGTGGGATTGGTTCGAAGTAATTGAGAGAGTTGGTTGGTTTTTATTTGAAACGTTAGCTCGATAGCTCTTAAATTAAGGATGTAATCGCAGGGACAGACGAACACCACCGAAAAGAGGTATTTGGTATGGGTGGTGGGAGTAGTTTCTTGCTCCGATCTTGCTCATCTTAAAACTTAAACTCCACTTGACGGATAAAAGCTTGCGTACAAAATTTCAGATCGATGTCTCTTTAACTACGGCTGTGATAGTGTGGACAGACAGAAGGACACTTCCAAAAAGGGGGAGTTTTTATGGGCGATGTAAGTAGTTTTTGTCTTAAATGCTTATTCCGTACTAGCAGCGATTTGCGATCAACACTCTTCTTATTGTTAATCAGCTACCACTTCAGAGATATAGTTGCCAACTGTCCCATACTTTCAAACATGTAGACACTTTACTTTGTTCGTTGAAAACTATAACTTAATTTTGTCCTTGACGATAGTTTCTTACGGGGACCGGCCGTGGCATAGTGGTTAGAACACGCGACTACCATGCGGAAGATCGCAGGTTAGAAAATGGATCCAGTCATCTTAAAAAAAAATTGTTCTTTCATTGTCTGCTTCCCTCGAATGTTGTTGACAGCAACTTCGCAGTATAAGTGTCGAGTCAATCGGCGTACTTGTAAGAGCTTCTCAAACAGTGACGTTCGCATTCGTCGATAAACAAGTAGGTGCCGTTAGTTGTGAATCTAAAAATAGTAAGCGTGTTAATTCACACCACCGCAAGAAGCTATCCCATACCTCAGTCATGGTGTGCAAAGGGAATTTAAGTTTTTTTTTAAGATAGTTTCTCAATGACTGACAAAAGGCCTTGGTATCATCAATTCCATAGTCAGCATCTGAGTTTATTAAAGAGGTAACACACGTGTTTACTGCCGCTTTCTGCACGATCATCTCTTTATAAGGATCTTTAAGTGATAGTATGACTAACTATCGCCTTCTGTGAAGCCCAGTTTGGTAGAAAGGATCCGTTTGATTTTCACCTGTTAGTGTCATCCTGTAAAGTCGGATCTGCTTCGGTAGTACACCAAAAATAGCCTTGGCATCGGATTGTGTAGCTTTACAGTCGACAAAAAATTGGTGAGCGTTAATCTGTAAGTGTCCTTGTCTTCCTTTGGGTCGTGTACACAAACCAGGGTGGCATGTAGTTAGTACACGCTACTATCATATGGGAGATCCATGGTTCGATTACTGCCTCTAGGCATCTACATTTTCTTTCATCGGCAACCCCCGAGTCTATCGGTATGTCTAGTAAAAGCTTCTCAAACAGCTGACGCTCTCTTTCGTCTGTTAACAAGTATGTGTTGAGTCTAAAAACAGAAAGTGTGTTAATGCATAATAACGCAAGACAAATGCTTTCGACAAATTCGTATAGAACTGGTCCCTTGGCAGCTTTCCAGATAAAATAGCTCTGAACCACAACAAAACGCTTAGTAGTTGAATCACAACCGCAAAATCCTAGATAATTAGCATAAATGTTTGTTGATTCCAATATTTAATCATTAAATTTCTATAATAACACAACAGTAAATTTAACGCAATCCTTTCAAAGTGTATCTGCAACTCATATCACATATCATTAAATAACATCCTGATACCTGCTGTAGAGTAACTCAAAGATGTCCAAAAGTTGTCCATGGCAAATCCCAAAATCCCAACCAGACATAGCTGAGTCATACCATAGTCATTGCTTGCGACACCATCAGATCACTGATAACAATTCTCGCCTTGTGGTTTATTGCGTTCAACGCTACTATTTTATGGTTTAATGCGTTTAGTGACTTACTCGTCTACTTTGGTGCTCATGTGTGTTGGGGTTTTTTTGTTTTTGGTTATTTTTTTGCCAAAAAGGTGATAAACACAACACAGATTACAAGGAAGTCTTTGTAATGAAAGTGAAAGGTTAAAAGTTTAAATATTGTATTTTTTGTAGGTCCACAATTACAACACCAAGCTATAGGTGCGAAATAGAGTTGAGCAATATTTGTAAGTAATTTTTTGGTTTTTTCCCTGTGTTATTTTTTTCCATAGGCCACAACAAGTTAAACAAATTTTTCCTAAAGGTGTCATTGTGTTAAAGCCAAGCCTGTTGCCATTAAGCGGCAGACAACGAAGAAAACATAATGTATTTTTAACGCATTTTTGAGTTGGTATGTTTTTGTTGTTGTTGTGTTGAAGTTTTCTTTTTAAACCTAAAGAAAAACGAGGTAGACAAAATGTGTCTTTTTTTCCTCATGTATGTTTACATGAAAAAAAGTTCAAAAGTTGAAATTGTTTTGTGTTCAACATCAGTTTTAATCTTTAAACTTTTTTTTTCTTGAGCAATTGAAACACAGACACAGCTTGAACAAAACTTTAATTAATTTATTTAGGCTTAGTGTAGCTTTGTGTACAACTTTTTGGCCACATTTGATAGAGGGAGTCAGATTTTATTGTTTGCTGCTATTGTTTTGTTTCTTAATCCAAATATTATTATAAATCACCTTAAGAAATGTACTTAAATAATAAAATTGAAAGCCTCAAGGCGCTTTCGATTGGTTTGCTGTCAGTAAGCGCTGTTGCTGATTTTTCGATTTTGTATTGGGTTTAAAATTTCAATATGACAGCTAGAGCCGTTATCCACATAGTGTGTATAATTTAATATTATGTCTATTTGTTATAGACCTTTTTTTCTTTCTTTCTGTTTTTCACAAGTTTACAACAATTTTTGCATATTTCTTTTGACAGTTTATTGTTCGAATTCCTATTGCATAAGTTTTTGGGAGAAATAAAGTTGTCGTTAAATTTTCCTCTTGTTGCTGTGGCTTGACAAGATAAAATAATATTTGGTCATGTAGGAAAATAGTTTCGAGTCAGCTGCAACTGCTTGAAAATACAAATACTCGTAACAAATAAAGTTATCAAATAATGTGTCAATACGATTTTGCTCTTTAGGCCCTTTTTCAGTTAAGAGCGGGTAAGGAGTTATGTAGTATGTGTAAGCAGACATAAACAACATTTGGCCAAAGGAAATCCTATATACTTTGTAATAAATAGCAAACAAAGTAAATTTAATGGACACAAAATTTCAAAGCATTTATGATTGGGTTATATACAAGCAACAGCTGGATTGCAGCACACAATTAAGTTACATCGACATTTTCTTGATAACATTGTTTTGTTTGGTGGACAGTGATCAAATTGCTTAGGGAGAAAATACTGAAAAATAGTAAATTTTAGCTCAAAATAATGAACCGCTTTGTCATTCCTAGCAATTCATACACACACATCATTTGACTTATTTCCTTTACTACATTTCGATTCAAATTGTAATTCACTTCTCATAAGACTTCACTGTTACTGTTAGCACCTCATTCACTTTGTACCCCTCACCTAGCTTACATTTTCAACTCATGTCTGCTCCTGGTTTTTTAAATTTTTTCTGTTTTCCCTCCATATGCCATCATCATTTTCATCATACTCGTACACATATTATCATTGATGACATTAGGCAACGAAGCTAATTAAGCTTAAATTGCTAAGAATTTTGTTCAACATGTTTGTTAAGCATTAACCATAACAATAACATCATCAGCAATAACATCACTGCATAATAAGCAAACAACATTTACCACAAGTAATAGTTTATACAACACAACACATAGCAGCAGCAGCAGCGCAGTAAAAAGATCTAAATGAAAAGATAAAAAATAATTAATAAACGTTAAGCATGAGAAAAATATGTTATACTTTTATGCAACAACGTTTTTTGTCTTGCTTTTTGCCGGCATAGACAGTCGAAAACTAACATACAGCAAAAAAAATATGCCAAAGAATATCATAAGATAGCGCAACAACAACAAAAAAACTGTTAGAATTCACAACAACATACATTAACATTATGCAGAAAGACGAAAGACGAAAGCAACAGCAACAACAGCATCTATGTATGACTCAAACATATGTAAAAATTTGTGCCAAAATGCAAAGAAACTTAGGCAGTAGAGAAACGAGTTTGTTGCTTAAGTCTTTAGTTTTTGTTAAGTTCTTTCTGGGGTTGCCAACTGATTTGGTGTTAAGAAATGGTGACATTTTGTTGACAAAAAGTACATACAAGGAAAAAAGTATAGAATAGAATGTTTGGAGCCAAAAAAACATAGATAAGTTACTTGCCGAAGGAGATGTCCCGAAGGTCGTCTTCAATCTTTTTATCCTTTGCAACGCTAAATGTAGTTCACTTCCTCTCTGGTATAGATCTACTGGCATGACTTCGGTTTATTATTTCGTTCAGTGCTCTGCCATCTGAATAGCTCGTGGAGACAAACTGTCGCAAAAGCTGGTGCTTAACGTCAACGTTGAGTTGGTGGAAATGTTAAGTTTGAGGTTGACATTCTCTCCCATAACGTCAATCGTAGCGCGGAACTCCCTGACAATCGCAGGGCTGTTTTGAACAAATTGATGATGGCCGCTACAAGTTGAGACCTATATCGCATGGTCAATAACAAAATAAGTTTATAAAACTTGTTGCCCACAAGAAAACCTATCACCGTCCTTAAGCCAACTAGTACGCGATCGGTGGTCAAGCCTCTCGGGAAAAAAATGTTTACCCGTAAGAAAGCAAAGAGCCGATCTTCGACTTGGGCCACAAGAGCGGTCAGTCAACTCTCTTCAAAACCAGTTGCCACGTTCACTAATGCCCAGGTGGCCTCCGTTGAATGGGCTAAGAGTGAGATAAGGGAGTGCAAAATTATACGGAGAGAAACAACCACTGACTGCTATAAAAAGATAGTTATCAGTGGAAGATGGCAATAAACCGAAACCTTTATCTAAGGGTCAAAAAGCCATACAGTGATTGGCAGGTCCTTTAGAGATGTCGAAGAGGACAGTTTAATTGTTGGTGTTTAGGATGGGGAATCTAAAGATGGACCTATGCATAAACATAAATAATGTCTCGTGGAAGAAGCTATCGCAACTGCTGTTGGTGGTCAACCATCTCGGGAGAAAAAAGTTTACCCCTAAGAAAGCAGAGAGCCGATCTACGACTTCGGCCACAAGAGTGCTGAGTCATCAATCTGCAAAGCCAGTCGCCACGTTCACTCCTATCCAGGTGGCCTCCGTGGAATGGCCTAAGGTTGGTTGCGAGTATGTAAATTAAGACGGAGAAAAACAACCACTGGCGGCTATAAAAAGATAGTGGTCAGTGGAACACGTCAATATACTAAGACCCTCAAGGCACCCAAAAAGGCACCAAGTGCTAGACAGGTCCTTTAGAGATGTCGCGGAGGACAGCTAATACATTGGGGTCTTGGATGGGGGATCCAGAGGTGGACATATGCCAAACATAAATGGCGTCTCATGGTGGAAGCTCTTGTGACGATGTACATGGACATCGTTAATCAAAAATTCTGATACTGTGTCGCCAACCTGTGAAGACGCGCGTTAGCTCCAGGACAGCATCAAACTAATCGGCTGCTGTGACGAGTGGGCATCTGTATTATAAGAATAAGGCCGCCATGAGTCGTAAAGTAGGTGAGGTATGGCCAGGATCTAAACTTAATGCCGTGAATTGGCGGCGCATACCGTTTGGACCAGTGTTAGGCATCCCATAGCTTCGCAAGTCTGATAATAATCGTATTATTCACAAAGGAACGATCAGCAATTCACATGTACGCGAATCTGTGTTTGGTTCAAAGCAGACAGTCTATGGTCAATCACTGATCACATTCACAGACTCAAACATATAATATTTGTGTGTGCGTGCGTTCGGTTTTGCCTGACACTGGTTAAGACCAAGGGCATGATTAATGGACACGAAAAACTTGCCTACTGACTTGCAGGTGGTCATGCGGCTAATCAATAAATCAATCAACGTTGCAAGCTCCTGGCATATATTCAGAGTTCTAAACCAGGAGTCTTTAAAACCTGTGGAGGTGTCAAACGATCAAAAATCGATTTGGGTTCACAAGTATATCCATCAGGGTATACAAAGTGGATACACTAAGTGGAAAGCTGGGTCAGACTCAGTCGGGAGATCTCGAAGATAATACTTTACTATGGTAGTACTTACTGTCATTATAAACATTTGGACTTCTGAGACCAAGACTGAATAGACTGTCGCCGCATCTCAGGAGAGCATCCGAGATTGTGGCGATAAGCTATCGGAGCAGTCTGGATATGCTTAAGTACTATCCGGATCAACCCAATTCCCCCGTGCCTATAACCAGTAACGCATATCAGTAGAAATACACGGAAAAAATATCTGCAGGGGAATACCAGTTATGTCCGATTTCTCAAGTAATATAAATATCTTTCGCTAACTGCCAGACCATTGTAGTGTGTTTCAGGCAGAAATCACTGCTATACATGATGTTGCTGAACTACTGAAGACTAGCGTCGTCACCCCCTCGGAAGAATCTGCAGCTACGCAAACATCTGCTATTAAGGAATATCAGTATTTTAGTATTTTGGCATCAGGCCAGTCGGGGTACCAGGACATAGCGACATTCCGGGCAATTTCTTAGTAGATGAGCTAGCTAGACAAGGTACTTCGGCACAGATTCTTCCGACAAAACAAAATGTTTGTATACTGATTTCTACTTGCCTTCTGAATATATTCTATGATAAATTGAGACTCAAGTTTGAATAACTTATAAAAAAGAAAGATTTTTCGCAATTATAGAAATATTGGAAAGCACGTCCTTAAATTAGGCCATAGAAACTCCACTCTCTGTAGATGCTGCAAGGAGGAATCTGAAAATATGGTCAGAATATTCAAAGAAAAAGCGAATTTGCTATCTAGTCAGTGTTTCCTATTTGAGATTATGTGCTGTCTTGCAACCAACCTTACCCAACCTAACCTACTTGCGTGAGAAAAGGATTCGATTCTTGCCTCAGTCATTCACATTTCTTTCATTGACAGGCCCCTTGATTATGTAGGCAGCAACTTCGCAGTAGTGTGGAGTTAATCGGAAAGTCTAGTAAAAGCTTCTTAAAAAGCGGACGTTCGGATTGATTATATAATGAATTGAATAATAAAAAGCCATCCTATACCTCATTAGTTTTTTGTTTAAATTACGTGCAGTCATTTTGTCCAGAATCTGCGCAATAAATGCCAAAAAAAGTGCTAATTCCTTACCGTCATTTATGGCACCCCTGCTCTTATGACTATTTGTTTGAAATTCTTTGAAAATCTTTTCATGTTGTATATTTTTTTGTTTGTTTGTTTTTTTTTTTTGTTTTGGAACTCTTTTGCATTTAACAAATTTAATTAATTTTATTGCATTCTTCGCTTGTGAGAATATTTTTATGCACATCTGCAGCCGGCCAGTGTTGTTGTTGCTTTTTTTCTAGATGAGGTTGCTGCGCTCAGAGAAATATTATGATCGCTTTGTTTGTGTTTTCTTTCATTCATGGCAAAGAGGATCATGTGGCAAGTAAAGCTAACAAGATTTAAATAAGCCGCATGAGGCATTTGAACACTTCAACAAAATTTATTCAGCAGATCGGCATAAATCTAGTTATGAGTTTGAAACCTTTCGACGTACATCAAATTTATGTCGTTTTTGTTGTTGTTGTGGTTTCTCTTGTGCCAATCACATTTAATCCACAGTAGCCAACTGCTTTCATTATGTTGTATATGCAACATTTGTTGCCGGCTTGTTGCCTTTGCTTCTGTTTCATTGCATGCAACTCATTTGCCATGTGTTGATGTCTTCTCAGAAATTAGAAGAATTTAATCATCTTGTTTGCAGCTCTCAATGTTGGAGAGCGGCCCAAGGTTTTTTTTGTATTGTGTCTTTTTTGCACTTTACATCGCAAGCCGGACATTGTAGAGCTGTTGAATTTTCATCACATTGTCATTACAGATCAAATCACATCATAACATAAAAATTCATATGTTTAAAATTATTAAAGGTAAACAAAAGCAGAAAATAAGAACCCCGCCAACAAGTGCTGAAGTTGGGCCGCCATGACGGCACATGAGCGGCCACTAACTCTCTTCTGTCGCTGAAGTACCTATTCCCGTCCTGTGCCTGACGAAGATCTGGCCATCATTATTAAATTAATCTTCATCATTATTGCAACAGAACAACCAACTGGGCAAACAGCCAGAACATCACCCATACAAACGGTAGTACGCATCAACAGCCGCAACTTCACTGTCATGTGCTGCAACCGTCATAGCTGCGTTACGTAGCTCATCAACAACAACAACAAAAATATGGCAAAATGTCTGAAATATATATAATGACGACATCAAGATCGTCAATGCAACAACTTTGTAAAAAGAATGGTGTTGATGTGTGCTGTGTCTTCTTTGGCCCCATCTTCGGCTCTTTATGCCAATGTGTAACACCAGTAGTTGCAGATATTATTTATTTTGTGTACTTGCTGATTTAAGGCCTTGGCGTGGTAAAGTGAGGTGGCTGCGGTGGCTCAGCTGCAGACTCATAAGTGTAGCACTGCCGATATGGCTGACAAGCGGGACAGAGAAAGAGAGAAAGCGAACGAAGAAGTAAAACTTACGACATAATCATAAAAAGGCCAATGAAATAAAGTTAAAGTCATCATAAAAAAAAACTATATCGCAATGATTTCATTTGGCAAAAGGTATCGTTGGCGGCTTAAAACTTCATTATTATAGCAAGAGCAGCAAGTGTGAAATGGGCAGGGACATTACCCAGCGAAACTTGTGGTGAATGAAGATAATAGAAATGCCGTAAATTGTTATGAAGAATAGTGAATTATTAAAGTATTTGATAATAATTCTCAAAACACAATGTGATAATTAATATTAATAAACAAATTTAACAATCGCTGCGAGTTTTTTTATACCTAGATATAAATTCGCGCCATATGTAGCATTGTACTTTCATATGTACAACTCGAACTTAACCCTTGCTGCATAAATTACATATTAATGCACTGACGTAGTTTGTGGATCTTTGAATTCTTTGTATACTTGACACCTTTAAGAGAAAATATCTCAATTGCAGCTAACACTTCCGATTGGATGACGTCCGACAGGTAGCTTCAGATTGAGAACTTTGCCATTATAAATATTGGGGGGGCAATAGTGGCAATAAATTCGGAGGAAACTGTCACAATCTATATGGATAGTCAAGCGGCATTAGAAGCTTTGGCTTCAAAGCTTAACTTAATTTACCTTTGCATCCCATGAATGAGGTATGGGATAGCTTCTCGCGTTGTTGTGAATTAACACGCTTTCTATTTTTAGAGTCACAACTAACGGCACCTACTTGTTTATCGACGAATGCGAACGTCACTGTTTGAGAAGCTCTTACTAGACACGCCGATTGACTCGACACTTATACTGCGAATCTCCCGTATGGTAGTCGCGTGTTCTAACCACTATGCCACGGCCGGTCCCTGGCTTCAAAGCTAATGAAGTCAAAACTGGTGCATAGATACAGATTGGTGCTCTCAACACTGACAGGTAATAGTTTTCGACAGCGCTGCATACTGGGAATGAATTACTAGCGAATGAATTGGCACGGAAAGGCTCGAACCTGGAATCCGGCCAATCGGATGAATCAGAGCGATCACCAATGTATCATATATAGGGCATTTTAAACAGACATATCTAACGATTGGCAAACGTATCCTGGAAATACCGCACCGTTGGGATATATGGCCAAGACTGAAAGGAAGGCGAACCATATCACTCTAGAAGTTGAATAGGAAGACTGTTCGATGACTAATAGGCATTTTTACTGGACTCTATGACGTTATTGCTTTTACATCGAACTGGGAGTCAACACAGATGGACAAGACTGCAGACTGTGTAAAGATGAAGAGTAAACTGAATCTATTTGCCATTTTCTATGTGGTATTTTGATAGTCTGATTGAACTATCGTCCTGCTATCTGGAAAAACTAATGGAATTCTGACTTAAGGGCAGAAGATCATGGTGTCGCATGTATGTCACGCCTAATCTCACTACTTTTTCTGTATAAGTTGACCGAGTGAAATCTGTATGTCACGCCTAATCTCATTACTTTACCAAAGGAAGTCAGAGATCGTAAGGTCCCCGAAATAGCCAACGGGCATTTCAATCAACACTCTCAACATATGCAAACAAACGCTCCAAATGTCGATGCTCCTTATTCACAGTGACAATGGCTGTACTTAGAAATGCAATATCACACTCAGACATGTCCTGAAACGGTGATGAATGTCGTGTATTGCCTGAGGAAAAGGACACTCTATACAAGTCAACCATGTATGAAATAGTAAAGAGTGCTGTGGTGGAACCATATAAAAAGAAGAGAAAACGAGGATATCGAAAAGAACGAAGATAGAGGTAAAGTCCGAAATTCTGCCAAATCGTAACAAATGAAGGTTGTAACTAGTATGGTAATTACCTTCGACTATGCCGAAGCTCAGACACTCTTCACCATTTGTAGAAATAGTGATAAAACTGGTTTTTTATGGTACAACTATATTCTTTTAAACTTAGATCCGCAAAAAAGTGAAGTTTTTATGAGCGTTGGATGTTATTTTTAGACTCCCACATCCATATTGAGATAACATTTTTTATATGACCTGAGAATATTCTTATGCATAAGGGAGAGTTTTATATGGGTGGTGGGAGCTGTTTTTATCCGATTTTGGTCATCTTGGAACTTAACCTCCTCTTAGAGGATGAAAGCTTGTATAACAAACATCAGCTCGATAGCTCTTAAACTACCATAGCACTTAAATCGGGGGTAGAGATAGACGGACACTCCCAAAATTGGGGAGTTTGTATGGGAGGTGGAAGTAATTTTTGTCCTATCCTGCTTATCTTGAAATGTAACCTAAGCTTAGATGATAGAAGTTTTCTTATCAAATTTTAGCTCGATAGCCCCTTAACTACGGCTGTTATCGCCAGGACAGCCTACCAAAAAGGGGCAATTTGTATATGAGGTGGAAGTAGATTTTGACTGATATTGCTCATCTTAGAACTTAACCTAAGCTTATAGGATGAAAGTTTGTGTTCCAAATGTCAGTTCGATATTTCTTAAACTACGGCTGTAATAGCGGGGACGGGCGGACATACAAGCAGATATTTTTAAAACGATGCTGATCATTTATATAAACATATATTGTCAAATCTACCACGCCTCCTTATCAGCGTTACAAATGGAAGAACTAAATGAATATATCCATCACTGCATTTGTGAGCGTTGTGAAGGGTATAAAAAGGGATCTCCACCTGTAATGACAGATATTGAAATAAGGCCAAGAACATGTAGATTGTGCAGTAAATATGGAGGAAACATTTTCATACTATGTTTATTGCAGAAGGCAGCATAAGTGACGAAATCACGACAATCATCAACGATGGAGTTAAGAGGCCACCAGCACTGGTTAAGCTCTTTAACATCAAATGGTAATGATCAGGCGAAGAGCTGCAGTAAACACGACTGTTACTAGCTTTATTAAAAATCCCATGCTGCTCCCATAAGTCGATGATATAGCTATCATTGGCTGAGGATTGCAGGATGTTAGTGCGGCCTTCACAAATATTGAGAAGCAGACGTCACATATGATTTACATCAAGTATCGCTCAAGGCTTGTACTCCATCCAATTTGGTCCCAACCATTTTAATTTGCTACCTTGGTTTATAGTCAAATGTTCCATCCTACCTGTCAAATAATGTACTCACGCCGCTACCTATTGGAAACCCTGGCCCGAGAAATACATTCTTGGTCATCTTAAAATACATACACAGAAAAAAATTACGACAAATGAATTGTTATATTAAATACCATTTCGTCAATACAATTATATATTTAATTAAAAAGGCGCCAACAACCGAAATTGTAAAAACAATAAACAGTGTTGTCACATTTAAAATTTTTTTATTTCTGTTGAATTTGAACAGTGGTAGAAAATTTGTAAATTTGACAATTTACAAACACTCTCAAATGGAAAAATTGTTATTAATCAAAATTTAATGCTAACAATTTTATTTAATTACTTAACAACAATTGAGTTTTTTTTTCTGTGTATGAATAAAGCAGTACATGAAAGAAATCAGAAATTTAGCTCTAAATCTAGTTAAAAACAAAGCTTAAATAAATGATTGCAGACACAGTACAACATTTTTCAGCTCATTGATTTGGGACTCAATTCTAAGAACTGCAAGTGAAAGTAGCCCCAAAAAGAAGAAGTACTGCATCATTCGTTTTGTCAAGTTACATTCCATAATAATTTAATATCGATTTGATGTTATTAAGTATCGTATTAGGGAATTTGTCACGTTTTAGGCTTTTTTGTTATATTGTTATATGGTGGCGTATGATTATCATAAGTAATATTCCACGTAAATCATACGCAACGGAGTACAACAGCTTTATTGTAACTGCTAAAAAAATAAACCCATTTCAAAATCATTTGAAGAATGGAAAAGTGAAACTGTAGAAAAACGTTATGTGAACAGATTAAAGGAATTGTAATTCTTAATTTTTTTAAATTTGTTTCAGCTAAATCGGACTAGTGATTCTCGAATTATGTCAAACAAAAGATTTCTTTCATGTACTGCGTTATTCATATGTATTTTAAGATAACCTGGAATATAATCCACAGGCCACATATGCTTCGGTACAAAAATTATTGCAATATTTAGCACTGTGTCAGTGAAATTTATGTGAATAATATCATATTTTATTAAAAACTTTTACTGGGTCTTTAAAACAAACCAATCTCTTATCTCTTGTCGTTGTCCCTGTATTATTGTTGGTATTCCTGCTGCTCATCATCACTAACATTACAGCCCCGACCATGATTATTATCATGATCATCTTCATCATCATCTTTGGGCTATCCGCCCATATCCATCATATGTTATTAGCTCTTATTATTATGAGAATGATTATGATTTTAAAAGTGAACACGTACTGCACGTACTTTTGCTTGTTTTTTTTTCTTATTGTATGTAACTCTTGCGCGTCTTCCATTTCATTTGAGCTGAATTCATTCGTTGCTGAACGTTGAACGTATCGTCATGAAAATTCTTGAGTTTCCTGGCCATTGTCTGGCCTTTAAGGTAATGTGACTTTTAACGTGTTGCATATAAAGTGATTTAAGTTTGTATATTGAAAGATGAAGGTGGAGATGAAGCTAGAGCATAGATGAAGGTTAAAAGATCTCATGGCGCACAGAAAACAGATTTCACTTAAGTAAGCATATGGCAAGATGTGATGATATTTAAGGAAATTAAGAGGTTACAAAGACATTTTTGCATAAGTGAAATTTCAAAAAATATCTTTGTTCGTAATATATGGCGATATATATGTATATATTTTATGATACCTTAAATGCAACATCTATCTAGGCAAAACAGTTGTCATTATAGCCTTTGTTTTAGTTTTCCTTTAAATCGTTATATTATCAACGGTTTTTTACTGGAAACGCCTTAACATTATGTTTTGTTATTGTAATTTGTAGCGTTAAAATTATTTCTTTTGTTTTGTTTGTGTGTGTGTGTGTTTGTTTTTTTTTCAGGTTCTTTTTGTCTCTCCACCGTCCAAGTCATTCTTTCATGTAACAACTCATTTTTCATAGAATACAAAATTTCAACAGAAAATCTCAACAAAGAATGAAGCACAGCCAGCAACATACGGCATAGTTTTCAAATATATCATAGATATTACTTTTGCCTGAAGGCATTTCGATAATGAAATGTACTGACTCCAGAAATGTTAAACTTTTGTATTTGCAGCTTAGGCAACGGCAGCAGCAAATCAGCAACATGTTAAATTATACGACTTTTTTCTGTACTTTTATTGAGAAATACACACTTGTGTGTGTGTGTGTGTGTGTGTCCATATGCCGCTGTGTGTAATGGATTTTACTTAGATTTTAACTTAAATCGATATGTCGGCATAAAATCATGGGGAACATGGGGAGACATGAAGGGTACAACATTGTAACAAGAGGTTACTATATTTACATCGAATGATGCATAAGAAGCTGGGAAGTAATTATATTTTTAAGACTAGCAATTTTTAGTGTCAGATATCAACAACAACAAAATACAACAATCATGCGGAATATAGGACAATGTTACGAGTTTTTCTTCACCAGACATGTGAAAATTACAGCTACTTTTTGTAAGTTCCTTTTTATTACTTTTTACCAACAAGCACTTGTTGTACTCGAATTTATTTTTAATCAAAGGTTTTGACTTTGTTTTTAACTAGGTTTAGTTTTTTTTCTCTATGCCATGTCAACTAAGGGTTATCCATTTTGCGGTTGCAAAAGTAATATTTAATTAAACACGCATAGAGCTACAAATTCGATGAAGCTTTTATTTCGGTTTAATGTTTAGACCTTGTCATTACATATAAAATAGAATGTGATTTAAACGACCGCCTCTAGATTGGTTACACCGGTCGATTCTTTTAAGACAGGTTTCGACCACTCTTTTGAACATTTTCAGCGGCATTTTGGCGATAATTTTAAGATTGTGTTTTCTCTTTGCCATGTAAATTAAGGGTTATCCATTTTGTTAATTGTTGTTAATGTTAAAAAAATACACACAAAACTATGGTTTTGATGAAGCTTTTATTTCAGTTTAATATCTAGACTTTGTTATCACGTTCGAAAAACAATATCGTTTAAATTACCTTTTCTAAATTGGTGGCAGCAGCCGATACTTTTGAGACAGTTTTCGATCCCTCTTTCGATCATTTTCAGCGGTATTTCGGCGTTACTTGACTTACATACTTAATTTCCCTTTACACCCCATAAATGAGGTATGGGATAGCTTCTCGCGTTGTTGTGAATTAACACGCTTTCTATTTGTAGATTCACAACTAACGGCTCCTACTAGACATGCTGGTTGACTCGACTTATACTGCGAAGTTGCTGTCGACAACATTCAAGGGAGCCGACAATGAAAGAAAATGTTTTTTTTTCTTTTTTTGAGATGCCTGGAGTTGAACCTGTGATCTCCGGCATGGAAGTCGCATGTTCTAACCATCATGCCACAGCCGGTGGCGATAACTATAAAATTGTTTTTTCTCTTTACCCTACAAATTAAGGGTTATCCATTATGCGGTTTCACAACTAATGTTTGATAAAACACACACAAAGCTTCGATTTCGATTTAACTTTTATTTCATTATAATGCTTAGACCTTGTCAAAACGTACAAAATCCAATTCCATTTAAATAACCGCCACTAGACTAGGTGTAGCGGTCAGTATTTTTGAGGCAGTTTTCATCCACTCTTTCGCAAATTTCCATGGGTATTTCGGCAATAACTGTACGATTGTTGATTTTCAAATGATCCAACATTAGGTGACTATCCTCGTAGACGCGGTCTTTTACATAGTTCCACAATAAAGGTATAATGGCATCGAATCTCAAGATCTTGTTAATGGCGAATCGAGCGTATTGCGTGGCTCTTGACCCCGTCTTGTTGGAACTACATATCGTCCTATGCATAATCTTCAATTGCAGGCCAAAAATAGTCGGTTGTCATACGGTCATAGTGCTCTGAATTGACGACAACGGTTCTTCCATTGTCATTATATCCTCACCCTACGATTGAGAGGGTATATATCATTTGATACGACCCAAAAGTGTAACACATATAAGGAGTCACTTTAGACCGAACCCTCGGTCACTAGACCCTGAACTAAATACGATTCACGACGTCGAGTCGTTTAAGCCATGTCCGTCTGTCTGTCTGTCCAGTTGGTACGCACGATAACTTTCGAAAGACGTAACCAATTGTTTTGAAGGCTAATATTTCCCCAAAACTACTTACGCTATTGAAAATGGGCTACATTGCCACTCCCATTCTGGTACCTCCTATACAAATGTACCATTCCGCCCACTTTAGAAATCAAGTAATAATATCAACACACCCAACGCGATCGTGCCAAATTTCGTATTTAGTAAAACTGTGGCAGGATAAAATTTTGGAGAAACAGCTGGAATTCTAACCAAGCCCCTTCTGGTACCTCCCATACAAATATACCCTTCCGCCCACTTTAGAAATCAAGTAATAATATCAATAGACCCAAAGCAATCGTGCCCAAATACTGTAATTTGTTAAGTAAGCAAGATAAAGTTTCTGAGAACAACCTGGAAGTCTATCCACGCACCTTTACACCCAACTTATGTTACCTCCCACACAAATGTACCATTCCACCCACTTTAGAGATGGAGAAATAATATAAATGCACCCAAGGCGATCTTGTCCAAATTCACTATTTTGTTAAGCTGTAACAGGATAAAGTTTCGAAGAAAAAACTAGAAGTCTAGCCACGCGCCTTTTGGTACCCGAAACGATCGTGCCCGAATAAATATTGTATTAATATCTTTTCACAATTATTTCTGGGTTCTCCGAGCCCCATATGTGGCAGTTTAGCTTGTTGACATAACCACCAAGTGAGATATGAGCTTCATCGCTGAAGAAGATGTTGTTCGAAACATCAGCATAAAAATACTCTTGCTCTCACATCTTATATCAGCATATCTACGGCGTTGTGATAGGTTTTATTGATGCGTGTGTTGTACTTCATATGGTTGGTGGTGCACATCTAAATGCAAAATAAGCAATAACACTGTACAACACATGATATTGGGACTCAATTCTAAGAACTGCACGTGAAAGTAGCCCCAAAAAGAAGAAGTTTTGCATCATTCGTTTTGTCAAGTTACATGCCATAATAATTTAATTTCGATATAAAGTTAGTAAGTATCGTAAAGATGAATTTGTCATGTTTTAGGCTCTAATGTTATATCGTTATATGGTGGCGTATGATTATCATAATTTATATTCCACGTAAATCATACACCACGGAGTACAACAGTTTTATTGTAACTGTTAGAAAATAAACCCAGTTCAAAATCATTTGACGAATGGAAAAGTGAAACTGTTGCTTATGTAGGGAAACATTATATGAACAGATTAAAAGAATTTAAATTTGTTTTAGCTAAATCGGACTAATGGTTCTAGAGTTATGTAAAAAAAGAGCCTAAAACGTGACAAATGCCCCTATATGATACTTAGAAACTTCATATCGATATTAAATTATTATGCCATGTAACTTGACAAAACGAATGATGCAGAACTTCTTCTTTTTAGGGCTACTTTCTCAGAATTGAGGATCAATGAACTGAAAAATATTGTACTTTGTAATGCTGAGAACGCCATCGAGTCGACAAATTCGTAATATCAGCTACATTTTCACTAACAGAAACGATAGTTTCAGTAGAACGCATATTACAATGATAAACTGGCCTGATCACATCTATAACGATTCCATTCTATTCAAATTTCTTTATAATCTTGCCAAATCCGTGCACAATAGGACGATTAATGGTATTAGGTAGGTAGTGATGCTAGAAAACTGGCCGGATTTGAAACATCACCTTTATATAAAGTTTTAACTAGTTTTTTGCGATCCTTATTCATAAATGACAAACCTTTCACCAAATAAGTCACACTTTAGTTGCCTTTTTTTATGACAGCTGGAAGCTTTGCGAGACCCGCGACTTTAAAGCCACTAAATGAATAACTTCAAACTTTCGCTTTTAAAGTACAAACCTAATGTGTTTACACTTTCCCATAAATTGAAATATGCTCATAAATGTAAACACTTTGTCACAATTTTTCACTGTACTTCAGATTTTACATACCAACGCGCATAACGAATTCAGCATTACAAATGCCTCATGGCTGCTTGTTGCACTAAGAATACAAATGAATTGTAAAACAAAATAAATGTCTGCTTTTAAAGCAGGTAAGGACTAACTTGCACACTAATGTCTAAGAGAAAAATAATTGCAAAACTTTAAAAAAAATACAAAAATATTTATAAACCAAAATAAAAATTTGTTTATGTTAACAATTATATGGCATTTATCCAACTTTTGAAATACTTCGATTTGGAAAACATCTTGTACATAGAGTACTCGACTTTACTCTGTGGACTTCATTATATGACATTTATCCAAATTTTAAAATATTTCGATTTTAAATTCATTTTGTACATAGTGTAGTCGGCTTTAGTCTGTTGAATTCATTGAAAAAATCAATATTACCTACTTTACATACCAATTCCTCAACACGCGTCCTTCACAACAAGATCATATCTGATAATAGTTTTCGCCGCCATAAACTTCAATGACCCACATGACTGCACGCTGGACTGCCCACCGCTGCTGCCAATCCCCCGATAATCTTCATCAGGCTACATACGAATGTCTACAGCAGATATCATCCACATCATATGAGTACGTACATACGTTCTGTACATACCTTGTTGTACACATAACTTTGTACATGCATTATTGGCGCGGCCAGTGCATGCGAGTCCTACTTACATATCCGACTATGTAGTTTATTTAACAAGTAACTCAATTTATTTGTTGTATTGACTAAAGGCACAATATTGATTAATTTGCTACAATTTGTTTCAAATTGAATTGGCCACGCAGCCAATGGGCTGCCCCCTCTCTCACGTAAGTACTTCAACAAGTTTTTGCTTTATGAGATTTCTCATTAACAAGAAGAAAACCCCTTTTGGTTTTTGCAATCACATTTTGATCCGAATGTTGAACGAGTCGCCTATAATGAATATTCAAATTAATGAAAATGTAACGAAAACAACAAGAACTTGTTGAAGCCCGCCTTATGCAGCGGCTATAAACTAATGAAGCTAGGGAGGTGGAGTACAACAAATCTAAGGGAATAACATAAGCTGGCTGTGTTTATGCTGTTATTGTGGTTGTTGTTGTATTACGTTTTGTTTTAAATATTAACAAATTTGCTTAACATCCCAAACAACATTTTGTTGTGTGGACGAATCCTTTTCATGTGGCTGTTTGTTGTTGTGTTGTTGTTTTATTTTTAATTCTAGACTTGTTCATCGTCCCCCAGAGAATACATAAAAAGATCATTGGCTTTGAAAATTGTTTTCGAACGAAAGCAAAAGACATGAATCTTGAGAAGGTGAAGTCGTTGTTTTTTTATTTGTTAGTCTTTAACTTATTTTGTGTTGTTTTCATTTTTTTTTTTGGTGGAAAGGTACCATCATCACTCGCACACTCACTCACTCGTCCGGCGGCTCACACCACTCACGGAGTCCCGGTCCTGCCGGACGGCCAGGCTGGAACAAAAAGAAGAATGCACGGCATGCAATGTCACGACAAAATTATGTTCAAATGTTGACAACATTTAAATAATGTTGCAAACAACAACAACCGACACAGGCACAAAATATAACAGCAACAGCAACAACATTAAACATAAAACATATTTTAAATCATAAAATGGCTAGAAAGATGGACGGACTCATAAAATTTGTTTTATTATCATAGCGAAGACACAACAGAAAAATGTAAAACGACAAAAAAAATAGAACAGGAACTTCTGCAAGGTAGCTGATTGCTATGGGTCGAAACGAATTTGAGAGTGCGCTTCCTTATATACATTGGTAGGGGAAATGTAACAAAAATTAGTTTGAACTTAGCCTAAAACATGACAAATTCCCCTATACGATACTTATTAACTATAAATCGATATTAAATTATTATGGCATGTAACTTGACAACACGAATGGTGCAGAACTTCTTCTTTTTGGGGCTACTTTCACATGCAGGTCTTAGAATTGAGTCCCAAATCAAGAACTGAAAAATGTTGTACTGTGTAATGTATAACGTTGTCCTTGTCGGTGTCAATCAATAATGCCTGCGATAATCGTAATCTTGTTGGTATATTTCTATATTAAAATATAGCCACTATAAGAAAACTACAATACCACCCACGAAAATCATAATTATTGAACATAAAAATTAACAGTATCCTAGGGGTACTCCGGTACAACACCAGTTCCAGAAATGTTATATACAGAGGCCATGTACGTTTTGTATGGTGTTGGCCGCTAAAGTGGCAATTTACACCTGACTGACACTTTCTTGTGTGTCTTAAATCAGACCTTGGAACACTAGTTTAGTTTCAGTTCCGTATTTCCATACCTAAACCTTGTTGCAACTTCCAATGGATATGTGTCAAGGATTCCGAGTTAAATGTGTCCTGTAACGGAAAATCTTTCAAAGCTAAATCATTCCGAAAGGTTGTACGTATACATACAGAGAAGTTTATTAAAGCTGCCATTAGACGACGTGTATTTTACACATGGCTTGTCACTTCAAAATCGGATATGTAATTCTGCATGTCTGTCAAAATGAGCGTGTACATTTGGTTTATAATTTTTGCGTTTAAACGTGCTTATGTGTGTATTAGAGTGGCCATAGTGGAAATTTTTTTGAAAAGTTAAATTTTTCGCACTGAAATATGTATATGAGGTTGGTGATAGAAATAATTATGCATATTTTTTTTTTTTTAATTCCGAGTACCTCCGGTTTGAGCCCAAACTTTTATTACATTACACATTTAGGCTGAAGTCCAGAATATGTGGCGAGAGCCCGATTAAAAACCAAAAATATGCCATTGTCTTCATCTTGGTCCCCAAACATCGGAATGGTAGGTCAAAGTTGGCGTTCAGGCCCATGGGGCCCGGGGGGTCAAAAACGGGGCCCCTTTCGGTTCTATGATGACCCCCCAGGTGCGGGTACTCAAGGGAATGATATTTTCGAGACGAATCCAACGATGTTATTTTTAGGTTCCTACGGGTCTCCTGGACCGAATTAGAGCCATTTCCGGGATATACCAAAAAAAAATATTTTTAAAAAAATTAAAAAAAAAATTTTGCGTGCGGCGCTACTAAACCCAACATAGGCGTACCGTCATTTCGCCCAAAACCACCATGACATATCGCCCAAAACATGTCATTTCGACCAAAAACCTACCTACAAAATGACATATCGCCCAAATGCTATGACAGAAGACCCAACTCAATTTTTTTGGACGAAATGTCAGACTCATGACGACGGCACGCCCTGCTGCATACGTCGCAGTCAGTCTTGTACTCTCGCTCTGGAATTATTAAAAGACGAATGCAGTGGGGGGCAGTAGCGGGTCTTACTACGGGGCGTGCCCCCCGACGCATTCGTCTTTTAATAATTCCAGAGAGAGAGTACAAGACTGAAGACTTTTTGAGCCGGAGCATTTTTAACCATTCGTACAACGTGTCGGTCTATATGTAAGCGCTTGACTACGTCGATGTCGTTGTACAGCTCATAGTGCTCATACATTTTTCATTCGACGATGGTAATCGATGGTAACGATGATGAGGCCAAATGTTTTTCGAAGTATTTTTCTCTCGAAGACACCCAGAATAGATTACTTCCCCTGTGTTTAGCAAGACTGGTAAAATCAGTATCTGGTACAGCTGGATCTTTGTTTTTGGAGAGAGAGCTTTGTCATTAAATCGCTTGCTCAGCGCATAGCAGCGGCGGTTTGCGATCAGTAGTCGTTTCTTGATTTCCAGACTGATATTGTTATTTTTGTTTATGGCGGAGCTATGGTAGCGTAAATTATGTACCACTTCAATGTTATAGTTCTCAACATCTCGTTGGCTCCAAAACAAATTTTTTCTTAAATGAAACTCTGAATGTATTGGTGAATTCTTCAACACTTTATACAGAGACTGCTAATTCACAATGATACCTTCTTCCAGCTAGGGAAATTCCCCATCTGACTGGCCTCATCCATTCGAGTATATCATATTTTGACAAACAAGATTTCTACAACGTCATTGGACACAATTCCTCCAAACATTACTTTTATCAGTATCCTTTTGTCCACATATTCATACATATGGTGCTAAGTAATATCTTAAAAACTTAATTTCCCTTTACACCCTATGAATGAAGTATGGGATGCTTTTCGCGTTGTTGTGAGTTAACACGCTTTCTGTTTTAGATTCATTGTTTGAGAAGTTTTACTAGACATGCCTATTGCCTTGAGACTTATACTGCGAAGTTGCTGTCGACACATCGAGCAATCGACATGCCGGCAATGAAAGAACAAGTAAAATCTATGTATTAAATTTTGTCTCTCTAAAACGCATTTCTCTCTCCGACCTATGATCGAATATAAAAATTTCGTCTGCACATTTGTATCTGTAGTGTCCATTACTATCTGTGCATTAAATTGTACCTTCCTGGGTCTGCAGAAAACTTATCGATGCTCACTGACTGATAACCATATTATTGTGGGTTTATTGATCTATCAAACACAATTGTTATCACATTGCCCATTATCCTAAGCATTTATAACAAAAAATATATACTCCCAACTAAACTTTTCACTTCATCTAGCAAAGCCCTTAGTTCACCTGACAGTTTTTGATAACAACACAACATGTACACATCCAGTACAGCGAAAATAATCCCAACTATTTAAATATCAATTCAATTATGACCCACATTCTATTGAAAATCCTTTATGCCTCATCAAAAATATTCTAAGCGCATTTACTTCTACTCTACAAGTGCTTGAGGAATAAAAACAACAAAGGCGGTAAAATGATGGCGTCCAATATCACAACGTTAAAGCTTGAGAGAAAAGGAAGTGTCTCGTTTAATATAGAGGGGCCGAACATAGTGGAGAAAAAAAAACAACAAAATAAAAATCTTCATTCCACCAATCACAAGTTTATGCTAAACCTAACAACAACAGCTACAATTATGCTCATGCCTATGTATATAACATATAAGAAATTATTTTTAGTAAGAATAAAAAAAAGCATACAAAAAAACAGCATAATGCAACCCCATGCTGGTGTAAACAACATGCACCTTACACTAATGACCAAATGACACGATATGTTTTACACTTGTACCCCATACTACAAATACCAATGCATAGCCAACGAACATATTTTGTAGAGAATATATCTATAGTAAGGCTATATATAGTATATCCTATACAAGTGTTTATGGAGCTACAGTGTGATTGAGTTAGTCTTTGAATGCTCAAGTGTGTGACAGTGTTTGGGGATTTGAGTGTATGACAGTAGTAGTAGTAGAGTGTGGAGGTTTATTGAACAAAATGTGAAAAAAATATGAGAATTTTTTTGTGCTTTCGTTGCTGTTGTCGTTTTTATGACAAAACACTAGCAACAACAACTACAACAGCGACAGCATAAACATCATCAGCAACAAAACCATCAGCATTATTATGAGATCGTCCATTCAACTAAGTAAGTAAGTTAGCAGGCACACCAGCCAACCAACCAACCAACCAACCAACCAACAGACATTTGGTATGGTTGTCATATTTTGTCTGCTTTTTTAATGTCTTTTTATGTATGGACATTTTTAAATACTTTGAATAAACTAAACTGCTGAGACTGGTCGTAGGTAACCAAGTGATACGCCCTACATGAAACATGAAAGAAATAGGTGAACAATAAAGAGTTCTTAAGTTCCATAGGAAACACCTTTATTTTGAACTAAAATATGAAGATCAATAATGTACTTTCGATAATATGTAAGTGACTTGATCACTAAAAGAATGTTAGAAAATCGAACAAGGAGGCATAGCAAGTTTTAATAAAGTAGGACAATTGAATGTTGATTTGTTGCATGAACTTATCTACAAGTAGAAATTCTAGCATCTTTCATTAGATACCAGTTTAAAACACAAATTTTTGTAATAAAAGACTTCGTCACATCTTTCGAGACAATATCGATTGTAATACCATATGTTTGATTGAAGACGCAATACTGGATTGACATGGTATTTCAAACACTCATTGCTTACATTGTTCTCAGTTTAGTTCTTTTTGGCAAAAATGTATAGGCCTCATCTTCAACCCCTGTAACACTATAGCCATTTTTATCTCCACTTCTCCATACCAGCAATAGCGTACACTACCGAGGCAGCCATTTTAATTTCAACTTCCTACTGCCTTACCCCTGCTATTCCTATTGCATTATAATCTTCCACAACGTAATTACTTAACACTTGAGTAAACTTTAGCTTAAAGACTTCTTCATACTATGTGTTTTTTTCCTTTACTCAATCTTCTTTCATCAAAGCATAGGGATTTATTAATTTTAATAAAATATGAAAACTTCAGAATAAGCACCAAAACTTACACACTAACATAGAATAACAAAAACAAAACCAAGCTGATGCGAAGCAAAATAATTATCAAGGAAAGATAATGTCTCTAAACAAACATGGCTTCTTGGTAAGAGTTCCCTATGCTGCACTCGTTCAGTTTTCATGTGAAATTGAATTTGAGCTCGATAACAAAGGAAGAGAAGATTATTTTCATAACAAAAACAAAAGTTTGAGGTGTGAAAAACAGACATATTCAACAATATAAAATGTTATTGGAACACAAAAGGATCAAGTTACGCATATCCAATGTATGCATCGAAGGTGTAGTAGCAGCAGCAGCAGGAAGATGCCACTAACTTCAGATATGAAGCGGTAGCTGAAAGCAGCAGTCTGATGTGATGAATTGCAGACATACTTAGTCTAGTGGATTTATGTGGTACACAAACATCATACTGGAAATGTCCAATTTGTTGTATGTAGTATAGTGTCAGTCTATGTGTGTGTGCGAAGAACTCCTGCAATGCAACAATTATCGTTAAGGAAGTTTGTATGAATGTAGACTTATAACATTGTACATTTAGATAAGGAACGTTCATGACAAACAGCAGCATCTAGTTTTAATTTAAGGAGCTTAATATTGTATTTTATAAATATTAGTACCAAAAACTTCTTTAAAATTGTATATCCGTATACTTTTTTTGTCTATTGATTGCTACAAGAAAACAAAATCTTTTATATATTACAGGCCTTATTTTGTGCATATGGATTGAGATTTTTAGTATCTTAATATTTTTGGCAACCAAACTCAGAAACTGAGGAAAAACTTAAAACATGTTTAGTTTTGTTTTGCAACCGACACATTTTCGACTTGTTTTGAGTTATGACAAAAACTCTTTTATAAATGTAAAAGTAACCACTTTTCATTCTAAACTCATGTTAAATTAAAATTTTTACAAGTTACAACAACTATGAAACTATTCCAACGTGTTAAACAAGGGAGGATATTGTGCATCTACAAAAAATGGCTTCATTTGAAAACTAAGCCTTATCGAAACATAAAATATAGATTTTAAAAAGAAAAATTAACTGGAATTACAACTCATATTGTTTTTTACATTATAATTTAAATGCTTATTACAATTTTGTTTCTTTTCTTTGCAGGTAAATCATAAACAATGGATACGCAAACACTACAGAAATTGCAGCACAGTAAGATCCGCATTACAAATTTTTTCAAAATGTTCTAAGGTATTTATTACGAGTAAAGGATAATAAAGAATTAGCATTTTATTTGGTAATTGTTAATTTTTTTTTTGTTTCTGTTACTAAAAAAATATTCTTATATAGCAACGTGGCAAGTTTCGACTAGAAAATGAAAAACTGCGCCGAGTACGTCGGTTTCTATATCGGGCCCAGAATTATAGAAACAATCAGTTGTCATTACCGATAAAGGCCCTAGCTCTGGTGCAAATTTCAGCAAGTTGAAATCTGCGAAAGTGCTGCTTCATGGACATGCCTAGATAATAGACAGCCTGACATACGGCTGTTAGGTGATCGTTTACCGAACCGGTAGTTTCGAATTTGTTCATTATACGTTGACAATTGACTTTGAACGTACTACATGATATACCGAACATTCATTTCAATCACATTACTTATCATGGTAATTTGGCATCATTTATTTAAACATATACAATAGAATAGACAGACACTGTCAAAGGAACGTGGCTGCCACAGTCTGCCTACATCGACCCTTACCAATTCAAAACTCTTTATTTCTCAACTGTTTTTAGGCGCCATGCTTAACTTACTTACTCAAGTGGCCATTACAACTTACGAACGTGCTTCATGTTGGTCTAAAGTTATAAAAAATTCCACACGCTTCGGTCTACTGCGTGCTTTCTCCAGTTAGTCCTACCAGATGGTGGCACGTCGCCAACCACTTGGTAATTCCAACGAAGTTTGGGTCTCCCTGCTCTGCGCCGGCCTTCAGGGTCGCATTTAGACACCTTTCTCGCTGGATCATTTACATCCATCCTGGCAACATGTCCCAGGCTTCGTAGTCGTTGGATTCAGACTCATACAAATCATGGTTTATCCGATGGCGAAACTCGACGTCAAAACAGATAGGTCCATATATTTTTCGGAGTACTTTTTTCTCGAATACTACCAGGTTTTGTATGTCCGCTGTCGTAAACACCCACGATTCGGCAGCATACAACAGAACGGGTAAAATTAGCACCTGGTATAGCTGTTTCTTAGTTGTTTGAGATAAGGTGGTGTTACTAAAGTGCTGCCGAAGTCCGTAAAAACATCTATTGGTGAGCACTATACTCCGCTTGACTTATTGGCTGACATTGTTTTTATTATTGACGCAAGAGCCGAGGTAGGTAAATTCGTCGACTACCTCAAAACAATAACTGTCGACGTTCACGGTGCGTCCCCATCGATAGGACTCTTTGTTCGCCGAAATCATTATTTTTGTTTTGTCCTCGTTGACCGCTAAACACATTTTTGCTGACTCCTTTTCTAGTGATGAGAAAACTGCAGTAACATCCAGCAAATTTCAGCCAATGATGTCTATATCATAGGCATATACTAGTGGCATGTGGCTCTTGTGAAATATGGTGCCAGAAATGTTGAAACCAGCCTTTTTCATTACCTTCTCTATAACTATATTAAATAGCGTACAGGACAGGCAATCGCCCTGTCTGAGATCTCTTTCCATGTTGAATGGTTCTGAGTGATTTTTACCAATCATAACCGAGGATTTTGGTGTTTTCCAAGGAACGTCTGCAAAGTCGAATCAGTTTTGCAGGAATACCAAACCCAGACATGGTCTCATATAGCCTATTCCTTATCGGAAAGTCGATGACAGCTTAGTAGTCGACTAAGAGGTGGTAGGTGTCTGTCTGCTTTTCATGAGTTTATCCCAGGATTTGTCGTAGAGTGAATATTTGATCAGTCGTAGTTTTACCGGGTTTAAAACCCGACTGATAAGGTCCAATTAGTTTTTCTAAAATTGGTTTATTGGTTCACACAATAGGCTCGAAAGGACATTATACGCAATTGGTAATAGGCTTATTCCACGGTAGTTCTTATATTCACTACGATCTCCTTTCATGTATATTGGACAGACTGAGACTCCAATCCCCGGCATGCTCTCCTCTTGCCAAATTTTCTCCATGAGCTGATGCATGCTCTTAATCAGCTTCTCCCCGCCAGCCTTACACAATTCAGCAGGGAGACCATCGTCTCCAGCAGCTTTGTTGTTTTTAAGGCGGGAGATTGCCACACATATCTCGCTCTGGCTGGGAGGTGGACAATAAATAACATCGTCATGGATTGGAGCGGGGTCGTCTGGAGTGTTGTCCGCATTAAATTAATTTTTAAAATGATCTCTCCATATCCTCAGAACGTAAACCGCCATGTATTGGAGCGGGGTCTTCTGCAGTGGTGTCCGCATCCAATTAATTTTTAAAATGATCTCTCCATATCCTCAGAACGTTATCCGGGTCCGTCACTAGCTAACCGTCACTGTCCTTGCTGGAGGGCAACCCTGTTCCACGCATTCTCGCCTTAACTCTCTTGTAGAATTTTCGGGCTTCCCCTCTACTTCGGAGCAACTTTGTGCACACATCCTGCCTCTTCTTCAGCTCCTTCACTTTTCTTCTTAAAAGACGATTTGCCTCTGCCTCTCGTCTCTTCTCCCTGTGCCGTACACGAACAGCTCGCGTTGCCATTTCTGCAGTTTCCCTCTGTGTGCAGCAACCGTCTCTCTCGTGGCATTGAGACATTCATCATCTTACCAGGCATCTTCTTGAGACGGCTTTGAGTACCCAAGTACGCTTCAAGCAGTCTGTTCTATTATCAGGGGTTGGAGAATTCCGTAGCAGTTGAGTTAGGTGATTGCAGTAGGCTTCCTCTACGCAGTTTACCGATGTCCAGCTTTCGTTGACCCTGGTTACCTTTGTTTTTTTGCCATCCTTAGCTTTGTGCTTACCTTAACTGCAGTATGGTAGTGATCAGAGTCAATGTTCGCCCCGTGATCACTCGTACGTCCAGAATACTCATTGCGTGCCTTCCATCGACTACCACGTGATCTATCTGATTCGTCCTCAATTGATCTGGAGATAACCATGTTGCCTCATGAATATTTTTATGGTCAAATCTAGTGCCATAGTTCTTAGCGCAGAGAAATCAATCAGTCTGATACCATTGTTCGACATTTCGGTGTGCAGACTGAATTTTCCGATGGTAGACTCAAATGCTGTCCCCTTCCTATTTTAGGGCAACGGTCATATACATTTTCTTGGATCTTGTAGAACTCGTCTTTGTCCTCATCGCTTTTCTCTTCTGTCGGAGCATATAAGTGTTATGTGGAAAAACTTTGTTTTGACAATTGTAGACTAGGCAGGGTTCGTATTGGCTCGCTCGCGACCCGCTCTTTTCCTGAAAATTGGCTCTTAGCTCGTACTTTTTTATGCCAAAAAGTAATTTCATTGGCCCAAAAAAAATTTTCTGTTGCACAAAGTACTTTTTTGCACCAAAGTACTTTTTTGTACCAAAAGAACTTTTAATGTACTTTTTGGCACAAAGTACTTTTTTTGTACCAGAGTACACCTTTGTACCAAAAAGTACTTTTAATGTACTTTTCAGCACAAAGTACTTTTTTGTACCAAAAGTACTTTTAACGTACTTTTCGACACAAAGTACTTTTTTTGTACCAGAGTACACTTTTGTACCAAAAAGTACTTTTAATGTACTTTTCAGCACAAAGTACTTTTTTGTACCAAAAGTACTTTTTGACACAAAGTACTTTTTTGTACCAGAGTACACTTTTGTACCAAAAAGTACTTTTAATGTACTTTTCAGCACAAAGTAGTTTTTTGTACCAAAAGTACTTTTAACGTACTTTTTGACACAAAGTACTTTTTTTGTACCAGAGTACACTTTTGTACCAAAAAGTACTTTTAATGTACTTTTCAGCACAAAGTACTTTTTTGTACCAAAAGTACTTTTAACGTACTTTTTGACACAAAGTACTTTTTTTGTACCAGAGTACACTTTTGTACCAAAAAGTACCAAAAGTACTTTTAACGTACTTTTTGACACAAAGTACTTTTTTTGTACCAGAGTACACTTTTGTACCAAAAAGTACTTTTAATGTACTTTTCAGCACAAAGTACTTTTTTGTACCAAAAGTACTTTTAATGTACTTTTTGACACAAAGTACTTTTTTTGTACCAGAGTACACTTTTGTACCAAAAAGTACCAAAAGTACTTTTAACGTACTTTTTGACACAAAGTACTTTTTTTGTACCAGAGTACACTTTTGTACCAAAAAGTACTTTTAATGTACTTTTCAGCACAAAGTACTTTTTTGTACCAAAAGTACTTTTAACGTTCTTTTTGACACAAAGTACTTTTTTTGTACCAGAGTACACTTTTGTACCAAAAAGTACTTTTAATGTACTTTCCAGCACAAAGTACTTTTTTGTACCAAAAGTACTTTTAACGTACTTTTTGACACAAAGTCCTTTTGTTGTACCAGAGTACACTTTTGTACCAAAAAGTACTTTTAATGTACTTTTCGCCACAAAATTTCAAATGGGCTCGCGAGCTGGCTCTTTTTTGAGCTCTTGGCTCCTGGCTCGCGAGCCAGCTCTTTTTGGGCTTTTGAAATTTGTGGCTCCTAGCTCGCGAGCCAAGAGCTCTTTCGTAGTTTTGAGGCTCCTGGCTCGCGAGCCGGGAGCCGAAAAGAGCGAGCCAATACGTACTCTGAGACTAGGTGTCGCATTATCTTGCCGACCACAAATCCACATCCAAACTCGTGCTTGTCCGCATGGCCACTATAGTAGATGTTGCGTGTCTTCATGCGCGTGCACCCGTGTACCGTCCACCAGAATTCCTGTAAAGCGGTTATGTTAGCCTTGTATTCTTCGAGGACTTCCGCCAGTTGAATGGAGGCACTTGGTCTATACAATGTTTTAATATTCCAGGTGCATATCCCCAAATTCTGACGGGTGTCAAAAGCACGTTTTCAGGCGTTACCACGTGGATGTACTCCATTCTCAGTAGTACCAATATACGGAGCTCTGTGAGAAGACTTGAACTGCAATTTGTAAGGATCACTCTGAGTTTGCCAAGTTATACCGAGCAGAAGATTTACCTTGCATCACACTCCCGACGCCCATGTTTTAGTTTTCTTCAAATTTTATTTTATTTTTTCTAATAGAATAAGTTTTCCATCTTTTCTCATTGGGCAATGTTTTACTTTGTATGGGAGTTATTTGAAGTAGGTATATTTTTAATGACTTTGGCAAGTTTGTTAAAACACTCGGCTATCATGCGGAAAACGTATCTCGATTTCCTTTTATCAGCGGGACCCTCAATGTTGTCGACAGCAAATTGAGTGTATAGTCAATCGATATGTCTTGTGAAATGTTCACAAATAGCTGACCTACAGCTAAATGAGGGGCCGGATCCGTCGTTAAACTGTAGGTCCCGTTTTGCAAGTCTAAAAATAGAAGATAGCTAACCGCTCAAATGTGAGATGCTCTACCTCTACCATATCTCATTCGCAGGATGTATTGGAAAAATATGTTTTTTTTTGTCTTTTTAAACAGCATTTATTTATAATTTTTCCTTAATGACTAATTTTAGGTTTAAATGCTTTTCGTAAAAAAATATCCAACACAAATTTACCACCAAGTAACTGAATTAAAATTAACCACACAAATTTACAAATTTTTCATAAAGAACAAAAACTCTTGCCAAGTAGATAATGTTACTAGTAGCAGTATGGTATTTTCAACCAAACTCTTATTTTCTTAAGAACCTTCACTAATGCCGACGACACGCTCTAGCATTAGATATAAGGACCCACAAAAATGTCAATATTGTCTAGTATACTATGGCCATCAAGTTATTAAAGTTAAGGTAAACAATTTACATGTTACTCATTTATACATAATTCATTTTGCATATGTATAATGTAATCAAATGCAACACAACACCTTTCCAGACCCCTTTTACGCACTGTCACTGTCATCACTAAATAAATTCAAAAAGTGTCCTTTAAAGATATTTTTAGAAATTTTTGCATATTGATATTGCAACGAATGACAGCTGGTAATGCAACTTCGATAACACTTCAATAGTTACTTAGTTTATCTTTAAAAAACAGACACACACACACACACACATCAATAAACAAAACATTTTCTGGCCATCGATTATCTAGTATTTGTGTAATGGTAGTTAATATTTTAAACACGCACATCAAGCTTTTGTGTCCATTAGTTCGTGTGAGGATTATTAACAAATGACAATTGCAACAAACACCTATTACGTGCTTTATGAGCGAGCGGTATAACTACATAGACAGAGAGACAGACAGACAGACAGATGGATTGGACAAAAACGCAAAAAACTGATAAACTTAAAATGCATTTGGCATCAATGGGTATTAATGGTCATTTTCGTTAATATCGCAATTTATGGCATAAATGAAAGAAACTGAGTGAACTCCTAAGAGACAATAAATTAAATGTATAGCTAACAATGGATGTGTTTTTTTGTTTGTCAATGATGATGTTTTAGTAATTTGAAAGATTTTTATGGAAAATAAAAAAAACACACATAATTTGTCAATTCTATTTAGTAAAGATTATAGACAAAAGATTTTTGGTCAATACTTCGATTGTTATATGACATAGCCACATTTTAAATTAACTAAGTATTATATGATGTCTAATACCAAATTGTACGTCTGATAAGTCTGTGACAAAGAAACTAACTTAAAAAGTCTCTTCGTTTTTTTTTTGCAAAGATATGAATCTTACTTAACAGCGGCTCAAACTAAAAAAAAAAAACGAAATATCTTTTACAAATAAGTACAAACAACGAAAAATGCAATCAGTTTATTGACCTGTCTCTAAAGGTTCGGGCAAAACAGTTTCATGTTACCTCCAAAATGAGGCAGAAAAAAGTCTAAAAAAAGCGATCAAACTATTCACAATACAGAAAGAAAAAAAACTCAGCAAAACCAGGAACCCCCAACGAAACTTTAGCAATTCTTTACAAATTTTACTTGTAAAATAACAATAAAAAAGAAACGAATTTTTGTCATAAACATTTTTACTATGATTTTTTTTTCGTTTCTTATTTTTTGTGAGCTGACTTCTCTACAAAATCATAAATCACGATTTCCGATCAAATGAAGTAACAACAACAAAGAAAATATGGCAAAAACCAAACGCCAAACGTTTAAGTTGAAATCCAGAAATCCAAAGATCATAACTTTAAACATAAATAAGATTGAATTTGTTGTTGTTGCTGCTGCTTGTGTTGTTGCTGTCGTTGTGGTCTATGAAAGCAGCCACAGCACTTGAATTACAACAAACAATACACGATTTTGGTTAAAGGAGTATTTTGTTGGTTGCTGATGCCATTGAGAGACAGACATACTATATTTTTTTTCTCTACACTCCAACAATTGTTTAACAATAAAATCGACGGAAAAAATGCCAATAGAAAATTTCACTTTTGTATAAAAGTTGCTGGAGATGTTTGTACAACGACAAACAACAACATACACAGCTTAAATGTATTTAACATTAAATTTGTTTTTATGCCATTTTTATTTAATATTTTATTACTTTAAATTATGGTTTAAATATAATAACTAAGCAGCTCCCTTCCCAGAAACAAAATTCACACCAATATTAAACTTTCGATGGTAGAAAACAAAAAAAAACATAAACACAAAGGAAATTTTTGTTCAAGATAATCTTACAAATATTTGCCTTTTTTTTGGTTGGTGGTGGTTGGTAAATGTTTACGTCGTTTCGTTTAACTTAAAGTTGGCACGATTATTAGTCATAATTTTGTAAAGATATATTTGATATTTTTCCAATTTTTTTGTTGTTTTTTTTTCGTTAATTTCAATCAGTAGTTGTTGTCGTTATTGTCAAATGCTCAAATGAGCCCTTTACCTAAGATTTTGTTTCTTTTTTTACTGCCAAACTTTGATTGTGGTTTTACAAATGGCTTTAGTTGGATTTTGCATGTTAACAAATTTGTTGTGGTAACAAAGGAACCCTTAACAAGGTTTTGTTTTAGCATTTGTTGAGATTTATTTGTTTCCAGGAATTATTTCCCTAACGTACAAAAAATAGCTGCTAAATTTATTTCGACAGTTAGCTTAGAAACATTGTATTATTGGTTATTAGGCAATGATACGATTTTTATTGTTGTTGGCGACAATTTTACGGTTTAACAAACATTTGGTGAGTCAGAATTGATATTGTTTGTTAATCAACTTTCAAAAATCTTAAGGGGGGGTTATGCCAATAAATGTCACAAATTGTCATTGTAGCTAAATCTACTTGCGGAAGTAACGAAATGTTGCGAAATTGTGATTGCTAAAGTTATGGCAATAAATTTCGAAATTAAAGCAATGGCTCCAATCCTAATACTAATTGGAAAAACCAACATAATCTAGGTTGGTTAGGTTGAGGACGAGGGGTAACATGGTCATCAGACTTCGTCATAACACCACTCGGAGACCATTGTGGTTCTTTGTGGCTGTAGAATGGAACAAATCCTGATCCTAATTAAAGAATCCAACATAATCTAGGTTGGTTAGGTCGAAGACAAGGAATCACTTGGTCATCAGACTTTTTCATTACACCACTCGGAGGCCGTATTTGGTGCATTGTGATTTTCTTATTTGAAAAATTAAAAAGTATAGAGTAGAATATCAGTAGTTTAAAGTAATAAAAAATTTGATATATTTAAAAACATGTGAGAAAGTTCCAGTTTTTACCCTCAGTAAAAATATAAAATTTTCTTAACAAAATACAAAATTTGGGTACTATCGCGTAGGGTGTATCAATATTAATAGTCGATTTCAAAAGTGGGCCGAATGGTACACTTGTATGGAAGGTACCAAAAGGGGCGTGGCTAGACTTTCCTTAGAAAGTTTATACTGTTATAGTTTAACACAATACAGAATTCGGGCACAATCGTTTCGGGTGTTTTTATATTACTTCTCGCTTTTTAAATTGGGCGGAATGGTGCATTTGTATGGGATGTACTAGAATGGGCGTGGCTAGACTTCCAATTTTTTCTCAAAAAGTTTATCCTGCTGTCTTTTCACAAAATACAGAATATGGGCTCGATCGCGCTGGATGTATCGATATTATTACTCGATTTTACTAGTGGTCGGAATGTATGGAAGGTACCAGAAGGGGCGTGGCTACTCTTCTAATTTTCCTCTGAAAGTTTATAATGTTATAGCTTAACAAAATACAGAATTCGGACACAATTGTTTCGGGTGCTTTTATATTACTTCTCGCTTTTTAAATTGTGCGGAATGGTGCATTTGTATGGGATGTACTATAATGGGCGTGGCTAGACTTCCAATTTTTTCTCCAAAAGTTTATCCTGCTGTCTCTTCACGAAATACAGAATATGGGCACGATCGCGTTGGGCGTATTGATATTATTACTCGATTTCAAAAGTGAGCGGCATGGTACATTTATATAGGAGGTACCAGAAGGGGCGTGGCTAGACTACCAATTTTTCCTCTCAAAGTTTATCCTGTTATAAAAAAAACTTATTTTCCCTTTACACCCCATGAATGAGGTAAGGGATAGATTCTCGCGTTGTTGTGCATTATCACGCTTTCTATTTTTAGATTCACAACTAACGGCATCTACTTTTTTATCGACGAATGCAAACGTCACTGTTTGAGAAGCTCTTACTAGACACGCCGATTGACTCGACACTAATACTGCGAAGTTGCTGTCGACAACATTCAAGGGAAGCCGACAATGAAAGAATTTTTTTTTTTTTTAAATGACTGGAGCCAAGGGTTGAACCTGTGATCTCCCGCATGGTAGTCGCGTGTTCTAACCACTATGCCACGGACACGATCGTTTCGGGTGTTTTTATATTACTTCTCGCTTTTTAGAATGGTGCATTTGTATGGGTGGTACTAGAAGGGGCGTGGCTAGACTTTACATTTTTTTTTAATTTTATCATGTTATAGCTTAACTATTTACGGAATTTGGGCATAATTGAGTTGGGTGCACTGATATTATTACTTGATTTCTAAAGTGGGCGGAATGGTATATTTGTATGGAAGGCACCAGCAGGGGCGTGGTCATGTAGCCCATTTCCAATACCGTAAGTACTTTTGGGTAAATATTAACCTATGCAAAGTTTCAAAACAATTAATTATATCTTTCGAAAATTATCGTTCGTACCAGCCCGACAGACAGGCGGACGGACAGCAAACAGACAGACAGACGGACATGGCTCAAGCTAGTTAAATAATCATGAATTCGAATTTGGTTTAAAAAAACCTAGGGTCTAAAGTCAGTCCTTCACTTTTGGGTCGTATCAAATGATATATACCCTCCCACCCGTAGGATGAGGGTATAAAAATGGTGATCGCACTTATTAAATTCACCTGTCTGTACTTGATTATCTTTGATGCCAAAGCCTTAATAGCCGCTTTACTATCCTCAAAGATTGTGACGATTTCCTCCGAATTCATTGTCAATAGTGGTCGCACAGATGCATACGATTGGTCGATTGGCTTTCTGTGTCAATTCATCCTCCATCTTGTTCCCTTATATATCACTGCTTTCGAGGACCCAACACAGTCGCACTCTATTTCCTGGCAACTCCATTCTGCAACTGTGCACCAGTCTTGACTTTATTATCTTTGATCCCAAAGCCTTTAAAGCCACTTGCTGGCCTCTTAGATCGTTACCGCAGATTTTATAATGTTGAAGATCTCCGGCTGAAGAACACTGCTATCGTCATCCAATCGTTGACTGTTGACTACAATTGAGATCGTCGTATTCCACTTAACCTGTTCCGATGTCTATTTATGAGTAACTAGTAAAGATAGACAACCGCCACGAACGGTAAGAAAACTTTTCAGTCCTCTCTATCAGGGATCACTATATCTGAGCTTGATGAAAAATCCATCCAACGTTTCTCTGTGCAGTCCTCCGTCGCATCCATGTTTGCTGAATCGATGCGTGACCCGACACCGATTGCAGCCGCTACGGCGAGTGCTTGATGCCACGGGCTTTTCAGGTTCAATGTCATACTCAGTGCCATTTGCAGTGCGATTTGTAAAGCAACTATTTTATAATAATATTTACTAGTATTAATTTACTCTCCGTGTAGAATGCCAACCACCCTAAAACACAAGCGTAAGTTACAATGGTATGTACTACTACCGTGTATATTAGGGTGACCGCAAAAATCGATGTTCGATTTTTGTCGGTATGACAGAAGAAAATTTAAAAAATTTAATATGAATATTTTAGCATAATTTTTATTTTTTTTTTCATAAATTTATTTATAACTTCGAAACTGTTTTTATGCAAAGAAATTATATATGAACATATTAAAAGAATTTTTATTCTTAAATTTCGGATTTTTATTTCAGGAAGGAAGACTAGTCCAATTTTTATTTCCAAAATAGGACTAGTCTTCCTTACATGGCTACATGAACTTCAAAACTTTAAGCCCAAAGCGGCACGGGTTAACATACTCCAATCGTGCTCAAATTTTGGCTATCCCAAAATCAGCAACTACTTATCATCTTTGGGAGTCAGACCTACAAAATGCTGCAATTTTTTTTACCATATAACTTGCGGACACTTTAGTGTATATCCCACATACCACATAGTAGTCCCCAAAGTTTGCCTACAGAGTGTATAGGGCATTGACTCCTTTCCTTGTCCTTCCTCCGTGTTGCGCTTTATATTTATGTTTATATTTATATCCAAAATGACGCCCAAATATTTCACCTCAAAAGAGAGCTTCAGTTTGAAACCATCAATTACCGACAATCTAAAATCCTCAATAAAGTATTCGTTTTCTGTGAATCGAAATTTGATTGAAACATAACTGCAGGCCCATTCCGATAAAACTCGTAAGTCGTCCTGTATGAGGGCACTTAAAGTCAGAGCAAACCTCCCAGTAACGAATATAACAATGTTGTACGTATAGGCCACAATCCTACTTCCATATTTCTCAAAAGTTTTGGGAACGCATTTTACCACAAGTAGCCCTAGAAATGGGGACATCATTGCACCCTGTGGTGTGCCCCTATTGGCCAGCTTTCTCTTAGTGCTCGCGCCAACAATGGAGTTGATTATACGACACATCTGTGGTTTTCACAAATAATCACTTATGTCACTTTTTGTCGATATTAAGTTAAGATGGCAAATTCCATTATTTTTGATCGTCTTTCTAAGTGTCTACTTATGACAATAGCAAATTAATGCCTCGTGATGTATCCGTGTGTATTGTTGTGATATTCCCGATGCTATTTTTAGAAAAGAGCGTAAAGTGCAAATCTTTTCTAGTAACTATGCAAGTTTTTACTATTTCGTCAGTGCAGAGTGCGTAGATGATGGTATTTGCTTTATCGATGCTGTTGACTTTACTATCTATGATGTACGGCTTCTGCACTTGAGCTGGAGAGAAAGGTCAAAAAGGCGGCCAAACAGTGATGCAAATTAATTTGAACCACCCTTAGCTTTCTTTGCTTAATTCCTTTCATTGATACCTGGACCTCGAAAATAAATATTGCTCAGGCCAAAATTCACTCTACCTCTGCAACTTCTAAGTCAAGTGAGTGACTAGTGACCACTGCTACCTTTATTTCGAAGCTTGCCTTCTTATTGCATAGGAAGTTGTCTTGCAAGTAACATTATTTGCACTTTATCTCCGCAACTTCTTAGGTAAGTGAGTGATTCGCTGACCACTGCAGCCTTCATTGTGAAGCCATTCTTCTTCTTGCATGGGTGTGTGGAAGTTACTTCTCATAACTCAGTGTGGAGATCGTATTGCAGTTAACTTTATTTACACTTTATTTCCGCGACTCACTAAGGTAAGTGAGTGACTCGCTGACCACGATTGCCTCCTATTTGAAGCTATTCTTGTTTTTGCATGGATGTGTGGAAAGGACGTTCCATAACCTAGTGTGAAGATCATCTCGCAACATACTTTATTTACACTTTACCTCCGCATCTTCTTAGGTAAGTGAGTGACTCGCTGACCACTGCTGCCTTCTTTTTGAAGCCTTTCTTCTTTTTGCATGGGTGTGTGGAAATCACTTTCCATAACCCAGTGTGAACGTCGTCTTGCAGCGTATTCAAAGTTGCAGTATTCGTTCCACCTCTCGTGAGGAAGGCGGCATCCACACTGTAATTACCTCTCGGAGTGGAGGTGAAGATTGAGGTATGGCGCTTCACTTTCCTCTCAACAAATTTCGCCTTGATTGTCGATTAAGTGCTTAAGGAATGACAATATTGAAACCTTTGGACCAGGTGACTCCGCTGACGTCACGTTCTTATTTGACTCCTTGTCAACCATTGCGTCCTGTTTTTGCATATGTGCCTTAACTGCACTGCTACTTACTCTTAGTAGCCTCGAAGGATCATTTGGGGAATATATTTGTAATATGTCACTAGGGCTTATTGGTCACCCTTCTTTCTCCGGGAGTGTTGGAAGGCACCCGGCCCGCATTTTGTTGTTGTTGATTTTTACACTTCTGTTGGGGAGTTATACGGTCTTCATCTAAAGTTTTGGACAAAGGGTGTTTCGTGCACGTCAAGGTTCTCCCTGCGTTGGTGTTAAATGTGCTTCATCACCAAGTTCAACTGGAAGATAACGTGCGAGCTAGTTTTTTACTGCCACCAGCAATCGCCAGAAATCTTTTCACCGCTTGATTTCGAAAGTAGGCGGATTGTATATATGTATGGGAGGTACCAGAAGGGGAGTAAGTAGTTTTGGGTAAATACTAACCTATGCAAAGTTTCAAAACAATCGGATACGATTTTCGAAAGTTATCGTGCGTACCAGCCGGACAGACGGACATGGCTAAAACATAGGATCTTAAGTGACTCCGCCTATATGTTACACTTTTGGTTCGTATCAAATGATATATACCCTCCTTCCCCTAGGGCGAAGATATTAAACCCTGGCAGTCTTGCCACACCCCTTCACGTAGCTCCCATACAAATGTACCCTTCCGACCACTTTAGAAATGAAATACTGAGGGTGAGGGTATATTCAAGTCGATTTATCCGACTGAACCTTTCTTACTTGTTTTCTTTCGAATTTTCTAACAAAATCATGTAAATTAAAAAGCCCTTAAGAAACTATTGGTACCGGCTTAAACGTTGACCCTTATTTTCGTATTCTGAAACATTTCATTTCAGATGAGTTATCCTTACTACTTAATTTCCCTTTACACCCCATGAATGAGGTATGGGATGCTTCCCGCGTTGTTGTGAATTAACATGCTTTCTATTTTAGATTCACAACAAACGGCACCTACTTGTTTATGGACGAATGCGAACGTCACTGTTTGAGAAGCTTTTACTAGACATACCGATTGACTCGACACTTATACTACGAAGTTGCTGTCGACAACATCGAGGGGGCCGGCAATGAAAGAAAAATTTAGATGACTGGAGCCGGGAATCGAACCAAATATAGTCAAGTGTTCTAACCACTATGCCACTCCTTGAATTTCAAAAAAGACTGCCACTTTCAAATCCAACGCTTAAGTCAGCTGCAACAAATAACTTTTGATTACATTTCTTCTAATGTCCACCTAAAACCCTTCCCTCAGTCTTACTATAATGCTAAGCGCTTTCAACACGCAACAATTGCCTGTGTAGTTTGTATCTTAAGTCTTTCTTTTGCCATTTTTATCACCAGCCAAGAAATAAAATTCATCGAACACTCAATGAAACTCATGACTTTGTTTCTTAATAAGCACCATATTGATAAGAAAATTATACCACAATGCCTTTGTAAATTTACCGAAAAGGTGACAATATAAATTGCACCTTACTTGGGGAGTGCGAATACAAAAACAGAAACAGAAATATTGCCATAAAACCGGTACAGCACAAGCGCCATAATATGCCATAATTATGATGACAACTAACAGACATCAAGACACACACTTTACTAGGTGGTTCTTTTGTATGTGATTTGGTTTCCTCTCAAGGCAGGCGTTTAAAGTAAATCTTATACAAAAGTTAAGGTTATTTCCTTTAATTAAAAACGTGATTTAAATCTTTGCCAACTTATGATTACATATTTCTCTCGTTTTTGTTTGATGGTTTAGAAAGTCTAGCAAAAGTAATCGGTGGTGCGCTGTGTTACAACCGCCAACAGTTACCTATTGTGTCCTATACCCATCATTCAATGTTATTTTTTCTGGAATGTTCTAAATCTTAAGGCTAATGCTTTTTTGTCTTTAATAATCAGTTATTAAATGTTCCTCTGTCAGTTTGGGGATGGAAAAACAAAACTCCATTACCGGCACTGTACTCGTAATGTGGCAGAAGTATTATAGTAATCATAAACTAGCACTTGCTTTAAGATTTTCACGCTTTTTATATTATATATAAGTTGTTTTTGTTTTATTGTTCTTAGGCCAAATAGAATTCGAATTAAACCGTTTTTTTCTGTGTTGTGTTGTTCTATCTGAATGGCCAGCTTAAGGAATGGCCAGGAAACGGTCAACCAAAATGTTTAGCAATAAAATTGTACTCTGGAGCCATGTAACCAATATTTTTTTCGTTTTTGTGTTGTGGTGGTCTCATATTTAGAACACGATTTGATTTGCTTGGTGGCTGACTGGCCAACAAAGTAAAACCACCGGAATGTCTTAAGTGAAAAAGAAACCCACCCACTCAGCACGACATCAAATGCCCTATAAGTCTTGTATTTTTTTGTTGCGACCGCTTGTATTTGTATCGCATTATAAACAAAATAACATTACGGAAATATACGAAAAAAATAACGTTTGGTTTGGTTTATTCCCAACATTGCCGATATGAAATCTTGGAGTTGAGATTTTATTTTTTTGTTTCTCTTATAACTCTGACACAAAATATTCAATTGTAGCCAGAAATGTATCATATTTATTGTACCACAACAATGTTGCTGGCGAAAACTGTCGACGTGTTTAATGTATTCGTATGGATATATATATTTTATAATTGCTTTTCACATTTCTGATATATTAACAGCCGCCGCCAAGTACCACTGCGACGACATAGTGTCACGTAAGTGTTTACACAAATATGTAGACATGATAATTATGTAAAAATATTTTGCAGAAATAAAATATTAAATATTAAAACAACGACGGATTGTCAGATCTTTCGTATACATTGTTGCAGTTGCAGACAGTGGTTGTGTGGTGGTGGCTGATGTTGGCTGGCATTCATATGAGATGGTGTGAATCAAAGGTGTCATGTTAGTAACGCCCAACTAAAGTCATTTCTATGATGATGAATGACAGAATATACTTAGTCGCCTCTAATAGGTTTCGCGTATTTAGTTGTAGGAAATATTTGTTTAGCAAAAACGTTGGCGAAATGTCGAGAGCCAAGTTTAAAAATAAAATGTCACTTTATTGACTATGTGCTTATTAATACAATTTAATAAGCTGGGAGCATGACGTCAATACCATTAGTGCTCATATTAAAGGTGTACAATGTTGCTAGAAGATAAAAAATAATAAATTAGTAAAACAAGTAAGAAAGTTTCAGTTGGAAAGAAAGCTCACCCTCAGTAAAACATAAAATTTTCAAGTATTTTAACTGGATTTCTAAAATGGGCGCAATTGTAAATTTGTATGGGAGGTGTCAGAAAGGGCGTTGCTAGACTTTCGGTTTTTTCAACAAAACTGTATCCAGCTATAGCTTAACTAAATACAGACTTCAGACACGTTTGCATTATGTGTATTGATATTATTCCTTGACTTCTAAATTGGGCGGAATGGTACACTTGTATGGAAAGTGCCAGAAGGGGCATTGCTAGACTTCCTGTTTTTTCTCCATAACCTTATCCTGCTATATCTTATCTAAATACAGAATTTGGTCATGATCGCGTGGGGTCTATTGATTTTATTACCCAATGGAAAGATACACAATCGAGCAACGCGTTAAATTTATTCAGGCTTATTATGAAAATGAGCGTTCAAATTAAAATGTATATCGTGCACTTCGTCATTTTTTCGTTCAATTTAAACGTCCAAATATGCGTATAATCGGATAAATCGTGCGAAAATTTGAGCAAACCGGATCTGTAGGAAATACTGAGTCTGCAGAAATTATTGCTGCTGTTCGCGATAGTGAGGCTCAAGAGCCGTTCGCCTCAACTCGTCGTCGTGCCCAACAATTGTACCTCTCACGCTCGTCGTTGATGAAGATTATACATAAAGGCTTGCATTTATACACTTACAATGTGCAATTGACTCAAGAACTAAAGCCTCTTGACCATTCCAAGCGTCGTCAAGGGTCAGAATGATGGCAAGAAATTGCAACAGTGGATGAGTCGAAAAACCAATGCGCTCACAAAGAGTGACTGTTTGGTGCGGTTTATGGGTTGGCGGCATCATCGGGCCGTATTTTTTGCAAAATGAGGCCGGTCAGGCAGTTACTGTGAATGGTGACCGCTATCGGGAGATGATAACGAACTTTTTATGGCACAAATTGAAAGATATGGATGTGGACGATATGTGTTTTCAACAGAACTTTGCCACTTGCCACACAGATAACGAAACAAAGGCTCTTTTGCGCGACAAATTCAAAGACAGTGTTATCTCATGTGGTAGCGATGTCAATTGGCCGCCAAAATCATGTGACTTGACTTCGATGGACTTCTTTCTTTGGGATTATTTGTAAGAAAACGTGTACGTCAATAAGCCAGCAAACAATTCAAGAGCTGAAGGATGAGATAATTCGGCACATTAACGGCATAGAACTTCAAATATGCCTCAGCGTCATCGAAAATTTGGACTATCGGATGGAGATGTGCCGCAGAGGTCGCGACTGCCATTTAGCCGATATTTCGTTCCATACACATACTGTCATAATAAAAATAAATGACAATAATTTGTGTTTTATTCAAAATCAACATCGGCCCATAAAATTAAACCACCCTTTAGCTGTCTAAAGTTGTTAATTTTTGCGAAAAGATAGCTGAGTTCATGTTGCGTATCTTAATATGAATGAAATTAATTTCAATATACAAAACAATTTTTTATTCGTGCACCCTACATTCGGCTCATGTGAATTTTATGGCATGTTTGTTTTTTCGTGTCCTATCAAAACCAAATGCATGTCCTTGTTAATGTTTTGTCAATGGCTCAATTTTTCTCTTTGTCTACTTTAAATTCTGAAGTCAATTCTGGCTCCTGACTTCTTGTATTTATGGTACCAAAAAGTACCATTTATTGCACCACACAGTACAGTTTATTGTACCAACAAGTTAATTATTGTACCAAAAAGTACAATTTATGGTACCAAATAGTACAATTTATTGTACCTAAAAGTACGATTTATTGTACCAAAAGCTACAATTTATTGTATTTAATGTACCGTATATAATTGTACAATTTAATGTACAGAAAAATGCAATTTATTGTACCAAAAAGTACAATTTAATGTATCGATAAATACGATTTATTGTACAAAAAAGTACAATATATTGTACCAAAAAGTAAAACTTATTGTAACAAAAAGTAAAATTTACTGTACCAAAAAGTAAAATTTATTGTGCTAAATAGTATAATTTTTTGTTCAAAAAAGTACAATTTATTGTACAAAATACAATTTATGGTACCAAAAAGTAACTTTGTCTTCACTTTTGCAAAATAAAATGGTGGAATTACAAATCATCAAAAACCTTTATTCTCCCTTCTCAAAGATTGCCTGCAGAAATGGTCTTTAATTAACGAAGTAAACATGTGCTCGGGATATTTCAGAAAGGAATCAGGAGACCTAGTTTAAGGCCTGCGGAAATAAGGCCTTAAATACATGACGCCTGATTGTAGAAATTTTTCCAAATTTCGGCTTCTCAAACAGTGACGTTCGCATTCGTCGATAAACAAGTAGGTGCCGTTAGTAGTGAATCTAAAAATAGAAAGCGTGTTAATTCATGCGAGACGCTCTTCCATACCTTATTCATGGGGTGTAAAGGAAAATTAAGAAGAAGAAGAAGATTTATAATACCGTTATCATAGGGATAGACCTGGTTTAGTAGTTGTTCGCACAATACGTTAAAAATTACCTTTTGTTTTGTTCGATTTTTAATGAATAGCACATCTTTTCCTAAGACTCCTACAATCTAAAATTTATAATGCTAACATTGCCTAGAAATTGAAACTTTATCAATTTCTTAGTTATATCTATTAAATTTACACAACCCATTCGGAACAAAAAAAACTTTTGTAAAGTTCTGTACAAAAATTACAAATACTTAAACTAAGACTGGATTCACACCGCAATTGTTTACTATAAAAAATAAGTTTATTTTTTTTTAAAGTTTCCAGTTGTTTCCCCGGAGTTTCTGACATCAAATCCAATATTGTTTAAACTTTCTCCAGCAGTTCACACTTATACTCTAAACTGACTTAAAATCTTAAGACATTGTATTCAACACCCTTAGCGTGAAATTTGTTTCTTATGCCAGTTTACCAGTTTTCAATTCGACCGTAAAACATTGACATTCCTGCGCAAGTAAGACGTGGATTTGTTGTTTGTGTTGATGTTGTTGTTGTTGTATATCTTGTGGCGTTTTTGTCTTTGTGCCTTAAATCATGTCCTTGTATTTTTGCCATACCAACTTGAAACTTTGTAACAACAACAAATTGCTTACTTTTTTTTGTGCTTTTCATTTAATATCAATATTGGCATTTAACTTGTCATATACATATTTTCAGAGCGTTAAATGCTGCCAGAGCAAAGGCTTCTTCTCCTGGTGCATGAAAGCAACAGCACCGCATCACTAAAATTTTATATCATAAGTATCCTGCTGTGTTTCACATATATGACGGGCGTATTATTCCACTTGTTTTATTTCGTTCGGTGTGTTTTGGTTTTTTTGTTGTTGTGTTACTTATTATTGTTGGCTTAAGAGCTTGCTATGTGGCAGTAGTTTTTCGTTATAGTATAAAAGTTTTTCTTTATGTGAGACTTTTTTACATTTTGCATGGCGACAATGAGAGAGATACTTTGTTGTCATTTTCAAGTAGCACTAAAGGTTGCCAGCAATATGTTTCAAGGATTTTAAGCATTTGCAGAAATGAACGGTGGTGGTTGGTGGGGTTTTTTGCTGTTTGCGTAAGATCTAGTCAATATTTAATGTGTCTGCGTCTGCGTCTGTGTTTTCGTTTTTAATTTTTATGTCTTTATTAAATAGTTTTTGTAATGGATGTTAAAAATGTATAAATATATATATATATATGTATATATAAAGTACTAGTGGGCCCGGCAATGCTTCGCTATTGCATATTAACTTGTAATATATTTCACATTTCTGCTATATAAACGCTAATTAATATATTTGTAGGTCTATAAAGTACTTTAAAGACGGTTCTTAAGCTCAACAACAATATGTTGAGTTTATTACCTTATGTAACTAATGTCAAGTAACTCCTTAACATGGAAGTTAACCAATTAAGTTTTATTGTTCTAAATTCTTAATATCATAGCCTCTATAACGATAGTCATATCTATGGTGGCGAAATGTAGATTAACAATTGAACGTCCACTGGTTCTAGTTCTTCTACCAGTTGGATTTTATATGAATGTAGGCCAAGATCTTTCCTCAGCATTTGCAGAGACCGAGTTGCTGGGAACGGCGTCGGTTCGATAAATTCGAGTCCCCTGCCACCTTACGTATACAGCGTGGATGGCTTCTTTTACCTGCTCAGATGGCTGATTATATTTACCGTAAACTTGACAAAGGGCTTCATAAGTTTGGCGAACAGAACGCTCATTTTGTAAACGTTGTTCTTGTGTAGTTTTTACATGGTAATTTTCCAAAGTATACTGAAAGATAGTCTATCACATTTCATTAGTATGACAGCTAGATTTGCACTTATACATATCAGAAGTTCTATACGTTAAAAAATACCCCATACATGGGATATTTACAAATTTTTGCTAATGTTTCCTCTGACATATTATAAAAATTTAAATTATGTCACAATCAAACAAAAGGTGTTTTTCAGTATAACTACAATGAATAATGCTTAATTTTTCTATCTATAGGATTTTTTACCGATTCGCTCTCTTGAAAAGTAATTGAAAAATGGTAATTGTATACCAGAATCGAAATCTACGATGAATTCTATAAAAATTTCACTAAGAAAGTATATGTCTAAAACCAATACGTAGTTCGCTGAGAAGCATGAAGATTTCAGATGGAGATATTTTTTTAGTGTATCAGCAATTATCGAAAACCTAAGACCGATGGGCCCCGGCTTTAATTTTAACCTACCATTCCGATGTTTGGAGACCAAGACGAAGTGAATTGTGCATTTTTGACATTTTTTGGAATCCCGTCCAATATTCTGCGCCATAACTTTTTAACCAATACATAGATTTGCTTCTGTAATACCTCATTTAGTTTGTTGGAAAGTCAGAATTACGCAAAAGAAAAATATATATCTGAAGTTTTCGGTTTTTGCTCATGTAAAACCAAAAAAAAATCTCAATCTGAAACCTTCATGTTTCCCAGCGCTAGTTAGAAAGTGATTTTAGACACAAAAATTATTGGTGAAATTTTGTAGCAATTCATCGTAGATTAGATTTTTGCACGAAAAAAATGAATTTTGAGAACGATCAAACTATTACTATGGCAGTTATAACTGATTATTTTAAAAGAGGTGTGGCCACTTACTGTAATTCATACTGTAACAAAAACATATGTAACAAATCACATCTTCATACCTCTGATAGTTCATGAGATATATCATTTTTTACTTTCAAGTTGTATGGGCGGCGCCACGATCCTTTATCCAATCACAACCAAGTACAGTAAGAGATTATCAACAGGTCATTAGTATCACTTTCTAAAATTATCGTATATATCAGTCTATTATAAAAGCCGTCAGAACGATTTTTGAATAAAGGGCGTGACACCGCCCACTTCCTCCCTGGATGTAATTAATACCGCTCCAACAACATATATACCAAATCTCATCTTCATACATCTGATAGTTCATAAGATATAGCTCTATCTATTTTCAAGTTGTATGGGCAGCGGCACGATCCTTTATCCAGTCACAAGCAAGTACAGCCAGAGATTACCAACAGGTCATCAGTATCACTTTATGCGATTTTTGAAAGGGTTCGTGTCACCGCCAACTTCCTTCCTCGCAGTAATTAATTCTTCTTTTTCAACATATATACCAAATCTCATCTTCATACCTCTGATAGTTCATGAGATATAGCCCTTTTAATTTTCAAGTTGTATGGGCGGTGCCACGCCACTTTATCCAATCACAACCAAATGTAGCCAAGAAATACCTATAGGTCAACAGTACCACATGTTAAAATTTTCGTATCAATCTGTCTTTGGAAAAGCCGTCAGAGCGATTTTTAAAAAGGAGGCGTGGCATAGCCCACTTCCATCCTGGCTGCAATTAATACTGCTCCAACAACATATATACCAAATGTCATCTTCATACCTCTGATAGTTCATGAAATATAGCCTTTTTAATTTTCAAGTTGTATGGGCGTTGCCACGCCCCTTTATCCAATTACAACCAAATGTAGTCAGGAACTATCTGCAGGTCAACAGTACCTCATGGTAAAAATTTTGTATCAATCGGTCTATTAGAAAAGCCGTCTGAGCGATATTTGAAAAAAGGGGCGTGGCGCCGCCCACTTTTTGAAAAAATAAAACCTTTTAAACCATCCGGAAGCTATAGCGAACAAATTTTGAAAATCGGTCCAGCCGTTTTTGAGTTTTAGCAAGACAACTGCACATCGATTCATTTTTATATATAAGATATATATAAAAAAAAGTAACCAGCTTGAATGTAGGGATCTGAGTTTTACTGGGGAAGTTATGATGAATTATTGGTAGTTTGAGAGAATTGAAATCGGTTGGAATGTCTAAATCGAAGAGGGGTAAATACTAAAGAGGAAGCATGTGTCTTAAGTCTTTTGTTTCATCATAACTAGTTTATATAAGAAAGATTGATTACAATTAATATTTGTAAAATTTTTTTGTGAAAATGTATTGTTATGTTAATAAAAAGATTATATAATTCTTATAATGCAATTTAAAAGCATTTTCCTTATCAAGTGAGTATTTTCATTATCAAGTGAGTAGAAATTTAAGACATAATTGTTTCATTATTGATACCATAAGGTTGTTTGCCCACATTGCTATCGAATAATGTATTTTAATCCGAAATTTGTACGAAAAGAAAGTATGTGTCTATTAAAAGTATGTATGTGCTTGCGACACGAAGTCTTCAGTGAAGATTGGCAAGAACCTTACGGAGCCATTCTATACCAGACGAGATCTTAAACAAGGCGACGGCCTATCGTGACCTCTTCAACATAGTAATGAAGATGATAATGCGGTAAACTGCAGTAAACACGAGTCGGACAAAATTCAACAAAAGCCAGATGCTACTCACGTACGCTGATGATGTAGACGTCATCGGTCGAAAACTGCGGGATGTGACTGCAGCCTTCTCAGGTATACAGAAGGAATCAGCGAAGATGAGTCTAATGGTGAAAGAGGACAAAAAGAAGTTATTAGTTGGAACGAACAAATAATCTACTCGTTTTTCTACTGCATGAACATTGACAACTATAATTTCGATGTGGTAGATAATTTTATCTACCTATGCCCCGCCATCAATAAAACAAATAATGTCAGCCTCAAAATCCGGAGAAGAATCTTGCTTACAAATAAATGCTACTACGGACTAAGCGAACGATTTAATGACAGAGCCCTCTCTCGATGAACAAAAATCCAGCTATAGCAGATACTAGTTCTACCTTTCTTGATATATGGTTCAAAATCCTCGCCTATGACACAAGCTGATGAATCGGTTCTGGCAGTATTCGAGAGGAAAGAAGTTAACAGAGAGTTTCGTCGTCGTATGAATCATGAGTTGTGCGAGCTGTACACTGACATTGATGTTGTCAGGCAATTAAGGTTAGGTCATATTGTACGCATGGACGAAAATGCTCCAGCTCGAAAAGTCTTCGACAATGACCTCAGAAGAGGATGATCAAGACTGCGCTGGAAAGACCAGGTTTCTGAGAACCTTACAGAATTTATAATCCAATAGGATTGCAAAGAAGTGTCAGCTAAGTATGTAAGAAAGTATGTGCTTGATTTTTATACCATCACCCTTAGGGATGAGGGTATATACCATTTTATACGAAAAAAAAGTGTAACGCATTAAAGGAGACGAGTTAGACCCCAAGTATTTTAAGACCAAATTCGTTTCAGAACTTTTTAAGAAGAATGAGCCATGTCCGTCTGTCTGACTGGCTGGCTGGCTGGATGGCTCGTCAGCAGGATAACTCGAGTAAACCTTAACGGATCCGTATGAAAATTTACCAGTTTTAATATTTTTCGAATCGAACTTATGGGTTTGTAAATGGGCAGAATAGACCTACCCCTTCCGGCACAAAATACAAAATGACCTATTTTTGGAAATTTAATATTTCTCCAATAACTTCCAAGCGGACACTTGGGGGGGTTATGAAAATTGGTCGATAAATTAATGTTGTGATAGGAGGGGAAACCTCAGAGCCTAACTATTTGACACACCCCTTCTGGTACCTCCCATACAAAATGACCTATTTTTAGAAAATTAATATTTCTCCCATAACTGGCAAACGGACATTTGAGGGATAATAAAGTTAGTCGGCTAATTTATACTGTGATAGGGGGCGAAACCTCAGTAAACCTAACTATTTGACACACCCCTTCTGGTACCTCCCATACAAAGGACTGAACTCACCCCCATAGTCTTACATACATATCTTTTTTTGTAAGTACTCTGAATTCAGTCAAATTTTTCGTAAGTTGTACGTATAAAAATTGTTCTTTCAGTGCTTTTAATATAACAATAAGGCTATTATACAATCCGATGCCCATCATAATATGAAGCTTAGTGTTATTTACGTTCATAAAACTGTATACCTTAGTAAGACAATTACTTATTTACCAAATTATCAACTGAACCCCACACCATTCTTCTGCTCCCTCTTTAGCCATTTGAAATAACCAACACTTCCCTGCAACATTTCTTGGCGCATCTTCCTTTGGTCATGCCCTTCTTTAGTTCCCATTTACTTTTTTGCTTATTTCCTCTGCCTTGTCGCTGCCAACGTCTTTGTCCACTTCTATGCCTCGCTTATAAATATGCAAGATGGCGTTGCTATTATGATATTTTAGTTCTTTTTATTACATGTGCATGACGGCTACAATGACGTTGAAACTAACAGCCAGCACACAGCAGTAACATCTCCAGCAACAGCAAACAATAACAACAACAACATTACCACTAATACTGTCAAAGTGGTAAACATCTTCATTTGTAGCACAAAAGTTCTGTAACGCGCTCTCTCATACACTCTTGCAAAGCACCATTGCCATTCACACCTTAAGAATATGACAACTAGCAACAACAAAACATTAATAAGAATAGCAACAGCAAATAGCAACATCGTCGAAGACAAATGAGCAGAGTAAATATGAAAGCAGTTCAAGCGCTAAAAGCAAAAGTGTGCAAAAAGTGCAAAATAATTTGTGAAAAAAAAAATCAACGGAGAACTGAAATTCCATGTAGAAGAACTACAACTGCAGTAGTGCGAAATAATGTAGCACTTGTTGTTGCAGTTGTTGGGTATATAGTTAAGCGAAAATTAATCATGATTTAATATATATATTAATTTAGATTTATTTAAAAGTCTCATATTACTAAAAAGATGATGATGTTGTCGTGTCAAGTTCGTGTCTTAAGTCTTTTGTTTTATAGTATAGAATGTTAAGGAAATGGGATCTTTTATAGGCAAACAATAACACAAGGGAACAAAATTGAACTTTTTGAGTGTTGTTTGGAATTCGATAGCTGTTTTTTACTAATTTGGGGTCGCTGATTTCAAATCTAATCTCCATTTTTCTCCATCAGCTCGAATTTTTAAGTTACAGGTACTAATCGTATTTTCGACTTTTTTCCAAAAAATTATAGTTCAAAAAATCATAATTTTTTTTCACAAGCCGGATTTTAAAATTTTTTTCTTTTTTTTAAAGATATCGTTGTTACCTTTGAAAAAAATCCAATTTTTTAATATTACAAAAAAAAAATGACTGAGTAAAGGCTTTTTTTTTTTCAAAAAAAAAAAAAAAAAATTACACAAAAAATTACACATTTTAATTTTCTTCACGCTGAAAGTTAATCGGTTGGGGGCAAATTGTTATTTTTATTAGCTTTATTGAATATCATATTAAGATAGCTTTCTAAAACATGTATGTACATAATAATCGATTGAAAATTGAATGAGTTATGCTAAGTTCGGTGATAACAGATTTATCGCAATTTTTTGTTTCTACCCAAAAAAAATTAAAATTTTGTATTTTTAAAAATCATGACAAATTTGCAAATTTATTTATAGTTTAATTTATAGTTTTGCCTCCTATTACAATATTAATTAACAGACCAAATTTAATTAATCGGCAGGTTTCAATTTGGAAGTTAAGGAAGAAATATTAATTTTCCAAAAATAGGTAATTTTGTATGGGAGGTACCAGAAGGGGTGATCCGATATAGTGCAAATTCATTCCTGATTTATATTTTCATAACCGTAAAACTTCCGCATAGTTTGACTGAATTCAGTGTACTTACAAAAAAGATATGTATGTAAGACTATTGGGGTGAGTTCGGTCATTTGTATGGGAGGTACCAGAAGGGGTATGGCAACGCTTTCGGTTTTTCTTGGGTTTGTCTACTTTTGCAAGATAAATAAACTGACCAAATTTTAATATCCTCCGGTAGTCTGTTTGGCAGCTATCGAAGACATATTAATTATCCAAAAATAGGTAATTTTGTATGGGAGGTACCAGAAGGGGTGGGGCTATTTCGCCCATTTACAATCCCATAAGTTCGTTTCGAAAAATATTAATACTGATAAATTTTCATAACGATCCGTTAAGGTTTGCTCGAGTGACACTTTCACAAACATATTAATAAATGTTATTTTTGTATGGAAATCGTGATTTTTATAAATTTAGTTATCTCAGTAAATTGTTGACAAAATCAAAAGTTGTGCAGATATTTTAATGAAATAAAGCTCATTTGATTCACACTATATTAAACTAAATGTTTTAAGACAAACACTGTGATTTGTGTTGCATTATTTTTTTCTATGAATTTTTAAAAAACAAAAATTTTTTTTTTTTTGTAAATTTTTTGTTTGATTTTTTAAAACTACAACGATATCTCTGAAACTACTAAGCCAAATTAAAAACAATGTAGGCACGGATTTAAGATAATTTTGTTGACGAGTTTAAGTTTTTTTTTGTAATTGAATATGGTGAACCGTTTTCAAGTTATTTAAATATATGTAGTGGAAGTGCCTTAGTTATGGACATAACGGTATATCGCCAAAAGTCGAGCTGATACAAAAAAACCAAGTGCAGATTTGGATTCAGCGTCCCAAATTACCTTTAAAACAATATTCAGTTCTTAAACAACAAATACCTTGTTCCCTTGTGTAATCGATATTGGATTTAATGCAGTTATATTGCAATTCATTTAGAGATCCAATATTTTTATGTAATAACAACAATTTACCGCCAAAATGTGACTTAATGGCACTAAGTTCCACTAAGTATGTGAATATAAAAAGAGCTGATTTTCCCTTAACACCCCATAAATGAGGTATGGGATAGCTTCTCGCGTTGTTGTTAATTTACACGCTAATGGCACCTACTTGTTTATCGACGAATGCGAACGTCACAGTTTGCGAAGCTTTTTACTGGACATGCCGATTGACTCGACACTTATACTGTGAAGTTGCTGTCGACAACATCGAGGGGAGCCGGCAATGAAAGAAAAATTGTTTTTAAGATGACTGGAGCCATGATTTGAACCGGTGATCTCCCGCATGGTAGTCACGTGTTCCAACCCTCATGCCACGGCCGGTCCTCAGTATGTGAATATAAATCGGAAATTTTTTGAATCGGAAGATTTGTTGAAAGTCTGGTTTGGTCTGGAAAATATTTCTGGGGCATAGACCATTACATTGATTGGAGGATTACATTTTTAGCTAATTCAAGGAACTGGGCCCTATATACCTGGGCGTATATATAAAAATGTATAACACCAAATTAGCACTCTTATAACAGCTGCAGGTATAAGTCAAACAATGTTCCAAACAATGTACAACATTGATGTTGTTTTACGGAAAATCTGTAGCAAGTATGAACAAATGTGATTTACTGTCACTACATCAACTCTCTTCTATCTTATTTCTATTCTACTACACAACCTTCCTACTATTTTTTAGTCATCGCTGTTACCCAAACAATTGTAAGTCTGCCGTAACAGCAAGACCAACAAATCTCTCTCTCACAGCCGCCAACCAAAACAAACACACATCGGGACAAAAAGAAATAGAATAAAAGGATTGTCTAGAACTCATTTCAGTGTTTGATGACTTTGGCAAAACCAACGTTTTTTGTTCATCTTCCGTCGCCCTGGTCAGCTAGAGTTAGCTAAGAGATTACGTTTAAAGAAATTTTTATTTTATGCGCTCTGTTTTGTTGTTTTTTGTTCTAAACTGAAATAAGCAATAGCAACAAAACAACGTTAAGCAACCAAAGCTTAAACAAAATTTCAAACAAGTGTTATGTGTTTTCTTTAACTTTAGCACTTTTTGTTGTTGTTTGAGATACCTCAAGAAAGGACTGTCTGTGTGTGTATGTTTGGATTTTCTCCTTCCACTTTGTATTTCTTTTTCTTTATTGGTTTTGCAGGCAAAGCAATATCGTCATCAAAGCGACAGCAACAACAACAACAACAGCATCAAGAACAACCACGACGACAACACTACGGCAATCTCTACAATAAAAGTGTAAAAATGTACGACTATGAAATGCAAACATGGCTGGCGCGTATTCTCATAGGCCCAAACATAACCGTCCGTCTGCGTACCAGCAACATACAAACGTACATATAAAATAGTATGCAGTATTTCCTTTCGTTTCGTTGTTACCGCCGCTTCTTCTTTAGGTTGGTGTTGCCGACGTTGTGTGTTGCTGGATGGTTTCAAGTGTCGTGTGTCCTTGAAACAAATTGTTGTCATCATAATTTTTCATATACGTTTCGTTTGAAGCTTTCGTTGCGACTTTTGTTATTATTGTTGTAGCTGTAGCTGTTGCTGTTGCTGGTGTTGATATTAAGGCATAAAAAGCTGAAAATACAAAGGATTCAAAATCTGCAACTCGTCGTGTCTTTGGTTATAAAGTAATAAGGTACACGGAGAGAAATCTGTTAATACAACAGATTTTATAGAGTTTTGTAATATGAAATTTGCGCGACAAACTTGCTAATATCTTTTAAAAGCGAACTTGTAAAACGCGAACTTGTAAGTAAGTAAGTACGTTAATTCGATATAAATTTAAATACTTTAGAAAAAAACTTAAAACTATAACTTAACATCCCATGAATAAGGTATGTGATAGCGTGTCGTGTTGTTATGAATTAACACGCTTTTTGTATTAGAATCACAACAAACGGCACCCACTTGTTTATAGTCGAATGCGAACGTCACTGTTTGAGAAGCTTATAACTAGACATGCCTATTGACTCGACACTATACTGCGACGTTGCTATCAACATCATCGAGGGGGCCGGCAATGAAAGAAATAAGTAGAATCGATCCTGGGATCTCTCGCATTGTAGTCGCTTTTCCTAATAACCATCCACAGCCGGTATTTTAGAAATTGATTACTAAATAGCAACAATTTTCACATCCATTGGTGTTTTAACAAAATTTGACGAAGTTACTTACATAAATTCCAAAAATTTGTATTGGTTGTTGTGAAAATATTTACTTTTAAGTTAAATACTACTTAGACGAAACTCATATTAACATGGGCTTGTCATAAGAAGTGATTTTTTAGATGGCACTTCTTTGCAATCACACGTAGAAAATATAGGATATTATATGCATCTCCAGTTCACCGCTAGGTTCTCAGTAGCCTAGTCTTTCCAACAGAGTTTTGGTCGCCCTCTTCTGAGCCCTCCATCGAGTTCATAGTTAAAGACTTTTCGAGCTGGAGCAATTTCGTCCATGGGTACAACATGACCTAGCCAACGCCACCGTTGCACCTTAATGCGTCTGATTGATCCATAAGACGTCCATATAATTTGCGGAATATCTTTCTCTCGAATACTGCCAGAACCGTTTCAGTCGCTTGTGTCATAACCCAGGATTCTGAACAATACATCAAGAAATGTAGAACCAGTATCTGGTATAGCTTAATTTTTGTACGTCGAGAGAGGGCTCTATAATTAAATCGCTTGCTTTGTCCGTAGTAGCATCTATTAGCAAACAGGATTCTTCTTAAGACTTCGAGGCTGACGTTATTTGTTTCATTGATGTCGGAGCCTTGGTAGACGAAATCATCTACCACCTCGAAATTGTAGTTGTCAACGTCCACGCAGTACTCCAAACGAGTAAATTCTTTGTTCGTTGAAACTAATAACTTCGTTTTGTCCTAGTTGACCATTATAACCATTCTGCTGATTTCTTCTGTATTCCCTAAGAAAGCTGCAGTCACTTCACCCATTTTTCGACCGATGATATCTACATAAACAGTGTATGCAAGTTGTGACTCTTGGCTTTGGTTAAATATCTTGACACTCGTGTTTACTGCAGCTTTTCTCATTATCATTTCCATCACAATGTTGAACAGGTCATACGATATGCTGTCGCCTTGTTATAGGCTCTGGTATAGAATTTCTTTTATAGAATTGCTCTAGAATTGTCCTTGCCAAACTTCACTGAAGATTTTGTCCGTCATTCCGCCGAAACGTATCAACTTCGCTGGAATATCATACTCAGCCACGGTTTCAAGTAGTTTCTGTCGTAATGGGCTGTCGAAGGCAGCTTTATAGTCAACGAAAAGATGGTACGTGTCGATCTGTTTTTCTTTGGACTTTTCCAGGATTTGCCAAAGTATGAATATCAGGTCAGGTATTGATTCTTCTGGTCTAAAGCCACACTGATAAGACCCGCTCAGAATGGATAACAATGGATTTAGTCTAACAAATAGCACACTTGATGGTACCTTATATACGACGAGTAAAAGGTTGATACTGCGGAAATTGGAGCACGCACTTGGACTTCACCTCAATCCCTGTATCGCTCTATAACCTCGTTCACCCGTTCCTTCAATTGAAGTTTTTTTTAGAAGAGCTGGTTGGAGTAGGCACTAACTATCCCAAGGGTTTGCAGCTCTGTGATGTCCTGACACTAGATACATGCATTCCATCAATTACCACATGATCCATTTACATTTTTGTGTTTTTATCAGGGGACAGTCAAGTTGCCTTCTGGATATCTTTATGTTGAAATCTGATTCCACTCACTACTGTGTTCCATCCCTCTGCGAAGCTAACCTGCCTAAGCCCGTTGTCTGGCGTGTCAGTATGCAGACTAAATTTACCGATCGATGGACCGAGAACATCTTCTTTTCATATTTATACCCTCGCCCTGCGGGTAGGAGTGTATATATAAATTGATACGACCCAAAAGTGTAACACATAGAAGGAGTCACTTTATAGTAATGCTTAAAGTTTTGGAGAACAAATCTGGAAGTCTAGTCATGCCCCTTCTGGTACCTCCCATATAAATGTAACACTCCGCTCACTTAATAAATCGAGTAATAATAATATAAATTTATATAAATATGATATAAATATGATAATATATAAAAATGAATTGCTGTGCAGTTGTCTCGCTAAAACTCAAAAACGGCTGGACCGATTTTCAAAATTTTTTTTTTGTTTTGTTCGCTATAGCTTCCGGATGGTTTAAAAGGTTTTATTATTTCAAAAAGTGGGCGGCGCCACGCCCCTTTTTTCAAATATCGCTCAGACGGCTTTTCTAATAGACCGATTGATACAAAAATTTTACCATGAAGTACTGTTGACCTGTAGATAGTTCCTGACTACATTTGGTTGTAATTGGATAAAGGGGCGTGGCACCGCCCATACAACTTGAAAATTAAAAAGGCTATATTTCATGAACTATTAGAGGTATGAAGATGAGATTTGGTATATATGTTGTTCGTACAGTTAGAATTACAGCCAGGGTGCAAGTGGGCGGTGCCACGCCCTCTTTTCAAAAATCGCTCTAACGGCTTTTCTAACAGACCGATTGATACGAAAATTTTACCAAGTGGTACTGTTGACCTGTTGATAGTCCCTGGCTATATTTGGTTGTGATTGGATAAATGGGCGTGGCACCGCCCATACAACTTGAAAATCAAAAGGGCTATATCTCATGAACTATCAGAGGTATGAAGATGAGATTTTGTATATATGTTGTTGGAGCAGTCTTAATTACAGTCAGGATGGAAGTGGGCGGTGCCACGCCCCCTTTTCAAAAATCGCTCTAACGGCTTTTCTAATAGATCGATTGATACAAAAATTTCACCATGAGGTACTGTTGACCTGTAGATAGTTCCTGACTACATTTGGTTGTAATTCGATCAAGGGGCGTGGCACCGCCCATACAACTTAAAAATGAAAAAGGCTACATTTCATAAGCTATCAGAGGTATGAAGATGAAATTTGGTATATATGTTCTTGGAGCAGTATTAATTACAGCCAGGGTGGAAGTGGGGGTTGCCACGCCCCCTTTTCAAAAATCGCTCTGCAGGCTTTTCCATTAGACAGATTGATCCGAAAATTTTGCCAAGTGGTACTGTTGACCTGTTGATAGTCCCTGGCTTTAATAGGTTGTGATTGGATAAAGGGGCGTGGCACCGCCCATATAACTTAAAAATCGATAGAGCTATATCTTATGAAATATCAGAGGTATGAAGATGCGATTTGGTATATATGTTGTTAGAGCAGTATTAATTACATCCAGGGAGGAAGTGGGGGTGCCACGCCCCTTTTTCAAAAATCGCTCTGTCTAAAATCAATTCCTAGCTCGCGTTGGGAAGCATAAAGATTTCAGATAGAGATTTTTTTTGTTTGTATTACAGAAGCAAATGTATGTATTGGTTAAAAAGTTATGGCCTCTGAGAGTTGGCATACAGAAATTAAATTTTTAAAAATCATTTTTCAGAATATTGGGCGAGATCCCAATAAAAAAATCAAAAATATACTATTCTTTTCGTCTTGGTCTCCAAATATTGGAATGGTAGGTAAAAATTAGAGCCGGGCCCATAGGTCTGAAGTAACTGAATAATTGTTCATTGCTAAAAAAGTATCTCTACCTGAAATCTTCATGCTTCTCAGCGCTAACTATGAATTGATTTACCGATCGATGGACCGAGAACATCTTCTTTTCATATTTATACCCTCGCCCTGCGGGTAGGAGTGTATATATAAATTGATACGACCCAAAAGTGTAACACATAGAAGGAGTCACTTTATAGTAATGCTTAAAGTTTTGGAGAACAAATCTGGAAGTCTAGTCATGCCCCTTCTGGTACCTCCCATATAAATGTAACACTCCGCTCACTTAATAAATCGAGTAATCTTATATATAAAAATATTTGGAGACCAAGACGAAAAGAATAGTATATTTTTGATTTTTTTATTGGGATCTCGCCCAATATTCTGAAAAATGATTTTTAAAAATTTAATTTCTGTATGCCAACTCTCAGAGGCCATAACTTTTTAACCAATACATACATTTGCTTCTGTAATACAAACAAAAAAAATCTCTATCTCTATATATACCAAATCTCATCTTCATACCTCTATCTCTATCTCTATATATACCAAATCTCATCTTCATACCTCTAATAGTTCATGAAATATAGCCTTTTTAATTTTCAAGTTGTATGGGCGGTGCCACGCCCCTTTATCCAATTACAACCAAATGTAGTCAGGAACTATCTACAGGTCAACAGTACTTCATGGTAAAATTTTTGTATCAATCGGTCTATTAGAAAAGCCGTCTGAGCGATATTTGAAAAAAGGGGCGTGGCGCCGCCCACTTTTTGAAATAATAAAACCTTTTAAACCATCCGGAAGCTATAGCGAACAAAACAAAAAAAAAATTTTGAAAATCGGTCCAGCCGTTTTTGAGTTTTAGCGAGACAACTGCACAGCAATTCATTTTTATATATTATCATATTTATATCATATTTATATAAATTTATATTATTATTACTCGATTTATTAAGTGAGCGGAGTGTTACATTTATATGGGAGGTACCAGAAGGGGCATGACTAGACTTCCAGATTTGTTCTCCAAAACTTTAAGCATTACTATAAAGTGACTCCTTCTATGTGTTACACTTTTGGGTCGTATCAATTTATATATACACTCCTACCCGCAGGGCGAGGGTATAAATATGAAAAGAAGATGTTCTCGGTCCATCGATCGGTAAATTTAGTCTGCATACTGACACGCCAGACAACGGGCTTAGGCAGGTTAGCTTCGCAGAGGGATGGAACACAGTAGTGAGTGGAATCAGATTTCAACATAAAGATATCCAGAAGGCAACTTGACTGTCCCCTGATAAAAACACAAAAATGTAAATGGATCATGTGGTAATTGATGGAATGCATGTATCTACCGTATTTACCGATCGATGGACCGAGAACATCTTCTTTTCATATTTATACCCTCGCCCTGCGGGTAGGAGTGTATATATAAATTGATACGACCCAAAAGTGTAACACATAGAAGGAGTCACTTTATAGTAATGCTTAAAGTTTTGGAGAACAAATCTGGAAGTCTATCATATTTATATAAAAAATCTCTATCTGAAATCTTTATGCTTCCCAACGCGAGCTAGGAATTGATTTTAGACAGAGCGATTTTTGAAAAAGGGGCGTGGCACCCCCACTTCCTCCCTGGATGTAATTAATACTGCTCTAACAACATATATACCAAATCGCATCTTCATACCTCTGATATTTCATAAGATATAGCTCTATCGATTTTTAAGTTATATGGGCGGTGCCACGCCCCTTTATCCAATCACAACCTATTAAAGCCAGGGACTATCAACAGGTCAACAGTACCACTTGGCAAAATTTTCGGATCAATCTGTCTAATGGAAAAGCCTGCAGAGCGATTTTTGAAAAGGGGGCGTGGCAACCCCCACTTCCACCCTGGCTGTAATTAATACTGCTCCAAGAACATATATACCAAATTTCATCTTCATACCTCTGATAGCTTATGAAATGTAGCCTTTTTCATTTTTAAGTTGTATGGGCGGTGCCACGCCCCTTGATCTAATTACAACCAAATGTAGTCAGGAACTATCTACAGGTCAACAGTACCTCATGGTGAAATTTTTGTATCAATCGATCTATTAGAAAAGCCGTTAGAGCGATTTTTGAAAAGGGGGCGTGGCACCGCCCACTTCCATCCTGACTGTAATTAAGACTGCTCCAACAACATATATACAAAATCTCATCTTCATACCTCTGATAGTTCATGAGATATAGCCCTTTTGATTTTCAAGTTGTATGGGCGGTGCCACGCCCATTTATCCAATCACAACCAAATATAGCCAGGGACTATCAACAGGTCAACAGTACCACTTGGTAAAATTTTCGTATCAATCGGTCTGTTAGAAAAGCCGTTAGAGCGATTTTTGAAAAGAGGGCGTGGCACCGCCCACTTGCACCCTGGCTGTAATTCTAACTGTACGAACAACATATATACCAAATCTCATCTTCATACCTCTAATAGTTCATGAAATATAGCCTTTTTAATTTTCAAGTTGTATGGGCGGTGCCACGCCCCTTTATCCAATTACAACCAAATGTAGTCAGGAACTATCTACAGGTCAACAGTACTTCATGGTAAAATTTTTGTATCAATCGGTCTATTAGAAAAGCCGTCTGAGCGATATTTGAAAAAAGGGGCGTGGCGCCGCCCACTTTTTGAAATAATAAAACCTTTTAAACCATCCGGAAGCTATAGCGAACAAAACAAAAAAAAAATTTTGAAAATCGGTCCAGCCGTTTTTGAGTTTTAGCGAGACAACTGCACAGCAATTCATTTTTATATATTATCATATTTATATCATACTAGTGGGCCCGGCAATGCTTCGCTATTGCATATTAACTTGTAATATATTTCACATTTAGGTCTACAAAGTACTTTGAAAACGGTACTTAAGCTCGGCAATAATATGTTGAGTTTATTTACTTATGTAACTTATTAAAAGTAACTCCTTAACTGCTAATAAAAAGTTCATCAGCATATAAAAGCAATTAAAAGCTCATCAGCAAAGTTATAACTATAGTCCCGATATGTAGATTAAATTTTTTCTGTATGTAGGGCGAAAAACCATTTCTCCACAAATCAAAAACAGACATTCCTCTAAAGATCAAAATTATTTATTTTGATCCGTAGTAGCGGGAACCATCTGTATACTAACTATCTCTTTGGTCATAAAAAAACATTTTTGTTATGCCTTCTCCTATTGACCGCAAATAAAAATTCCGTTTGAAGCTTCATGCCTTTAGCCATAAAAACTTACTTTGTCATGTCTTCTTCTCACACGAATCAAGAATAATCCGGAATACTATTTTTGTATTAAACTCGTATTACCATTTTTGAGATAATTCGGTCACCAACGTTTGGCTTAACAAAGTGATGGTCTCACGCGCTGTATGACATGTTACACCGTCGTGTTGGAACCATTTCTCTTTCAAATAATGTGCCATGACATGATCAATAAAAAAATCAATTGATCGTACACTGGCTCTAGCTCTTCTACCAGTTGGATTTTATATCAATGTAGGCCAAGATCTTTCCTTAGCATTTGCAGATACCGAGTTGCTAAGAAAGACGTCGATTCGATAAATTCGAGTCCCCTGTCACACTAATGTCTACAGCGTCGATGGCTTGTATAAGCTGCTCAGATGGATCATTATATGCACCTTCAACTTCACAAAGGGCTCCATAAGTTTGGCGAACAGAACGTGCATTTTGAGAATAAATTTGCATGATTTGTAAACGTTGTTCTTGTTTAGTTTTTACATGGTGATTTTGCAAAGTATACTAAAAGAAAGTCTACCACACTTCATTAGTATGACAGCTAGATTTACACTAATAGCTATCAGAAATTCTATATGTCAAGAAAAATACCCCATGCATAGGTTATTTACAATTGTTTGCTAATGTTACCTCTGACATACTATACAAATTTAACCATTGTAGTATAACTACAATGAATGTTGCTTCATTTTTCTATCTATATGACTTATTACCGATTCGCTCTCGTAAAAAGTAATTGTAAATACATACCTGTAAAGTAAATTAAAAAAATCACTATTTTAGTCTGCGCATCCTCAACCGCCTGGTGTACGGACCATTATTCGATACAGTTTAAAAGTTAACTATTAAAGTGCGTGGGCAGCGCCTCGGCACTTTTAACTTCTTCAGTTCGAAATAGCCTGATCATTAGGGCGAATCAATTAATTCGCTTCAAAAAAAACCTGTTAATCGTATACCAATATTGGAATATACGAAGAATTCTTAGAAAATTTCACTAAGAAGCATGAAAATTTCAGGTAGAGATATTTGTTTAGCAATGAGCAATTATTCAGTTACTTCAGACCGCGGCTCTACTTTTTACCTACCATTCCGATGTTTGAAGACCAAGACGAAAAGAATAGTATATTTTTGATTTTTTTATTGGGATCCCGCCCAATATTCTGAAAAAAACTTTTAAAAACATATCTGTATGCCAACTCTCAGAGGCCATAACTTTTAAACCAATACAAAGATTTGCTTCTGTAATACCTCATTTAGTTTGTTGGGAAGTCAGTTTTACGCAGAAGGTCTCAAAAAATATATATCTGAAGTTTTCGGTTTGTGCTCATTTAAAAGTTAAAAAAATCTATATCTGAAATCTTCATGCTTCCCAACGCGAGCGAGGAATTGATTTTAGACACTAAGTTATTTGGTGAAATTTTCTTACAATTCATCGTAGATTCCGATTTTGGTTACGATTTTTGCGAATAAAAAAATTGGCCCACCTTACTGTTCATATCTCTAGGCGAACAGCAATATTCTGTGGAATTTTGACAGTCATTACTGTTTGTTCTAAAAGGGGTGTGGAACAGTCCACTTCCATCCTTACTGTAATTCATACTGCAACAACAACATGAGATGAGATATAGTCTTTTTTACTTTAAAGTTGTATGGGCGGTGCCATGCCCCTTTATCCAATCACAACTACGTACAGCCAGTGACTAACAACAGGTCATCAGTACCACTTTTTAAAATTATCTTATAAATCAGTCTATTAGAAAAGCCGTCAGAGCGATTTTTGAAAAAGTGATGTGGCACCGCCTTCTTCCTCCCTGGCAGTAATTAATACTGCTCCAATAACATATGTACCAAATCTCTCTTCGTACCTCTGATAGTTAATGAGATATAGCCCTTTCAATTTTCAAGTTGTATAAGCGGTGCCACGCCCCTTTATCCAATCACAACCAAATATAGCCACGGACTATCAACAGGTCAACAGTACCACTTGGTAACATTTTCGTATCAATCGGTCTATTAGACAGCCGGTCGAGTGATTTTTTAAAAGAGGGCGTGGCACCGCCCACTTGTTCCCCGTCTGTAATTCTAACTGTACGAACAACATATATACCAAATCTCATCTTCATACCTCTGATGGTTCATGAGATATAGCCTTTTTGATTTTCAAGTTGTATGGGTCTATTAGAAAATCCGTTAGAGTGATTTTTAAAAAAAAGTGCGTGGCAGCGCCCACTTCCACCTAGCTGTAATTAATACTGCTCCAAGAACATATATTCCAAATTTCATCTTCATACCTCTGATAGCTCATGAAATGTAGCCTTTTTAATTTTTAAGTTGTATGGGCGGTGCCACGCCCCTTTATCGAATTACAACCAAATGTAGTCAGGAACTATCTACAGGTCAACAGTACCTCATGGTAAAATTTTTGTATCAATCGATCTATTAGAAAAGCCGTTAGAGCGATTTTTGAAAAGGGGGCGTGGAACCGCCCACTTCCATCCTGGCTGTAATTAAGACTGCTCCAACAACATATATACCAAATCTCATCCTCATACCTCTGATAGTTCATGAAATATAGCCTTTTTAATTTTCAAGTTGTATGGGCGGTGCCACGCCCCTTTATCCAATTACAACCAAATGTAGTCAGGAACTATCTACAGGTCAACAGTACCTCATGGTAAAATTTTTGTATCAATCGGTCTATTAGAAAAGCCGTCTGAGCGATATTTGAGAAAAGGGGCGTGGCGCCGCCCACTTTTGGAAAAAATAAAACCTTTTAAACCATCCGGAAGCTATAGCGAACAAAACAAAAAAAAAATTTTGAAAATCGGTCCAGCCGTTTTTGAGTTTTAGCGAGACAAATGCACATCGATTCATTTTTATATATAAGATTTATATAAATTTATATTATTATTACTCGATTTATTAAGTGAGTGTTACATTTATATGGGAGGTACCAGAAGGGGCATGACTAGACTTCCAGATTTGTTCTCCAAAACTTTAAGCATTACTATAAAGTGACTCCTTCTATGTGTTACACTTTTGGGTCGTATCAATTTATATATACACTCCTACCCGCAGGGCGAGGGTATAAATATGAAAAGAAGATGTTCTCGGTCCATCGATCGGTAAATTTAGTCTGCATACTGACACGCCAGACAACGGGCTTAGGCAGGTTAGCTTCGCAGAGGGATGGAACACAGTAGTGAGTGGAATCAGATTTCAACATAAAGATATCCAGAAGGCAACTTGACTGTCCCCTGATAAAAACACAAAAATGTAAATGGATCATGTGGTAATTGATGGAATGCATGTATCTACCGTATTTACCGATCGATGGACCGAGAACATCTTCTTTTCATATTTATACCCTCGCCCTGCGGGTAGGAGTGTATATATAAATTGATACGACCCAAAAGTGTAACACATAGAAGGAGTCACTTTATAGTAATGCTTAAAGTTTTGGAGAACAAATCTGGAAGTCTATCATATTTATATAAAAAATCTCTATCTGAAATCTTTATGCTTCCCAACGCGAGCTAGGAATTGATTTTAGACAGAGCGATTTTTGAAAAAGGGGCGTGGCACCCCCACTTCCTCCCTGGATGTAATTAATACTGCTCTAACAACATATATACCAAATCGCATCTTCATACCTCTGATATTTCATAAGATATAGCTCTATCGATTTTTAAGTTATATGGGCGGTGCCCAACTACATAAACTAAATTTACCGATCGATGGACCGAGAACATCTTCTTTTCATATTTATACCCTCGCCCTGCGGGTAGGAGTGTATATATAAATTGATACGACCCAAAAGTGTAACACATAGAAGGAGTCACTTTATAGTAATGCTTAAAGTTTTGGAGAACAAATCTGGAAGTCTAGTCATGCCCCTTCTGGTACCTCCCATATAAATGTAACACTCCGCTCACTTAATAAATCGAGTAATCTTATATATAAAAATGAATTGCTGTGCAGTTGTCTCGCTAAAACTCAAAAACGGCTGGACCGATTTTCAAAATTTTTTTTTTGTTTTGTTCGCTATAGCTTCCGGATGGTTTAAAAGGTTTTATTTTTTCCAAAAGTGGGCGGCGCCACGCCCCTTTTTTCAAATATCGCTCAGACGGCTTTTCTAATAGACCGATTGATACAAAAATTTTACCATGAAGTACTTTTGACCTGGAGATAGTTCCTGACTACATTTGGTTGTAATTGGATAAAGGGGCGTGGCACCGCCCATACAACTTGAAAATTAAAAAGGCTATATTTCATGAACTATCAGAGGTATTAAGATGAGATTTGGTATATATGTTGTTCGTACAGTTAGAATTACAGCCAGGGTGCAAGTGGGCGGTGCCACGCCCTCTTTTCAAAAATCGCTCTAACGGCTTTTCTAATAGACCGATTGATACGAAAATTTTACCAAGTGGTACTGTTGACCTGTTGATAGTCCCTGGCTATATTTGGTTGTGATTGGATAAATGGGCGTGGCACCGCCCATACAACTTGAAAATCAAAAGGGCTATATCTCATGAACTATCAGAGGTATGAAGATTAGATTTTGTATATATGTTGTTCGTACAGTTAGAATTATAGACGAGGTGCAAGTGGGCGGTGCCACGCCCTCTTTTAAAGAATCACTCGAACTGCTTTTCTTAGACCGATTGATACGAAAATTATACCAAGTGATACTGTTGACCTATTGATAGTCCCTGGCTATATTTTGTTGTGATTGAATAAAGAGGCGTGGCACCGCCCATTCAACTTGAAAATTAATATGTTGTTGCATATGTTGTTGTTGCAGTATGAAATACAGTACGGGTGGAAATGAGCTGTTCCACACCCTTTAAAAACAAACAGTTATAACTGTCAAAATTCCACAGTATACTGCTGTTCGCCTAGAGATATGAACAGTAAGGTGGAGAAATTTTTTTATTCGCAAAAATCGTAACCAAATCGGAATCTACGATGAATTTTAAGAAAATTTCAACAATAAACTTTGTGTCTAAAATCAATTCCTAGCTTGGTTAGGAAGCATGAAGATTCCAGATAGAGATTTTTTGTTGTTTTTAAATAAGCACAAACCGAAAACTTCAGATATATATTTTTAGAGATCTTCTGCGTAAAACTGACTTCCCAACAAACTAAATGAGGTATTACGGAAGTAAATCTATGTATTGGTTAAAAAGTTATGGCCTCTGAGAATTGGCATACAGAAATTAAGTTTTTAAAAATCATTTTTCAGAATATTGGGCGGGATCCCAATAATAAAATCAAAAATATACTATTATTTTCGTCTTGGTCTCCAAACATCGGAATGGTAGGTAAAAATTATAGCCGGGGCGCATAGGTCTGAAGTAACTGAATGATTGCTCATTGCTAAAAAAAATATTTCTACCAGAAATCTTCATGCTTCTCAGCGCGAACTAGGAATTGATTTTAGATATATAGTTTCTTAGTGAAATTTTCTAAGAATTCTTCGTACATTCCAATACTGGTATACGATTAACACTTTTTTTTTGACGCGAACTAATTGATTCGCCCTAATGATCAGATTATTACGAACTTAATAAGTTAAAAGTGCTGTATCAAATATAATCCGTACACCAGGCAGTTTAGGATGCGCACACTAAAATAGTGATTTTTTTTAATTTACTTTACAGGTATGTATTTTTAAATTACTTTTCAGGAAAGGGAATCTGTAATAAATTATATAGATAGAAAAATTAAGCAATATTCATTGTAGTTATACTACAATGGTTAAATTTCTATAGTATATCAGAGGTAATATAAGCAAACAATTGTAAATAACCTATGCATGGGGTATTTTTCTTGACATATAGAACTTCTGATAGGTATAAGTGTAAATCTAGCTGTCATACTAATGAAGTGGGATACACTTTCTTTTAGTATACTTTGTAAAATCACTATGGAAAAACTAAACAAGAACAACGTATACAAATGTTGGAAATTTATTTTCAAAATGCACGTTCTGTTCGCAAACTTATGGAGCTCTTTGTGAAGTTGAGGGTGCATATAATGATCCATCTGAGCAGTTAATAGAAGCCATCGACGATGAGGAAAGATCTTGGCCCACATTCATATAAAATCCAACTGATAGAAGAACTAGAGCCAGTGGGCGATCAATTGATTTTTTTATTTATCATGTCATTGCACATTATTTGAAGGAGAAATGGTTCCAACACGACGGTGTAAAATGCCATTTAGCGCGTGAGACCATCACTTTGTTAAGCCAAACATTGGTGACCGAATTATCCCAAAAAATGGTAATACGAGTCCAATACAAATATAGTATTCGGTAATATTCTTGATATGTGAGAGAAGAAGACATGGCAAAAGAGGTTTTTATGGCTAAAAGCACGAAATTTTTAGTGGCGTTCAGTAGGCGAAGAGGGCATGACAATGGTTCACGCTACTACGGATCAAAATATATAATTTTTATCTTTAGAGGAATGTCTGTTTCCGATTTGTGGAAGAAGTGGTTTTTCGCCCTACATACAGAAATAACTTAATCTACATGTCGGCACTACAGATATGACTTTGCTGATGAACTTTTTATAAGCATTTACGACAATACATCTTAATTGGTCAAATTTAATGTTAAGGAGTTACTTTAAATAAGTTACATAGGTAAATAAACTCAACATATTATTGTCGAGCTTAAGTACCGTTTACAAAGTACTTTGTAGACCTAAATGTGAAATATACTACAAATTATATGCAATAGCGAAGCATTGCCGGGCCCACTAGTAATAATATAAATATACTAGGAGATATTATGTTTTACTGAGGGTGAGGGTATATGTAAGTTGGTTTTCCCGACTGAAACTTTCTTACCGGTTTTGCTTTAAAATCTCTCACATCCAAATTCGTGCTTTTGACATGACAGCTGTAATTACATCGGGAGCATCCCTGTCCTATGCAATTCATCTTCTGTATGGCTGTGATGTCAGCTTCGTATCTTTTGAGGACATCCGCCATTTGGATAGTAGCATCTTCTGTGTAGAGAGTCCTGACATTCTAGATGCATATTCTTAAATCATGGTCCTTTTTACGTTTTCGGGAATCGTCAACAATTGGGGGGTTCCGTTTGTAACTTTTTCTTCTTCGTGTTTTCATAGCGTTCATCGCTTACTATCTGCCGCTGTTCATGATAAAAATATCAATGACAGCGAGACTTGTCTTCAGATGCAAGATACACTTACATCCCCAACGGCACCCACAATTTGGAACATTAGTAAAAAATCAAAACAACAACACTCTCTTCATGTATGACCTCATTGTATATGCTCCTCGTAATAGAACTTCAAGAGAATTTCCAAAAACAGTACACACAAAACTCCATTTCACTTTAGTGAAATGTCCGCTCAAGAGTTGTTTGTCTTCAATAACCAACAACAACCAATATCTACTTGCAATTTAATTTCTTTTGGCTACATTTCATAAAACCATTGAATCATTTTGAAAATCAATTTTTGTGTAAGAAATGTAACTGCATAACAGCCATAAATTTTAGTTTGATTGCTGTTCTTATTATTATTTGTTCAATGTTTTGTTTTTTTTTTTTGTTGTTTTTGTATGGTATATGTATAACAGACAAGCGAACAGCCTGTAAAAGCAAATTGTTTTATTTTTCTCTCCTCCTTTCAAAGAAATTATTTCATGTCTTTTCCATCTTCGTATACATTTGCTTTCTTTATTATTTATGTGTTTTTTTTTTCTTTCGTTAAGTTCAATTTTAAGCAACGTAGCAACGTGTAACCTCTACACTTGCGTATGTATGTATTGTATTGATATGCAATTTGGCAAGAGTTACGTTACGTGAAATGTTATGATCAGTTAAAGAATTATGGCAATCGTTTATTTTAACATAAATAATTTTAGGTTGTTTAACGGTCAAAGTTAAAGAGGGTTTAAATTTCCGCTTTAGCTGTGTAATGGAACTAAATTTAAAGAGGTACAGAAGTGAAGGGAAAAAGACGAACGATTTCATTTAATTGTTGTGGTTAACATAATAAGAGAAGAATGCTTTAAGAATATCAACTTGGAAATGAATAAAATGGACAAAACATAAGTATGAAAGTAGGCTACTGACTCGACTTTTCAATAGTTGCAGTATAGAACATCGAAAAGACCAACGGGTCAAAATTTACATGATAATGTTGTTCTAGTACTTGAACCTAGTTCATGCTAATTACATATTCTCACCAGGCGCCATGCAATAAGGTCATAGGCAATAAAGCCAATCGAATGGAAAATAAGGCAATATGACTTAATTCAATTGGGAAATAAATCCAATCGAATGGGAAATAAGGCCATATGACTTTATTACCTATGGTTTTATTGCACATGACCTTCTAGCCATTATAACACGGTCGGCCGATGATGGTTCTATGTATATGTTTCTGTTACATGGTAACATCATCGATCGATCGTTGCATGTTATATCTAGAACATGCAACTGTCATGAAACAGGTTCAAGTCCTAGCCCAACATGTATCGAAGTTTTAAACTGCTATTATCGAGTAGTCGATAATACAAGGAACCATCATTTAACCACATGACGGTTAAAACACGCAACAATTATGCAGGTTATATATATTCAAGCCCTAACACATCGGCAGTCCTGATGTTGTATACTTTTACTTTCGAGTAGCCTAGGAAAAAGATTCACTACAACCTGACGCAAAACAACGTCATTAAACAGTGGTCTCGCTTTGCTTAATTCCTGGAAAGCAAAGGGAAACTGTGCCGACTGTTAGGAAATTGTTTTGCCATCTAAAAAGTACCGGGGTCCAATAAAATAGTTCTTATTTTTAAGCTGCTACGTATAAAATTTAATGAAAATCTAAACTGTCTAACATATGTCGCACCTAGGTCAAAGTCCACATGTTTATGCATTCAAAGTACATATCTCCTTGTGGCAGTTATTTGATAAATCAATTAAATGTTTTCCGAGAACTCATTACTCCTCTTCTATTACTCTCTCTCCTCTCATTCTCTGCCTCTCTCCCTATCTCTCTCCCTGTGCCGACTATTAGGAAATTGTTTTGCCATCTAAAAAGTACCGGGGTCCAATAAAATAGTTCTTATTTTTAAGCTGTTACGTATAAAATTTAATGAAAATCTAAACTGTCTAACATATGTCGCACCTAGGTCAAAGTCCACATATTTATGCATTCATAGTACATATCTCCTTGTGGCAGTTATTTGATAAATCAATTAAATGTTTTCCGAGAACTCATTACTCCTCTTCTATTACTCTCTCTCCTCTATTTCCTTTCTCTCTCTCTCTCTCTCTCTCTCTCTCTCTCTCTCTCTCATAGAGCTTAAATGTTTTGACTATAACTCATCTTTAACGATAATGATGTTTTTTTTTTGTTATAAGCTCAACATCTTTTCCTGCTTTAGTTTTATAACTTTTTTAAGAACCCAGAAAATAAGAAGCACAAGAAAAATCACTGCTATAACAGCCACTATAAAAAAAAGTTTAAACAATGATTTATTTACTAAAGACAAACAAGAAATTAATTCTTATTCATAGCATCATTGCAATGTAGACTGTCCGCAGCAAAGTCTACGATGAAGGCGGTGTTGATGATGCTCTGGTGGCGACCTGCTGCCGCTGCTGCTGCTGCTGATGCTGCCTATGATGATGATGTCGGTAAGCTTTGCACAAGCCAGCAACGCCACCAACACCACCATCACCATTGCCATCATCGTCACCATTACTACCATCGTCATCACTAGCAAACAACACAACGTAAGTCTTAACACGCATGCGTGCATTTAAAAGATTACCTTATGCTTTTGTGACGATAGCAATTGAAAATTGCTCAATGTTCGTTGTTTAGCTTCCTTTTTGTATTGGCGTAAGCGTCAAAAATGTTAAGGTAATCATTTGTAATTTTCTAACATTCTTTAGTTAACTCCATATGTGTGTGTGTGTGTGTCTTTGCGTTGGCCGGTAGGTCGGTCTTCGCTGTGTAAAGTAGGAAGCAACTGCTCTTTCAAAGACAATCGTTTGAAAAGTGCGTGTTGTGCTCTAACTACACTTGAACAAGTTAAGAAGTTTTCATTTATTTACTGTGCGCTAAAGCAAATCATCACATTAACTGGCCATGCTGCCGCATTGAGCGGTATGCTGGCGAATGGTGAATGGATTTTCTGTGCCGTGGTGTGGTGGGTTTTTTTTGAGCTTGTAACGAAAACAAGATGTTTGCTTCAAATGACACTTTAACATAACAAGATATGGGAGTCGTCTTGAGTTTTTGGTTCTTCTTACTGTTATTTTTTTGTTTTTATTATTGCCGATGGGTTGGGGTTAAGTAAAGTAGCTAGAAATTGTTTAACCCATTAGAGACCAAGGTGAAAATGTTATTATAACAAGTAAGAACATTTCAGTCGGATAAGCAGACCTACTTATTTACACCGTCAACAGCCTCATCCTCAGTAAAAACATTATCAAGTTATATAAATACCTTTAATAAATACCGAATTTGAACATGATCGCGTTGGGTGTATTGATATTATTACTCGTTTTCCAAAGTGGGCAGAAAGGAACATTTGTATGGGAGGTACCAAAAGGGGCGTGGTTGGACATCCAACTTACTTTCTTTTTAATTTCAATGATATATCTTTGAAGCATCTTGTCGAATCACTTGATTGGAAAACCACCGGACGTCAGTCATTCAGTGGTCCCCTCCTCAAACAGCAGGCACAATGCGAATCTTTGCATGTCGCTGCTTTTCAGAGAATTGAGTGCTCTCTTCCACAAATACTTGAGGATAAAAATCTAAGTAAAGATCAGAAATAATTACATTATATTGATACTGCCATTGATGCTGATTTTGTTCGTCAGATCTAGCAAATCGAAATCCGGTTGACAACTGCAACCTGTTTGCTGAGGTTGCACATTTCTTTTCGAAAGCTATATAATAACCTCATTAAGATTGTAAGATACCTACATACGTTATACGTACCTCGGTGGTTCGAAATCAAAACAATATTTTTGATAGTTGACGGCCTTAAACATTTTTTAGAATGTATTAAAACATGCTGAATCTTACCTTTCTCAGTTCAAGCAGTAGTTCATAAAGGCATCCAAACAAACGCCTTCTTTGCCTATCCAGAAAATATTCTTCTCTGGATGGTAGTTGATGACAGAGAGCATGTCCGAGAACTAAGACAATAAATTTTGAAGCAAATGAATAAATTGGTCTGAAGCAAAACTTACCTGTTCACCACTTACATGTCCACCAGTCTTCACGTAATACAATTTCACATTCAATAACAAACAAGGACAAATCACCATTGAACTTAAATTTGGCAGCCACACTCAGGCTAGAAGCGCTGCTTTAAACACAAGGCTCCTCAAAATGTACCTTTCCTGTCTATATATGTACTTCAATTAGATACTAAACTAATGTTTGATATTCGAAATAATTTCTACATTCATTTTTGGTTGGTTGGTTGGAAAGTGTGTGGGTGGAACTCGTGGTGCAGCCACCTTCCCGTAATGAGGTAGAGGGTAATTTTTGCCAATCTAGTGCCCCAAGGTCGTGCAGACGGCTGGCACCTTTCTATATCGTACTACAATGTTATCTACCTAAAATAATCTTGTTCGAACATCTTTCACGAGGTGGTATAGGTTATATACCATTTGTCATATATCTTCTTCTTCTTAATTGGCAGCAGCAACATACTTTCATCTATGCAGAAAATAATTTCAAGCGCTTCGCTTTGGTCGCCCCCTTCTGCGCCGCCTATCGAGCTGGAACATTTTCTTCCATTCGTACAACGTGTCCAAACAGCGCATGCGGTCTGTTTCAACGCGCTTAACTACTTCTATGTCTCTGTACAGCTCATGATTCATTCGACGACGATACTCGACGATTGACGATGATCGGTACAGATATTTTGCGAAATATTTTTTCTCACAGTCTCCCATTATCGAAAAAGCCGCAGTAACTTCCCGCAATCCACGGCCAATGATATCTATATCTTCGGCATAGGCGAGTAACGTGTGGCTTTTGTTAAAGATGGTGCCAGTCGTGTTTACTTCTGACTTCCGCATGATCATCCCCATTACGATGTTAAAGAGGTCTCATAGCACACTAAGGCCTTGTTTATAGTCTCGCTTGGTAGAAAATGGCTCTGACAGATTTTTGCCAATTTTCACTGAAGACTTCGTATCAGTCAGTGTCATTCCGGTCCGTCGTGAATTAACCATGTCTAAAGCCATACTGATAAGATCCTATCAGGTTCGCCAGATTGGTTTTAGTCTTTCATATTACACACTAGACAGGACCTTGTATGCGATGAGTAAAAGGCTGATTCCGCAATTGTTGGTACAAACACTTGGATCGTGAGTGTCAGATTACAATCTTGGGGCATGCATTCCTTGATCCAAATCGTGTTTAAGAGCTCGTGCATGCAGTTCATCGCAGCCGGCTTTAAAAAGCTCTATTTAGCTCTTTATTATTTGTAAGCCTTGCGATCGCCGTGCTGATCTAGTTTTGGCTCGGTGGTGGACAATCTACAACGTCGTCGTTGATTGGTGCCATTTCGTCAGTTATGCTGCCTTCAGGAACAAGTAGAGATCGAAAGTGTTCCTTCCATATTTGCTGCATACTTTGAGTATCGGTGACCTGATTTATGTCCCTGTCCTTACAGGTGAGGAGCTCCGTTCCAAAACCTTTGCTTTTTACCTTTTGGTAGAATTTTCGGTCTTCACCTCTATCCCTGTAGTTTTCCCTATCCTGGCTATCGTTTGTCTTCCCCAAACGCTTTTTCCTCCTAAACAGATGTTTCATTTCGCTCCACTTCTCCGTCACAGCACACGTTGCCATTGGATGCAGTTTTGCCTTGTATGCAGCACCCATTTCCTTAGGCATTTCACGACATTCATCATCGTACTAGGGCTTGTCAGAGCGTGGTTTTTCTTTGAATTTGTAATGTGCTGCCACTGTGTGTCGGGTATATAAAAACTCGGGGCTTTTGTTTGAAGTAATTAAAAGAGTTGGCTGGAGTAGGCATTGGCTATTTCGGTAGTTTGTCATATATCTATTCAACTTTTTACTTAGTAAACTTTGAATGCGCCAATAAAAGATATCGTCCGTTTTCATAACTTTATTACGATTCTATTTGGTAAGTTTTTAGTCTATTTCCAGGCCATTCATGTAAAGAATCCGTTGAAATTTCATAAAATAAAAGTATTAAGCTCATCCTGATAGGTTATTTCTGATTATTTTACTACAAACTCTATAAATTAAAGAAGCTTGAGCTTTACTATAATTTGTATTGTTCCTAACTTCAGGATAATAGTCAGACATTTTTACTTTCCAATTGAAAGTTCTTGCACTCATTCTCCTATTTGCCACAACTAACAGAACTGCAGTGAGTTCAAACTACAAAAGGTGTGGTCCATGGCAAACGAAATGGGTTAAACCGCAAAAACCAAATGGAACGCATTTGTTTTCTTCTTTCGTATGTTTCCCCCAAAACAAATCACAAACATTTACCAGTTCCATTTATCTTTTTCCACTAGACTACACACAGTCAGATCGCGCGAGACTTCATTCTACTACCAACTACCACTCATACGCTTAACATGCATTATATTCGTCGTCGTCTTCATCTTTTCTCATCTGATGTGTTTTTTCTGCAGCTTTTTGCAGTTTTGAAAAATTACCTTAAATGATGTATGTATAGGCGATTCTCAAGTAGATGCTATGGTTGTACCAACAATGCATTAGTTACTTTAAGATAGTTTCGGTGGTATTTTTCTCCACCCCACTAACGTGTAACATTATGTTATTTTTGTTAAGTTAATTTTTCATTACTTACATGTTATCTTCTTTAAGCAAAAAAGAGGTTTTCTGTGGCCAGCATTTGGTATGAGTGTGTGTGAGTGTGCGTTCGCTGATTTTGCATAAACTGCAGTGCACTATGAGATGCAACTACACGGACAGACAGCTGCTATACATATACAATTGTATATACTTTTTGGTATGTTTGCATCTACATATATGATACTTAAAATGCATTATTTGTTTAGGTTGTTTTTTTTTTTTTTTGGTACTGTGTGGTAAGATCTTTTTCTAATGGTTTTTTAGGCTAAATATCTTTACTTATGCTATTTTCGAGCAGAGAAGATAAGAATGAAGTTGTCAGGTATTTTCTGAGTTATTTAGTTTTACGATTTGTTTAAAATATACGAGATATTAACTTGGGTATTAGAGAGTAACTTACAGTATTAAGATATTTGTGACGCCGCCAGTACTATAATTCTGTAGAAAACCCGTGGGAAGCATTTTATAGACTTAATGCCAACAAAAGACTTAAGACACGAACTTTTATTTGTGTAAAGATCGGTAAAACAAAATAATCTATATATCAAGAAGATAAGACAAGAAACATTATACAAATAAAATACTTTAAATACCTTAAAAGATAATTACAGGGTACGATTATTGTAAAACTTCCCCGTTCATTCATGCTTTGGAATTTTTTTAGTCCAGCAATATTAAAAAGATTTTGGGCAATTTAGTTTTGTAATTCTCTAAATTCTGAAACAGAGCTACTTAAATTTTTTTTTAAATTTCATAACCACCATGCAAAATCCCTCTTTCAATATATTGATTTATAGCCATTGACAAAACCTCAATACTTTGTAATCCAGTGTCATTATTTTCCCCACCCCCTAACCATTTGTCATACCATTTACTATATACGAAAATATTTAAAAACTTCCTGCATCAATAAATTTTATGGACACTGACTTACAATTTATCAAAAAAAAAAAAATGCAATTACCGACATTTGTACACAAAAGTCAATATATCGAGAGAAAAAAAACGAAACAACTAAGATAAAAACACCAGACTCGCTATGAACTTTATAATCAATATGCAAACTAGGGGGGGCTAAATATATCACCGGCTTAAACTCCTCACTATAGAAAAAACATAACTTTTGCTTTCAATATACGACCATAAATAGTTTATCACTATGAAAATATCAGGCAAAACCAACAGACAGACAGTCAGACATACATACTCATACGTATAATAAAACAACATCCAACATCTAACAGTCAGTTGACTCACACTGGGAGACTGACAACAAAAGACATACGATATACACTACCACACAATGTAGGAAAACTATAAAAAGAAATCACTTTTTTTTCCATTGCTTGCTATTACTATGAAACTTAATAAAGCATGTTAAACACTAACAACTTTCTAAAGATAATATTTTTTTTTGAGTGCTTAACAAAAAAATGGAAAAAAAAACGCAAATAACGAACAATTTAAGATAAAGTATTATATTGTTGTTGTTGCTTGGCGCAGTGCTATAAATATATATAGACTGCGGAGGATTTTTTTTCTATCCTCTAAAGCTATTAAGCTACTGTTCAATAAATAAAAAACTCCGTGGGTGTTTAACAACATTAGGAGAAATTTTATGGCTGCATAACAACGCGAGCACACAACAGTTTGAAAGTGTGTTCAGTGTTAAGTAAGCAAAGAAAAACAAAGTGTCCAGTAATGCTTGAATTTGTTGTAATTGTATGTTAAACAATATTAATAATAATAAAATTTATAGGATTTAAAAATTGCTAATAACTTAAATCTTTAAGAAGGTGAACATCCGTAGCAAATGTGAGAAGGCGCAATGTTAAGTAAACAAAAAGCATGCTACCACCGATGCGTCTTAGGAAGAAGATAACAGAAGTTACTGAAGCTCAACACAAAGGCTTTCTTAGTGGCTTTGGCGGCCCCAAGAAACTAAGATTGGACGCGGTTGCCATTATTATGAAGACACAAAAAACATAAGAACTCCCCCAAATGTTAACGACTTCCGCAAACGATATAAGGACCATGATTTAAGGATATACACCGATGACTTAAGGATATCCGAGCTCTATACAGAGATGGTGTCTCTATCCAACTGGATGTCCTCGGATGGCCTCGACAAATACAAGGCTGACATCAACGCCATACAGGAAATGAAATGCACGGGCCAGGGATGCACACGACGAAAGAACTGTGGCATCTTTTACAGCTGCCATGCTTAAAGATACGAATTTGGATGCGGTTTTATAGTCGGCAAGAGACTTCGACACCCGGTCTCGCGGTTTAACCCTGTAAGTGATCTAATAGCCGTTATTCGCATCTGGAAGAAATATTTTTACATTACGCTGATTTGTGTACACGCCCCGACGGAAGATAAAGACGATGAGATTTAAGATGCATTTTACGAGAGCATGAAAGAGATATATGTAGTTGCCTTGCACATGACATTTAAGATGTTCTGGGAGATTTTACTGTTAAAATAGGAAGGGAAGATGCTCTTGGTTCAGCAGTCGGTAAATTTGGTCTACACAACAAAACCTCTGAAAACGGATTCAGTTTTTCTTCGGCAATAAACATGGTTGTGTGTGGAACTAGTTTCCCGCATAAAGATATATACCAGGCAACCTGGATATCTCCCGATTAAAATACTAGAAATCAGATTGATCAGGTGGTAATTGATGGATGAGATGTCTCAAGCGTTATAGAGGTGCGTGTGATGCGCGGTGCAAATATTGACTCTGATCACCACCTAGTTGCAGCTAAGGTACGAGCACGATTAACTAACATCTCGTAACTAAAAACACTCGTATCCGAACGTAAAGGAAGGTAGACATCAAAAAGCTGCATACCACTGAGATGGCCAATGTCTACTAAAACCATATCTCTCAATTACTCCATACAAATCCCCCTAGTTCTGATGTTCTATGACCACTGCCGCAACAACCGTACTGGGTTATGAAAAACCACGCTCAGATAAGCCCTGGTATGATGATGAATGTCGCGAAATGTCAGAGGAAATGGATGCTGCATACAAGGCAAAACTGCAGCCAATGGCGACGAGTGCGGTGACGGGGCGTTATAAAGAGAAAAGGAGGGAGATGAAACGCCTGTTCAGATGGAAAAAGCGTCTGTGGAAGAAAAGAGAGAGACAGGATATTGAAAACCATAGGGATAGTGGTGAGGCCCGAAATTTCTACCAGAAGGTAAAAAGCAAAGGTTTTTGGAACAGGGATCCCCACCTGTAAGGACAGAAACGGAAATCTGGTCACGGACACTAAAAGTGTGCTTCAAATATGTAGGGAACACTTTCGATCTCTACTCGTTCCCGATGGCATTATAAGTGCCGAAATCACACCAATCATAGATGATGGAGTAGATTGTCCACCACAGAGCCAACACGAGATCAGCTCGGTGATCGCAAGGATTAAAAATAATAAAGCTGCGGGAGCCGATGGACTACCGGCAAAATTTTTTAAAGCCGGTGTCGATGAGCTGGCAATATAAATGCACCAGCTCATAAACCCGACTTGGCTCAAGGAATGCATGCCCGATGTTTGGAATATGAGTGTCCTATGTTCCGTGCTTAAGAAAGGCGACCCTAGTGTGTGTACCAACTATCGCGGGATTAGCCTTTTACCAATCGCATACAAGGTCCTGTCTAATGTGTTATGTGAAAGACTAAATCCCATTTTGGGGAACCTGATTGTACCTTATCAGTGTGGCTTTAGACCTGGTAAATCCACGACCGACCAGATATTCACACTATGACAATTCCTGGAGGAGACCCCATCGGTTCATCGACTACAAACCTGCATTCCACAGTCCGATACAACAGAAATTGTTAGATTCTATGGCTGAGTTTGGTATCCCTGCGAAGCTAATACGACTTTGCGATGACACCGACTGATACAAAGTCTTAAATGGAAATTGGAAAAAATCTGCCAGAGCCATATTCTACCAAGCGAGGCTTTAAACAAGGCGATAGTCTGTCCTCCGATCTCTTTAACATCATAATGGAGACGATCATGCGGAAAGCAGCAGTAAACAGGAATTGCACCATATTTAACAAAAGCCACATGTTGCTTGCGTATGCTGATGATATAGATATTATTGAACGTGGATTGCGAGATGTATCTGCGGCTTTTTCGAGCATGAAAAGCAGTCGGCTAAAGTGATCTGGTGATAAACGAGGACAAAACCAAGTTATTTGTTTCAACGAACAAAGAGTCCACTCGTCTGGGACAGTGCGTGAGCGTTGACAACTACAACTTTTAGGTGGTAGATGAGTTTGTCTACCTTGGCTCCGCCATAAACAAAAATAATAATGTCAGCCTCGAAATCAAAAGACGAGTATTGATCGCAAACCGCTGCTACTATGAGCTAAGCAAGCGCAAAGCGCTCTCTCGAAGAACAAAGATCCAGCTCTACCAGACTCTGTTCCTACCTGTCTTGCTCTACAGCGCAGAATCCTGGGTAATGACACAAGCGGATCAATCTATTCTGGGAGTCTTGGAGAGCGAGTACCGTCGTCGAATGAATCACGAGCAGTATGAGCTGTACATCGACATCGACGTTGGCAAGCGCGTTCAGATAGACCGAATGCGCTGGCTTGGACACGTTGTACGAAAGGAGGAAAACACGCCTGCTCGAAAAGTCTTCGACAATAAACTCGATGGGCGGCCCAGAAGGGGGCGTCTAAAACTTCGTCAGATGGACCAGGTGAAAGAACTGTTATCTACACTTTGTATGACACTATCTACGGAGTGCAAAAGACCGAAGCGCTTGCAATTATTTTCTACGTGCGGCTACTGATAGATAAATTTCTGTTGTTGCTGCCATTAAATAAGAAGAAGAATCCATGTAATCCGATTATCATAGATCATTATTGGCAACTCTATATCATTCCTTTGTAGATAACAAGGATTGTATCAAGGATTACTAGTGGTTGTTGTTTTTTTGAGTTTTGAACACCATTTTCCTCCAAGAGATGGCGCCAGCTGGGTTTATTGATTTATTTTTTAAGATGATAATAAATTTTTTTCTTTTATGCTTTATCTTTGCTCGATCTGTGTTTTTTTGTAGTGGAAGCATTTAGGCTGAGTTTTGTTGGCTGGAATCTCGAAAGTATTTGAAAAGTAATTTGTCATCGATGTTGATGCCAGTGTCCTGGCCGGGAATCGAACCCGGCGTCGCTTACACTAAGCTATCGAATACTTTGTTATTGGGTTTTCTGGATAGGGCATGCGATTGCATAATCCCGTCGAATCACCATAGAGGTTTGTTCGTTTTTCCACCTATATTTAGGCGGATGGATGTCTTAATGTGGCCAAGGATTTTATAACTTTGACTACTTTAAATTATTAATTTTAAGAACATTTGAATTGTGTATGCGTCTTGCTAGATACTCTTTATAGACTTCCCAGTTTATTAATCTTTTGTTAAAGTTTTCTGCTATATTAGACCGGATATTTGAGCAGATATTTCATTGGAGACCTATTGGTGGTCTGAGAAGTGGTAAACGTCTTCTAGTTTAATATCAAGCCGTTGTCGGCATTGCAAATTTTTAAGTCTATTACTTCATCAGTTATAGAGTTTATAATCTGAATCTCCCAGTTTATGAAGTTTTTTCTCAGAACCGAAGGGTTACTAACATCGTCTGTAGTATATTCCAAATATACAAATTTACGACAAATTTCCGTCAATAATTCCCAAAATCGAAAGTGGAAATTGTGACCGTATGTTTGAGATCTAACATCTAATAATAATAATAATAACAATTTTTCATGGATGTATAATAATATATTATTTATTTATATTACCTATAAAATGTCAAAAATACATTTTCAACGAACTACATCAAGTCACCACCTTACCCAATGCATCTTTATGCTCATTTCATTTCGTCTCTCAAAACCAACAAAATCAAAAAAGTATCTTGTCTGATTTGTGCAACACCTGACATCTGTAAGCAAACCTTTTTGTTTCTTTCGTAATTTAGAAAAGTTGATCTCCCTCTTATGCGGCGGCACGTTGTTACTTCTAAGCTTTTGCAACAAAATTGCTGGTGCTGTTGCTGCTGTCACCCGTCGTAATCATCGCACAGCTACAAGTGTCGCTGCTATAGCCAACCAAAGCAACAGCTGAAACAGTGCAACAACAACAATAACAGTAACGAATCAACCAGCTCGCTCTTGACTCGTTGTTAACAAAATCATGTTTAAATCAAATATTTTGACATAAATAGCTATTAAGATCTTATCATACGGGGTACAACATGTATGACGTTTTTCTTATGCTCGACGTTTTACGTTGTTGTTGGTACTTTGCTTGTGTTTTTTTTTTTGCTGTTGTCATTGCTGCTAAGTATTTTGTTTTGCAATCATATGGAATTAATTTTTAGATTACAAGATTTAATGGCAGCTAGTTGTTATTGTTTTGTAAGCGATGTATTTGTTGTTGTTGTTGTTGTGCTGAGCCTGGCAGTTAATCTTACACGCTCGCAAATTGTTGCTGTTGCTGTTGTAGTTGTAATTGTTTGGGATACAACATAATGTGAAGCCATAGCTAATAAGTACAAATATATTGTCGCCAATTTGAGAGACAGGGATATTAAATTGATTTATGTATGTTAATGCCAAAAACGTTTGACATCTTGGAGAGACATTTCGGTGGTAGATGCTGATGTTGCATATTATGGTTTAACATTGGGGTAGTGTGGGGTGATAAAGTAGCACAGTGTTTTTTGGGGGAAAATTAGCATAACAAGTGGTTCTCTAAATAACGGTGACAGTTATAAATACAAAAATTATGCCGCCATTAGTACATAAGTCTGTCACAAATGAGGGCATTAAGTACGAAAACAACTGCTAGTGGATTATGAAATAGTATAAAATCACCGGAACAATAATTTTTAATCAACATATTTCAGGCGTACACATTTTTTCATTTTGTTGTTTAGTTCTTTGTGTTCAAGTTTTTATTCTTAATATATAAATAATAATGTTGCATTCCAATTTTATCACAACAACTTTGGAGTAGTAGTATGTCCAGCAATGCATATCCGTCCTATCCCCATTGCACCTCCATAACATATCTACACCGGCAACATTTTAAATATTAACACATATCCACCTCAAAACTTGATCTTTAACTTAAGACAAGAATGTACATCTGTCCATCCGTCAGGCAGCACATCCATCGCATATGCCTACAGAAAATGCCTGCAAACAAAAGACTTAAGACACAAACATTACATTTTCAAATCATGTGCGCGCGCACATGAAACAAAATATCTGCAACATTGTAATGCTAACCAGGTTTTGTTGTTGTTGTTGTTTTTTTTTTTGGCTTAAGGCCTGTTAATGCGGTTTTCTTTTTCTCCCTTTGCATTAAGGCTAACTTTTACTAAAAATTCCCATAAATTTTAATATTATTAACTTACAAACATTTAAGTAATTCCTTTGTTGTTGTCATTGTTACTTTCATGGTGATAGCAAAAGGCGCAAAGCCTCCCCCTCCCCTCACCCCACAATGGGTTGGTTTGGCTTCTTGGAAGGTAAGTTGTGGTCGTCGGTCTTTTGTTGATACATCACGTAAAGACCAAAGGACGAGTAAGAGAGGCATGCACAAAAAAGAATTTCATAAATATCAACCACAATATCTCTAAACGATAATAAAGTTACGAAATTCTTTTTTTTTTTTGTATTTTTTTTTTTGCCTCAGTCTTCTCTCATCTTGGCTTTTAACGACATTAATCTTGGTTATATTTCCGCCATGAGTTCACTTTAGATTTTCGTCTTTTTTTGCTAGTGGGAGGTGAGCGGGTAGTAGGTAAGGTGGGTTGTTTTTTCGCGTATTATCAACAACCTAAATACAATTTGCAACAATAATAGCAACAACAGGGCAAATATCACGAGACAAGTAAACTGCAGCATCCTAGCACAATATTAGCAACAAACAATAACAAATTCAGCAACATGCAACGGCAGCAACAGCAGTTTTTGTTGTTGTAACAGAATATGAGCTGCTAAGACGGCACAATATACATAGCTTAACTTTAGGGACCAGCAACAACGCAAGAGAAAAAAAAACAACACAAACTAAAACTAAAAACAACATCAGCATTAGCTACAGATTATGAAATATCTTTTGAGAGCACTAAACAAAGATTACAAAAGTATTTAAACGATACCTGGTCTGACTTAGGCAGCCAACATTTTTGGCAGTTTACAGGAGGGATTTCCAAACTATTTGCTCAAGCGGCTAGTCTAGGTTGCAGACATTTTTGGGTTATTGTCCGCCAAAAAGAGCAAGCCAACAAAACGAAAAAAAAACGTAGCAACAACAGACATTAGCAACGCCATTATATAGCAATACTATTTTCCCCCGTTTGTTTTTTTTTTTTTTGCTTTTCAACTTAGAAGCTTGACCCCTAAAGGGTTCAAAGTATTTCTGTTTTCAGGTTTCTTATTCTTTTGCTTTCCTTACTGGCCGCAAAATATTTTCCTTTATGGTTTGGTTTATGTTTGGCTCTGTTTGTTTTTTAAGGTTGCCCCATAAAGAAAAAAATCAATAAATATTCTATTACATGTTAAGAATATTGTGTTGTAAATGGAAAAACGATATCAATATCACAGTGGTGCGAGACACTGACGAATGTGGGAAAATGTTAAGCATCTGTGGGGAAATGATCATAATGCATTTGACGGTGGTGAGAGAGGTGATTTAATTACGTGAATGGAATTTATAGAAATTATACAAAATGCAGAAAAAGGAAAATACTTTTATCAGATATAACAAATATAGCTTTTATAGAAAACTAGTGGGTCCGGCAATGCTTCGCTATTGCATATTATTTTATAAAAATGGGCGTAAAAGTGGGCGTGGTCGAAAAAACTACCCTATAATACATGTCAGAGTCCTTGTTGCTGTGAAAATTTCAGGAAGATCGGTCCAGAGGTTTGGTCTCCTATAAGGTACAACCAAACAAATAAACAAACACACATTCCCCTTTATATATATAGATAATATAAAAAATGTTGAAATTATGATAATTGTAGAAAATCTAGAAAAATAGAAAATACCAAAAATATAGAAAAAAAAAACAATGTATAGAAAAAATGAAAAATATAGTAAATAAAAAAACCAGCTAGCTGAAATCGTCCTGCTCCTTAATTTATTGATATATATATCACTAGCTTTCCCGGCTCGCGTTGCTCCGCTGCTACTTACAATGACTAAGTTTAAAAGCAATACAGTTAAAATGCACACATTATAAATTTTGTCTGGTCTGGATGGTGTTGCCAGTATCGCCTTCGCTTTATGTTGTGTATACCATAAATGCGCAAATTTAGAAATAAACAAGGGAGAAAGTTTAAGTCGGGTAAACCTACTTACATACACCCTCATCCTTAGTGAAAACATACAATTTGCTTAACAGAATACAGAATTTGGGGCACTATAGCGTTGGGTGTTGAATGGGATGTACCAGAAGGGGCGTGGCCAGACTTCCAGTTTTTTCTTTAAAACTTCATATTGCTGTCGCTGTATTAAATACAGAATTTGGGCACATTCGCATTGGGCGTATTGATATTCAAAAGGCGGAATGGTACATTTGTATGGGAGGTACCAGAAGGGGCGTGGCTGGACTTCCAATTTTTCCTGCGAAATTTATACTGTTATAGCTTAACAAAAAAAAGTATACGGCACGATCGTTTCGGGTGTATTTATATTACTTTTCACATTCTAAATTGGGCGGTACCAGAAAGGGCGTGGCCAGACTTTCAATTTTTTTTTTAAAAACTTTATCCTGTATAGCTTAACAAAATACAAAATTTGGGCATGATCGCGGTGTTTGTAGCGATATTATTACTCGATTTCTAAAGTGGGCGGAATGGTACATTTGTATGGGTGATACCAGGAGGGGCGTAGCCATGTAGCCCATTTCTAATACCATAAGTAGTTAAGTAGTAATGGAGAAATATTAAGCTGTGCAAAGTTCCAAAACAATTGGTTACGTCTTTCGAAAGTTATCATGGGTACCAGCCGGACAGAAAGACGAACAGACAGACAGACATGAACATGGCTGAAACGACTTAAAAAGTCATGAATCGAAATTGGAGCAAAAAAACATAGGGTCTAAAGTGACTCTTTCTATGTGTTACACTTTTGAATCGATTGAAATGTTATGTACCCTCCTAACCGTAGGGTGAGGATATAAATACTGTTTCTTCCGCCAAATTACTTCATAAAGGTAACAGCATATACCCAAACACTGGTACTTTTATCAACTTTTTAACCTTATAGATACAAATTTACAAATAATAGTTCTCTTCGTACAGCCACTTTAAAGATTAACGGTTATCTCAATTGTAAATGTTCCTTTAACCATTTGGATTAAGCGTTGGTCCCATTTTTCCCCTTTTTATCCATAAAACTACGAATTTCGAAAAAAAATACCTTCCTGCAGTTCTAAAATTCTAGCTTTAGCCGTATCGTCTGGGTAATGGTTTAATGGTCAGTTTAATTCCTTATTCGGTCTTTTTACGCCCAAAAATTACGCATTTTGAAAATCCCTTCAGATCGCGCAACTATTCAATAAAATTAATTCAACCCATTTTTTCCCGACTCTACTTTAAACTGGTTTTAAAAAATCAATTTTGATATTTTAATAAGTAGCGTTCCCAACGGACACCTTGAATGTTATTCCCTAACCCCACCATCCCAATTGAAAGGCTGCATCGGGACCTCAACCAGACATATTCAAGAGATTTAAAAAAAAAAATGGTCGGCGATTGATAAATCCTAGTTCGATGTAGGCGAGAATGATTTGAAACTACTGCCCTAAAGAAGAAGTAGAGAATATCAAAGAATAACTGCAAAGAAAACTAATGGAATGCCAGCAAAGAGACAACTACAAAGAGCTAATACAGTTGGCATTGATATGTCTTGGCCATCTTGACGGAAAAGATTTGTGCTTCAGGTCTCCAGGTCCAGTACACCATGCACGGTGGATGGCAAAAGCTTTTTTCTGTCTGAAAATACAACTCTTCCGTGATTAGTTTAAGCTGACTTCCCAAGAACAAGAGGCCCTAGAAGCACTTTTTGTTTTCATCGTTTCGAGCCTTATCACCAAGACAAGACCTAGACCTCATTGAAAATCTATTGACATACGAAAGCATTGACAAAAAAATGTCAGAAAAAGGAATTAACAAAATGATAAATCACCCGTGGTATCTTAGTGCTGAACTTGTTACCCTGGTACAGTTTGACCCGACTGTGCAAAACACCGTAAAGAGACAAATGGCGTCAAAAATCTTAACAAATCAAGTAGAAGAAAATGAGAAGTGCTCCAGAAATATGGGACCCAAGCTAAAAAAGAAAAACTGACGAAATTCCTAGAAAAAGGTCTCCCAGCCATAATTACAAATGAGACTTACCTGTTGTTCAAGAGATTAAACATTAACACCGAATTTCTGGAAAAAGATCCTGCAACTTGACCGCAAAACATCAACTACCAGAAAGGGCAAAGAATGGTAAACAACTTGAAAGTTGTCAACGACATGACAGAGCAAGGAGTCAAGTTCATCACAGATTACAACCAATTACTTACAAAGGACGAGCTACAAAAACAATACGTTCTCCAAGAAGTCAGCAGATGCCGCAAGCTGTATTCAGATAGCTCCAAAACCTCATTATGTCAGTCCCTTGAATAAATTTAAATAAAAATAAAATGAAAAAACATTTATTACACTATGCAACAAATGACGACTTTTTGTAAAATACAAAAACGGGATAGTATAGGTTCGATTCTACTATCGAAGGGTAATAAAGCCCTATACTCAGTTTGGCGAGATTGGTGACCAATTTTTTTTTTATGAACCCCTAAAGTTTCTCAAAATCAGTGAGCCCCATGAAAAAAGGGTGTCATCAGTTTTTGTCCAACAGCTAACTCACACTTCGTGATAGCGCTATACAGTATTCGGCAATAATGTAGCTGAGAGTTTTGCGCACTAACTTTATTAACAAATTATGTCAAAAAGGTTGGTTATTCTCTAACACTGTTCGCCAAAATTGTAGCCCTAGTAAAGATAAACAACTTTCGTGAACATATCAATCCAATCTGAACGTGTCTAGGCAACCTAAATAGCTCATAAAGTCCACGTTGATACCGGTTTTTTGAACCTTTACGCACTTATAAGCCAGTAACATGGTTGAATATCAACCGATTTAAAATTTCTCAGTGAATTTATGAAGAAGAGACTGCGGCCTTCCCAACCATATATAAAGTTGTATTGGTAACTTGTCATATCTGTGTGTTTTTTGCCTTGAAATTTTAAACTTTTGTAATTTTTTCACTATTTTTTTAGTTTGATGAAGTTTGTAGCCCCTTTTTTATAGGCCTAATGTTTACTATTTTATTCAGAAAGTGCACGCTTTCACGAGTTTAAGGCATTCTTGTTTGTAAAAATCTGTTAACAAATAGTTAAGTTATTCATGTTTTCCGAGGGACGCAACTTTCATATCCTACGCTAAAATCAAAGTTGAAGTAATTAACAACAACACCAAAAACAATGCTTCTTCTTCAACTCTTTGATTTTTGTAGGGCTACAATTTTGGCGAACAGTGTTAGAGAAGAATTTGGACTCCCTCAAAGTAATGCTCAAAAAAGTGAAAAAATAATAATTCCTTCTTCAATTTTTTTAAAAAGGGCAGGAATAACCAACCTTTTTGACATAATTTGTTAATAAAGTTAGTGCGCAAAACTCTCAGCTAAATTATTGCCGAATACAGTATAGCGCTATCACGAAGTATGAGTTAGCTGTTGGACAAAAACTGATGACACTTTTTAACATGGGGCTCACTGATTTTGAGAATCTTAAGGGGCCCATAAAAAAAAATTGGTCACCAATCTCGCCAAACTGAGTATAGGGTTTTGTTACCCTTCGATAGTAGAATCGAACCTATACTGCCACGTTTTTGTGTTATAATTGATTTTTCAAATACATAATTGTTTTCATTCCAAAATTTGATAATATAGGAAGGAAAATGGGTTTTTTCACAATAGGTTCCATCTTCGCTCTAAGGGGTACCTAGTCACGGTTTTAGGGACATTGGCTTCATTATCTCGAAGTCAGTACTACTTAAGTATTTATTATGGTATGTAAATATTATAACACTATCGCCTTCAATTTAATGTATGACACGAGCAAATATATTAAACCGCTCTAGAGATTCGGGTCGGCAAAGTCGCCAAACTGCCAAAAAAAAAACTGAGATTTTTAAAACTATGAGGCCCCAGTGGCATGGGTTAACATCTTCCAATTGTGCTCAAACTTTGTAAATCTTAAAATCTAACAAAATGAAACATTTTAGGGAGGTGCCCCCAAAAAAATTCTGGCATTATTTTTTTGCCATATGAGATAAAACCACCCTACTCTACTTATATCCATTGGGTCTGAGCGACAATATCGGTTTTATCCATTTCTCGGCATTTTAACCTCTAAATAAACTTTCGAAGAATCTCTCCAATTTTAGCGATTCGACCTTAGTCGTATTGCACGACTATTCTATAAACTAATTATTAACTACAATTTTCGCCATTCTACTATTAGTTGTATGGTCTCGGCCATAGTACCGGTTTAATTCCTTGTTTGGCCTTTTACACCTAAAAGAAGAAATTTAAAAAAAAAAACAATTGGTGTAGCTCTTTAATTTTATGGGGAGTATGCCCATATAAACTTTCGAGTTTATAACTTAAGTCGCATGGTCTGGGTGATGGCACCAGTTTTATACCTTTTTTGCCATTATTAGCCCTAAATGTACGAATTTCGAAATAACTCTCTGATTCCACGACTTTTCTATGAACTAATTATAAGCCCCAACTTTCGAAATTTTGTCTTTAGCTGTTTAGTCTCGTAGCTTTATCACTTGTTTGGTCTTTTGGCTGAAGTGCAGAATATGGGGCGGGAGCCCGATTAAAAAAAAAATACCATTGTCTTCGTCTTGGTCCCCAAACATCGGAATGGTAGGTCAAAGTTGGCGCTCAGGACCATGGGGACCGGGGGGGTCAAAAAAGGGGCCCCTTTCGGTTCTATGATGACGACGAAAAATCGCGCGATTACAACTCTAATTTAAAAAAACAAATAATAATTTAAAGAAATATATAAAAAAAAATAATTACAATACATAGCTTATTTTTAAAATTTTTCTTTATTTTTTTCACTTTTATCCTTTTTTTTAATCAATTTTCTTCTTTCAAATATTTCTCTTTAGACTTTTTCTTGAATTTTTTTTAAATATTTCTTGAAATTTTCTTTTAACAATTAAAAAAAATTTAAAATTTTTACACATTTTTGATGACATTTAATTTTTCTATGGAATTTTTCAATTCTCTTCCTTAAATTATTCTAATTTTCCATGATTTTTTCCATTTTTTTAAATTTTTTACGGGGTTTTTCAGAAAAAATTATTTATTTTAAAAATCGCTCGGTTTTTAGATTTTCTATTTTTTTTAAGAATTTTTCAATTTATTTCCTTAAATTTTTCTAACTTTTTCCATGATTTTTTCAAATTTTTTCAATTTTTTTTTTTGTACATCCCGGAAATTTAAATGGATCTAACTCAGTCCAGGAGACCATTAGGAACTAACATCGTTGGATTCGTCTCGAAAATATCTTTCATTTGAGTACCCACACATGGGGGGTCATCATAGAACCCAAGGGTCCGCTTTTTTGTCCCCCCCGGGCCACCCAAAGCCTTAGCGCCAACGTTGACCTCGATTTTCGTCTTTTAGGGCGTATTTGGGGTGGGGTGACATTTTCTTTTTTTTTTTGGGCTCCCGCCCCATATTCTGCACTTTTGCCCCCATATTCATTTTTGGGATTACTCGTATAGCTTTAGTCGTATGTATAAACTCGATAATGTACCTTAACTGTTATGAAGAAACCCAACACAAAGTTTATTATCATCTACCGTGCGGTGCAATTTGTAATACTTTGAAGAAATATTATTATTTTTAAACTGAATAAAACAAGTATAAAAAACTTGCCTATCTTTTAAACTTCAACCCAAGAAAGACCCTTTAAAGACCCACTGTCCCTCCATACAATACAACATCATAGCCACAAATCCCTAAAAAAAAAAACTAAACTAAAATGTTACTTTAAAAATCTCTTATTTGTTGTTGTTGTTGTTAACTTTGCTGCGCACAACATTTGTAATCGTGATTGCCCTTATATCGTGATTTTAATTTAATAAACTTTAGAACCCTTCGACAGCAACTACAACATAGAATATGATATTAACTGCTATAGAAAAAGTAACACAAACAAGTAAAAGCTGAAAATTTCTCTTCTTAAGTTATTAAGACATACAGTGAAATTTTCAATTACACACACACTCGCACACATATTCAATTAACAAAAGACTTTTCCATAACGATTCATTTTCAATTATCGACTGTGATAAATGCAAGCAATATAAACAATCCAGAGTTCATTAAAAACAACAAACTCGCATAACAACATGATCGAGTTACAAATGTTTGTATGCTATTAATTTCCTTATGATATTCCCTTTGGTATATCATTTATTTGCTGTTACACATATTGTAATTGGTATCATCAATTTAAAACTCCTGGGATCCAGCTTCATTAAAATCAACGAAAAAATAAATATGCATACAATCAGAATTCCAATTTGCAGTGCCAGTGCTGCTGACTGATTCTGTAATCAAAGCTTTAAAGTAAACAAGAAATTTTCATTTCATTTCGTGAGTGTGTGTGTGTGTGTGTATGCGCGTTTTTTGTGCGTTGATATTCAATTTAACTTTTTACTGTACTGTTGCTTACAGTTTGCTCTATAGATTGTTGTTGTTGCTGTAGGTACTCGTATGTAGTATTGCATTTTGAGGCCTTAAAGTGTTGTAGTCATTTTTCTTACACGTATGTGTTGTGTTGGCTTTTTATTATTTGCTTGTCTGGTTTTCTTGTGTTCTTTTGTAATCGTTGGCGTTTCCTTGTTGTTTTGTCGATTTCTCAACTTAAGGGCATAATCAAATGGCAATCTGTTAACCAGAAACAATGGTCAATGGTTGCAACAAATTCGCTGAGCATTGTTGTTCCTGTTGCAACGTTTTATTCTTGGAAAAGCATGAAGATATTGGTTTTTTTGTTTTTTTTTTTGGGCTTAAGGAGAAGTTGGACTAATTTTTTCAAGCGTTTTAAAATAAATTGTAATTGGCGGTAAATCAATTTAAGAATGCAATTGAATAAGGCAGTAATATAAGGCGATTAATCAATGATTGATTTGTTGACGTTTAAGATTGTTGTTTGGATAGATTTCAAATATGATTGTAACGTTGAATGTACTGCATTTTTGATACGAATAGATGTTTATTAAAATATTAATACTATTATTAGCTGGACGATATCGATATTAAAAAAAAAAAATTAAAATTTTTGCTTCGGTATATCAAGAACATTTAATATTATAACAACCCAACACAACCGTTAAGGAAGAAGGATAAGTATACCACTCTGGGAGGGTAAGAAAAACACTCAGAATATTTATCTCGATTATTCTATGTTAGTTTTTGCCGCAGGAATATTGATTAAAGCAAACAATATCGTTCTTCGGGGTGGAAGCAAATACATTTCATAACTCAAGAGCGTTGTTGTTTGATTTTTACGAACAAGCTGTATGTCATATTACTAAATACTATGATATTAAATTTATAATCTTAAAAATTGTATTTTCTCATATTCGAAAAAATGTACCCTATTATCTTTATTTTGTCAGGGGTTGAATCCGCAAATAACGAATAGGAAATCATCCGAAACATCTGATCGACAAAGGGAAATGTACGAAAAATCTCGGACAAGGTGGGTCCTACTTTGTTCTATATGGCTTTAAAGAGCATTTGTATGACATTATAAGTTTGAAAGTATTTTAGTGTAATCCAATAACATGTTTAGTTTCATAACTAGGGGTTGAACGTAGATACTGTACTACACATCAAGATGGGGTTAAGTTACGTATTGGTGGCAGCAGTTAATCGACTCACTTAGAATATTGTGGAACATTGTAATACCACTGGGTATAGAAATTCAGTACTGCACCACCATTTAGGTCGCTCCACAAAGTTCAAAATTTATTCTATGCTTACTTGAGCCAAATCGTTTGAGTCTATAAAACAGTCTAGATGGTGGTATCTTACCTTAAGTATCCCTGGGAACTGCTTTTGAATAGTATACATATACCAGAATATTCGCAATGTCTACGAGCACGACGAGCACATAAAATTACAAATTTACTAGTCCCCATAGTAAGAATGTCCACCGACAATAGGTATATCATGATATAAAACGCTTCAGTCGGTGTTGTATCGCCCATCTTAGCTACGTCCAAACTCACATTCTTTGATATTTGCATTTGCGTTAAACAGCTTTGAAAGCTCTTACAATTTGTTGTTGTTTCCTTGCAAAAGTAAGCAGCAGGGCGTTGTTGCCGAGATCTGATTTGATCTGAAAGCACAAAGCTTTTTTCTAAAGTGTAAGGTTAGCTTAGGTTAGTGTGGTAGGCTTGAAATTACACTCACTTGGAACAGGATCAGGAATCTTCAGTGAAGATCCCAATTACAGCCAACACTTCCTTACACTAAAGAGGAAACATTGGCAAGAAATTTGAAGGTAGTCGTCATAATCTATGTGGACAGTCAAGCGGCTTTAAAGGCTTTAGTAACAAACGTTATAACGTCGAGATTGGTGTCTAGATGTAGGACCCAGGACTGCTGGGTCCCCCGACATAGTGACATTTTAGGAAAAGGATGAACTGGAGCGGAAAGTCTCAGCACTGGGACCGGGCCTATCAGCTGCAGCAACGCGATTGCCAATGTGTCATATATACGGAATTGTAAACCGTTCCATCGAAGGTCTAGCAAAACAATCCTGGGAAATATCACGGGATATTTGGCCTAGACTGAATGGAAGACAAACTATATCACTATTGGAACTAGATATAAAGTCCGTCAGACGACTAGTGGGAATAATTACAGGACACTGTGACGTCAGATCATTTACATCAAACTGGGAGACGACACAGGAGGACCATTACAGACTTTGCGGCGATGAGTAGGAAATTGAGAACATTGAACATTTGCTATACCATTGCCTAGCTCTGCACAGAATAAGGAAGCAGTACCTCAGGAAATGGTTCTTTGATAGTCTTACCGAATTGTCATCATGCTACATAGAGAATCTGGTGAAATTCACTGAAGGTTTGAGCTGGCTTAAGGGTAGAGGACCATAATTTGTATTTATAGAGCTGAAGGAGAGAATACACCGGAATTAATAAAATATTTCTCTTCCCCAATACTATTTTTGTAAACTTTGTTATTTATCTTGCACTTTACTCTTTTCTTCAAATTTCCTTTTCTTAAATCGGGACATTCCAATGGATAATGGTCATAATGGTATTCTAGTGTTGTAATGACATAGCATTGCACTGCGTCATTGCATGTCCTCAACCTAAGCCTAACCTAAACCTAGACTCTCTTTAACTATACTAAGACTTGTGATACCACAGTTTTCCCCGTTAAACTATGCTGAGTGTCTCTTGAGTCTGCCAATATCGAATTTGGAGAGATCACCCATAAAAATAAGAGCCCAGCATTAAACTCCCCTTATTCGCAGGAGGAGGGTAACTACCGATTAGGTGTTCTGTTGGTTCCGCCTCTCTTCATCTCCACAGCTTGTGCGGAAATGACTTGTCCCAAACATCAGCCTCACTGCGTGCCTTCTAATCAGACGATTGCTGAATAATTTGTGGCCCACTTAGCCACTCTGCCACTTCTTTAATGGCCCAAATTTTAACTTGGTATACACTATAGTCTTTGTGCTATATTTAGACCTAGGTCTAAGCAGTAGACCCGAATGCAATCTTGTACCAGGAGTTCTGCATTTCAATGCATCTCTAACTAGTATAAGTGTATGGTACTGCTTGTCGAACAGTGGTTCAGCCGGAGTGTAGTTAAAGATGCCTGCTGTGTCTGGCGTTTTGATGAGGATTACACTGTGACCATAGCTATTGTTCGACCATTGCGACAGCTCTCTAAGTCATACTGCCATAGCTGTGGCAGTCTGTATAGTTTTGTATATCCTGGGGTAGCAAATGGATTTAGTGCATCGGATGAAAGACCATCGACTGCAATATAAAACCAGTCAAACAATACGATGTTTTAAGCCCCTTGCCCTCTAGCATGCATTTGTGCAACTTTGGCCTCTTTCGTTCTGTCTGGAATAGTTTACAATTCAGCTGGAATAACTTTTGAATCCGACATCGGATAAAGACGATGGTGGTATCGCCTGATAGGTATCCACCTCATCTTTAGGAATGAAGGATAACAATTTTCTGCATTTTAAATTCAAATATTGTGCATACTTGTCTTTACTAGATATGCAAATTTGAAGATGGGTTCTTCATGGGTTCAAAAAATATTGGCTGTTAATAGTGAAATTATCACAATATTCTAACAAATAATTTTAATGCATTCATTATATAATATTACACATATTTGTCTATTTTGCAAACAACGTCTGTGCGACTCCAGCACATCGAAACTCCTTCAACCAGGAGATAAATATTTATACGTGAATTATCACGTCGTGGTCACCAAAATGTGCAACTCAGACACATCGATGACTACTCCTACGTACGTACGGCCACTTCGAACCACTCCTTCAACCAGGAGATAAATGAAACTCTCTTCACTGCGGTTCTTAAATGAATGACATTTATTCAAAGATATTTTCTCTCTTATATACTAAATACACAGTTTATAATCTTTAAGAAAGGCATTTTCTACCTACTGCACGATCACACACATTTTCTAATCATGACCCTTGCCGACATGTGGTGTGCACAGTAAATAAACAAAACCCTTTGTGTATGCCAGTCATTAGTGTGAGCCATAAAACACATAATTTATGACTGGTTTATCTATGTGGGATTTTTCCCTCGTACTAAAACTATCAATTCTTTTGCTGATAAGTTCTAATATTTACTTAATATGTTTACAGTATTAAACATTCTCCCCTCCTTAAAAGATCCTGATCTTTTAATATATAATTAAGTAGATACCTCTGAATAAATAAAAACTTAATCTAATTAATACTTAAACTACTTAACCTAAAACTATATACTTAATTCTACTATTACCACCAGTCGGGCACTTTGGGATGTGGTCTTTCCTTCTATATTTCCCAGGATCCGGCGGCCAAAGGATTGGACTTTCCTGGACATCCACGGTAGCATCTGGTTTCCAATTTGAAGTCCACTTCATTAACATTCTCTTAGCTGCTGCTGCACCATCCTTCACAGCTGCAAACCGCTCTCTTCGTTCCCTGGCGATGGGAAATTTCTCACGTCTTCTTGCTTTTCGTCCCTCGGCGGTGGGAACTATCTTACGTCGTCTGTCATCTTTCAAAACGCAATTCAAAAACAATGACTTAAATTGCTTGCGATGTAAGTTCTGTTTGTCTTCGTTGGCATGAAATAAATCAGCTACTATACGTACTTCGGAATCTTCATTGGCATTGGCGTTGTTAAATAGAACATCGACATCGGCATCAATTTCTTCGTTAATTACTACCAGAGAATCTACAGTCATGAATCTATTCGAGTCGATTTCACGAATTTCCTTGTCACCATTATTATCCGACTCATTTTTACTCGATGCTTCCATCATGAATGTATTGGTCTGCAAAGTATTATTCAACATTGCGTTTTCCATTTTAAGAGCCATGTTCTCTTCCTTTAACAGCGACAGTTCCCGCTCTTGACACTCATTAAGTTTTTGAATGCTCTGATTTTTATATTGGAGTTTTTCAACTTTCTGTTGTAATGCGAAGAGCAAGGACGTTTGTTCACTCAAACAATGGTTTTGATCAGCAATGTCATTCTGCATATCCTTCTTGAGTTTTGTCATTTCCTGTAGGTTTTTGTTCAATGACGACACCATTGACTCTGCTGCTTGCCTTAAAGACTGCTCGTGTTGCAATTGCTTTTTTAATGATACCTCCAATTTTTCTTTCACACGCAATTGAGTGTAAACTGCTTCTAACTTCTCCTGATTAGATTTGTTGCATAACTGCTCCTTTCGAAGTTTGGCCTCTGTTTCAGCCAATTCGTCTTTCAGAACTTGCAGTTCAACTTTTGCAGCATCCTTTTCTTCAACTAACTGGCTCGTTAACAGTTTATTCTCCAATTCTAGTTCTTCGCATTTTCGGTACGTCCAGAACCTGTCGTTCGAACAATCAAAATATTTTTTTCGGAATATTTTTCGCTCGTTTTCTGTATGTTCCCATTTCATACGTTCCTTAACGAGTTCATCTTTTAAACTGGTTATCTCTTGCTTCAGAGATACCATTTCTTCCTCTTTAATATCAAGATTCCTTCTTGATCTGCTGGTGGTAGGAAGGTATTTCCCTTCATCAAAAGGTTTAAGTTGCCTGGCTTGGACAACATCTTCCAGCATCAAAACTTCTTCCTGGTCTCTCTCAGCTTCCCGTTCTATGGCTATAAGTACTTCTTCCTTCTGTTTTTCAAGTAACTGGCGCAGAACAGGATCATGAGCGAACTCCTCCATGGACTCTCTTAGTTCGAGAGTTACTTGGAGCATCTTTAATTGATGCCGTCTGCCCTCTTCAAGCATCTGGCGCAGAACGGGATCTTTTACTTCTACAAATGCTGCTGGAGTTTTCCTTCCATCCATTTTGCAGTCTTATAATGTAGAATTTAATTTAATGCTTGTAAAATTTAATTTTTGACGTGAACGATCACGTCGGGGTCACCAAAATGTGCGATTATGGCACATTGATGACTACTCGTACTTGCAACTCAATTCGAGCTAGCACATCGTAACACCTCCAACCAGGAGATCAATATTAATACGTGAATAATCACGTCGGGGTCACCAAAATGTGCGACTCCAGGCACATCGAAACTCCTTCAACCAGGAGATAAATATTTATACGTGAATTATCACGTCGTGGTCACCAAAATGTGCAACTCAGACACATCGATGACTACTCCTACGTACGTACGGCCACTTCGAACCACTCCTTCAACCAGGAGATAAATGAAACTCTCTTCACTGCGGTTCTTAAATGAATGACATTTATTCAAAGATATTTTCTCTCTTATATACTAAATACACAGTTTATAATCTTTAAGAAAGGCATTTTCTACCTACTGCACGATCACACACATTTTCTAATCATGACCCTTGCCGACATGTGGTGTGCACAGTAAATAAACAAAACCCTTTGTGTATGCCAGTCATTAGTGTGAGCCATAAAACACATAATTTATGACTGGTTTATCTATGTGGGATTTTTCCCTCGTACTAAAACTATCAATTCTTTTGCTGATAAGTTCTAATATTTACTTAATATGTTTACAGTATTAAACAACGTCTATTTTCAGCAAACCAAAAAATTTTTTGATTCGTGCACCCTACATTTGGCCCATCTCGTTTTTTTTAACAATGTTTGTTATTTCGTGTCTTATCGAAACAAAACACATACCGTTGCTAACATTTTGTCAATCCCTTAATTTTCCTCTTTGGCCACAATAAATCATACATAAATCCACAAAATTGGACCGATGTGCGTATGATTAATATAAAATTCGCATTAAATTAATATTACTCATACGTTGTACATGGATACATACATATGTAAGTAAATTAATATGATTAATTAATTTATTTAATTTGACTTCTAAGCACATTGGTACATTTTAAAAACGTTTGTAACTTTTTTGTTTATGAATAAAAGTGGGTAATTCAAAAGCAATATATCCACAATTTTTTAAGATCTTTACGTGCGTTACGAAAAATCTCCGGAAAAAAGGGGTAGAAATCGAGATAGAATCAGTCACTTGTCAAATTTGACGTCGGAGTCAAAAATGACATAGGGAGGAAATGTAGCCTTTGTAAAACCAAAAACAACAGTGTACTTTTTTTCTCGATCGGACTTCAAATGACGTCACAGCACAGAAAAAACTAAATGGGCCGTTTTTAGGGTGCGCGTAAAAAATTTTTTTCTTGTGTCCCAGAATCGTTGTTGCCTAATCTTCAAATTTGGGGACTGACAAGTGCAACTTTTTTTTTTAATACTGGGACCGACCCACTCTAGTGTCCATCTGTCTGTACCCGCGGTTACAACAGTAGGGCAAGAGCTATGGATCTGAGATTTAGTATACAAGCTACTGTTTTCTAAGCAAAACAATTTAAGCTATAGTTTTCAGTTCATCTATCTATCTTACTCACTACCACAACTATTCCTGAATAATCTCAGGTCTAGGTTATATACCAATAGACGCTCTCACAGGCTCTAAGTTTTCGGGATATATTGATGGAGTTTGATTTATTGTTGAAACTGTCTCCTCTAACTCTTGCATCCATTGTCAAATCATTTGAAGCGATGGAACTTATTTTATATGCCGTAATTTATAATGAGCGTTGAACATTGTTTTTATAGTACTCGCGTATATACAACTAATAAAACTCTAGCTAACGAATTTAGGCCCTAACCCCACCGGAACACAATTTATCTCGCCTCAAAAAGTTCTGAATTTGTTGTATACGCAGTTGTGGCAAATTCACGTTATGCTCAGCTTAATGACACTGTTGTCTTAATGACATTGACATTGACGCCCTTGCATTTTGTAACACTTCCTACTCACCATGTCCTGGTTTTAGGCCCAGCAAGGTCCTATCTATGTAAAGGATTACAGAGAAACCAGCCTATAATCGACTCACATTTTGACATATGTGATACCGTCGATCAACGAAATAAAATACAAACATTACCAGGGAGAACCATTTATTTTGCTACAAAATTATCGGTTATTGTTGTAGTATACTTACTTGAAACAAATCATTCGTTAAAAGTAGGATACAATTGTTGTTATTCTTCAGCTGTAAAGCGCTACAACTTTACATTGGAAATGTTCGGTAGATTTCTTCTCTTCTTCGTCATGTCAACTTTTCATAAGTGATGTTTGCCGCATGACTTCCGTTACAGGCATATTATACCAAAACTGAGACAAGTAATTACCCCATAGTTTGGGACTGCTTGATCACCTTCACTGCACAGTTTTATGGGAGTGTTTTCGAATAGTGCTCTTGGATGCGTCTAGAGATATGCAAACTCTTTCCAATTCCGTTGATATTTGTATTGTAGTCCCTAAACTCTCTATAGTTCCCTGGGATGTCCATGTGATCTGCCACCCAATAAATAATGAGAGATCTGCATCGGTCGTCTTTGGCTGATGTTGAACTCGGGATGTGTTATTTGTGTCCCAACCCCTAGTACTTCATGATTTATTTAAAATGTTGGTTATTAGATTGTAAAGTAGGGAAATTAAAACGAACATACAACTTCCGTTAAAACAGTCATCATTCTACTATGTCCGCTAGCAACAGACATATAACACAGTACAACATTTTTCAGCTCATTGATTTGGGACTATCGTAAAGGAAAATTTGTCACGTTTTAGGCTCTTTTGTTTGACATAACTCGATAACCACTAGACCGATTTAGCCGAAACAAATTTAAAAAGTTAAGAATTAAAATTTCTTTAATTTGTTCATATAACGTTTCCCTACATAAGCAACAGTTTCACTTTTCCATTCATCAAATGATTTTAAACTGGTTTTTTTTTTGTAGTAGTTACAACAATTACTGTTGTACTCCATTGCGTATGGTTTATGTGGAATATTACTTATGATATTCATACGCCACCATATAGAATTTATGTTATGTCAAACAAAAGAGCCTAAAATGTGAAAAATTCCCATATACAATGCTTACTAACTTTAAATCGATATTAAATTATTATGGCATGTAACTTGACAAAACGAATGATGCAGAACTTATTCTTTTTGGAGCTACTTTCATGTGCAGATCCCAGAATTGAGTTCCAAAATCATGTGTTGTACTGCGTAATGACGTTAAGCTCATCGTCAGTGTTGTGCTTATGTGGCTAGTAATGGAAATCATCGCCATTTGTTGAAACGTGTTCTGTCAGTCAATAATGCGCTGTTCTAAGCTTTATAAAGCATCTACCACCACACAATAACCTCACGCAGCATTAACGACCTCAGCACTGCTTTATAAATCTACTTACCCAACCGAGGAGAAAGATGTCCTTAAGAGAACAAGTATATTTGCCTAATACTACTACCACCACCTCATTCTTATAATAACGACAACCTCTTCACTCGCACTTTTGAGACTCAGCAATATACCATTACAAGAAAGGTTTCACAAAAGAGGGGATAGGACTCCTCCTTGCGGAGGTAAGACTCTCCTTTGTCTACTGACAAACCTTGTGTAAGTCAAAATTTCAACTTCTCAAATTCCGCTTTTAAGGTTAATTAACATCAATTCTATTGTACTGGACTTGACGTTTTTAAATGCTCCCTCAATATCAAGAAAGGCTACCACTACTCTTCATTTCCACAGCTTGTGCGGAAATGACTTGTCCCAAACATCAGCCTCACTGCGTGCCTTCTAATCAGACGAATGCTGAATAATTTGTGGCAATCCAGGACTGATGGTGAGTTCAGGAAAACAAAATCCAAAAACATTATGACAACTTCACTGTCAGAGAGTTCGTAAACGCCCACTTAGCCTCTCTGCCACTTCTTTAATGGCCCAAATTTTAACTTAGTATACACTATAGTCTTTGTGCTATATTTAGACCTAGGTCTAAGCAGTTGTCCCTAATGCAATAGGTAGTTCTGCATTTCAATGCATCTCTAACTAGTATAAGTGTATTGTACTGCTTGTCAAACAGTGGTGCAGCCGGAGTGTAGATAAAGATGCCTGCTGTGTCTGGCGTTTACATTACACTGTGACCATAGCTATTGTTCGACCATTGCGACAGCTCTCTAAGTCTTACTGCCATAGCTGTGGCAGTCTGTATAGTTTTGTATATCCTGGGGTAGCAAATGGATTTAGTGCATCGGATGAAAGACCATCGACTGCAATATAAAACCAGTCAAACAATACGATGTTTTAAGCCCCTTGCCCTCTAGCATGCATATTGTGCAACTTTGGCCTCTTTCGTTCTGTCTGGAATAGTTTACAATCGGCTGCTTACAGCAATTTTTCTGAAAGATGTTGGAATAACTTTTGAATCCGACATCGGATAAAGACGATCGTGGTATCTCCTGATAGGTTTCCAACTCATCTTTAGGAATGAAGGATAACAATTTTCTGCATTTTAAATTCAAATATTGTGCATACTTTTCTTTACTAGATATGCAAATTTGAAGATGGGTTCTTCATGGGTTCAAAAAATATTGGCTTTTAATAGTGAAATTATCACAATATTCTAACAAATAATTTTAATGCATTCATTATATAATATTACACATATTTGTCTATTTTGCAAACAACGTCTATTTTCAGCAAACCAAAAAATTTTTTGATTCGTGCACCCTACATTTGGCCCATCTCGTTTTTTTTAACAATGTTTGTTATTTCGTGTCTTATCGAAACAAAACGCATACCGTTGCTAACTTTTTGTCAATCCCAAGAAAAAATAATCATAAATCCATAAATAATATAAAATCCGCATTAAATTAATATTACTCATACGTTGTACATTGATACATACATACGTATGTGAAATCAGCAATGTTCAGTATTCTACTTATCACAGATGCGAAGGCGTATATATGGTCAGGAATTTTAAGTACTTGTCATAAAGTTACTTTCACATCTTATATCAAGCACCCTCTGATATATTTGTAACAAATTAATTGCCCAACCCCCAGCCCCCTTTCTCAACTTAACCTCTTTTAGCTCCACACATATTGCAACAATGAAGCCTTTTAATTGCGATACCGTCAATATGTCTTTAAATAAACAAATCATTAAGATGTTGTGTTTTTTTTTTGCTTGCTAAATACAAACTTTGAATATTTTCCCACATTAAACAGCTAAACACCATGTGATGTCGAAGAAAGATAATCATAATTTGATATAATAAAGAATTATTTAACATTTTGACTCTGCTAACAACAGCAAACCGCCACAACAACAACAACAGCCGAAAATTGCCAACAAACAACTTCAAAATCAAAGGAAACCAACATAGACATTAAAATGACACTCGTAAATGGAAAATGAATGAATGACTGAAAATCCAAATAAGATATAAATCTCCAAATTGTTAAACAACAAAATACTAAGACGTGGCTTGGCACGGAACCAAAAAAAAAAACGACATGGCACGGCACGGTTTAATAAGCAACAAATTCAACGTCACTATTCAACGGTTACTTTTTGCCTACTTGCCATAGACTGAACGCGAACGTCAACCAAATCTAATAAAAACCTTGAAGTCAATCTCTGTTTATAACGATTTTAATCTATGTGCTAAATTTTTAGTTGTTTTTGTTTCTTTGCTCCTTCTCATTTTCAATCATGCACAGAGCTGTGCAATAGAAGTACACGCCTAATCTGAGGTTTGCAACGCAACGCAAATCTTAAGCTATGCCTAAGGGGGCTTTTGGAAAACCCATGACAGTTAGCAATGTGGCGGATTTTGGTTTGACTCCGCATCGCGTAGCTGAAATTGCTTATTTTTCATCTTAAATATCAACAACATAATACGAAACCAATAAAAAAGCGATTTTGGTGACATTTTGACAATCAAGTATTATGTCAATCATGTTGAGAGTTGCTGTGGCCGTTGCTGTGTCGTCTGTCCCAACATCCATTCGTCCACCCGTCCGTCCGTCTACACTGCCGTTGATTGCGGTCGTGCACATAAAATTACTTTATTATTATTCATTGAATGTTATTTAGATAATTTTGTGTCTCAATTTTTACTTGTCTTCGTCAGAGGTGTTTCTCTTTATTTCATTGATGTTTATCGGAAATTTTAATCGAACCTCATGTTTGGCGTTTGTGGTCTTTTTCCGCTTTTTTACAGTACGTCTCCGTCTCTTTCTCTTCTTTTACTCTTTCATTTCCCCATGCAGCAAGTGCACATTTTGGTCTATACCAGTTGGAACGTTATGAACATATCGCAGTATAGTGTAGCAGTTTTTGTGTGTGTGTGTGTGTTGTAAGGTTTTGCTTCCTTATGCTAATTTTAGTGAGTTTTGTTGTACAACAAACACCTTTACATTTGAGAGCCTTAAATTATCATTTTGCCACATTGGTGCCGTCGTCGCATTTGCGGTGTTTAGAAAGGTTTACGACTACAAGTTCCACACCACAAGAGGGTATGAATATATTTTTCATATTTCAGCTTAATGCTGTATATGTGTTGATATGTTTTCTGTCCGTGTTTTTTATTTAATGTTTTGCTCTCACCGAGTGCACCGAGTGATGTTGGTTGGTGTTAACGTTATTTCGAGTTTAAGCCGCCACTTTTTTCTTTAAGCAAATGTGTTGATTGCTGTTAATTTCATGTCTTACAATGTGGGTCAACGTTCAACGTTTGCAGCATAACTTTGGCTTGTTTTCTGTTAGCATTTAGATTTTGTTGTAAATCAGCAATATTTTGGGTAATTATTAATCATTTTGGTGGTGGTTATGGCGGAACAAGAGTGATAACATGGTGTGATAATTTCGTTTATTAAAGTCATCTCAGATTTTATGGTTGTAATTAGTGTGCATTGAAAGTAATTGTAACAGGCATATAGAATCAGGTTAGATAGTTTAACGGACTTTAATAATGAATTCTGATCCCTTGGAAGTTTTTACGTAGCAATGTCTTTTTAGATTTGTCGTGGGAAGAAACGTCATGAGCTCCTCCAAAAAGAGTCACCAGGCGTTCTCTGAGTAGCTTAGAAGATAAATCGATTAACTCCACTAATTGATTTGTTTATACAGCGAGGCAGAAGAGACATGGCTCAAAAGCCTTTAAAAAGTCATGAATCGAATTTGGTTCAAGGAAACCTAGAATCTAAAGCGATTTCTTTTGTGTGTTACACTTCTCTGTCGTATCAAATGATTTGTTTCCTCCTACCCGTACAGTGAGGGTATAAAAACCATTGATCTTACTTTTTGTATAATAAAAACACTTTTTGTTATAGTAAAAGTACTTTTTGACATAAAAAAAGTACTTTCTGGTACATGACATGTCTTTTTTAGTACTATTGAAGGACTCTTTGGTACTATAAAAGTACTTTATGGCACAATACAAGTTTTTTATTGGTATAATAACAGTACTTTTTCGTACTATTAAAGTACTCTTCGGTACAGTAAATGTACTTTCTGGTACAATAAATGTACTTTTTGATACAAATAAATTAATTTGTGGTACGATAAAAATTCTATGTGGCACAATAAATATACTTTTTTGCACAGTAACTATACTTTTTGGTACAATATAAGTACACCATGGTACATTAAAAGTACTTTGTGGTACAATAAATGTAACTTTTGGTACATACTATTAAAAGCACAATAGGGCCGTGAAGTACGCATCCATGTTTTGGAGCCTATGTTAACATTATTTTTCTAGTTTGCTTAACCGTTTTATACTCTTCACCAAGCGCACGAACGGAGTGAAGGGTGTATTAATTTTGTTCTTTCATTTGTAACTCCCAGCCGTGTTAATTATGACAATATCTATATATAAAAGATCAACATTGACATCTTAGTCGATTTAAAGGTGACCGTCTGAGTCTGTCTGTCTGTCCGTTCAGGGGATGACAGCCATAGTTTAACAGATATCAAGCTGAAATTTGGAATGCAATCTTATATCCTCCAAGATGTTAAGTTCTACGATGAGTAAGATCGGTCAAAAACTACACCACCTCACACCAATTCCCCCGTTTTGGGGTCAGTCCCTGCGAGTAGAGCAATCGAGTTGAAATTTTGTATGCAAGCTTCTCTAATTTATGCCGAAGTGGAGTTCTTAGATGAGCCCGATTGGTCAAAAACTACTCCCACCTCCCATACAAAATCCCTCTTTTTGGGGTTGTCTGTATGTCTGTTCCCGTAATTACTACAGTAGTTTAAGAGATACCAAGCTGAATGCAAACTTCCATCCTCAAAGCCAAGGTTGAGTTCTTAGATGAGTAAGATCGGTCATACAAATTACCCCTTTACGGGAGTATGTCCCTCCAATTACAGCAGTAATTAAGGAGCTATTGAGCTGAAATTGCTAGATTATATTCTCCAAGTGCAGGTTAAGTTCTAAAATGAACAAGATCGGCCAAAAACTACTCCCATCTCCCATACAAACTCCTCTTTTTGGATGGTTTCCGTCTACTTGTCACCGCGATTACAGAAGTAGTTTAAGGAATGTTGAGCTGAAATCGAATAGACAAGCTTATGGTCTCCAATCGGAGGTTAAACTCTAATATAAGTAAGATCGGATGATAACTACATCCAAATCCCATACAAACACCCCCTTTTCGGCCAGTCTGTCTGCCAATTCCCGCTATTGCAGCCGTAATTTAAGAGAAATGGGGCTTATATTTTGTATTTAGTATCCCTCAAACCCAGGTTAAGTTCGAAGATGAGTTAGATCGAACAAAAACTACCCCCACCTCCCATAGAAACTTCAACGTTTTGGGGGTGTCCGTCTGTCTGTCCCAGCGGTTACAACAGTAGGTTAAGAGCTATAGATCTGAGACTTAGTATGTAGGCTACTGTTTTCTAAGCAAAACAATTTAAGGTCTAGTTTTCAGCTCAGTTGACTATATTACTCATTACCACAACTATTCTTGAAAAATCTCTGATCTAGGTTATACACCAATAGACGCTCTCACACGCTCTAAGTTTTCGGGATATATTGATTGAGTTTAATTTATTGTTGAAACTGCCTCATCTTACTCTTGCACCCATTTTCTAATCATTTGAAGCGATGAACTTATTTTAAATGCCGTATACTATAATAAACGTTGAGAATTGTTTCTATAGTACTCGCGTATATACAACTAATGAAATTGTGGCTAACGAATTTAGGCGCTAACCCCACCGGAACACAGTTTATATCGCTTTAAAAAGCTCCGATCGTGTTGTTTGCTCAGTTGTGCCAGTTCGATAGAAATCGCGTGCGCAAAATTCACGTTGCGTTCCGCTAGATGACACTGTTGTCTGAATTCCTATTGGCTTTTTTTTCATTTTGCAACACCTCCTCCCCACCATGTCGTTGTTTTATATCCAGCAACCGATTCATATATAAACGGACTTTAGGTCCGATCTTTGTAAAGAATAACAGAGAAACCAGCGCATAATCGTCTAACATTTCGGCATATGTGATACCATGGGCCAACGAAATAAGACGCAAACATTACCAGGGAGAATCATTTATTTTGGATTAGAATTTGTGGTATAATAATTGAAACAAATCTTTCAAGTTCGTAAAAAGTAGGATATCATTGTTGACATTCTTCAGTTTAGAAGTTCGGTGGATTTTTCTCTTCTACGCCATGTCAACTTCGTCATAGCACTGCACAGTTTTTTGGGAGTGTATTTGTGGCTAGAAGCATGCATACTCTTTCCAATTCCTTTGAAATTTGTAATGCAATTTCATCCACTCTGTAGTTCTCTGGAATGTCCTTTTGCTCTGCCACCCAATCAATGTAGTAAGAGATCTACATCAGTCGTCTTGGGCTGATGTTGAACTCAGAAATACCAATTCCACATTCGTGAATATCGCGGCTATACTCAGGGAAATCGGGAAAATCGATTTGTGTTCCAGGCCCCAGTATTTCATGATTTGGTTAAAATGTATGATTGTAAAGTAGGAAAATTAAGTTGTACATACAACCTCCTTTAATACAGTGATCAGCACCATATGAGAAATAAACATCTCTTGTTCAATAGAGTACACCCCATACCCTACATGATAGTTCTTTTTCGACCCGTCCGCTTAATATTTCATGTATCCCTCACTACACTGAGTGCCCTGTCATTTTAAGCCTGGTCTATGTCTGGTAAGTTTTATATTTCCTTCATATTGCCTTTATATTGGCTCTGCTTGCGAATAGTCTACGTATGCCGCAATGTTTAAAGTGTCTTCAAATAAACTGTCACCGAACACTGAACAATATAAACTAGTCCCTATTGGGGCAGTTGGCGGATAGGCCGACTTCGCTACTATGTCCACTAGCAAAAGGCATATTATGACATCATAGTCAGTGTTGTGCTTATGGCGCTAGCAATGGAAATCATCGCCATTTTTTAAAACGTTTTCTGTCAGTCAATAATGCGCTGTTCTAATCTTTAAAAAGCATTTACCACCACACCACATACTTACCCAGCCGAGGGGAAAGATGTCCTTAAGAAAACAAGGATATTTGCCTAATACTACTACTACAGCCTCATTCTTATAAACGACAACCTCTTCACTGGCACTTTTGAGACTCACCAATATACCATTACGAGCAAGGTTTCACAGAAGTTGAGATAAGACTCCTGCTTGCAGTGTACGTCTACTGACAAACCTTGTGTAAGTCGAAATTTCCAATTCTTAAATTCTGCTGTGGCTTGGTTTTGCATTTTAGTCATTACCACCCTTACGTGCATGTCTACTCTAAGGTTTATTAGAGCCAATTCTATTGACTTGACTTTTTCAAATGCTCCCACAATATCAAGAAAGGCGACCATTTTGTATTATTTTACAGTCGGCGTTTACTCTTTGTAGCCTACAAGTTCTTGTAGTGCTGTTTCCGTAAATCATCCGTTGCAATATGCATGCTGTGCACATCTATAAGCACTTCCATAGATCATATTAGAAATGATGGCAGGCTTACAGGTCTAAAGTCATTGAAAGTTGTGTGTAGTGACTTTCCTGCTTTGTTAATAAAGATCACTCTTATATATATCCATCGTTTAGGTAAGTTGTCCTAAGTTTGGGGGAATTGTCCTTTTTGTACTAGAATTGTAATAGTTCAGAAATTCTATTCGAACGGTAGTTGATTGATACTTCAAAATATATTGATTAGAACTAGTACAAAATTGACGCATTAGAACTACTACTTACTAAAACATTCTATACTATTAAATTTGAGATGAGTAGTATACATAGTAGTGAAGTTGTTTTTTAAGCTAAATTTCACAATACAACGGCTGAAAATTTTTCAAAAATCGTTTTCTTATTCATCAACTTGTAACGTTAAACTGGTTCAAAATTGGATAGTGTAGTACTTCAGGAGAAGGTCAGAACTCCATACTATTGAACTAGTTTGACATGTCTCTACCGCTATATTAAATATTTCAAACACATTTACTTAGGAATTGTTCACTTATTTCTCAAAAGAAATCATTGATTTAATTCTATGTTACATACACATTTTCTTCAGCCATTTAAACTAATCTTCGCTGCACATAATTTATTTACTAAAATATGATCTATCACCGCTTACATTTTAGTGCCAAAATGTATTACTGCAAAATGTGCATATCCTGCCACGTTTGTTTTATTACAATCACATAACACATGAAACTTACTTAATACGTTGCAACTGCATCATTAAGATTGTGCTTATTTTTGGCATTTAAGACAACAACAAAAAGTTCGATGCTTAAGTCTTTTGATTTCTTTTGTTGCAGTAGCAGAGATTCCGCACCAATATTCTTGCGCGATATATAAATACTATTCGTTGTTTGGTCAAACAAGACAGGTTCGTCTTCTTCTGCGGCTGCTGTTGCTGCTTCTGGTTTGGTTCATTTCAAAAATAATTTTCATTACTTATCATTAAAAAACCATTTGTAGCTTCGCCTGGTTGTGTTGTGTGGCAAGTAGTAGAGTTGAAATCGTAAATGAAATGCAATCATTAGTTTTGTGTGAGTTTTGTGTATGTATAAAATTGTGTGTGTGTGTTCACATGCAACATATGTATGCTATGTGGCTGCTGGAAACAACAATCACTTGCCAACAATCACACAAGCCACAGCAACAACAACAGATTGTGCTTATGAAGGAGATTCACAATAATGGGGCTGGGGTTGCCTTAGAATCAGAAGCGAAACAAACTTACATTCGTAGAGTCTCTAAGTACAAATTTGTATACATACAAATGTACGTTCGAGTGCATAAAGTAATATTGAAATATAACTTAAGGCTATAAAAATGACGGTGTTGCATATTATTGTTATTAATAATAACTGACACTCATCTAATGTGCAACATCAACAATGAGCTGTACAACAATGAGCTAAAGTAGCAGCAGTAGCAGCGGCACATATACATGTGTATAGACTGACTGATGCATACATGTGTACATGTGTGATTGTTACCACAGTAGGAAACGAAAATATCATTGATTGCACTTGCAGATGATGCCTCAGACACGGCTGTTGTAACTGTTGTAATATTGTTCGCCGAATGGTCGATGGTGCTTATTCAGCATTCTGATGATGCTGATGTGGTAAACAAATGATTTTGGTAGTTACTTTGGTTTTTACGTCTGGCAGATTGGAATGAGTAACTAATGTTGGCTTTAGTTTTTAAATCTGACAAAATATACATTAAGCCACGCACATTTTTGCATATTTTCTTTTCGAACAACGATTTTGAAAAAAAAAATAATCAAACTCTGCCGTGTACCAAGAATAGCAAAAGAGCAATAATCATTTCAATGCTGATCACTACTACTTAGCAGAGGGTATAGGTGCACTGTTGGTTCGTTTGTGCAGGATACGGATAAAGCTCTGGAAAAAGGTCAATTATGGCAAAGATTTGTTGTTGTCTAAAGGATCTAAAGGGATTTACTGTTGCTCCTTAAGCTGTTAAGTGAGTGTATATTCATTAGTCTGTTATTTTATCCATTGAATAAGAAATGCAAACAAACAAAGACAAACTCATTTTCATATAAATTAATTTGACCTTTGACTACTTTGGGGATTATTTCGTCAATAGTGAATCGAATGTTGGTCGAATGATCAACCGCATTTGTGGAGGCACTGGGCGTAGTGAGGAAATCTGGCAACTAAGGATGATGATACTGTCTTTTTTTTGGGAGATTGCGTATGTGCTTTGCTGCGGGAGTTCTTTCCTAAGGCTGAGGTTAAGACTCCTAAGAAAGCATCGCGTTGGTAAGCTCGCGAAAGTTAGCGGGTATACATGGGATTACTGGAGAAATGATCAGGAGCAATTTTAAGTCTTATAAGGGTATCAGTCTTCTGCCAGTGCGTTGAAAACGTAGAGATAGAGTTAGAGACTTTATGTGCCCTTAGTTGTGTTGAAGATGCCTTTTTAATAGCGCTTTCGACTATCTGAAATGGGCTGTGTGTTGCAAAGGCTTCGAGGAGTAGGGCTTTATAGCTTTGTTGCTTTTCTGTAAGAAAGGCGAGCGTAGTTGGGCCAAGTAATTTAGTGGAACATGATGTTGTTCGTGGCTGCAAGAGTCTATTTATATGGACCACAGATAGACCAATGGATCCATCATGAGGTTGATGGCTTTATTGCTCTGACAGCTTGGTGATCAGTGGAAGATTTGCGCGTATGCTTATGATTTACCCATTTTGGTTGAGTGTCAGTCGCGCTCTGTGTTGAAGCAAAGGTTCTTAGTCATGATGGGTATTGTCGGTCAATGGTCAGAACACGTCGGTGTTGACATCTCAACTGAAAAGACTAATATGATGCTTTTATGAGGTAAATTGTCGCGTAGGCCGTTAGTCAGTCTGTTAAATTGGTCTGTACTCAGACGTCTCATGGAGGTTAAATATGTGGATGTCGCCATCCGAGAACGGATGAACTATTTGATAGGTCGAAAGGCAAGCTGGTGGACACTTTCGGCCATCTGAGACGAGAACTTAGGAAAACGACTGGTTTCTTAGTAGATGAACTGACCGTGCTGTTTATCACCACGGTCTCTTTTCTGTTATGGCAGCATAAGGGTCTTTTGTGTGGTGCGAGGTAGCAAGTACTGCTTCCGGATACCGAAAGGCCCTGGAGTTATTGGCTTGTTTGCCAGTGTGTCATACGGTGTCGATGGAAATCGTGCAGGTTTTGATGGTTCTGAATCTGGTTATTTTTGTCGTGCGGCGAAATTCAAGCCCAGGCAAGAATATCCACTGATGCATTTGGACTGGCTTGTTGAGGGAATAGAGAGTAGTTTGAGTAGGGTTCAGCTTTGGAAACGAGCTTAGGAAGTGAGAGGAGCTTAGGAAGTAAGAGGAATGTAGATGAGATGCCCTCTACTCCAGGAACGTTGGCTAGAACAACAGAGTTTGATTCCAGAATGTTTGCACAATGGAGAGCTATTTCGAGGTAGTTTCCTGGCTGTCTGAGGTTGCAAGGCTGTTGGATCGGGCCGATACCACAATTTTGTTCTGCCTAATGCGGCACCTGTCGCTGATCTTAAAACTTACTTAAAACTCAATTTCCCTTTACACCCCATGAGTGAGGTATGGGTTTAGCTGCTCGCGTTGCTGTGAATTATTACGCTTTCTATTTTTAGATTCACAACTAACGGCACATACTTTTTTTATTGACGAATGCAAACGTCACTGTAAGAAAAATTTAGATGACTGAAAACAGGAATTGATCAATTATGCCGCGGCCGGTCCAATCGCTGATCTGCAAGGAGTTAACACTGGAAGTAATTCGATTACGAGGTCTCACGAGAGGTCATTATATGCTACTGTGGGTGACATGGTATACACACGTTGTAGGTCTTGAGTGAGTGCCCTTTTTGGTCTGATCTCACGGCGGTACAGATGGGCCCGGGGCCTAACAAATACATGGTTGGCGTAGAGCGAAAGGGGATTAGAACATCCCGCGCCTCCCACCGGTGAGGATACTGCATGCTTGCAATGTAGTATCGACCGTTCCTCCTGCTTTGAGTATTAATGTGAAAGCATTGGTACTTGCGAAAGCTACCAATCCTGTGAAGTTCATGGTTGATCAAACCAAAATTTGGTAACAGCTTCTCTACAATTCCTACATGTGAGTTTTGCGAGGGGATCAGAAGCGCCAGGACTTGTTCCCGTCTGATCGGTGGTAGAGGCTCTCTAGTAGGAGAAACACGCGGGCTGTGGTTGGTACCGAAATCGCTGGTAGAATCTTCGGGCTCAAATGTAAAGTTACATAGCAACCGGGTGCTACAGGCCCATAGAGTAGAAGAAGTAGTAAGATACGCCTCACCTTGGCCATAGAGGGGTATGTCCTATACTGTCATTCTCAATTTGTTATCTCCTGGCAGGAAGGAAGAGCTGAAAATTGCGGTAACTTGCTCTTGTGGATCTTATTTTAAAATATTTCTCTTGTTTTTACTATAGAAGGGCACTGGAAATCGCAATGAAACATATCCTGTGTGTTTAGCGCACGGCCTTCGTCCTTCACGGCGAGACTCATGTAAGAGTCTTGAGGACTCTAAATGATTTGTAACGCACGCAAGAGTGATTTTTTTTGGATTCCAGTTGATTCTCAACCGATTCACCGAAAACACGACGTAATTGATCGTCCGCTGTCTTTAATTCTTGCTACAGTTGGATCTTATATGAATTTAGGCCAAGATCTTTCTTCGAAATTCCTGTAGTGCACAGGCAGATAAATCGATAAATTGATTTAATTTTAAGTATAATAGCACTTGATCGTATGGAAAAATCTTTGTTTTTTTGTAATCGCTTTAACCAAGTTATGTATTCCAAATTTTGCTTACCTCACGTTCGTGTCTTAAGTCTTTCGTTTCAATATTTTATATCTAAGACCCCATTACAATAGTAGCATTTATTTAAATCACACAATTTACACATTGATTATTCTACACAAAGTGCAATACCTCATTTATCATTTCATGCATTCACTTAGCGCATAGTTGGCGATGAAGGGTCTTCAATGATACACCACGACCGCCTGTAGCTATTGTACTTACGTGTACAGTGGTGTGTTTCTAAGTATTTGGTAACTAATTGATTTAACTGCAATGTGTTTATAACATGCAATGTAGATTTGAAGATTTCAGAAATCATTATTAAATACATTTTGCTAACACACACACACCACACCGCAATCGCTTATCTTCCTACTTTGATGCAGTGGCATATCTACATGATCTAAAACAATTTGTGTGTTAAGTTTTTGAAATGAAGTTGGCGTTTTTCGTTTTTCGTTTTTTTTTTTTTTGTTTTGTTAGTAAATATTTTCATTTGTAAGCAACTAAGTACATACACACACAAACACATCGTTGAATTTACAAATATACAAATATATGGTAGTTTATGTATGTATCTCTTTAGTTTTATTGTCGGTTGAGTGACAAGTTGGTTAACGCCCCTAAGTAATTTTTCAAATTAATACTTGTGTGGCATTACGCTTATGTTGCTATTGTTTTTTTTATTTTTTTTGGAGTTTGGCATTGACTTTGGCTTTGATTCCCAGTGGTATCATTTGCTGTTGTTGCTGTGGGATTTAAAGGCCTCCCTTTTGTAGTTTATCGTCCTGGTGTTCTAATTGATTTTTTGTTGCCCTCTTTCGGACCGTGGTAGTTATCTCATTCACCTCCATTTACTGGTGGCTATGCGAACAAACATGAGCTCCAACTAAATTAATGGACAACCAACATGTGCTTTTGCCCAGTGATTAAGTGGCCTAAATCAACGGTTTAATGTTGTAGAGTAATTTTTCATTTTTCATATGGTGGCGTATGTCGCTCTGAGTTATCTGGTCTTTTCACATATTTGGCATTATTACATTGACACTGGGACAATGAGAATTTTTCTTCTTCGGCTGGCTTTTTCTTGAGTATCTCTAAAGAATTTATCAATGTCGAAATTTTTCGTTAATTACTGGCAACAAGTATAAATTAAATGTATGAGAGCTTGAACGAGTATACAGTAATGTGGCATTTTTCCCGAGATGAGGGGTAACGTTGGAAAGGGAAAGGGGCAGGTGTTAGATAATCTGTAAAAGTAGGCTAAGGATGTGGTTTGTAAAGGGCAGGATCAAATTTTACATATCTAAAAGCAGTTGGCTATCTATATCTTTACATAAGTTATAAAAAGAAGATGTTTGTTTGTATGTAAGGGCAATCTTCTTAACTGCACATACGATTATAAAAAATCTCTCACCAGTAGAATGCTACGTTATCACTGAGTGATACAGGCTATTAAAACAATAGTCATTCACGTGTAAGTTGATTAATGTAAATAAACAAATTCGGAGCAAAGTTATTGCTAGAATGTATACTACGTTTTAATTAATAGGTACCACATAAGTGGATAAGGGTCCTTGTAAAGACAAGGGGGGAGTTTGTAGTCACAAATCACAGCCGTCTTCGGCGCTGCATTTTCAGGGCCGAACATTTAACACAATTTCACACATTAACCAGTATTGAGTGCAATATGACGTGATATCAATCACTTTTAAGTCGCTTAGCGACAGAGTGACAAATACTTCCCCCTCTCTCTCTCCCTCTCAGCTACAGATGGCTAGCCAACTGTAATATGTGTGCAAACGAGCTGACACAAAACATTTTCCCAAACTAAACCGT